>OZ010588.1:41595027-41672527 GCA_963932145.1 Acanthosepion lycidas
AATATCTAGCTAGTGCAAAAACTTGGAGAGTTGAGTTGAGACATACAAAAGTCATAAAACTAGAACAATTTACCCCGGTGAACGAAATTCCAAATTCCAAACACCCGAAGAAGGTCGGAGCGTACTCCGACCGAGATGTCATGAATATAGCAATAAAGATGAGGATAACAGTCCGAACATTGTAAATAAATACAATACCACATCTCGGAAATATAACGGATAAGATCATTACGTGAATACATACTTTTAAAATGTCAGTTTTAAATCCATAGCATTTGTACACCTTGCAGATTATTAAAAAGAATCAAAATATTTTAAAAATAAATCTCTATCTATAAAAGGCAGGATGTGTGTGTGTGTGCGTGTAACGAATACACGGCCGCAATTTTCAACGGATTTGCACCAAAATTTACATGCACATGCTCCAAGTTAGTGGGAAGGCCATTTCCCAACTCCCATCGATAGTGGAAATAATCGATTTTTTCATGCTTCTACGCCGGTTTTATTGTAGTTTGCGGCCATTTTCTACTGGCCAGAGATAGAGCCTTAGCTGGCTGCCACGAATAGGCAGGAAGATTCTATTGGCCAGCGTGAGAGTCAAAAGCTGACTGACACGAATGTTAACTAGCATGCTAAAATGCAAAAAAAAAAAAAAAATCGATAGCTGCATTCGTCACAAGTGGGAAAAATTTAAATCTGCATGGCATTTTACTCCAATTGGCTCATTCGCTTGCTTAAACTCAACGTTGATTCTGATCCCGCAGAACTGAGTTGGGTGTGAAAAAGTATTTGTTGTTAACATTCTTTTTTCATTCGGTTTTTTCAGTTACGAGTCCTTTTTTAAAGCTGATCGTTTTGTGTTCATTTTGTTTAGTTCTTTGTTCGTAACAGACTTAATGTTTAGTATAGAGCTTAGAAAAAATTCGCAGTGTGAGATAGGCAAGAAGTCAGGCATGTAGCAACATCAGCATGGCAAAGGGCACTCCTTTAAAGGCAAAGAAGGGCAAAAATATTTTAAGTCAAGTGATAGCGATTGCTGTATGAGTCGTACGATTTTTGAATCAAGCACGGGCATCACCGGGCCATGCTGCTAGTTGTACATATTTTTAACTGTGAAAATATGAAAGTATTATTCAATAGAGCCGCCTTCAGACTTTATGCGGCGCTGAAAGCGATAACATGCCTGGCTCACCTAACTGTCGATCATATTCATTCAAGAAGATTGCTTTCAACGACATATTGTTATCGTGGAGCCATTTGATAACGTAGGCCAAGTGGGAGGGAGCAAAGCCATAATCTCGATACAGATCCGTGTCCAGTGCCTCAATGTAGGCGATGTCATTGACCTTTAGGCCTTGCAAGAATAAGCAAGGTGGTATGACAATCATTATTGCTCATGACCATCAAAGACGATATGGATTTGGACATCACCATTCGTTCTTCTGTTGCATCCGTGCTGATCTATCAATCGTTACCCCTCTTCACCTGTCCACGTTCAAGAATTTATGTTGGCAGCTTGTGCCGTAATTATAGTGCGACGTTTCATTTCTGTATATGTTATTCCTCTATCTACCTCTGAAACAAATGAAAATACTAAAATTTGGCCCCTTCCGCGTAACATTAAGTTGGGTCGTATTCTATTTATGGCTTGCTAACTGCGTTTTCTCAAATACCTGGTGCATTATTTATTCTGTTAAATTCTCCCTCATACTTGACTTATATTACTACCGACTAAATTGTTAACTGTGTGGAAACACTCTCTACTGAGACTGCTCGTACTACAATGGCCGATCTGAAAAAATATTCGAAACACCTTACAAGTTCCAGGTGACGTATGTCGCGAATTGTATATCATTTGTTAGAAAAATGAAAATAGTGGATGTTTTCAGAAGAATATGAAGCAATGAGGCATTCTGATATTTTCTCAGTCTAGCTATAGTTTTAAACTCGCGTATCATATTCTGCCCCGCCTTACTATTTGGGCACTTATATAGTAACTAAGCCTTGCATATCACTACAATATATATATATATAATATATATATATATATATATATATATATATATATATATATATATATATATATATATATACGCATAAAATGTACAAATGCATTAAAATGAAATGGTGAAGGAGAGCAAGGACAAGAAAATGTACTGCTCGCCGTGAATCGAAAAATGTAACAAAATAATGGTAAAAATAATGCAAGATCGACGAAAAAGTGTCTAGCATTTATGTCGAAATCTTATGGTGATCTGAATTTTTTCATGTCATGATTTACTTTATATATTGCTCTTGTTAATATTTTATGCAGTCTTTAAGGTAAATTATTTCCATCAGAAAAGAACTCCTGTCTTGAGTCGATTAAATTTTGGGGGAAATATACTGAGATCTTGAAATTACAAAACATTCTCATCAGACAATAAGTGTTGAGGTAGAGGGTTACAAAGTAAGAGTCGCCACCCCAAGAAAGGTGGCAATGCCACCAAGACGTAAGGGGCCACCAGAAGTGAAAGAGAAGTAACAGACTTTAGCTGGAACGGGAAAACCAGTCTTAAACCGGAAACAATGGCTAAACCTCTACTCCTGTTCAAAAGACTGGGGAGTAATGTGGACATAACGATAAGCGAACCTATCATGTTACAGATTTTCTCATTATTTAATAGTAATATCATGTTGTTAATAATGCACATACTGATTGACACAGAGAAACAAAAAGAAAAGGGCCATTGTTTTTGTTCTATACCAGCGTTTTTCATCCAGTGCACCTGGACGCACTAATGCACCCTGAAAGTTAGCAGGGTGCGTCCCATGTTAACAGAAGAATAAGTTATGAATTATTTTTGTCTTTAAAAATCTTTCTTTTTAAAAAGCTAGAAATAATAAATATAGGGTTTCCAAATGTAAGTTGATTGATGTTTCACCTGATGACATTAGCTAATCGTTAACAGAAGAGGAGCTAGTTACTCTTATCTGCTGATCTTGGCTAATTATCTGCAGGTGCTGATCTTGGCTTACAAATCAAACATGAAGAGATATTCATTGATCAATTTTGGATTTCCATTTAAGAAAAATAGCCTCCAAGAGCTAGTAAAGCACTGAATATTTTATTGCAATTTTCCACAGCATACCTTTGTAATTTAGGATTCTCTCCGTTTACCAAAAATAGATTAAATGCATTCGTGAGGAAATGAGACTATGTTTATCACATATAAAACGTAAAATTAAAAAAAATACCAAAACATGTTAAGTACAGGTTTCACACAAGCATACTTAAATATAGAATGAAATATGTTTAAAATAAATGCTTATTTTAGAAGACTTCTTTATTATTATCTTATTTTCAAAATTCATGATTAATTTTTCCTTATTAAAATTTAAACCAAAAATAGTTTTAGTTGTTCTACAAGTACGCCCTTAATTAAAAATGGTTGAGAGGCACTGTTCTATACAATGATCGAAAAAGAAAAGACAGTAGTGTTGGATTCGTATAATGAATGGATGCATTTTTAGTTTATTCTTCTTTGATACTAAAATATATTCTCAATACATTTTGTAGAAGAGTGAAACAAATGATTGTCTGGGTTGACACGCGTGGGAAATACGCTGCAACATAAATAACTTGGTATCCCATCTCCATCTTTGTTGACTGTGTCGCATTTCTGAACACAAGAAAGGACATTTTTTTATTATAGCAATTCGACATTCTGCAGCTTTTCTCTGGGGCATTGTTCATCTAGCAATTCTGTGTGGATGGTCAAGAACTAGCTGTCACGAAAGTAGGAATTCAAGATAACAACATTTTAACTGTGCTCGAATCCCGACCACCAGTAGCCGTTGGAAATGTGTAGTTATCTCACCCATGAAATAGACCAGTTATAGCCAATTACTAAACGTAGCCGAGTCGAACATCAATCCACAAATCTGGGTGCATCAAATGAATATCTAATTCCAATCAGTATCTGTTGAAACTTGACTAATGCATGGAATAATAATGCAACACAAAATGTACTTAGAACAAAATGTATTGGAACAAGAAAGTGTACACAATATTTACATATAGTCTTTTGTATATTCCTGGGGAGACCGTTCCTGGAGAATGTGTTGACTGAGTCGCAGTCGGGCAGAGTCTCTGGTTGAATCTCTTGATTCCTGTATTTATCAATCCACCCACGAGGATCAAATGTGGCACAAGGCCGTTTTAATATGGCCTTTCTGAACCCGCCTAGACGGGTTCAGGCCCTGTCAACCTCCCCGGACGAAACCTTGCCCTTCGGCAAAGCCTCGTCCGGGTTCCCCTCTGCTAATGCAGAGAGTTCGACAGTCGCCGAGAGAATCTCTCGATTCCTCCCCTCTCTTCCCGGTACCAACCATATTTATATGGTCGGTACTCCACTGTGCAAATTAGGTGGATCCTACCGCAACAGTATCGGTGGCCTGCGACGCTAATTTTGCTTACAATTGCTCCACGGCGAGGTACCCATACATGTTTTATTCATACGTATGCGCCCACAATGATTTCAGATCTCACAGTTTTAAACAGCTAGTTGCAAGAGAAAAACTTTTCTTTTTTTCTTTTCTTTTTTTTTTTTAATCATTTCACCCCAACCATAGCGGAAATGCCACTAGTACGCAATGTTACAGAGAGTGAAAGAGAAAGAAACGATTGGGTATTGGGGGGGATTGAAAAAGGATAAAAGATGAACGAGGTTCAAGACAACAGAAGATCGTGATTGACGCTGCGTTTAAATCTTTGAAAAATTGTATTTATCAAGTAAACGGGAGTTTCACAGGCATGAAGTACGAGAAAAGGAAATGTTGGGGTAGAAGTGGAGGATGCATTTAATTATTCCAACGCTAAACGGGTGGGACAAGTGTGTCTCTCCATAAAGAGATAGACGATAGACACAGGTTTTTCCAATTTAATAATGAAATACAAGCTAAAACCCGTGAGGTTACCAAGTTGATACACCTATCTTTTAAGCCAACCACCTGTCAGTTTTTATTGAATATAAGTTTCTAAGAAAAAATGTGTTAGACCTTTGTGGTGTATCGACCTGTCTTGTTTTTTTTTTTCTTTCCCGCTCGCTGGAAAACCAGAAATATTTTGATGGTTTTCCGCCCTGTCCTAACTGTACAAAAAGGAGAAAAAAACCAACAATGGAAATAACTGCTTATTTAAGGCATGTGAGAAATGCGTAATCAGTGAGCCATGGGACTGCATACCAACCAGGCGCCGTAAGTTTTCTAGTCGAGATATCATCGTTCCTCAATAAAAATACAAATAAAACTACCCTATCTGGTTACAAAGATAAGGTTACCTTGTTCGTCGTTTGTTTAACGCTATCGGAAGGCAGAAGAGGCTGTCAGAGCGCTATAGAAGATCGCTAACGTGAGTTTAACGGTGCGGCATCAGCCAACAGTAGAATAATGGTGGTGACATACCGTTTTGCTGACTTAACTCTTCCCTCGTGGCGTAATTGATTAAGGAGAAATGTCAGCGTTAGCAATTTAAAATCTTTTTTTTTTATTGGTCATATTTTTTTTTTGTTGTTCTTTTGATCAGCTTTTCTAAGACATTTGGATTTGACAAATTTCAACATATTCATTAATCTCGTCATTTATCAAGTTACATAGCGCTTCAGTTATCTACTCGGACATTTCATACGTCTCTCACTCCACCGGGAAATAGAAATAAACATTTTCGACTCATTTTGAGCCTTAAATTCCTCATTAACATATGTGATACATACACACACACACACACACACACACACACACACACACACACACATATATATATATATATATATATGAAAATCGTTTCATGATGACAAGAGTTGTAGCTGACAGCTGGCACACAAATCGATATCTGATCAGTGTAATTTTTTTCGCCTTTGTTAAGGGTTATGATGATGTTAAATCCGAAGCTCTTGCTAAAAAAACATCAATTCAAATGTGAGCCATGAGATATTTATTTCACCGATTCTCTCTCTCTCTCTCTCTCTCTCTCTCTCTATATATATATATATATATATATATATATATATATTGCTAAATATATATATATATATGTATATGTATATATATATATATTGCTAACTATATATATATATATATATATATATATATTGCTAACTATATATATATATATTGCTAACTATATAAATATATTGCTAACTATATATATATATATTGCTAACTATATATATATTGCTATATATATATTGCTAACTATTTATATATATATATATATATATCGCTAACTATATATATATATTGCTAACTATATATATATTGCTAACTATATATATATATATATATATATTACTAACCATATATATATGTATACATATATATAGCAAACCATATATATATATATATATATATAGAGAGAGAGAGAGAGAGAGAGAGATAGATAGATAGATAGATAGATAGATAGCAAACCATATATATATTGCTAAGCATATATATATATATATATATTGCTAACCATATATATATATATATATATATATATAGCAATATATATATATATGTAACCATTACACCACGTTGAAATCGAAACCACTAATCATTCTCGATTGAAAACAGCACTGATAATGTGCATCTGATATATATTCATTCCAGTCAAATCAATTCCATTCACTTACGTGTTAATGCCCTTGGGAAAGGTATGAATCCTCTTCTGCCTCCAGATATGAGTAAATAGCAGGACACCACCCGAGGGATTGTCAGACAATAATATCAACATTTAAGTGTCCACATGAAACTTTAAGTCGAGTAAAGCAGTAACATATAAATATTATTTCATTATATAAGTAAAACAATACTCATATGTTACTAGTTTCAGGGTGCGATGGGTTAATTGTCGCCGTTTTATATTTTTAATTTCACGCATACACGTTTGTTTTTGATTTTGTCAACTGCACATTATAGTAGGGTCAGTTGGGCACCGTCTGTGAGTAAAAGAGCACCATGACATAATTCACTCCTCCAGAAATTTGGAAACTGCATGCTGTACTGCTTAGCATAACGCACTGGAAGTTCCAATACGAACATTTCAGTGTCTGGATGTCATTTTGAGGACAGTACGGAGGATTTTGCAAGAGTTGGATGAATCTAATGGTAATTACGAAGGTGTTTGGAGGTATGGCAATATTATGCTTCCATTAATCTTCACAGAGAGCCTCAGAATCATTACATCAAGTTCTTTGAAAAGGTAGCGGTGCCCTGTATCAAGAGAATAGTTGCTGGAAGATCCTATGTCTGGCAACAGAACTCTGCACCATGTCACACCAACAAGAGAACCCAGCCAAAGCTGTCAGTTAACTTCTGCAACCACATCACCCCTTACATTTGGCCACCTGATTGCAACCCTATTGATTATTGTGTGGGCGTAGTTGTAAACTCCTTTTAACACCAAAGAAGAACTAAAGGCAATGATTATGGCAGCATTCGCCAGCTTAAACAAGGAGACCGTCCAGAAAAGTTGTAGGAGATTCCGAAGTCGTCTGGAGACCGTGGTTGAAGTCAATGGCGATTTTATTAAATAAATTTACTCTTCAGTATTTCAAGATATCTTTGTGTCATTTTGGTAAATATATCTGTTAAAATGAGATGCCAGTGTTATTTTCAATTCTGCGTAATTTATACAATTTATCAATCGCACACTGCAAGAAGTACTTTTATAAATCCAAAAGACAAGCCATATACGCATTCTCTGTAGAAGGCCTAGATAGAGAGACGAGAAAGATTTCATCAATTAGGATCGATTGATGAAATATTTCTTGTGTCTCTATGTCTAGTTGATTTGAGGCTGAACGAATGTCTACATGAAAGCCTTGCATGGATTTTTAGATTTTCTTTCCTATTTAAATCGTCCTTATAAACTTCCTTGCAGCTTTGAATCGATCCGCATAAATTTCCTCACACTGATATGGTCTCCCAACTGGAAATCCCAACTCACTATTCTCAATTGATAAACAACCAGACTGACTCACTAAACATTAACCCACGTCAAGATACTTTAATAATATTCACGAAGCTTAGATTAGATTTGACAGAAAGTCAGGATTCTGTAAGACCCTGTGACTATCGAACTCACTCGGAATATCCTGCTAGCTTCGCACACAAACGATTACACCACGTGAGACGTCAGACCACCCTTTGCGGTATCGCTGTGTACCACGCATCGCTTGCCCTGAATAGGCTGAGCGCTATTAAGAAGCGGTTTTTCATGCCAAATTGAGCAACGTTACACCATGTGCCTGTAAATTTATGACCGCGCCAAGATTAGAACTGATAAAACTTAACGCAACGGTCATATTTTCGGGGTTTTCGTTTTTCTTAAATTCAGTAAAGCAGTAAGTAAATCAAAGTCTATTATGGGTCTTTTACTTTATTCCAAGAATTTACATTTTATTTGGTTGCTTTCGGTGACTTGGACAATGGTCAAAAGGTTTGACTTTAAATCGTCTTTGATATTCAAACATTTTGGTCTTAAGAAATAGAAAGCTAAGCACTAAGCAGTCCACTTACTACAGATGATTTTGAAGCGATAGTAGTTCTAACCGCTCGACCATCAGTGAAATATTTTGTTTGTAGAAATGACAAACTATAATTGTAAGAATGGCGGGGCAGCGATAAAGGAATGATTAGTGCAAAAAAAAAAAAAAAAGCTGAAACTTTGCGTTCGTATACAAAGTTCTAATGAAATTAACGTTAAATGAAACTACGATTATTTTTTATATTCGTTTCGTTTCTCCATATCTTTATCTTTCTGCTTTTCTTTATCTTTCTGCTTTTCTTTATCTTTCTGCTTTTCTTTATCTTTCTGCTTTTCTTTATCTTTCATTTGAGCATGCACGATTTAACGAAGTTTATTCTCTACACCAACATCCCGTTTGCTTAATTGAATTGGGTGGTCTGTCTAATTTCATGAGAAACAAAGAAAAGAGTGCTGGGCTGCTATATAGCATCCATCTTCTTAAGTGGCAGTGAATATGGACAATTCCTCTAAGGATGGGGGGGGACTAGAAACAGCAGAAATGTGGCTCTACATAAGGATACTGTACATGCCATGAACGAAAATGGCAACAGAAAGAACAGTTATTCTCAAAAACAGGAAAAGATATCTGTCACTCTTTAGGCGCATAACGAGAAAGGACGGCTTGGAAAACTTAACCCTCACAGGTCGTATTGAGGAAGGGCCAGAGAGATAGAAGGCAGCGAGTCATTCACCTGACGAGCTTGTGTGAATGAAAGGCGGGTTGTGGGTGTTGATAGCTACACGAGATAGGAAGTTGTGGAGAGCCATGATCGCCTAACCCCTGAAGTTGACTTTCTATAGTCCTCTGTATATTGCTCTTTTTCTTTTTTCTTTTTCTCCCCTCTCACAAGAACAGTTCCAGATTTGAGCTTCTCCCATTTCTTTGCATTCTTCCTCTTCTCTGTGCCGGGTCCTTTCAGAACGATCATGACTCTCCACAACTTACTATTCTTTGTAAATCTTAATAAAGTTTGTCTTTTCGCTACCCCTTCCAATCACTGTTCGGCCATTAATTTACACAATCTTGTCAGGTGGGTTACTCGTTTTTTCCTTTTGTCCTTTCTTGCTTTCATTATGACCTGTGAGTGTCAAATTCTCCAAGTCCTCTTTCTTCATTATACGTCCTAGAAATTTCAACTGTTTCTTATACTATACAATAAGCATCCTTTTTGTTTCCACATTTCTTAAGACTCCTTCGTTGCTCGCATGTCCCCTCCATGATATTCACAGCATCCTTCTGTAGAACCATATTGTTAATCAAATTTACTCTTCATCTGTGTGGAGATTGCCCAGCATTCACAGTCATATAGAAGGGTTGATATTATATAGAAGTTCAACATTCTTTGTTTCTGACAAAATTTTCCTGTTTCTTAATACTTAGCATTTGGAAGGCATCTTTTGATATTTAAATTTTCCGTACATGCTTGATTTTGGAATCTTTGACTCCTAGCTTGCATCTTGAGCTCTTCTTGTTGTTGAAACTATGCGTTCTGTTTTATCGGAATTGGTCTTTCTTTTAGTGTCTGCTATCAGCAGTGTGTCATCTGCATATATCTTAAGATTGTGTCCGAAAATAATGAATTCTGGTATGACTTTTTTTTTCTAGGACCGCCACGCTGTAAATGTTGAATAAATCTGGCGTGGAGATACACACTTTTCTTACGTATCCAAGTATCCTTTCTAGATATTGGAACTTTGTATAAGCACATATCAGAAATTGACCATAAAAATATTAAAAAATTTAAAATCTTTTGTTGCTGTTGTAATAATAATAATAATAATAATAATAATACCAACACCGCCATTTTTCCACTTAGCACGTTAACATTCCGATCCGGGTTTGTATCACACCCTGGTTGATTGATGTGGAGATGATCCAAGCTTGTGACCCCTTTGGAAGTGTATCAAAACCATATCGCGGGTTGATCCAAGACTTGTGAGTAAAATTAGAAGTTTTACGAAAGCTGTCGACGGTGTTCCTAGCAGGAAGGCCTCATTGAGACTATGGATTCAAACTGTTGATCACGCCAGATTATTTGCTAACTTTCTGAAAACTTTGTCTGAGATTCTCTCATCATAGTTACACAGTCTGAAACAGGGATTTGCTAGCCACCCGAGTAAACGCCACAGTCTCTCGAGAACGCCAAAATATTATTCTCTTCTTCGCACGATTATTCATTTTCAATCGGAGGTTCGTACGACTTGTAGGGTTTTCCCCACTTAGTTCCTGAAAAACCGCCCCTCGGGGACGATCTCTAAACCTATAAATAGGCAATGACATTCTCTGTCATTCTCTTTTTTTTATTTCACCCAGGGACGGTAAAATGTAGGTCACACGTAGATGAGAACGCTGCCATTGAAGACGCATTTACATCCGTTGGTCCTTGTTGACTTTGAGGTCTCTCACACTCAGAGAGACACACAAGCATATAGGCACATGTGTATATCACACACACTTGTTACTTAGTTCTACGCAACTTCACACACACACTTCAGTAGTTTAAATGTTTTCTTCATTCATGTTCATTGTTTTGTAACATGTAACAATATTCTATTGTTTTTTTTTCATATATATATATATATATATATATATATATATATATATATATATATATATATATATATTTAACACCATCACTTGAGAAGACACCAGAAATGTTGAAACAAAATGGGTATGTGATTTTATAACATTTTTATGTTATAATTTTCGAATAAATTGTATATATATATATATATATATATATATATATATGGGGGGTTCATTTTATTACGCTGTACTCACATTCCGAGTTCGCGATTTTTGTTGTGGCATATGTACACCAGAAGACGTGTTTTTTCGGTCTAAAACTCAACCAACTCTCCCGAAATAGACTTAAAAAAGATAGCACATTTCGCAGAGTCAAATAACGCACTTTTGAAGTGATGGGATATTAGGCTTTATTTCAATGTAGGTCTTTATATTCGGTTGTTTAGGCCACAACGACCCAAATTCTGGCAACTTAAATCAGGAGGTCAATGTATAATATAATCTTTTCAATTTATTTCACCTTGATATTATGGTAACCATAAACAGTCACATCGATGAGGCATTTCTTTTTCAATGACGCTGATGACGGAGGATTATTATTAGTTACTGTTGTAATAATAGTAATATTTGTCTCCACTAAGTCCCCATTAAATCACTTGAAGTCTTTTACACTAATAAATAACTAAAAGATCAAATGATACATTCCGACTGACGCGCATCGCGTATGTTCTACCTCGGATTCCCAATTCATACAATATATTTGCATGTGCCTTTGGGACCTTTCCTAGTTCACCATAATGATTGACTGCTATTAGCATGGTCTATACATTTTTGTATTTCTTAGACAAGGCCCTGATATTTGTCCATCCAAGAAATAAATGTGAAAGCGTCGTTAGGATGCATTTGATGTTCTTTGCAGACTTTTCACTGCTGAATAAATTTTTACTTGGATTGACGTATAGTTAGCGAAAGCTCTTTCAAAAGCTAAGCAGAAAGGAAAAGGTGCTGAACTGTTACGTAATATCGGACTTTCTTTATGGAACACAGCCACATCACAGACACTTACACATAGAATCAAAAAGAGACAGTTGAAATTTCTAGGGCAAATAATGAGGAAAGAGGGCCTGGAAAAGATGATTCTTACAGAACATACTGTTTTGATTGATCAATCGATTCATTTTCTTCAGCTTATCAACCCATTTCAGGTTATTTAAAGCCAGAAAACATTTTAGATTGTGCTGTGGTGTCCTCTCCCTAAAGAGTATGCGTTGAACTCTTCCACCTACTATAAGATTAGTAGGAGAGAAGGCCTTGGGGAAACAATCGACTAGATTGTTCATTACTGTCGAACTCTCTGCCTTGAACAGAGAGGAACCTGGTCGAGGCTTTGCCGAAGGGCAAAGTTTCGTCCGGGGAGGTAGACAGGCCCTGAACCTATTTATACGAGTTCTAAGGGAATATTTTTGGCCGAGCCTACAAGCTCGGAGAACCCATGGTAAACTCGGCCTTGTGCCACATACAACCCTCGTGTGTGGGGGGGAGCTGTTAAATATAACAGTCGAATAGATTGAACGCTGGGTCAACCGACAAACACTCACTAGTCGAGTAATACTCTCCGGTTGTACTTACTGTTTAATATATGATATATCTGCAACACTTGTTTTGTTATTTCTTTAATCATTTACTTGGACACTACATCTTGGAGGAGGAAGAGTTCAGCATAGACTCTTTAGAGAGAGGACACCACAACAGATTGTACGACTTTTTTAAAGATAGTATTGTTTTGGTGATGCAAGTCTTACTAATTAATCCATAGCTGGGGGAGATGTGGATTCATGACCTTTCCCAAGGGTATTTTCGCCCGAGTGAATATTACGAACCCAACCGGGATTGAAAATGGACTCTTGGTTTAAAAATCCTTAGCCATTATCCATTACACTGCTTTCCCATCCAAGCTTTCAGCACCTGTTATTCTCAAACGGTCGCCCATCTACGTACTGATCAGGCTTGACGTTGCTTAAATTCGCTGATCGTACAGGAACAAGTATTTTAACGTTATGTGGCCGTAAGCACAGAACATATTGAAGGCAAGAGTGACAGAAGAAAACAGCGAATAACTTACCTTACGAGCTTGTGCGAATGGTTGGCAGATCTACAAAGAACCGGAATTTGTGGAGAATCGTGGTTAACCACGTCTTGAGGGAGCGTATCACATAGAAGTAGTATAGTTAGCACTCAGTCAGAAAATACCTCATACCTTTTGTTATGCTCTCTTTTTAAGTGTGTAATCGAACCAAAAAATAAAGCATTGCTGTCACATCTTCCGCCGAGCTGCCCAATTCTCACTTTCCATCTTGAACAGTGTTGAAAAGCTTTGTGCAGCCTTGTGGGTGATTACTTCTCAGCATACAGCCCGTATCCCACAAATTAAACGTTGCTAACCTCTCATTAGACTGTTACTATTAGGTTGGTGCAAAAATAATGACGTAATAATGTCGTTTTTGACGTATTTTTTTAACGTCAAAAAACGACATTATTACGTTATTATTTTTGCACCAACCTAATATTTTGCTGACAGTTGCCCGAGCTAATTACATTTCTTGATTCCACTAGTCTAGACCTTGACAGTTAAGGCCAGGATACCAGGGACATCTAGTCGAAACATATTTATTTCCTTCATATTCCATTGATAAGGAGGAATTTGCATCCAGACAGCTTCTTTCCCAGAACTGTTGCATTGTGGAATAGACTTCAAATAGATTTCTTCCTTTTCAAGTCTATGGACAACCGTTATTTCTTACATATCCTCATAATATGTACCTCTTGCTCCATCCTTCTTCACACTTATAACAAATTAATAGATTGAGCCTCTAGCGCCAGTAACGCTTGGGCCTTCTATTGGGTGAGTAACAGAAAAAAAAGAGAGATTGTAGAATCATATATATATATATATATATATATATATATATATATATATATGAAGAAAAATATACGGAAAAAACAAACAAAAATCCTTATATGCAATTATGCTGTTTTAATGTTAATATAATGTCAACGTCGGATGTTTCGGTCTAATAAACCATCTCCAGGACATATTCATAAAATATAATTAACATTATCAATTCAACATGACAAAGAATTGATAATGTTAATTATATTTTATGAATATGTCCTGAAGATGGTTTATTAGACCGAAACGTCCGACGTTGACATTATATTAACATTAAAACAGCATAATTGCATATAAGGATTTTTGTTTGTTTTTTCCGTATATTTTTCTTCATACTGTCGGATCTATATCCATATATTTGCTTACATACATACATATATATATATATATATATATATAAATATATATATATATATATATATATATATATATATATATATATATATATATATATATATATATTAGTGGTGATTTTTGTCTCCCTGGTTTTTCGTTAACCATATGGTGCACAGTAATTCAGCAACCTGACTCTGTTGGCGGACGTAGCAAAAGACTTTTAAGAAAGGCCGCAAAACGAGCGATGGGTTCCAGCTGGCGAATGCAAATTGCTGGCGTGAGATTTCTTCTGTATTTGCAGAAAACGCATATATCTATCTATCTATCTATATATATATATATATATATATATATATATATATATATATATATATATATATATATATATATCCCCCCATATATTTATATTTAATATATATATATATTTCTCTCTCTCTCTCTCTCTATATATATATATATATATATATATATATATTATAATGATGGTAATCACTTGTCATCAGCAAGTATAAAGTCCTTTTCATTGGGACAAGGCTAGTACTGATGTGCCAAAATTCTAAATCTATGTCCTTCAAGATGTGTCCGTCAAATATAATTATAGCATTCGTTCACACAAACGTTTACTCATGACCAACTGAAACAACTAACATCTCTCTTCTCTCTGCATCCGGCTCAATCTCATTTCGTCGTTTTCTCCCTCATCCTCTGCCACTATTTCTATGATTACTCCTACTTCTTCTGCCTCTTACTATCCATCTTTATTTATACGTGAGAGTTTTTGCTCTTATCAAAAAAAAAAAAAAAAACTCTCGTCAATGCCGAAATCGCTACATGTCTTCCTCTTCCCCCCCCCCACTTTCCTTGGTCGTCATCCCGCATTCTTTCTCACTTCCTCTGTCGTGCTGGGCTTCTTTTTTTTTTCCTAAGCTTTCTTAAACTCCTTCTGGGCGTTGGTTTTTTCTAGCAAGAATATTCGAAAACACCCGCTTCTCTCCATTGGAAGATAATAATAATAATACCCCCACCCCGAAAAAAACAAAACAGAACGGAAGTGATGCGATACTCATGTCTTTAAGTAGAACAACATTTGAACGCACCGGTCCCGGGGTGAAGGCTCAGTGGTAGAGCTTTGGACTCGAGACCACAAGGTCTAAGGTTCAGTCACAAAACATCATCATCGATGATAAATAGTTTTCACAGAGTGAGAGATCAGTGGTATGGTTTTAAATACGAAACCACAAGGTCTCAGGTTCAGACAGAAAGTATTAATGCAAACAGTTAATACTTGCAAATAAACCCAAATAATATTTGGGTTGATTTGCGTAGGTTTAATACAAAATGCTCTTGTTTTGGGGTTGGTTATAAAAAGCTGTAATGGACATGCTTTTCTGTATCTATGGAATATCTATATCTATCTCTATGCATATCTATATATAGTCATCTACATACAAACCTGTTTCGCCGTATCAGAGCTAATCAATGGGACTAGATATCCGATTGCTTCAAGCCGGGATGGAATCTCGACCAATTTGGCATCAGTCCGAAATTATACACCTAAGCTATTGGCGCACGGTAGAGAAAGGGAAATTTTAACGTATTATGTGTGTAGTGTATACAAACTCAAGTAACCAAGAGTGCTCAATTCATTACTGAAGAGTGTTGCGTAATATCTATATATATATATATCTGTCTACCTATATATCCATACCTGTGTGTGTGTGTATATACATATATATATATATATATATATATATGTGTGTGTGTGTGTGTGTGTGTGTGTGTGTGTGTGTGTGTGTGTGTGTGTGTATGAAAAACAGAAAAAAGGAATATGAAAACAATGAAAATTCCTTAAAGTTTGGAGTCGAGAACAAAATCATCAAAAAAAAAAATAGGGAAATGTAATCAAAATCGTTTGTGGTTCGAAGGGGAGGTGTAGTGTTCAGTACGCTGTTTCATCAGGGGCTTCAGTTGAAAGAAAATATTTTCCTTTTAGACTCTTAAAGCCAAGATTGATTATCTTGCGAATTTCAGGTAATAACACACTAAGACCTCGAATTCATTGTCTTCCTTGTTCTCTATCTCTTTCTATTTTCTCCGGTCATAGTGAAACCTGACACATTTCGAGATGAATTCACGTCACATGACTTTTTGAACCTCCGCTGAGAACTAGTATAAAAAACCAATTATGCACGGAAATGAAAAAGTATCACCTCGTATTTCCATAGCGTGAGACAGGATGATATCATATAGTGTTCTGATTTTTTTTGCTTAAATTTATATGTAACTGTTAACATCATACGAAGTGACTTCAGAAAATTCCCTGACTGCACGTGCTGTGACTGTACCGTTCAATGGAAATGCACGTGTGTCAAATGCTCATTGGCAAACGGCTTGCAGAGTCATTCTGGCAACAGGATTAGTGCCGCCTGGAGCAGGTGGCACTAATCCTGTCTTGGAACGGCTCTGCAATTCTTACTTACAAATTCTTACTTACAAATTTGTGCGACGTTTTAAATGTAGCTCGGCAAAATCTGCTACCGACATCGTTCGGAATAACTATCGTCTTTTTGGTGAAGATTTGTTTGATATAATGAAAGTTTTGAGTTGAATGTGCTGTTCAAAGACGGTCGAGTGTCGGTTCAAGACAATCATCGTTCAGAGTGACTAAGCGGAAAATGGGGTAACATTTCGAGAAATGTCCAGGGAGTGTTGACGTTGCTCAACTTAATATCATCTGAATGGAACGAGTTAGAGTATGCCAGCTTTTCACCGAAAATCCGAACATGCGTCACGTTTCTTTGACTATTCCACTCCCTCTCGTGGAACTTCGATCAAAAGAAGCGGCGCCTTGACGCGTGGCTTGAGCCTCATGACAATGTTAATGGCGATCAAACATTCATCTCTCGGATCTTCACAGACGTTGAAAGTCTGATTTGCAGCTACGATTCATGTATTCCATTGGTAAGAAGTTTTCATTCGGACAGCAACTCACTACTTTATGGAACAAACACCCAAGAGGATGCTTCCTCGAACAGTACAATTTTAACCTCTTCAAGTTTAAGGTCAACCAATGCCAATCGTACGTATCCTCATAATCAGCACCTATTCCATCCTTCTCCTCCTATGTCCATACAACAACATCATTTAATAGCACTCTAACTTGAGTGGCTCTTGAGACTTGTATTGGGTGGACATTTATTAAAAAACATATTTTGACATTGGTGATCGATTGAATACGTCGGTTAACTAAAGCAACGCCTGTACCACTGCTCAGGTGTAATAGATTCTCAGGTAAACTTGAGAGCTTTGAGCGCCACCCAGTTGCTTGAACAAAGCAAAGATAACACAGTGTGATGATCAGGAATCATTGGTTAATCTTGCCTTATGAGCAGAAAGTACTTGTAGATTATTGTAATGGTTGTGACTATATAAAAAAACACTGGCTGCGGATGACATGACACCTCATTTTATAACTGGTTACCTCATTTTGACACTGGACATCAGTGTCTTGGTGTCTGTATTTTTTCCCTTCAAACTCTGCAACGTTCATCAGGAATCAACACTTTGCACTTCTGAGCAACACCATCCACTTGTGCCTCTCCGCGGCTCAGCTCATGTTAGCCATTTGAAACGTTAACAAAACACTTGGTTGTACGTATTCAGCTGTGATATATGTTTTTTTTATATAGGCTGTTTTGTTAGTAAAGAGAAGGGGATTGCTGAAATGTTTTCAACTCGATACAATTCGTAAGACTGAACACACAGCTTTGAATCTCGCAGTAACAAGACAGAATTGTGATACACTGGAATATATACATTATACACACATACGCTGCTTGACAATTCATAAGCACATGAAGCCTGTTTAACCAATGAAAATCAAATTTCTTTTCATCATATTTCATTCTTTGATGAAACCTTAATAAAAGCGAAACAAGTTAGATTTATAAACGTTTTCTATTTGCTCTTTATCTTATATATATATATATATATATATATATATATATATATATACATATATATATATATATATATATTATGGAAGAAGTGTGATCAATATCGAAGATAGAGCGTTTATACATATACATGTTTATATATATGTTTATACATACATAGGGAACAACACAACATGACGACTGTCTGTCTGCCGCCTTAAGCGATCTTCAGACAATATGTCACTTCTTTAGCGGATTCTACATACTGGCTACTAATGTATTTAGGAAGTGGAGTTAAATGGCAACTGGCCCTTCCGCTACCTCTTGTTTAAGGCTACTGATATAATCGTGATCGTTAGATTGCCCATGTTATATACACAGGCACATACACTTAATTTGTTTCGTAAACTAAAAGAGTAATGATACATGGTGTGAAGATTGGTTACTGAGGATTCATATATATACATACATACATATATATATATATATATATATATATATATATATATATATATATATATATATATATATATATGCGAATGTCAGTGTGTCATTCTCACATTTATTAAAAGTAACCCCAAGAGGTCGTAGCCGAACATATCATCATACCATTTTGTAATCAGGCCGTACCCGCCATCCTGAAATTCTCAAGTTTTCCCTACTGCGATTGTTTTCGGATTCCGCCATCTTGGCTTCTACTGATAAAAACAATTAAAGGAGCACAACTCTAAATTTCAATAGCTCGTGTTCAAATGAAAAATATTACTCTTCTCAAATTACAGTTTTTTCAAAATAAAATTGTCCGTGTTTTCAACTTTATTCTTAGAAGTTGTAGCCTAACATATCATTCCATATGGGAATCAGGCTGACTCAGTGAGTAAAAAACAAACCGGGCCTGATATGGACCCGCAATCCATCCTGAAATTTGGGATTCTCAATTTTTTCATCACTGTGATTATTTTCGGTGATTTGTTGCGACGATTATTTTTTTTTTTTTTTTGTGCGATAAGTTTTATAACTTGGAACTAAATTTAGGACTAATCAAAATTGATTGCGAAATCCAGCGAAAGTCACCCATAAAATAAAAATAGTTTGTATATTATATGGCGGCAGGAGCATTATCGCTGACCTTTTAAAAGGTAAGTTTAAATATTAATATAATACTTAAGTGCAACGATCAATTTTGAGTTCTGTAGTCTATTGTTGTTTATCACATCTACGCCGCTCTACCTATTGTGATAAAGGCCCAATCAAGCGCCCCACCACATGAGTTAGCTTAAATCCCGCCCGATAAAGCGGCTTTTAATCTACACACACACACACACACACACACACACACATATATATATATATATATATATATATATATATATATATATATTCGTGCGCAACAAGTTTCATAGCGCACCCATAATACATTGTGGTCCATGGCTAAGGACTGAAGAGTGAGACCTTCGTCCGGGGTTGAAGTGCCAGACCACACATAAATTGATTGCTATTTTTATGTTACTATACTCGTATGAAGATGAAAATGCAATGAAAAGTATTCGGTTTAACCAAGAAGGCAGATTTTCGTAAGCGGATACTGCCAGAGACTTTTCAGCACACCCATCGTAAAATGTATGTATGTGTATGTGCTCACTTTTTATGCTGAGATATATATTCTAATGTAACTGTGTGTGCGGGAATAGGCCACCATTGAAACAATACTAAACTTTTCCTCTGTTCCATTGATGACTCGGTGTTAGTCAGGAGACTTGAATAAATATTACTTAAGGGGGTTAATGCCGTTACGAGAAACTTGGAGCAAACCTCAATGACTTCTCAGATTACAAACGTCGTTGCCTCTTCCTCCAACCCCACGGCCTCCGCGTTCATCCGCTTCAGTCAAAAAACCAGCCTGACTCGACCCACCCCCTTTAATTCTAAAACGCTAAAACCCTAGAGGGCCAACAGCTTCACTGAAGACCTTCCCACTCTTCATCGTTTTAATGCTTTTCGCCTATTTTATTTCATCTCATTTTATCTATTCATCCATTCGAAGGTAGATAGCAATCCATTGCTTTTTAAATAAGGTCTGGTCTGCATTTTAATTCCAACACACACACACACATACAGACATGTATATACCAGATTGTGTATACCTACAATCGCATGTACATTAAATTAAATAGTATATATAGGCAGTAAGCGTATTTCCTCTTAAATACAATGAACTATTTGGGAGAGTTTCTTCTGGCGTTGAATAAGTCATTTTATATGAGGTGAAACACAATTTCGGTAAATCTCTTAAGTTTTTTTTTTATCCATACATCGAACTAATATATATATATATATATATATATATATATATATATATATGCTATTCGCAGACAGTACTGTTTCACTGTTTCACAGCTCTTCAGTGCGACTAGACATCCGAATTTCTCAATCCATGGATTGCTGTTAGAGTTTCTACCAGAGATATCTTCATTCGACAGAGTGAAGCAGCTAAATCTAGCGTATTGTTCTTTACGAATGTAGACAAATGCCAGTCAGCTGGAGGGCTCTTTTCATTTTACTGAAGAGCTTTGTATTATCACAGGTGGCTTTTGTTTATAGAATTAGTTTGTCACTCAACAGTGGTCAGTTAAAATATATTTTCAAGAGCTAAATATTATATATATATATATATATATATATATATTTATATATATATATATATATATATATATATATATATATATATATATATAATCGATAATTCTGAGATGAGGTTTTGTAACTATTTGCACTATTTATATTGTTCGGACTGTTGTCCTTGTCTTTGTCATATTCACGACGTTTCGACCGTTGTACGCCCCCAAGGACACGTGGCTCAGTTGATAAAAGCGTTAATTGAAATAATCTAAAAAGTGACTTGACCCAAAGAGTTGTGAGTTCAATACCTGGCCACAGCAGGAGTGTTGAGTTACTAAGAGCAATTAAACGAAACTGAAATACCAAGAAAAGTGTTCGTCTCGAAATTCCAACATATATCACCTGAAGAAGGCCGGAGAAAGACGACATCAACTGCCAGAATATATATATATATATATATATATATATATATATATATATAGTGCCATGGGTCCTTACCTATGAATACAGAATGAACTCTTCCTAATACTATGTATACTACGCCTCTCAAGAGAGAGAGGGACGAATCGAGTCGAGCTTCTCGGCTTGGCGGTCGAACTCCCTGCCTTTGAGCAGAGAGGAACCCGGACGAGGCTCCGCCGAAGGGCAGAGCCTCGTTTGGGGAGGTTGACGAACCGATTCTGTTTTTACAGTTTCTACGGGCATTTTTTGGCCGAGCCTACGGGCTCGGGAAACCCACATTAAACTCCGCCTTGTGCCATATGCAAACCTCGTGGTGGGTGGCTAGATATCGAATTGAGTCGACCGATAGTAGTTCACTCCAAACCAGACTGACAGTCATACTAACACCTTCCACATCTTGTATTATTGTTTCGTGTAATATACCTTCGTTATTTCTACTCTTGTGTCCGTGTTGTTCTTCCTTGGTCCTAACCTGGACCATAACATATAGACACAATGCTTACTGAATTCAACCGACAAGGTCTGTCTATTGAAGTTTTTGCTGTGTTTTTTTTCTTTCCCATTTCTGAATATCGGTATCAGTATCGATTTTTTTTTTTTTTTTTTTTTTATAATGTGGTTAACTCTATAAAAGGCTCGGATCCACTCTAAATAGAGCGTTACATTAAGATGTAGTTCATGCGTATAGGAGGGGAAGATATCGGATAGCCATACGGTTTAACAGGTTAAGATTGCATTGATTAGAGGAAACCAACTCTTGAGACTCGGTTCCACAGAGCAGTGATTCGTGGGAAGAAGCTGTTCTAGTGGAACTCCTCAGCAATGTGACACTGGGGGAATGTGGCTGGTTTACTACAATGTGAGTGTCATGGAGGCCCCTAGCCGTAAAGCTTAGAATTGGCGGATCCAAGGAATGTAGCTATAGAGCAGGGAAAGACTTGCCACACCGTGAGAGAGGTTGGAGGGTGGAAAATAGTTTGTCATCCATAAGGACTCGGAGACGCTTTTGGACTCTATCGGGACTAGAAAGTGAGAACCGGGTAGCTCCCCAAATATGACAAACATACTCTATTACTTGTAAAGGTAGAGGATAGTATGAGAAGTCAGGTGCTCATTGGAGTGATATAGAGAGCCAACCATTTTTCTTCCATCTTTAGCGATGGATCCTATATATGAGTCCGATTTGAAGTCAGGCGTGACTTTAAGGCCCAATATTCACTCAAAGCACGGAGCCTTCCCCAGGGGCCATGCATTTATCGTGGATAGTGGTAGTTCGGGGTCCGATCGGCGATGATGGAATGTAACTAACAAATAAACTCTCCGTCGTCTATGTTTGTTCTGTTTTTGTTCAGGAACTTTCGACCACTTCAGTCCTCATCAGTTAGTGTTCCAGGCAAGATTCTATCGTCTACACAGTGATATTTTATAGAGAGATAACAATTTGAAAATGTTTACAGCGAAGGCATGCGTAACATTTAAAGGGGACGTTTGAATTTAATAAAACTTATTTGGATGAATACTTGCTGCCTACATATATAACATTTTATGCACATATATGCTTCCGTTAATTTTACAATTCTCATGCAGCAAGAAAGAACCATGTACGAAAGCAACTTTGTTATAATTTAGGTTCTGTATTTTGTCTCACATTTTGCATTGAGCTCTTTATCTTTAAGGCATTAACTGTCCTCCTGTATGAGAGTGAATGCAGGACAGTCCCACACAAAGATGAAGAGACTTCAAGCAACAGAAGTGTAATTCTACAGAACGATACTGAGGATACCATGGACTGAACATAGGAGCAACGATGAGGTTTTAGAGAAAATAGAACCATAAAGGAAAGGTACTTAACATCAGGAAGAGACAGTAAAAATTTATGGGGCAAATGAGGAATGAGGGCTTGGAAAATCTGATACTCACAGGACAGATTGGGGGAACAGAGGAAAGCAACGCACAACATACTTAATGAGCTTGAACAAATGGATAGATGAACAGTGTTTTGGAAATTAACAAAAAGGGGAAATTTATAAAGAGCTACAAAGGAAGCTGGGGAGAGCCATGATCGCTACATCTTGAGGGGACACGGCAGATAAAGAAGTGGCACATTGCACAATTATTATATTTAAACACGTACACAGCTGTAGGATCCTATTAAAAATAAGCAGACAAAACTTGTCTAAATTATTTAATGATTTATTAATTTAATCATTTAATGAAACATGCTACCAAAGTATAAGCAATATATATATATATATATATATATATATATATATATATATATATATATTTCTTATACTTTGGTATATATATATATATATATATATATATATATATATATATATATATATATATCAGGCTCATTTTTCAAAATTGGAGATGATCTTCACCCTCTCTAAACTTCAAAATTGCTGTCCTGGAGTTAAAAAATTCCCAAGTCTTTACTCATTGCTCTTTGGACAGTCATAGCTGATTCCCCTCTTTCACGTGCTAAGCGTCTTACGAACTAAGTTGGATCTTTTCTAATTTATCTCTTTAGATGATCTCTCTTCCTGTATATATATATATATATATATATATATATATATATATATATATATATATATGTATATTGCTTATACTTTGGTATATACCAAAGTATAAGCAATATATATATATATATATATATGCTTATACTTTGGTAGCATGTTTCATTAAATAATTAAATTAATAATATATATATATATATATATATATATATATATATATATATATATATATATATATATATATATATTAGTCATCATCAACAGACAGAGTGTTTCGCTGTATCACAGCTCAGTGTGGCTAGACATGGATCACTTCCCTAGGCTATCAATGCTGGGCAGAGAGAAAGGCCAATTTTTGCGTATTTATTTTTTCATAAATACGCCAATGACCTAGAGAACTCAATCCATTGGGAGAATCTTGCATTATAAGCAGTAATAGTCATCGTTTACAAATACGCGCAGAGCTCGAGCGAATTTATTTATTTTCAGAAGCAAATATCACACACACATTTGGAAATAAAGTTTTCTGGACGTACGTAGTACGGACTTTTTACTGTTGTCTTTATGAGAAGTATTTTGTATTTAAAAGCAGCGTTCATACTTTGAATTAAGTGTTTCAATTCCTTTTGTTCCAAACATGCGATACTAAAAAAGTAAAAATGTCATAACAATGCATACATATAGTCAACAACTGTTTCAACAAAAAATATATTTGAATTGTTTATGAAAGCCAGAAATAATCAGAAATTCTTTTTTCGCCGGAAATCGGGAAAATGAACCGAAATATGTAATAAAAAATGAATAAAAGAATTAACAAATATATTTCGTTGGACCAAATTTATTTCTCTCAAGTACGTTTTTATTAATATTTCTAATAACCCCTTTAAAAAAACAATTGTGAACTAAGGTATTGTGTGTATATATATATATATATATATATATATATATATATATATATATGTATGTATAATATTTTATATTATATATATACATATGTATAATATTATATATATATGTATAATATTTTATATTATATCTATATATGTATGATATATTATATATATATGTATAATATTTTATATTATATATATGTATAATATTTTATATTATATATATATATGAGTATAATATTTTATATTATATATATATGTATAATATTTTATATTATATATAGATGTATAATATTTTATATTATACATATATATGTATAATATATTATATATATATATATATATATATGTATAATATCTTATATATATGTATGATATTTTATATTATATATATATATATATATATATATATATATATGTATAATATTTTATATTATATATATATATATATATATATTATGGATAATACAGGGTGTTTCAAAAAGTATACGCCAAAATCATCACGTGATGTGTCAAAAACGAAAAAAATTACAAACCTCTAGCATGAACACATGTGTCGTATATACATTCAAGTTTCATTTCATGTTTTATAAGTGCTCAATGTGGCCACCACCGGCAGCGCGGACAACATCAAGCCGATATGAGAATTCCTTTCAACGCGCCTCACCATGTCACGGTCCACCGTGTTGATTGCAGCTTTTATTCGATCTTTCAAGTCATCGATACTTGCTGGAAGTGCTGGAACATAAACTTGGTCTTTAACATAACCCCACAAGAAAAAGTCACACACAGTGAGGTCCGGGGATCTGACCCGCCAAACACAGGGTGCAAGGTCTTTAGCACCTCTCCTCCCAATCCATCGCTGAGGCACGTTTTCATTCAGATAAGCTCTAACCCCGAGATGCCAATGGGGTGGTGCTCCATCTTGTTGAAAAATGAAGTCATTCGAATCTGCTTGCAGTAAAGTGAATAGCCAGTTTTGGGTGCTCTGTTCCCCAAATGTACACATTGTGACGATTGACTGTTCCTCTCAAATGGAAATTCGCTTCGTCACTAAAAACTAAACGTGAAAAGAGAGTTTCATCACCTTCCTCCATCTCCAGCATTGACTCACAGAATGTCCTTCGCATCACCTTGTCATAATTAGTAAGTGCTTGGACGAGGCTAAGTTTGTATGGTTTCATGTGTAATCGTCTCTTTAACACACGACAGACAGAGGTATGAGGGATGGCAAGCTGAAGACTTGCTCGACGTGCGGACTTACGTGGGCTACTCTCAAATTCATCATGAATCCTCTCCACTTGCTCCTCTGTAACACGTGGTCTTCCAGGACTCTTTCCTTTGTACAGGCACCCACTCTCTTTAAACTGTTTAACCCACCGTCGAATGGTCTCACGATGGAGCGGATCAATGCCGAATTCTGTTCTGAAAGCACGCTGCACCGTGACAATGGCGTTTGGTTTCGCGAACTCAAGAACGCATAATGCCTTCTGCTGAGGAGTCGCCATTTTGATTGATCTTCCCACAATTCAGCTGCACCAGAAGCGGTGAAACTGACACCCAATCAAACTTTGATAAGTACTCTATCAAATAACCACTGATTCAGTCCACTATAATGCTATAGACCAGAAAAACAGCGTAATGATTTTGGCATATTTTTTTTGAAACACCCTGTATTTTATATTATATATATATATTATGGATAATATTTTATATTATATTGTGTATAATATTTTATATTGTGTATAATATTTTATATTATATATATATATATTATGGATAATATTTTATATTATATTATGTATAATATTTTATATTATATTGTGTATAATATTTTATATTATATATATTATGGATAATATTTTATATTATATTGTGTATAATATTTTATATTATATTGTGTATAATATTTTATATTATATTGTGTATAATATTTTATATTATATATATTATGGATAATATTTTATATTATATTATGTATAATATTTGATATTATATTGTGTATAATATTTTATATTATATATATATATTATGGATAATATTTTATATTATATTATGTATAATATTTTATATTATATTTTGTATAATATTTTATATTATATATATATTATGGATAATATTTTATATTATATTATGTATAATATTTCATATTATATTGTGTATAATATTTTATATTATATATATATATATTATGGATAATATTTTATATTATATTATGTATAATATTTTATATTATATTGTGTATAATATTTTATATTATATATATATATTATGTATAATATTTTATAATCTATATATATTATGTATAATATTTGATATATATATATATATATTAGGTTGGTGCAAAAATAATTTCGTTTTCTAACATATGTTACTATGTGAGAAAACGAAATTATTTTTGCACCAACCTAATATTATATATATAATATTTGATATATATTATATATTTTATATTAAAATATTTTATTTATATTATATATTATATATAATATTTGATGTATATTATACATAATATTTGGTATATATTTTATATAGGTCCAAAATGGCCTTCGATAAAGTACCCCGAGCTGCTATGTGGGCAGACTTTACTAGCTTTGGCTCCCCACCCGACTTTGTCGCCCTGGTGCGCGCCCTGCATGACGGAATGATGGGGAGAGTATGCCACCAGAACTCCCTCTCGGACCATTCCCCATTACTGGTGGCCTGAAGCAGGGTTGTGTTCTGGCACCAACGTGTTTCTCTCTATATACAGCAGCAATGCTAAATGAGATAACACCAGACGCACCCTCAACTGACCTCCGTTACCGCTTGGATGGAGGAGTTTTCAACCTCGCTCGACTTCCTGCCAGATCCAAGACCACCATGTGTTCGGTACGGGAGCTGCAGTACGCTGACGACAATGCCACCCCAGGTCATACTGCAGAGGACCTCCAGACACTAGCGGACGCATACAACACATCCTATGAACGATTTGTGGTGCAGGTCAACACAGAAAAGACCAAATTATTAGTTCAACCACCACCCGGACTGCCGCTCCCAAACATTAACACCGCTGGAGCAAGTAGATCAGTTCTCGTATCTGAGGAGCATTCTGACATCAACACCCACATGCAGAAAGGACGTGGAGAATAGAATCAGGAGAGCCCACTTCGCCTTTAGCCGACTCAACTGCCGCATATTTAAAAACCACGCACTGACGATGGCCACGAAAATCATGGTCTTCCGGGCAGTAGTCCTCTCCACCCTTTTATACGCTTACGAAACATGAACCCTATATAGAAGCGAGGTAAAAATCCTAGAACGCTTCCCGCAACTGAAACTAAGGCAAATCCATAACATCTCTTGAGAGAGCTACACCACCAACACAGAAGTGCTGGACATAGCCTCAGTGAGCATCGTCGAGGCCACTATCATCTACCACCGCCTCCGCTGGGCAGGACACGTCCACAGGATGGATCCTTCCAGGCTCCCCAAGAAAATCCTATATGGCGAGCTGGCCATTGGGACTAGACCACGAGGAGCACCCAAAATGCGCTACAAGGACCAACTAAAGCGCACCCAGACACTTACCAACATCAGCTCGTCCTCGTGGGAAGAAACTGCCAGGGACCGAACGACGTGTGGGAGATCAATACGCGATGGCATCGCGGACTTCGAGGAAAGGAGGAGGGAGAATGAAGAGGCAAGGCGACGAAGGAGAAGAGAGCGCTGTAAACGACCCCCGTCCTCACCCCCTTCCCCTCCCCTGTGAGCACTGTCCGAGACTATTCCACCGCGGACTGGGCCTCGCAAATCATGTCAAATATAAACATCAACCGTGAAGATAGGACTTAAAAGATTGACAGAACCCGATACTCGGACACGACTGGGAGCCGACGATTATATATAATATTTTATATTATATATAAACAAAAGAAAGCTGAAAATATTTGCGCAGATGTCTCCGATTTTAGACACCGAAGAATACAATTGTCACTTGAAATTTATAAAATAATATTGTTAAAACATCTTTTTTCAATTCACTGTTATTACTCTATCTTTTATTGATGTGGTCTTCCTTCCTAACCTTTTGTTTGAAGTAATGTGGAATGCCACCATTTTCATTATGTCCTTATTTTCTCTTTGAATTACATGTGATACTCATTTTATCTGTTGAAATATTTGGTACTGTTCTTTGTGATTCAGTAGCACAAGTCCAAAATGTTCCACGAAGAATGGTCCTGGGTAAGAATTTATTCGCTCGAAGACATTTTCACCCATTGTGTCTTAGAAAATGCTTTCATACAGCTAACAGTTTATATATTTCTGAACAAATTTGGAACCATGCATAATATCTAAATGAAAATTTCGATAAGACTCGAGTTTTTAGGTTAATTTTTATAACATTTTGCAGTGTTTGATGAAATTTCCTCTAGCGCAGCCGTTTCTATGTCCAGTTTCCTTATTTCCTATACTAACTTTGTTATAACTAATCCATACTTTTGTGTATTTGAAGTATTAGTATGTACTAATTCCACATCTTGAATTATCATAAGTACATAGTGGTCTGAAAGTCTTGTCACCCTACCAAAGATAATGAGAATAGAAGAAGTAATACAATAATACAAAGTACGTGTACTGGATGCAGTTTATTTACCTTCATTGACGCTGTCACCCATCGAGAAGGTCTGTCTGAACATCATCATTTTTGTGTCAGCCATCTGAAATAGAAAATTATATTATGTAGGGGTGACAAGAATATTTCGGACGACCCTGTACTTTTGGCAAAAGTATTGCCGGAATACGTTCTACCCCGGAACGCTGAAAAAGCATCTAATAAGTTATTATTATGAACTACATGTAAACCGCATATTCGATATATTCGGACATTAAATAATACACTAATATAACGACACTTTTCCACACGTAAAATTCAGAAGTAGAAGTTTCCTATTTAGGGTGTGGTTTACCGGTTCTTTTCTTCCATGATCTTGATGTCGTAGGTTTTTGTTAACCTGAGTGATCAATAGCTGTGATATTTTTTTTTTAATTTTGGAGTTAGGGGGTTGGCAGTTTTCTGGTTGCTGTATCTCAATTAGTAGTAAGAATCCGGAACTCTTTGGAAGCTTGTAGAAAGTAGCACCATGTCGTGAATGGATAGGTGTCTCTGCAGGTAATTCCCGCGAGCAACTCTGAAGCCACATTATGCTTTAGTCTTCGCCAGCTCTGGCCATTTTTTATTGCCATTAGAATGATGGACAATATTTATTTGACCTTTTTTTTTCACTCCTTAAAATTACAATCAACTTTCATCTTTAAAAAATTAAAATTTCAATCTTTATCATCTGTGTTCTTAACTCCTGTTCTTTTATTTTTCTCTTTCTTTCAGTTTTTTTTTTCTCATATTCTAGTGTCCTGGGTATGATCATAAACTACATTCGGCAGCGGGGCTTCTGATTGTATATTGGAGGTTTTGTTGTTGTTTCTAGGTAGCCCCACCCACCGACCGGGTTTGGTAAGCCCCTGTTAGCGTACCCGTTATGAGAAAATAGTAAAACACGCAATCAAAAATAAAAAATAAAAAAAATACACGCCATGAAAGTATTAGGTTGGTGCAAAAATAATGACGTAATAATGCTGTTTTATGACGTCAAAAAACGACATTATTACGTCATTATTTTTGCACCAACCTAATATAAAAATAGATTTTTATAATAAAGTTACCACCAACATTTTCTATGTATATATTAAAAAAATTACCAACAATACATTTAATCAGTAGTTGAAGACCTACAACTACGTTCAAAATACTTAGATAACGACATTAAATACCCTATACAGGTTGATAAGCCACTAAGCAAAATCAACCAACTGTTGCATAGCAATCGTTCTGGGGTCTCTTGGTTGACGGGGTCGATTGCATAACGTTGTATCTTCTTTCGCTGGTCTTCTCCCGGCCGGGTGTCAAAATGTTTCTTGAGTCCAAAAATGAAAGAGAGGTAACAAAAGGGATTTTAAACTTACCCTATTTTATTAAACACGTCGACGAGTATATTTTAACTAGCCAGTGTGTTCACTCTATCACCCCCGCTAGGGAGCAAGTTCCCTGAGACACGAAATAACCACGTCTACTCTCTTTTACACGTAAAAACTAAACTCCCTGAAATTCCTTTCTATCTCTCTAATATTCCCACGTTAGTTTTAACCAAATCTAAAACGACTTTCCTTGTTTTTTTGTATCTGACTTCAAAGGTCAAAATAAGGAAGTCAGTGAAAAATACTTTTTTTTTTTTAAATAATAGTCTGACAGACTATTACTTAACACAACCAACTCGCATATTCAGTAACCCTTTACATCATAGTGGCTTTATTTTCTTCCTTGGGGGTTAAATGATCACACACGCACATATATACACACACACACCTTCAACAGGTACAAAAAGTTGAATCTAAAACCCTACTTAATTATTTCTCAACATAAGTTCAATTGTAACTGTCTAGATTTTACAACATACACTACATAGATGACACTGTATTGATGGCAAATTAAGAAAACTGGAAGAATTATTAAACAATGTAGACGAAGATAGCAGTGAAAAAGAACAAATCATGAACTATAAGAAGAGTGAATATATTGTTGTCAGCAAAAGGCAACCCAAATTACAAGTTACATATCGGGAAAGGTGTAGAAATTTAACTCAGCCAGCTTTTCGCTTTCCAATCGACTTTGATCTTCAAAGTGTAAATGCAATGTGGATTGTTATCTTAATTCCTGTTATTTTGTTGTTCTCTCTCCTTGATATATTTTTTTCATGTTCTTTCACTGTCGATAACCCCTTGCGACTTAGTGGGTTTAATGTCTTGTTTTGGATAAAAGTTTTTTGTTTTTTTTATTATTATTTATAAATCAGAGTATCAAATATATTTACCAGAGGAGCCATGACGCTATCCAGCAACCCTCACCAGCGTCCTAGGAGTGATTCAGGTGATTTATTCTGATATTCTTCAGTTTGACCATATTATTTTTGATATGGTTTCCATTAGTAGGATATTATGGTTGTAGGGGTTGGGTTCGTCTAGTTGAGTAAGCACGTAGCTTCGCCTGCCCCAGTTTAGAAAATTAGGCGTCTCGTGTTGTAATGAATTTTCCTAACGCTAATAATTGTTCTCAACAGATGTTTCAGTTCACAGAGGCACGACATTAAGTTATGTAAACTCTTCCTCCCACCCCCTATTACAAGACTCGTACGTACATCCTAACCCCCTTTCGTGCCTGTCATCTCATAATTTCTTTACTCTATATCCTCCTCCTTCTCCTCAGGTATCTTTTTTCGCTTTGCTTCCTCTGTTCGGTTTTTTTTTTTCTTAATTTTTTTTTCATTTTTTTTCATTCATATTTTTGCCTTTCTGTCGCCTTTTTCTTCCTGTTTCTTCATTTTTTTTAATTATTTTTTTATTTATTGTTTCTTCGTTGTCGGCCTCTCTACCTCACTTTTACTAATTTCCTTTCTTTTCTTTTTTTTATTTTTGCTTTCGTCATCATTCTTTTACTTTTCTTCACCTTTCAGATACTCTTTTCTCATTTTTTGGACGTTTAGCAAATGTTGATATTTGCATGTAATGTAGAAGCAAAAGTTGAATGTCAGAATAAAAGATTAGAAAGAGAATAGTGAGAGAAAGGCAGAGGGAATGACATGGCAAAGCGAGAGACACGCAGAAATGTAGAGAGAAGCAGAACAAGGAAACGCAGAGAGGGGGTGATGATAGTGAAGCATAGAGAGAAAAATAGAGAGAAGGAGAGGATAACATGGGTACTACAGAGATGGAGAAAGTATAACAAAGTAAGGCAGTAACTCTCTCTCTATCTCTCTCTCTCTCACACATACACACATACACTCACACACACATATATTATAGTAAAAACAGTAAGATATATAATCCGGTGTTTTTACTGATATTTTTATTTTTACAAAACAGTGCTCGATTTAAATTTACAGAGCATAAATATATAAATTAACTGATTTAAAAATATGGTTCCTTCGCTACACAGGAATTACCATGTTTGAAACACAGAAACTAACAACTTCAAATTCGATTATTTAATTAAATTAAAAGAACTAGTCCTTTTTCATTTTCAAGCGAATTTTGAAATAACTTATTTTGAAATTGACTTAGTTTTAAAAGCACATACAATTTGTTTCCAAGGATACAAAGAAATCTAATCCTTTAGACAAGGGTGGTAGCGTGTTCATTTTTATTAACAACTATTGTATCAAATTTGAGTTATTTTCGAAAAGATTTTATGTCTAGGTAGGGTAAGCGTGCACTTTTCAACGAATTATGACATCCGTTCAACGCACGTCGTCTGGTTTTTTTAAACGACAAAAATGTTTTTGGCATTTTTATCCGTTAAATTTATACTTGTATACATAAAAATACTTTCTAAAAGTGCTGTTTGGATTAGAATATCTTGTATTGAACTACAATTTTACCATATTATTTTACTTTTAACTACTAATAGACTATATTTCATTTTAAACAAACAAATGTAACAGAATTACTTAAATTATTTAAAAATTATTATTAAATACCAAATATAAGTATGTATATTACTATTATTTACTATATGTGCATACACGAGAAACTATATATTACTAGGTTTATAAAAAATAAAAATTTACTCTATCAAAGAAATTAAATAGGTATTCTTTGCCGACATTGTCAAAAATTTTCTCTAAATAATATTTAATAAAAAAGAGAGCTGTAATATACATACTTATATTTGATATTTAATAATAATAATAGTAATTATTCACGAACAGTCATATATCAAGGTATTGACCAGGCTTGACGCTGCTTAACCGGATATGACCGTAAGATGTTGCGGTTGTTCGTGAACTTGAAGAGGTTATCTATCCTACTTATCCTCATAATATGCACATCGTACTCTCTTCTTTAACAAAGCTACAACAACCTTATTCAGTAAACCTCTACTCTGTGTGGCACTTGAGTCTTTTATTGGATGAACAATAATACATAATAAAAAAAACAATCTGGTTCATATTGGAGAGCCAAGTAAGTCGAAGGCAATTCAGACAACCAATTCCGCTTAATTCTGTCTGAGACTGACTTCAGCCCCCAAGCTCAGTTACTTTTTAATAAGGTATTTAGTAGCGGAATGGTCGATATTCAAATCCTGGATAATCTTCCTTTTATGTGTCGTGTCCCTTCAAGATATGAGAGATTACGGCTCCAAAACTTCTTCTTCCTTGTAAGTGTAAGCAAAGTTTGACTCTTTACAATCGTTTTGTCCATCCGTTGACACAAGCCCGTTAGCTGTGCTGGGTATGACGAGAAACTACATCCGTGTCCTAAGTAGTGATTTTGTAAGCCAGGTTTAGATGTGGCACAGTGCCGAAAGTATGGGGCACCCAGTGAGGATCGAACTCCCTACTCAGTCGTAATTAATCTAGCAAGACAAGCCTGCTAACCATTACACCACGTCGAACTGCCCAATCCGTGTCCTGGGTAAGACGAGAAACTATGCCCAACAGCAAGGCTCCTGATCAGGAGGTTTTGAGGAGCGTGGAACCACCTCTTATTTGCTAGTGTTCCCAGGTCCATCCTGACCCGGGGTGGTACCACCTGTTAGGGTCCCAGCTATGGGCAAATAGTCGACACCCAAACTTGTGTAAAAATAGGTTTTAATACCAGAAATATTTTGTAATAAAAAAAAAAATATTACCAGCAATAATTTTTGAAGGAAAAATTATCAGCAATACTTAAAAAAAGTACCAGTAATACAAACAGCTATACATTCTTTGAAAAAAAAAAATGACCAGCTATAGATCTCTTCAAGGAAAAATATTCCTAGAAATAGATTTTTGAAGAAAAACATATTACGAACAATAAAAATTTTGTCGGCATTAAATAACCCATTGAGTTTGATATGCTGTAAAACAAACGAAACCAAACAAGTCTGTTAGACACTTGACTTCAGTATAACCAGTAAGTGTTAAATTCTTTAGGCCCTCTTTCCTTGTTTGGAGTTCCAGAAATCCCAATTCTCTATTTCTGATTTTATATATAAGTTTCTTTGTTGTTACTATTTTACTAAAGACTTCACCGTTGTTCATATGTTATTAGTACAGTAACGCGCGAAACACTTAGGAATTTTTAAACTATTGTAAATCGCTATTCAGTAACACCTTACATCATAGTAGCTTTATTATCTTGCTTGGGGGTGAAATGATCACACACGCACGCATAACGACAACAAGTACAAGAAGCTAAATCTAAAAGTCTACTTAATTCTTTCTCAACATAAGTTCAATTGTGACTGTCTAGACTTTACAAAAAGTGGTTCTTTTTAGCGTGCTGTCTACAGATGAAAATTTGGTCATATTGGAAGACTTTTCTCACCTAATTATCATATATTTAGAAAGAGTTCTAAATGAATAGAGAAGATGGGAGACCCCCCCCCCTCAAAAAAAAAAAAAAAAAATAGCCGTGTAGAATTCTTCGGCCAACTTATATTTTTTGTTTACTTTTTTTCTATTCCACTGTTAAATGCAAAATACTTTTCGAAACAGGACCGATTTTTCTTACATATAGGGTAAATTCTGAAATTGAATACTTGCTTTCTTTCTGAACTTGAAATCATGCCGAAAATTTCCAAACAAACCAAGATGAAAACAGTGAAGATAGCGAAGTATATGACCCAGCGAGCAATCGCTAAGTAGTTCGGAATTTCAAGAAGTGGCATATCATAAATCCTCTCGAAGTTTCAAAGTACAGAAAGTGTTTTTGACTCGACCAAACTATGGTCGCCTTAGAAAGCCGCCGCATAAGATTATACGAAAACCAATCCGTACTTCAGTGAAAGGATAATGATAGACAAGTGAGGGATCAGTACGATTTATCCAAATGGATATCAATAAATAACTTAAGTAGTCCTTCATGAACAGAAAATTAAAGAAATTCATTTCAACGAAGAAATCCGCTTAAAAAGAAATATTTGAAGGAAACATTAAGTGGCATGATTGCAGGATGCAGATGTTGGGCATAAGATGTCATTCAGCAATGAAAAGAAGGTGGATATGCATTCTAATAAATGAGAATTTGTCAGAAGACCAACAGGAAAGCAAAATGACCCATGTTATACAACGAAATCAGTAGAGCAGCATAAAAAGGAATGGTTCTGGAAAATTGGTTAAAATTGCTAGTTTGAATAGTTCTAAATAATCCTGTTTTTGAAGGAAGTTTTGATAGCAGACTGGGATAAAGACGAGATTTTTTTTTTGGTGTGTTGTAGAGATCTGTATTACAAATTGTTTGCAACACAACAGACTTGATGAATGCGCCTCTGTATTGAAAACTTGGCAAGCTTAGATCCGAGATTCAAATCATGAATTAAATGTTGTTGGGACCTAATGAACAGAATTTATCAGAATAATCCACACCATCTTGAATTGTAGGAGGCCAACCACAGAGAATGGTATCTAGTACATGTGAAAATGGTGAAGGATTTAATCTAATTCCATCCCAGACGCATTGTATTTAGGCTACATACATCCACACAAAATATTAACAATATGCATAAAGTTGTTAAAATTAACTTTATATAATAAAATTTTATTCGACATATTTCTGTTTTAAAACACAGCATCTGATTTGGTTTATATGAGGTGGCAAAAATCTTTTCTACGACCTTTTTCGTGGGGAGGAGTGACTCACATATTCCACGTTCCTTCAGAGCCCTTGCTAAAATCTGACTATTAGGTTTGAAAAGGACTATAATATTAGAGCAGGTGGATTTTTCAGTTTTTGTAGAAAATCAACATTGCACTTAATGCGAAAACTGGGATTTGATGTACTAAGTACTTACAACAAAAAAATAGATGCACAGAGATATCTAATTTTGTTTACAAACTGACTTCAAATTTTTACTATTTCAAGAATAAATCCAAATAAAATTGATACTTTTCGTATCAAAATTCTAATTATGAATTCCCACAAGCAAAGCATATAATTATTTTTTAAAAATATGATTCCTTTGCTACATAAGAGTTCTCATGTTTCAAAAACTAGAGCCGAAACCATCAATATAATTATTAAAATTAAATTGAATTAAAGTAACAAGCCCTGTTTCATCCTCAAGCGAAAATTTACGATTCCTTGAGGATGAAACAGGGCTTGTTACTTTAATTCATTTTAATTTTCTATAAAAAATTTTGACAGCAGCATGAATACTGTTGGGCAAAAATTATCAGAAAAATGTTTTAAATTTGCATTGTCTCTTCAAAATCGCAGTGACATTACTGAACTGTATAACGTATGACATCGTAATATAGATAAATTGTTCAGTTTAATTTCTCACTGGAGTAAAGATTCTATCTGATGGTACAATGATTTAGTAATGTGCTTATCTTTCCTCTTGTTCATATAAAATATCTGAGGCTTCAGTTTTTAATTTAACTTTTTTCAAAACCTTGCGAATATGCTAATAAATTCGGCAACATCGACATCGTCCTTTTCATAAGAAACTCTTACAGAAAAATCTTCTGCAAACGCTGGTTCACAAATTCCATTTTTGATCAGTATGTCGCTTCAGAGATGATGAATGCAATATTTTTTAATCTCTTAGAGCACGCTACTTCTGAAAGAAAATAAAATATACTTATTGGAAAGTTTACTCATACTTGGCTATATTTTTGTGATGTTATTTAAAGGAAATTTTAAAATTAGTCTTGTAAATCGACATGACTAATTAATTATGAATAAGTGTTTTATGTAATGGAGAATTTTTATAGCTTATTTCCTCACCTCCAATTCATATGACTGCAGTGTAACCCGGATATAAGAGAGTTGTCGGGACCGGAGAAGAAATCTCTTATATCCGGGTTTCTCTTATATCAGGGTTTGGTCTATTTTGTTTAGGTAAGTATGGCTCTAATTTGGGACCAGATGAAATCTCTCTTATATCCGGGTTTCTCTTATGTTCGGGTTTCTCTTATATCCTGGTCTCTTATATCCGGGTTACACTGTATTGAGAAAAGAATATTTTCTGGAAACAAGGCGAAAGGATTGTGCTGTAAATTTTTTAATGCTACATTCCGTATTTCGGTTGACTGCTGGTTTATTCTCTAGATCATGTTGAAGATATACAGTTGTTAATTATGGAATGTATCATCCCTTGTAATTTCAAACCATTAAATAGTGGTGGTTTGAAATTAAAAGGAGTAAATATTTATTGAAAACGGCAAACTAGAGAACCCGAGACCAGATATCAGAAAGCCAACGCAGTGAGTTACCAATTTGCTCCTCTTCTAAAACATCCTAGCATTTCCATAAGCACTAAGGCAAATCTCATTAACTCCATTTCTCTACCAACACTGACATACCAGTGCCAGACATGGCCCCTAACAAAAACCCGTGAAAGGAAACTGATCACTTGTGAGATGAAATGTCTGAAGAAAGGAGTGAACAAGACCAGGCGAGACCAGATCAGGAATGAGGCAATAAGAGATATGGTACGAGCAATACCAATCATAAAACACATTGAACGACAGAGGATCAAGTGGTTCGGATACCTCACTCGTATACCTATCAACGAACCAGCCCTACGAGCATACACACTCAGGTACTCTGACTGGAGAGAGAGAGGTAGACCAAGAAGATGCTGGAGCGACTCAGTGACAGATACTCTCAGAGCCCACGAGATATCTCTCCTCCAGGCCACTCGCTTTGCCGCTGACAGACGACAGTGTGTCCCAGTGACGCCTCAAAGCACAAGCGGAAGGAAAAACTAAGCTAAACATTTCGAACCAACTAACTGCATACATTTCAGTATCTGTCTATATTTTTGAGATGAGGTATTATGTATATTATTCCTAATCTTTGTTGACATATTTATTACAGAGTTTCGGCCGTTCAGGCGGCTGGAATGTCGAACTGAACCCTTTATTTCGCTCACTGGGGTAGACCGTTCTAGTTCCACGTGCCATGTTTAATGGATGTTATGTTAATTTCCCTCTGAAAGTTCTCCACTGCCGGGTATTCAACTCACACTCTTTGGGTCCTGTCACTGGATCTAACTAACGCCTTTATCCACTGTGCCATGTGTCCTTGAAGACATCTGTGTATAAATTTCTGGGTATTATAAGCCTAATGTCTTCAGATGAGGACAATAGTCCGAATAATGTAAATAATCTACATATATTTCAATTATAAATTTTATAAGCCCCTGCTATAAGGCTTTCACTAATCACTGGAATGAAATTCCAATGCTCCAATTATGAAACTTAATCTTTAAACTCGTTTCCTCAAAAAACATTTGTTTCTTTATTTATCATGTCAAACCCTCAACTTTTACATTAAGTGCAATACCCTGATTCCAAAATCTACCTACTCTACTGTAATATGCTCGGAGCGTCATCTATAGACAGCAAAGATTTATTTATCAACATTCGAATAAGATATTCAACTAGATGTAGATTTGATAACCGATTTCGCAAAGCTTCACAAATGTTCAATGCACACCACCAGTGACACGAGATAGGTCAAATCGCTAGTCCAGCTCCTGTCAAACACGTTGTAGCAAGTCTTGCGTAACATTCTCCAGCGCCTCGAGGCGCTGGAGAATGTTACGCAAGACTTGCTACAACGTGTTTGACAGGAGCTGGACTAGCGATTTGACTTATCTCTGCTTAAGTTCCTCCTGGCTTGTAGGAGGAGATGTGATATAGACCTGTCCTTTCACATAGCCGCATAGAAAAAATCACAAGGTGAACTCAGTCAGGTGAACTTGGTGACAATTTCAAGAGCACATTGTCCTTGTCACTTGCACGTCCAATTCCTATTCCTGAAGTCCGCACAGTCAATTTAGTTTTTACACATTTTCTTAAAATTTGAGATCATTTGAGCAAGAATTAGCCATGTTATTAGACTACAAAATTATGTCAATTTTTGAAGGACACCCTGTATAATGGCTTTGTAAGGAAAATCGGGCCAAATGTAAATACATTAACAAAACTTCTAAAAAGTATTGAATATCTTAACATTTGTCGAACTCAAATACCGTTAGTGTCTATGTACTCTCTTATTGGCTGTATTGGATAGCTGTATTCGAATATATATTTAGACAGATTATTATTCCGTAACAAACAAACATTTGTATTTCATTTTTAGAATAGAATAATTTTTTCTGTTTTATTTAAATCAGCCAAGACAGGGCTGTGACCAAATTCTAAATATCTCTTTCCAAACTTTACCACTGATTGCTTCATAATCCCAATGATTGATAGAGTTGTATATATTTTGTATTATAGCTGCTGATGCCTGCATAAAAACGTCTTTTCTACCGTTTTGACGTCTGAACTATCATTCAAGATGAGTAATTGCTGCAAAGCCATAATTTATATAGAATCACATTTATATGAGTGTGGAAGTAGTTTGTGCATCTGTTTACCCTCGTATGTGTGTAGATGTATGATTAAAATATTAACTTCACTTAAATAATACTTGATAGAAGATATTACGACAACAAATAAAAACCTTGAATAAGTTTTCTTGAGATTAATGCATTTTTCCTAATGCATTTGCATACATTTTTATATTTCGAGTTATATTTATTATAAAAATAACTTCAGGGAGTAATTTTTTCTGAATCTCTAAAACAAAGAGGAGGAAATTTGCGCCCAAAATCATAAGTCTGAAAGTATAATCGTGCATAAAATCTAAGGATTTTTTCATTGCATAATTGTGTCAAATATTTTAAATGTATTAACGAAACTTCTAAAAACCACCGAATTTTATAAAATTCGTCCAGCTCAAACATCGAATGTTCTGCATATAAAATGAAAGCACATAAAATCTAGAGGCATAACAGAAACACTAGAGGTTGCTGCAATATTCAGGTTGATGGCGATCTTTAAAAAGCTTATTGCAAACCGATTTGAAAAGTGGAAGGCAGAACTTAGTAAAAGTGTTAGAATCCAGAATGAATATTTTGAAGCGGGCTAAGGTACTATTAGCTCTAGGTAAGTTACTTTATTTATTTTTTCGTTAATACAAACTGGCTCGCACATTTCCGGACTGGCTACATACCTACCTATTACGATTATCATACATATTCACTGCCACCGAATTCAATCCAAATTATTCTCTCTGATGTTATCTTTAGTATGAGTTAATCCGGAATTTTTTATTTGTGGTCATACGTATGTCTACATCATTGTAACTTGATACGGGAAAAGTATTTCAGGCCAATGAACTCGTCTGAGGTGAAGAAAGATTACAGGAAGAGGCTGTGCCAGGCTGGAAGAAACCATCTTTACGAGTGTTACCGAAATTACTCTAACTCTTCTAGATATGTTTATATTTGGTTGCAAATAATTTCCGCTTTGACAGACTTTAAGAATTTCTTGGTCCAGGATTCTGATTGCAATTTACTGAAATGGGTGGACGGAAGTGAGGAGTGGGAAGACCTTCGGATAAATATAGTGACTTCGCTTCTTCCACGAACGCAATTACAACACTATATATATATATATATATATATATATATATATATATATATATATATATAATGTTTGTTTTCTTAGTGAGAATGTAAAAGGGAAGAAATATTTGTAATTTAATATAAAGACGAAACATCAGATTTCTATATAATATAAATATATATAATGGGAACTACGATATATCTAGCTATATATATATATATATATATATATATATATATATATATATATATATATATATATACCGGGTGTAGCAACAAAATTGTCCAAATCGTGTAACAGCATAACTGTACATCCTACAAAATGTTTAATATCTAACAAACCACTAAACTAATTGAGTTTCTTTTTCCGGATTTTCAGATAAGATGGTTAGCTATCTTGACATCATTTATTGTAAGAATCACTGAAAACCCTTAAAGAGAACAGGTTAAAATTGTTTTCTGTCTTCCCAACAGAGTAATGATGCGAAGAAAAAGATCATTTAGGCCTTCAGTAATGGTACCAACATTCATACTCTGACTTATATCTTCAAAATCAATTAAAGAACGATCAAGAAAACGGTGAATAAGTTTAAAAAAGAGGGGGCAGTAGTGGAAAACTGAATCAGGAGGTATAAGAGGAAGAGGAATAACTATTTCAACTTAAAATTTAAGGGATCAGTTAGAAAAGATCCAACTCTATCCAGAACAGGTTTGGCACGGGAACAAGGGGTTTTACCTATGACAGTTTAAAGAGTAGTGAAAAATATTTGAAAATGAAATTGTACGTGAAAGCTGTGAGGCATATTGTTACTCCAGGACAGAAAGTTAGAAGGTCAGAGAGGGCGAAGATCATCTTGAATAAGTTGGAAAATGATCCTGGAATATATATATATATATATATATATATATATATATATATATATATATTTCAATCTTTCAGGAGCTTCCGATCCATAGCTATGGTTAAATAATAATGAACGTCATTTTCCTTTATGATACATTTCATCACGATATTTCTGTTAAGCTAAGAAAGTAATTATATACTCTTATGACTCAAAATATAATCCATTAGTGGTATCAAAAACCTCGAAGATATCTTTAATCATTTCTAAGATAAAATATTTCAAAGCTCAATCTAACAAATAGACAATTTTGCTTTTACACGATTTGGAAAATATTGTTGTTACAAACGGTATGTATATATATATATATATATATATATATATATATATATATATATATATATATATATATATAGAGAGAGAGAGAGAGAGAGAGGGGTGTTTTCTAGAATGCTGACAAAGGAAAATCTGCACAACCTAACAAGTAGATTCTAATGTACCTTTTGAAGTATTTTATTGTTTGCTGTTTCTGCTTTAACTCATAAAAGGCAGCGACGAAATTTCATAGTACATTAATTCTTCACGCACTTGAAATTCTGTAATAGTCTACAGGTGACTCTTTCTTTCAAACACATGCACATACCTACCTTTCAGGTATATCAAAGAATCTGTAGCCTCAAATTGCAAGAGGGCGTTTATTTTGTGTAACAAATAAGGATTTATCAGAACAAAATTTCCATGTTGTCAATGCGTTTAAATCAACTAAGAATATTAGTCACAAGACCATTACACAGTGAAATATTCATATAAAAATTTCAAATTTATATATCACGCTGAGGACACAGATCTGTTCTTGGTGTTTTTTTTTATCATATATCATTTCTTTTATAATAATGTACGAAAGCAGAAAACTTGGAAAGTTATGTTCAAACTCTAATCGAAAAAAAAAAAATGTCCGAACATTAGAACATTAAGAAAAAAAATATTGCTTCGAAAAAACACCCTTTCCAGCTCGTAAATATCAAATGACCAGCCGTCCTGGGTGTGACGTTAAACTACGTCCAACAGCAAGGCCTCTGATCAGGAGGCTTTGAGGAGCGTGGAACCTCCTCTTAATTGCTGGTTTTCCCAGGTCTACCCTGACACGGGGTGTTAGCACCTGTTAGGGTACCAGCTATGGGAAAATAATTAACCCCGAAATCTGAAAAGCATTATAAATGTGTAGAAATAGGTTTTAATACAAGAAATTCTTTGTAAAAAATTATTACCAGAAATAAATTTTTGATGAAAAAATATTACCATCAATACGTTTTTGAAAAAATATTACCAGCAATATGTTTTCGAAAAAATATTACCAGCAATATGTTTTTGAAAAAATATTACCAGCTATATGTTTTTGAAAAAATATTACCAGCAATATGTTTTTGAAAAAATATTACCAGCTATATGTTTTTGAAAAAATATTACCAGCAATATGTTTTTGAAAAAATATTACCAGCTATATGTTTTTGAAAAAAATAATATTATCATCAATACGTTTTTGAAAAAATATTACCAGCTATATGTTTTCGAAAAAATATTACCAGCTATATGTTTTTGAAAAAAATAATATTACCATCAATACGTTTTTGAAAAAATATTACCAGCAATATGTTTTCGAAAAAATATTACCAGCTATATGTTTTTGAAAAAAATAATATTATCATCAATACGTTTTTGAAAAAATATTACCAGCAATATGTTTTTGAAAAAAATAATATTACCAGCTATATGTTTTTGCAAAAATAATATTACCAGCTATATATTTTTGAGGAAAAAAATATTAACAGAAATAGATTTTTGACAAAACAAAAATATTACCAGGTAAAAAAAAAGTTGGCATTAAATAACCTATTGAGGGTGATATGCCGTAAAACAAAATGAAACAAATCAAATGACCAATTTATTTTTAACATTTAAATTTTTCTTTTATCTTGACAGCGGTTGCATTTTATAGATATATGGCTATACAGATCCAAAGTTATATACCTACCAGCTAAATTGTTTCACAGATTTTTAAACATTTATACTTTTGAATGAAATATTCATAGAAATCAACTACGGTATCTCTTGTGTATTTTATCTTCGTTTTAATATTTTATTCACAAGATTTTACCGTGTTAATGCGTTGAAAACGTTTCCAGATTTGACGAGCTCAATATTTTGTAAACATTCTCTGAAATAATGAACATCGAAAGCTAAAACACTTTTCATGTCTTTCTTTTTTTAACATTAAAAGCAATTATTTTTCATCTTGAATATTATCCCGGATATAAGAGACCCGGATATATGATAAACCCTGATATAAGAGAGATTTTATCTGGTCCCAAATTAGAGCCATACTTACCTAAACAAAATAGACCAAACCCGGATATAAGAGACTTATTATCCGGTCCCGACAACTCTCTTATATCCGGGTTACACTGCGTTTTTTGCAGATGTAGAACATGTTTCCTTTACTTACATAGAAAAGATCGAATATGGTTGAAAAAAAGTAGGCATATTTTGATATTCTACTAGTGCACTGTAGGAGTCTGAGATTTTAAACGATGGTGCATTCTGCGTGAATACTCAAATATGGTGAAAGAATCTATTTCATGCTTCTTTAATGTCAGTTAGACGCGCAATGAGGTATAATAGATTTGGGTCCTTTAGCTAGTTCAACAGTAAAACGTCGAGGCCTAGTTGCCAATCGAGTAGCAGACTTAAATTCATGCAGTTGCAGCACTCAGGAGGAAAGCTCATCAGAACAATTGCATTGAAAATACTTGCAGAAAAGGGACCAGATGGAAGCCACGTCTCTTCTTTGATCTTTGTCAAGAATTTCGAAATATGTGTTAAGAGCACCAGACTAGATATGGCAGAGTTTTTTATTCGATGTACGGATGAATGATGAATTTGTGAATGGGATAGATAGATTCTGACGAGAAAAATTGTATGGCAAGACATCGCAAACCAACGTTCCTCGTAATTGATTCAATATAATCAAACACTTCATGTTAGTGGAAGAAGTAAGTCGAAGAAGGTGCGAAATGTTGTCGCCCTGGAGGTTAGCATCAGCCATGCTGATAGCAGGCAGAAAATGTGCTTTATGGTAATTAAATTAAAGCAGCTTTGTTTTAGAGGCGTTAAAATTTACAAGCCATTCATTGCCTCAGCGAACCATTGATTGGAGGACCTTTTCGAGAGAAGTTGCCAGTTTTACGTTGCTGAACTTGTTACTAGAACAGAAGGAAATAGTTGAGTCTTCTGTATAAATACCTACCTAGGAATAGGTAACATCCTGGATGCCATTGATGAAGATAAAAAACAACGTATATGTAAGAATATAGGCCTGGGTGGAATAGCGCACAACCATTTGGGAGTGAAATATCTCCATTTTGGCTCATTTTGATGGTTCCATTGCTAAGTAGCAATTCCAGATGATGCTACTGCTAGAGCTATTTTCTTTGGAGTCTCAATGCAGATTAAAGAAGTTTATTTACAAAAGTTTTACCAGTACCTTCAGGTGCATCCAAGAAGAAAATCCCTCCATTGTTGTTGCTGATGTAATCAAGGCCCTTGTGATATACTTTCTGTTGGTCTTTGTTCAACAGGAGCTCATTGTTTTGAACACATTGCCACAGTTCTTCCATGTTATATTCTGTTTCTTCCAATATTTCTCTGTTGATTTGTCTAGTTACTCTGTTTGCATTTGGCAGAACAGAATTGCTGACATCTCTTTGAGCCAAGTTCATCACTTTGCAAATTTAGCTCTCTGTGAAACTGAAGACAATCAGCATACAATTCCAGTACTAGATGACCAATCTCATTTGAAGAAAACGAGATATTTAAAAGTTAGAGAGTTGTGTCCCTTTTAATTGAAAAAGTGTGACACACAGATTTTCTCATTTGTTATGAGATACACTCTTGATGTACGTACGTACATTAAGAGTGTATCAAAAATACATTTGCAAACTTTGGAGGCGGGTTCCTCACACCAAAACAAGCACAAAAGTCCTTCGTTTTTGACTTATCGTTTTGTCAGAAAAAATACGTTTATTTCGTATTAACAATTTACATTATCTAGATTGATCGTGTGTCACTTTAAAGCAGGTCATCTACAAAATGAAAGTAACACTTTCAAAACTGTATTATTTACTTCCATTTTCATCCAATTTATCGTTTTAGTTTAGAAGTTGATACATGTCTACCTGCGTATTGTCTCTGTCAGCCTGTACGCCTGTCTGTCTACTTGTTGTCTCTGTCAGCCTGTACGTCTGTCTGTCTACTTGTTGTCTATGGCTGACTGCACGTCTACCTGCTTTGCTTGTCGTCTCTGGCTGACTGCACGTCTGCTTGTTCTGGCTTACTGCTTGTTGTCTCTGTCTGTCTGCTTGTTGTCTCTGTCTGTCTGCTTGTTGCCTGCCTGCCTGCCTGTTTATTGTCTCTGTCAGCCTGTACGCCTGTCTGTCTACTTGTTGTCTCTGTCAGCCTGTACGCCTGTCTGTCTACTTGTTGTCTATGGCTGACTGCACGTCTGCCTGTTTTGCTTGTTGTCTCTGGTTGACTGAATGTCTGCCTACTTTGCTTGTTGTCTCTGGCTGACAGCACATCTGCCTACTTTGCTTGTTGTCTATGGCTGACTGCACGTCTGCCTGTTTTGCTTGTTGTCTCTGGTTGACTGAATGTCTGCCTACTTTGCTTGTTGTCTCTGGCTGACTGCACATCTGCCTACTTTGCTTGTTGTCTCTGGCTGACTGCACGTCTGCCTGTTTTGCTTGTTGTCTCTGGTTGACTGAATGTCTGCCTACTTTGCTTGTTGTCTCTGGCTGACAGCACATCTGCCTACTTTGCTTGTTGTCTCTGGCTGACTGCACGTCTGCCTGTTTTGCTTGTTGTCTCTGGTTGACTGAATGTCTGCCTACTTTGCTTGTTGTCTCTGGCTGACAGCACATCTGCCTACTTTGCTTGTTGTCTCTGGCTGACTGCACGTCTGCCTGTTTTGCTTGTTGTCTCTGGTTGACTGAATGTCTGCCTACTTTGTTTGTTATCTCTGGCTGACTGCACATCTGCCTACTTTGCTTGTTGTCTCTGGCTGACTGCACGTCTGCCTGTTTTGCTTGTTGTCTCTGGTTGACTGAATGTCTGCCTACTTTGCTTGTTGTCTCTGGCTGACTGCACATCTGCCTACTTTGCTTGTTGTCTCTGGCTGACTGCACGTCTGCCTGTTTTGCTTGTTGTCTCTGGTTGACTGAATGTCTGCCTACTTTGCTTGTTGTCTCTGGCTGACAGCACATCTGCCTACTTTGCTTGTTGTCTCTGGCTGACTGCACGTCTGCCTGTTTTGCTTGTTGTCTCTGGTTGACTGAATGTCTGCCTACTTTGCTTGTTGTCTCTGGCTGACTGCACATCTGCCTACTTTGCTTGTTGTCTCTGGCTGACTGCACGTCTGCCTGTTTTGCTTGTTGTCTCTGGCTGACTGCACGTCTGCCTGTTTTGCTTGTTGTCTCTGGTTGACTGAATGTCTGCCTACTTTGCTTGTTGTCTCTGGCTGACTGCACATCTGCCTACTTTGCTTGTTGTCTCTGGCTGACTGCACGTCTGCCTGTTTTGCTTGTTGTCTCTGGTTGACTGAATGTCTGCCTACTTTGCTTGTTGTCTCTGGATGACAGCACATCTGCCTACTTTGCTTGTTGTCTCTGGCTGACTGCACGTCTGCCTGTTTTGCTTGTTGTCTCTGGTTGACTGAATGTCTGCCTACTTTGCTTGTTGTCTCTGGCTGACTGCACATCTGCCTACTTTGCTTGTTGTCTCTGGCTGACTGCACGTCTGCCTGTTTTGCTTGTTGTCTCTGGTTGACTGAATGTCTGCCTACTTTGCTTGTTGTCTCTGGATGACAGCACATCTGCCTACTTTGCTTGTTGTCTATGGCTGACTGCACGTCTGCCTGTTTTGCTTGTTGTCTCTGGTTGACTGAATGTCTGCCTACTTTGCTTGTTGTCTCTGGCTGACAGCACATCTGCCTACTTTTCTTGTTGTCTCTGGCTGACTGCACGTCTGCCTGTTTTGCTTGTTGTCTCTGGTTGACTGAATGTCTGCCTACTTTGCTTGTTGTCTCTGGCTGACTGCACATATGCCTACTTTGCTTGTTGTCTCTGGCTGACTGCACGTCTGCCTGTTTTGCTTGTTGTCTCTGGTTGACTGAATGTCTGCCTACTTTGCTTGTTGTCTCTGGATGACAGCACATCTGCCTACTTTGCTTGTTGTCTCTGGCTGACTGCACGTCTGCCTGTTTTGCTTGTTGTCTCTGGTTGACTGAATGTCTGCCTACTTTGCTTGTTGTCTCTGGCTGACAGCACATCTGCCTACTTTGCTTGTTGTCTCTGGCTGACTGCACGTCTGCCTGTTTTGCTTGTTGTCTCTGGTTGACTGAATGTCTGCCTACTTTGCTTGTTGTCTCTGGCTGACTGCACATCTGCCTACTTTGCTTGTTGTCTCTGGCTGACTGCACGTCTGCCTGTTTTGCTTGTTGTCTCTGGTTGACTGAATGTCTGCCTACTTTGCTTGTTGTCTCTGGATGACAGCACATCTGCCTACTTTGCTTGTTGTCTCTGGCTGACTGCACGTCTGCCTGTTTTGCTTGTTGTCTCTGGTTGACTGAATGTCTGCCTACTTTGCTTGTTGTCTCTGGCTGACAGCACATCTGCCTACTTTGCTTGTTGTCTATGGCTGACTGCACGTCTGCCTGTTTTGCTTGTTGTCTCTGGTTGACTGAATGTCTGCCTACTTTGCTTGTTGTCTCTGGCTGACAGCACATCTGCCTACTTTGCTTGTTGTCTCTGGCTGACTGCACGTCTGCCTGTTTTGCTTGTTGTCTCTGGTTGACTGAATGTCTGCCTACTTTGCTTGTTGTCTCTGGCTGACTGCACATCTGCCTACTTTGCTTGTTGTCTCTGGCTGACTGCGCGTCTACCTGCTTTGATTGTCGTCTCTGGCTGACTGCACGTCTGCTTGTTCTGGCTTACTGCTTGTTGTCTCTGTCTGTCTGCTTGTTGCCTGACTGCCTGCCTGTTTATTTTCTCTGTCTACCTGCTTGTCTCTGCCTGCCTTGACGTTGTCTCTGACTGCCAAATCTGTTGTTTCCGCATGCCTGCTTCTTTGTTGTCTGTGTCTACCTGCTTGTCTTCTTTGTCTACTTGCCTGCTTGTCTTCTTTGTCTTGCTTGTTTTCTCTGGCCGACTGCACGTCTGTCTGCTTGCTTGTTATCTTTGGCCGACAGCACGTCTGCCTGCTTGCTTGTTGTCTCTGTCTGCCTGCTTATTGTCTCTGTCTGCTTGTCTCTGCCTGCCTTCACGTTGTCTCTGACTGCCAAGTTTGTTGTCTCCGCATGCCTGCTTGCTTGTTGTCTGTTCCTGCCTGCTTGTTTCTCTGTCTGCCGTCTCTTTCTCCTCTCTCTCTCTCTCTCTCTCTCTATATATATATATATATATATATATATATATATATATATATATACAGATATAGAGATGTATAGTCTCGCTAGCATTTATTTTTTTTATCTAAACTCATTCCTTGCCAATCCACCCAATTCTGTGGTAAATATTGATGATACAAATCAATTGCAGATCAAAATCCTCCTCATGACTATGCGTGATTCTTTAGATTTATTGATCCTTTCCAATAACTGACAGGTAGCGTAACGGTTATCAGCACGAAAACCAATCGATTATTTCTGAGGTTATTTATATTAATTTATTTCTAATACCCCTGAGAAAGGCATGAACCCACATCCCTGCAATTTGCAATTTGCCCCATCCTTGACAAAAATATCTTGTACTTGTCATGCTATGATGTTTGATAGAGAAGAATGGTTAAGTGAACACTTGTTGAAACCACTCTCCCATAACTACCACCCAGGTAGTAATATCAGTAAAAACTGTTACACCCGCTGTCAACCTTGAAAGGAGACGGCATCATTCAAGTGTTTATGGAAATATGAGGGTGGCAAGACATGAAAGCTGGCAGACCGTCCAAACATTATGTATAAATATAATGACAAAGCCATATTGTTCCATTTGTTCTTGTCAAAATGCCTTTTTACTTCTTTTTTTTTCTTAGTCTGACTTTAAAATTTATTGTCTCCCCAGTATCTTTTTTGTCAGTCTTGAATCAGATTTCGTCGTTTTTAATTCGCCTTTGTAATCGGAGACTAGAAAAGCGTTCACTGTGGCTACAATTTGTACAACAATTATGAACACCTCCAAAGTTTTTCTCACATTTCTTTTCACTCGGTCTCTTTCTGCTCTTTTCTGTTTCTCTCTCCTATATCTCCTGTCTCTCTCTGTTCTGTCTGTCTGTCTGTCTGTCTCTCTCTCTCTGTTGTCTTTCTCTCTCTGTTCTGTGTCGCTCTCTCTTTCTCTATGCAGTCGCTCTCTCTATATATACAGTCACTCTCTCTCTATGCTGTCGCGCTCTCTCTCTCTCTCTATGCAGTCACTCTCTCTCACTATGCTGTCACTCTCTCTCACTCAGTGCTGTCAATCTCTCTTCTTTCTCCGTGCAGTTTCTCTCTCTATCAGTTTTTCTCTGTTCTATCTCTATCTGTTTGCTATATATATTCACTCTCTCTCTGCCTATATATATATATATATATATATATATATATATATATATCTGTTCACTCACTCTTTGTGCATATATATATATATATATGTGTGTGTGTCTGTGTCTGTGTGTGTTTGTGTGTGTGTGTTTGTGTTCACTTTCTCTCCATATGCATCTGTTCATTTTCTCTCTCTCTCTCTCTCTCTATATATATATATATATATATATATATATATATCTGTTAACTTTCTCTCTGTTCTCATTATCTGTTCACTCTCTCTCTCTGTCTCTGTTCTCATTATCTGTTCACTCTCTCTCTCTGTTCTCTATCTGTTGTCTCCGTCTATTTGTTCACTCTCTCTATCTGTTCTTTCTCTCTCTCACTATATATATATATATATATATATATATATATATATATGTTCTATCTCTATGTGTTCACCCTCTATCTCTCTATCTGTTCACCCTTTATCTGTCTCTATCTATATTTCTTTCTATCTATCTCTCTATCTGCTTACTCACTCTCTAACTGCTCTCTCTCTCTCTCTCTCTGTAATTGTTCTCTCTCTCTCTCTATATATATATATATATCTTTGGATATTTTTGTATTGATTTTCTTATCTTGATTTTTAGATTTTCACACTCTCTCTTCATTCTTTTTTCTCTAGATCTATTAACCTGTGGATTTTGGTGAAGACATCCTCCTTCAAACATTTTGGACTCTTGTTACAGAATCAGAAATAACTATACCAGATAACAGAAACCCCATCGCTTGAATACATTTAACAGCAACAACAACAACTAAAACGGATAGCACATGTAACTCTAAGATAAAACCTGTCATAATCAAGAGGTTGACTTTCCACACTCCTTCAAACAAAAGCTTAGAAAGAAAACCCTCTTCAATATTAGAAAACCCGATAAGAGTTACTGAAGTTGAAAAGCCTATTTTGCTGAAAAATTGTTTTAATAGGAGATTTTATCAATTTCAAAGGACATTGCTGGCTGCTCCGTCATTGAATGCCAAATGTTTCCTTATAAGTTGCTGCGTATGTGTGACATGTAAAGGGGTTTCCAATGTTGCTGAAAGATTAGTACGTTAGCTTTCCGACCATAAGACCTGGTTTTGAACCTCATCACGGTCGGTAACCTTGATATTATCGGTCTGAGGTGGCGATCACAGCGTTTGATAACTTTTCGAAAGTTTCTGAAAAAGCATATCACTAGCTGGCCTAAGCCCTACCCAGCCAACTTTAATATGCAAAAATTTTAATGCAATGTCAATCGCTATCTACTGTCCATCTAATTACTTTTTTCTCTTTCTGCTCATCATTATTGTTTCTGTTCCTGATTCTTGCACATCCGGTGACCCCATGTGTCTTAGTGGTATAATTGTCTTGCATTGGGTGATTCCGACTAAAAAAAAAAAAGAAAAAATAACTACAAGAAACCGTCTTTTCTACGGTACCTTTTTAGTGATGAATATAGAGTTTTTCCTTCTGTCTCTATTTTTTTTAACTATGTTCACCATATACAAGACCCTAGAGCTATTCGAAGTAGACGGTTACGGAGTAAGAGGCAGAGATTATTTGGCGAAGATATTGGTTAATCGTAGACTTCAACAAGAAAGGGAAGCATCCTCTTGGGAGTCGATTTAACAAAGAAGCGGTTCGTGGGAAGAAGACGCTCGAGTTGAAGTTACATCTAAGATTAGACCTGGTGGAACTAAGGATTGTAACTTGTTTAAACACTTTCCACATAGCAACAAAGCAGCGACAGTCTTGCAACGTTTCATTGGAATGAGTGAATTTGATGGGTGGATAAATGCTGTGTCCTTCATGGAAATAATCAGCCAAGACGACTTAGAAGATAACAAATTGAGGTGAACTAATGTTTTCGTCGTCTATTGCTACCTTCAAAATTGACGGTGCCAAAAAATAAATTTAAGTTTTTGTTTTTTGGGGTTTTTTTTGCGTGTCAACACGTAAACAAGATGCGTTAAACTAAACTATTCTTCTTCACATTTTGCAAGGCTTACCTCCTTGAAAACCTTTTTCATCTGAGTGGCATGTCCCTTCAGGCCATTAGCCATCCTGGCTTTCCTGTCCTTTATAGCTCTTAATAAATTTTGTCTTTGTTATCTCTCCTAAACTTTGTTTCGCCGTCCATTTACCCAAGCTCGCTAAGTAGCTTATGCATTGTTTTCCTCTGTTACTCTTTCCTTTAATATGTTCTGTATCAAATTTTTCGAGCCCTCTTTCCTCATTATGACCCTAAAAATTTCAAGTATCTCTCCCTAATGTTAACTATTAATGTCCTTTTTGTTTCCATTTTTTCTAAAACATTGTCGTTGCTCCCATGTTCAATCCATGGTATTCCTTCTGTAGCACCATATTTCTGTTGCCTCAAGTCTCTTCCTTATCTGTGCAGGGATTTCAAGCCTTCACTGCCATAAAGAAAGACTGATATTACCTAACATTTTGTTAAAAATAAAACTAATATTTAAGCCAAGATCATCTCTAGCAAGCAATAAATCTACTGCGATAATGTTAATATCAAAACAAAGGTGAACCAACCGATTGTATAATGAAGTTTATATGAAATCAAGGAGCTCATATGAGCAAATAAAATCATTTATTCAGATGTAAGCAATTTCGTATTAAGCATGGTTCGATGTACAGTGTAAACCGGATATAAGAGAGTTGTCGGGACCGGAGAAGAAGTCTCTTATATCCGGGTTTATCTTATATCCGGGTTTAGTCTAATTTATATACATTAACACAGGCTCTAATTTGGGACCAGATAAAATCTCTCTTATATCCGGGTTTCTCTTATATCATGGTCTCTTATATCCGGGTTGCGCTGTATTTTGGGAGTTATAAATTAAAAAAAAATCATATATTGAACCAAATAACTAAGCCTGGCACACGGGACATTAAGTTAAACTTAAAGTTACACAATATTTTGGTCATATAAATATATATTGAAAATGTTACCAATTTTCTAATGAAAACGTGAACTTTAATAATAGTTTATATATATATATATATATATATATATATATATATATATATATATATATATATAATGTAAAAGGAAGACTGCAAACAACTGCGCCTAAAAGGTATAGGCAACAAAAAAGTACTCAATACAAAATTCAAAATCGGATATGAAGAGCTTAGATATTTAAGAAAAGTCTTAAATGCCAACCAACTTTGCAACCCAGGTTTCGACCATAAGGTCTCAGGCAAGTGGAAGATCCTTCAACTTGCCTGAGGAGAGCTTACGGTCGAAACCAGGTTTGCGAGCTTAGTTGCCATTTTATACTTTCTTTTATATATATATATATATATATATATATATATATATATATATATATATATATATATATATATATATATATATATATATATATATATATATATATATATAAGCTGGAATTCTGAACATGCTTCTAATATTCATCTTTTGATCCTAAACCGTTCCGTTACTTTTGGAGTGGACTATATATATATATATATATATATATATATATATATATATATATATATATATATATATATATATATATATATATATATAATGAGTGTGTGTGTATGTATCTATGAAAGAATTGTAATTCTTTTTCTCGGGAATGGAGACTGAAATGGAGACGAAACAGACTATTAGTGGTGTGTCCAACTCAGATCGTTCAACCATTGGCTTGGGTACCTCAACGTGGTGTAATAGTTAACAAATGTGTCTCGCTAGAACCATTATGCCTAAGTAGTGAGTTCGATCCTCACTGGATACCCCATACTTTCGGCCTTGTGCTACATCTAAGCTGCGGTTAGAAAATCTTTAGGCACTTCGACATGGCAAGCAAGCTTAAATCGCTAGATCAATTACGACTAAGTTCGATCTTCACTGGGTGCTCCACACATTAGGCCTTGTGCCACATCTAAGCTATGCTTAGAAAATCACCATTCATTGGCTATGTTTTTTCAACATTTGGTATATCTGTAAGTGTTGTTATAACTTGTAAACGCTCGTTTAAATCTATGCATACATTAGTCTTAATCTGTCCGTTTTAATTAATCCCTCTGCCTTTTCTCCGACTGAATCACGGTGTGCATGTGTGTGTCATCTAAATCTGCGCGTCTCTGTCATGTAGATCTCTCTGTCATTGATCTATGTGTATCTCTCGTATAGGTCTGTGTATGCTACTCTCTCGTATAGATGCATGTGTGTGTATGTGTCTCGCTCTCTCGTGTAGATATGTGTGTGTCAATCTCTCGTAGATATATGTGTGGGCATCTCTTTCTCTCTCTCTCTCTCTCTCTCTCTCTCGTATAGGTATGCGCGTGCGTCTCTCTTTCGTATAAATAGTTTTTGAGTCCCTCTCGTATAGATATGGTTGTGTGTGTCTCCCTCTCATATAGATATGGTTGTGTGTGTCTCTTTCTCGTATAGATATGGTTGTGTGTGTGTCTCTCTCGTACATATATGGTTGTGTGTGTCTCTCACGTATAGATCTATGTGTGTGTGTCTCGTATAGATCTGTTTCTCTCTCTCTCTCTCTCTCTCTCTCGTATTGATCTGTGTGTCTTTCTTTCATATAGATCTGTGTGTCTCTCTCTCGTATAGATCTGTGTGTGTGTTTGTATCTCTCTTGTATAGACCCGTGTGCGTCTCTCTCTCTCTCTCGCGCGCGCGATCTCTCTCTCTCTCTCTCTCTCGTATACATTTGTGTATGTGTGTCCCGTATAGATCTGTGTGTCTTAATATCTCTCACTGTACCACAAGTACTTACACACAGCGACTGAACCAGGCGCAGATATGCATAGTGCCAGAAGCTTTTACAATGATAAGCAAACTCCCGCCTTTCCCATCCCAGCTTAACGAAGTCCTGATCGCGAGAACAACGCGTCTTAGAAAAACAAACATGGCTTCGTGCAAATATCCAGCACAAGATGGCGTAACTACATGTCTGTCAGAATGTTTCGCCCTGAACAAATTTCAGCTCGTGTTTCCTGCGTCCAAGTCTCATGACTACATCAGCAACTGCTGATTTTGCAACATAAAATTAAGACAGAAAATATTTTTTTATTTTCTGTCAATGAAAAAAAATGTAATTACCTTAATCTTTTTTCATTTCTCCATTCATTTAATTTTTTTTTTTTTTTTTCTTAGATCTGTTTTCTCCAGAATGTTTGCGTCTACTTTCATTTGAGGGATTATATGGCCTGTGCGGAAGTAGACCACACGGAGTGTAATGCGGTCGCCGTCCTGAGTGTGGTCTGGTTAAAAGGCGCACTCCCTAAACTATTCTTATGCATATTAATCACTTAACTTTTCAGAACCAAACTCGTGCCTCGTTATTTCATTATGATATTGATTCAGATTAAAACAAACATTTCCCTTTTAATTTTAATAATTAAGCAATATTTAGACGAAAAGCAAGTTATGAAGGATTTCAAAGCAAGTTATTCTAGTGTCATTAGCTACAAATTCATGTAATTGGAAAATATTTATCATTCCGTTCAACTATCAATGTGTCTCATCGGATATTTTGCGCATTTTTTAATCATTCCATCTAGAAATAAATATTATTCTTTAGCTTTTTTTCTTTTCTGAGGAATTTTTTCCCCCTAACCCACACGTCTTTTTGTGTAAGACAGACACACACACACACACACACACACACACACACACACACACATACATACATACATACATATATATATATATATATATATATATATATATATATATATATATATAGTTAAATTTCCAGATTAATTCTGTGGACAAGACATATTGGTATAAAATGACAACTGGAAAAAAGTATAAAGGAAATTTACATTAACGAGAAAGATATTTACACAGAAGCGTCTTCTTTTTTAAAATTTATATTCTGTAATGTAGCTGTAACAACAAAAACATTTCGATTTCACTTTTGCCTTGAAAAAGTTGGAAGGAGAAACGTGTCCGCAAAAAACTAAGTTTTTTTTTTTTCCAATAGTGTATATATATATATATATATATATATATATATATATATATATATATATATAAATGTAATAAAAAAGCTCATACACTAATATTCCATGTTTATAATTTATTACATTGGAATCGTAATCACGATCCAATTACTCAGACCTACAAATTATATAAATATAATATAATATAATATAATATATATATATATGTATGTGTGTGTGTGAGAGAGAGAGAGAGAGAGAGAGAGAGAGAGAATTGATTTCAATTCGACATTTTTATTACTTTAAAAGGTATTTAGAGCGTACTCGTTTTTGAAATAAATGTCCCATTTTTATCTTATTTTAAACGGTGTTTATTACGTCCATCGACTTGCGTGTTCGAGAAATAAGAATAAAGAAATTCTCTTCGGTAGGGATTGAAACTGCGTCGATCTATGTCGAAGAAACCCCTGCTTGCATACGCCACAGTCCAGCAAGGCTCTCCTTTTCCTTTTAAGGAATCAAACTTCCTCAACCAGATATTTCTCCTCGAAAGCACATAACTTCCGTTTCGTATACGAAACGGAAGTTATGTGAAACTTACATTTCGTATACGAAACGGAAGTTATGTGAAACTTACATTTCGTATACGAAACGGAAGTTATGTGCAATTTCTAAAGAATTCATGGATTTGTTTTTAATCCGAAATTTATATTCAAACTTTATTAGACTGTTTAAAATAAAATAAATGTTTGGCGCCTATTTCACATAAAAGTATTCACTATAAGTTTGAAAGTACTATATATATATATATATATATATATATATATATATATATATATATATATATATATATATATATATATATATATATATATATATATATATATATATATATATATATGTGTGTGTGTGTGTGTGTGTGTGTGTGTGTACTTGTGCAATGCATAGCTGCTTGAAATAAGTAATTTGTGATGCAGGTTCGAATTTCAGTCACTTTGGTTACATTCACTTACGTGAAATTACACTTGTGAAATGTATAGATCTATCTCTTCTCCCCTCTCCTAGCTGTAGCTTAAATGACAACCAGCCTAGGAGAAGGACAACAAGTCTGATTTCAAAACCCGAGTAGGGCTGTTTCGGGAACCTCGTGACATATGATGTGTACCAGTGGTCCCTATTCAGACCTGGTCTTTCATTACTGGGAATTTTTGCCGTTCAATTGGAGGGGTTTAGGTTTAAATTCAGCCCACCTGAAAATCAATATTAGTAACAACATTTGGGTGCAACTGAGGCACATCCCCAAATGCGGGGGCTAACAATTTGAAAAGGGAACTTTGTAATAATAAATAATATTATTGTAATAATTTAAACTATTTTTATTAAAGTTTTTTTATGAATGATATATATCCCAGAACAGATAATAAATAGTAAAACGCTGGTGCGAGTCATAATGGATAGAAATTAGTGGAGAGCCATTGTCGACAACAATTTGGACTCAAAACCGGCACTAAATAATTATCTATCAAACAAAAAATTTCGTCAAAGTCCGAGGAAAACTATGAAAGTGCATAAACAACACCCAATCACATACACATACACACAAATACATACATACACATATTTTTAGAATTATAGATATAGATACACATTCACCCTGCTCCCTCTCTCATATATACGGAGTAGAATAATAAAAAAAATAATATGCTTAATTTTTACTAATATGTTACTATTCGACAATGTAGTTTCAAGAATGATATTTATAGCCATCCATGTTCAGAATTGTAATGCAATTTGTAGTATTCAAATGGAACACATTACGAGGGGAGATGCAGATCTGAACGCATCGTGATGCTGAAAAAAAAAGGCATGCAGACGTTATGATCTATGTGACACTACACGGAGTTAGCACCATAGTAAATTTAGTAAAATGATTAAGGCCATGATTGTTTAAACTCTGGAGCCATAAAATTGTCCATCTTAGTGCAGCTAATATAAGTTTAAAAATGGGAAGAACAAGTTTGGAGAAGACGTTTACAATCATTGAAATGTCTCAAGAATGACTCAATATGAAATCGCTAATCGAATAACAAAGTAAAACTGAGAAAATATATAAGCTTCGTAATCTATTACAAAAATTAAAACCTGTAATTTTTTAATTACTGATAATGTTTGTCTTCAATAAATCTCTAGTATATATATATATATATATATATATATATATATATATATATATATATATATATATATATATATATAATTCATTTCTGTAGTTTACTGCTACTAAGAATAATATTGATCAATATATATATATATATATATATATATATATATATATATATTAGGTTAGTGCAAAAATAATGTCGTTTTCTCACATATGTTACTATGTGAGAAAACGACATTATTTATGCAGCAACCTAATATTATACCAAACATCCAAAATTGCCTCATGTCTATTTCAGATTGGCATAACAATGCCAATCTTCATCGGTCCTGAATGCCTTTTGAAATGTCTGTCTGGACTTGTGGCTTTGAATTTATGTTAGCAGTTCTACTCAGATGGACCCCTTGTTTTTTTTATATTCGACTGTTATAATAAATACAATGAGCTCTACGTGGATCAGTTTTAATATTTGATATTACTAGGAACCACCTGGATTATATACCAGCGGATATATTACCTATACTAATATATATATATATATATATATATATATATATATATATATATATATATATATATAGAGAGAGAGAGAGAGAGAGAGAGAGAAAAGTTGAAAATGTAACTAGAGTCTAAGAATATTTATTTAGAATAACCTTCCCGGTTTCAGAGTTTTATAATTTTCAAAAGTTAAATTCAGCGGCACAGACTCTTGGCTATGCGAGATATGTCATGGCATAGCCAAGAGTCTCTCCATCTCAATTTAACTTTTTAAAAATGATAGAACTTTGAAACCGGTAAAATAACTCTAAATAAATATTCTAATAAGACTCCAGCTGCCATTTCAACTTTTTTTTTGCCTATATGTCTGCCTGCGCCGATTGTATTCGCTTTTACTTATTGTTGTAGCGGACGAAAAAGAATTTGAAAATGCAACTAGAGTATTTAGGAATATTTATTTAGAGTAACTTCACTGTGAAACTGGTAAAGTTACTCTGAATAAATATTTTAAAAAGACTGCAGCTGCATTTTATATATATATATATATATATATATATATATATATATATATATATATATATATAAATAAGTTGAAAATGCAAGTGGAGTCTTTAAGAATATTTATTTAGAGTAACTTTACTAGTTTCACAGTCTCATAACTTGCAATAGTTAAATTGAGATGGAGAGATATATGACAAGACATATCATGGCATAGCTTAGAGTCTGTCTATCTCAATTGAACTTTTAAAAAATGATAGGACTGTGAAACCGTCAAAGTTACTCTAAATAAATATTAAAAACTCCAGTTGCCTCTTTAAACTTCTCTTTCCTATATATTTTTAATGCAGCTAATATAAATTTCAAAATGGGAAGAGCGAGTTCGGAGAGGCCATTGACATATCAAAAATATCACAAATAACGGTTTAACATAAAATGGCCAGAGAACTTGGAATATCAAAGCATAACTAATACCTAAGCTTTTTCTTCTTTATGTGCCGTGTCCCTTCGGGACGTGGGCGATCTTGGCTCTCCACTCCCCCCTACCCCTTGTAGCTCTCAATAAGTTTCATCCCTCTGCCACCTCCCCCAGATCACGTTCTGTCATCTATTTGCTTAATCCTGCAAGGTATATCATGCATTGCTTCCTCTTGTCTTTCTCTTTCCCTCTATTCGACCTGTGAGTATCAGATTCTCCAGAACCTCCTTTCTCATTACGCTTCCCAGAAGTTTCATCTGCCTCTTGCTTTCTTCTTGTTTGTATCCTCCCAGAACCTCAACGTTGCTCACACGCACGGCCCATGATATCCTTATCATCCTTCTGTAGAACCATATCTCCGTTGCCTCGAATCTCTTCATACGTCATCAAAAAGAATAATGTTGATGTTAGGAGACATTGGGATATAAAATAAAATAAATTTTGACAATAAATCAAAGTAAGCTACTAATGTAATCCGTATCCAACCTAGAATTAACAGCTCGTCAAGTAATGGATGAAATGGTTTTTTACAGCTTATCAACCTTTTGCAAGTTATTTAAAGCCAGGAAATATATTTTTTAAATTGTAATCATTTTTAGATAATGATGATTTACTGATAGAAGTCCTACTAATTAACCCATAGCTAGGAGGAGAAAAGTTGAATTCATACCTTTCTAAAGGTTATGTGCATGTAAGTGAATAAAAGGAACGAATTTAACGGGAATTGGAACTCGGGTCTCCAATTAAAAATTCCGAGAAATTATACATTACACCACCCCTGCATCCTTGTTTACAGGACTTGGTATTCCCAAGTGGTCACTCATCTAGGTACTGACCACGCTTAACTTTGCTTAACATCGGTGATCGTTAACGAACCGGTGTTTTAACGTGATGTAGACGTACCCCCCTCGCCAATAAGAAGGATACAACATCAAAGTCATTTGAATCGATGCATTGCAACGAAAAGCATTTATTAACGAAAAAATTGTGTCTATAAACATGTACCTGGTTCGTTAATTTTTTTCGTTATACTTGTGTCCCTAAATTTTACTTGGTAAGTGGCCCCTTTTTAAGAGTTCTGAGCGTATTATCCAGCAGGAAATAACTCACTGACACGGCGTATAGAAAGATAGGAACATGCTATGATAAATAGATAAACAATGTTAGTCGTCCGTTTTCTATGATTCCGGCGAAGTAGAAATCTATACATGAATATCTTTCGAAGGCTATGTATAGTAAATTCTTGCTTGAGCATTAGGTTCTTGATCGTTGCGATGAGCTTAAACCAGATTTATTTAAACCAAGTAAACATCTACGTACACAGAAAAATACAAGTATACCGCGCGCGCACACACACAAAATGTCTATGTCTATAAACGTTTTATACTCCTTACCTAACATTTTTCTCCTATAGATATAGCAAATATCAAACAATATATATGCTGGGTTGTTAATATATCTAAAACCTGATTAAGAACTTGAATTGCAATGGCATTTATCTACTTAGGGAGAGTATGTAGTATGTTTCCTGTATAGGTACATGATGGCAACACCAGAAATGTCTACTTTCCTTGCCACGTCTTCATTTGGGACTCCTCAGGCATAAATTGACACTGACCTTTCCTCTTTATTTATTATGAGAAAGGTTTATTGGATTGCATGGAAAACACCTACACATTACCATTGATTTTTCGTTATTTTCCATTTCTTGTCCTGTTACGTGTGTAACATTTTAATAAATAAATTTAGAAAAAAGTTTTTTCAAAATAATCTGTAATCATTTTTTTTTTCATGTTTTGGTTTGAGATAAAGAATAGCCGAAAGCGGTCGATAAAAATCTTTCACATATACAAATCTCTAATTTATGGAAAGAAAAAAATAATTTTTATGTCTGTGGCCTGTTAAACACCTAGTCCGACACACACACGATAAACTATACTTTTAAGGTATGCTATATTTATGGGTTAAACTGCTCAGACAGGGAGCATATGCAAATATAAAAGTGGACATTGAAGTCAACACCCAGAGACGACAGTCTGTTTTATCGGAAAATTAATCGTCAGGCCAGACGATTGCATTTAGCATAAAGTCACCTCGAGATATTCACTTCAATGTCCACTTATATATATATATATATATATATATATATATATAATTTCAACAGGAAGCAGTTCTGTCTGTCAGTCAATGAATGCCAAATGTTTTCTTGTAGAAAAACGGCTATTATTAACATTACCATTATTTCAGTGGCAGACGGAGCAAATCAAAAGGTATACATTGTGTATATATATATATATATATATATATATATATATATATATATATATATATGATATTTTTTAATTTGTGTCTGACGATTTCCACGTGCAGGAAACATTTATTATATATATATATATATATATATATATATATATATATATATATATATATATTACATGAGACAGGGGACATTATTTGCAGTCGATGCGATTTTTTTTATTTTAATTATTTATTTTGTTATTCCAAATATGACCCCCGCGAGATGTTTACCCATGAAATAATTTATTAGTTCGTTCCAATCGAGAGAGCAGTTTATGAGAAACGTCAGGGGTCAAACGTCTTCAATGAAGAACCACGACTGCAACAGAAAAGTTGCACACCTGAGTGGGGAATATACAGGGTCAACACTGTGACGAACACTATTCATAAGGCAGGCAACTTTATTAATTCACCCAGCCCTTCGGAAGGTGGCCAAAATGACCCCGAAAAACGTAGAAGGGCTTGCTGTGTGATCTTTTTTTTTTAAATCTCGGTCTCATGTGTTTTATAACCATCGATAAGATCTGTAAAATGGAGTTTTCAATGCGGCGATACACTCGACCGGGATATCAAAAAATAATATATAAATGAAAACTTTTGGGATTAAGTGACAGCAAACAGGACGCTGAGAATTGCCGGTTGCAGACCTGTTAACGATTACATTTGTGATTAAAGGGAGTCCTGAACGCTCGTTAATGGGGATGCCGTCCATTAGTTTCCAGCCACACCTAGTGACGTTGGGTACAGTAAAAGTACGAGGAAGAGTCAAGGGGAGAATCTAATCTGTTAAAAAAAAAAAAAAAAAAAAACATAAATATATTGGAAACTTTTCAATTCTTCATTTCTCGTCGTGGTATTTATTTTCTCTTTTCTTTTCCTTGTTAGTGTGCATCGAGCCTTTCCCAGCTATAAAGATGTAACGTGGTGTTTTATATGTCTGGGTGGTAAAAGCTAAGTGTGGTGGGTGGCGTTATATGTTTACAATATTTAAGCAAGATTAGCTAAGTAGGTTAATAAATAAAAACGTATAGCTTTTTTTAAGTTAAGATTTCGATTCTTATATAGTTAATAACATCCGCGAAACGTGTCAGTAACTTGAATGACTAAAACACAAAAAATGATAAAATGGGATTAAATTTAATTATATTTACATATATATTAATCATAAGTTAATGTGTCACAAGTGAAAATTATAATCACTTCGCTGATATTATAAACTTATCCCGTCATAAGTTTGTAATGTCAGCGAAGTGATAATAATTTTCACTTGTGACACTTTAACTTATGATTAATATATATGTAAATATTATAATTAAATTTAATCCCATGTTTCGCGGATGTTATTAACTATATAAGAATCAAAATCAGTGTTTGCCTTCAAATTTTATTCCAGATAATAACTTTTTTCTTTATTTGACACGTGATAAAATTTAAATGCAATCTCAAGCCTCGTCTTCTTTTTAATTTTTGTTCTTTTATTGTTCTCACGCCTTAACCATTTTTTCTCATGTTCTCTAACACTCAGTAAATTCTTGCGTTTTAATAAGTTTATTATCTTGCTTGGGGTGAAATTGAAATTTGTTCACAAACAGTATACGCAGTAAAAACATTAGCAATATGTTTACACTATACATATAACTGCATTATTCTGTTGGTAACACGTGTACTAATCTTTGACTATTAACAATCACTTTCTAATTTTCAATGTAATATTTTCGTAAAAAACAGCAGCTCGTATTTATATATTATTATTAAGCCTATATAATATATAGAGAGCAAGGTATTCCTGTGCCAAATCCTTTACACAGCACCTCCACCCAAAGACTCCAGATGCTCTATGCGTCGTGTATAACTTAGGCATTCTCAGTGTAGATCAGAGAAAATTTAATCACAGAAGTATCAATACAGATAGTTGGAAATCGTTTATTTGCAGCAAGACTCTGGATATATACGTCTCAAGTGGTACCGTGAGAAGTTTACCTGTTGGATGGTATGATTCATTGTGGTGATCACTGATGAGAGATGGTTTATATTTTCTTCATTCCTTTGTTTCATTTTCATAAATTATTTTCATTAAGGCTTAGAAAATGAATGAATGAATCAATCAATGTTTTCTGTTAAATTATTTTACTTCAATTCTTTTTTGTCTTCTTTTCCTTTCTTTCTAGCTCTTAACTTATTTTTCACTTTCCCGTTCACGTTTTTTGTTGTTAGATTTCCCTCCATTTTTCGTTGTCAGATTTTCCCTCCATTTTTTGTTGCCAGATTTTCCATCCATTTTTTTGTTGTCAGATTTTCCCTCCATTTTTTTGTTTTCAGATTTTCCCTCCATTTTTCGTTGTCAGATTTTCCATCCATTTTTTGTTGAGAGATTTTCCATCCATTTTTTTGTTGTCAGATTTTCCATCCATTTTTTTCTTGTTAGATTTTCCATCCATTTTTTGTTGATAGATTTTCCCTCCATTTTTTTGTTTTATATTTTCAATCCATTTTTTTGTTGATAGATTTTCCATCCATTTTTTGTTGATAGATTTTCCCTCCATTTTTTTGTTTTATATTTTCCATTCATTTTTTTGTTGATAGATTTTCCATCCATTTTTTTGTTGTTAGATTTTCCCTCCATTTTTTGTTGTCAGATTTTCCATCCATTTTTTTGTTGTTAGATTTTCCATCTATTTTTTGTTGTTAGATTTTCCCTCCATTTTTTTGTTGTTAGATTTTCCCTCCATTTTTTTGTTGTTAGATTTTCCCTATATTTTTTGTTGTCAGATTTTCCCTCCATTTTTTTGTTGTCAGATTTTCCATCCATTTTTTGTTGTTAGATTTTCCATACATTTTTTTGTTGATAGATTTTCCCTCCATTTTTTGTTGTCAGATTTTCCCTCCATTTTTTGTTGTCAGATTTTTCACTCCATTTTTTTGTTGTCAGATTTTCCATCTATTTTTTGTTGTTAGATTTTCCCTCCATTTTTTTGTTGTTAGATTTTCCATCCATTTTTTTGTTGTTAGATTTTCCCTATATTTTTTGTTGTCAGATTTTCCCTCCATTTTTTTGTTGTCAGATTTTCCATCCATTTTTTGTTGTTAGATTTTCCATACATTTTTTTGTTGATAGATTTTCCCTCCATTTTTTGTTGTCAGATTTTCCCTCCATTTTTTGTTGTCAGATTTTTCACTCCATTTTTTTGTTGTCAGATTTTCCATCCATTTTTTTGTTGTTAGATTTTCCATCCATTTTTTTGTTGTTAGATTTTCCATCCATTTTTTTGTTGTCAGATTTTCCATCCATTTTTTTTGTTAGATTTTCCATTCATTTTTTTGTTGCTGTCGCATTTTTCATTTCTTTTTGTTGTTGTTGCATTTTTCATTCGTTATTTTACATTCCATTTTTTTTTTTTTGCATTTTTCTTTTATTTCTGGTTTCTTTTACATCACCGTTTTCCCTTTCTTCCAAAACTTAATCTTTTTTATATTCATTTGCTGTTTTTTTTTCCTTGCGTGCTCTTCCTTTTTATGGCCTCACATGTTCTTGCAATCTTTCTGGCTTTTTTTCTGGTTTTTATTTGTTTCTCCTATTATTCTTTGCTTCTTCATTTTCTTTCCTGTCTTCGCGCGCTTTCCTTATATTTTCTCTATTCTTCTCAGATGCCTAATTATTTTCAAGTTTCTGCTTTGTGTTTCTCTTTTATTACAAATTTGAAAGGCGGTAAACAAATGAAAAAAAGCAGACATCTTTCTTAAAACTGTAGTTTCTTTTCGTAAACTTTTCTACTTCCTGTCCAAATTAAAGAAGGCAGTAGCATTCGAAACCATTCATCATTCACCACAAAACTGCATTTTGAAGAGACCATAGTTATTTACCGTAAAAGAATTATTTCTAATGCAAAGCTACGTAACTAGTAAACATGGACATCGGGTGAGATATTTGATAAAAAAAATATTTTTTTTTTATTTAGTGCATGGGACTGTACGAGCAGACTGTATATTTTGTAAGACAAATCCATCATTTAATAATAATACAGTAAAATATTCTGAGAGGAAAAAGAAAGTAATGAAATTGAAAAGAAACATCTATATATCAAGAAGTCTAAGGAAAATGGCAAACTGAAAGACGCTACGAAGCGATTGAATGAATGGCTTCACGAGATTGTCATACACAACACTGACAATTACTGAAAAATTACTGACGGAAGCAAAATTCCTCGAGGAGATGAATGCAAAGAAAATCTTGAACCAAAAACAACTGTTGAAAGTAGTTACAGACCTCTAAATTTTCTGCCTCTGTTATGAAAATGGTGCATTTAAAAACTTCAAAACATAAAAAAGAAGCTAAAGTCGTGAAAAATAACTGTTGAAATTAAGCAAAGGAAAAGATAGAGAAGATACACAAAATGGTAAGTGGATATATATATATATATATATATATATATATATATATATATATATATATATATATATATATATATATAGTTAAACCTAGAGGTCCAGATAAACCTACCAAGGTTTCACCTAAGCGGATCGTTAGGTTTGGTAGGTTTGTCTGGCTCTCTAGGTTTAAATAGGTCTGCTCTACTCACTGTATTTATTTAGTTATTTTGCGTACTCGCATCGGGTTTTTTTTTATTTGGGCTTTGGACTTGCATGCTGGACGATTATTTTCAGCTAAAGTACATGTTCTTGGTTCTTTCTTTTTTTTATACCTTTTTTTCCTTTGGTATTGGTTTGATTATTTGCAAATCAAGGCACCGAAGGTTTTCCGAACGAGTATAGTTTCTTTTACTTATAAGATTTCTATTAATAATATATATATATATATATATATATATATATATATATATATATATATATATATATATATACATAGAGAGAGAGAGAGAGAGAGAGTTATATAAGTGAATGCAGCTAATAAGCTCAGGGGTATGAAAATAGACACGAATGCGTAGAAAATGTAATCCACTACGAACTGTGCAAATATCTGGTATTGTCTTAGAGAATTAAAAAATTGATAAAATTATGTAAGTTTTGGACATCAAAGGTATCATCCAATCCAGGTCGAAAGTCGGGATCTAATTACAGCGACGATTCAATAATTGAATTTGAAATAAATCTAAAGATGTAAAAAATAGCTAAAGATTTTTAGATAACTATAAATGGTATCTAAGCCCAAATGTGATAGGTGTACTCATCATTAGTGGCATATTTGAGAAAGAACCAATCTCATCGCTGAAAACATGGAGGGTCATTCGATTCCCAACGTGAATGACCCACGATATCACTGGAGATTTTGTCAAAAAAAGAAAAAAAAAAAAAAAGAAAAAAAAAAGAAAAAAAAAAAGAAAAAAAGCGGGAAAACATTTCATCAACGTAATAATACAATTATCTTTTTGCATGCTTGTCATGAACTATTATCACTATATGCCGTGGCTCTCCACAATTTTCTCTCCTTTCTGTCTGAATTTCTGGGATGACGAATTATCCTTATTTACACTAATTACATTCGGGCTATTATCCACATCTTTGCTGAGGTTATCACAAAGTCTCGGTCGTCGTGCCATCTAGCCGTAATCATGTGTATATTGATGTGCGTAATTTACAGGAATTCTGAACTAAATCCTTTATTTAATGCCCGGGGCTAGACTATTCTCATTCCACTTCCCATATAAGAATATCTCGTGCACCTCCACCCCCGACAGACTTTATCAAATTTATATCAATCTGGTTAACCTACAAGGCTTTCTACTTTCCTTTAGCTAAGCTATTGTAGTCTAATGGATTAAAGCGATTTTTCGTGAATTTGGTGACATAGTAATCGTGTGTTCAATCCCTGGGCCAGGCAGTGTTTATTTGAAACTCAGTAGAAACGGGGTTAGCAATAATTGGGCAGTAAAAAATAAATAACTTGACGAGATATTCCTAGTCGTTCTAGACACGTTCTATTTTGATTGGATGACATTGTGGCTACTTTAATATAACGTTTCAATCAGCTATTTTCCTGGACACCATTTGGCTGTTCATCCCCAGAGTTCTTATAATGACACTGCGAAGTGCTGTAGTTGAAAAATTTCTAATTGGTCAGATTTCTTTTTCTTCGCTTAAGAATATGTATCAGTTATATACCATGCGTGATAAATGCTTAGGCGATCATGTATCTTTCGATACATGACTGACGAGGCAGATTTTTCCCTCAGTATGTTGCCATTTCTTTAGCGGTATACCAGTTGCCATCCAAGGCTACAGAATCAGGTCTGTCCTGCTATTTACTCATAGCTAGGGGAGAAGAAGATTCATACCTTTCCTAAGGGTATTAGCACATAAGTGAAGATAATAGATTCGACTGGAATTCGAACTTGGCTTTCCGATTCCTCAATCCGAGCTGCTATCCATTATTCCTCCGAACAATATGTATAGAAGGTATAAATATTAGTTTTTGCAACTTTTATGTAACAGAAATATTGTAACAGCATCATTTTTAGTTGAATTACTCAGTTTCCTTCAACCTTTCCTTCTTTCAGTTCATCCAGTAAGTTTTTAAGTTCCTGCAGTGAATTACCGCAGAGGGCAAAGACACACAGTGTTGCATGCATTTTTTACAACACTAGAGTTTTGTCCAGGCCGAACACAGATTCGAACGTGTCTCGCGTGTAAACTGCCCAAAAATAAAAAATGGCGGCTTACATTTAAAAGGGATACATCTCGGAGTCAGATTCTGTCTCGCAGGAATATCTTTTCACATATGTACATTTTGATTGTCAATAAGGACATAAGAAAAAGCAAAGCGACAGGCAGACAGTTACAACTGTATCGAGTAAGAGACACCCTGTGAACAGAAATCGGCTAGACAGGAATTGTTAACAAACCAGAGAAGAAAGTACAGTTTTCGCTGCAGTTTCCTAAGTCGTCCTTCCTCATAATGTGTATTAAAGATTTCAATTATCGCTTTTTAGCATGAACGCCTTTTTACTTCCCCATTTTCTTTAGTTCTCGATGCTTACGTGTTCAGTCCATGAATTTCTCATTGTCCGTCTGCAGAACCATTCACTTTGCGTCTCATCATCTGTAAGGAAATTTTCCAGCACTCACTGCTATACAGGATGATAGATATGACATAGCACCTCAGTACTCTTTGTTCTAGAATTTTGCTTAATTTCTGAAAGGCCTCTTCCGCTATTCTGATATGTCTTCAGATCTGTTTCACACTTTCTTTCATCTGTTATTACACAAAACCAGATAGTTAACTCATCCATATCGTTTATATATTGGAAAGAGTCTGCTCAAGCAATATTGCCGATATTTATAGTCATAAATATCAAGTTTTGTTCATTTTTATGGAAAATGAATGCAATACAATTGCCGAAAATGCACAATATAATTCACTACATATTTCCATATCGCATGGACTTACTGTTGCTGTTCTTGAAGTCCATGATACCCTGGAACTAAATTTATTCATCCGTGATTCAAACACATCGCAAGACTTATAATGCCTCTTTGCCATTCATAGGTCTATGCCTGTTTTCTATGCTACCGAAATTCGGGTTTGAATCAATAGCGTGTACCCCTGTACGGCCAATTAGTATTATTAAATTAAGTTTTTAAATAAATAAATAAACGTATTTGGTCGGCCGGCCGGACAGCCGGACCTGACTAATCCTTCAGGAAATGTTAATCTTAAAATATATGGCATTACGCTGGAATAGATGTTGCACTCAAATTTCACACCAGACTGTTAAGAAGCCAGAAGCATAGTTTGCATGAGATGAACCCAGCCAGGGTGGAAATCCGGGATTCAGTTATTGACAGTGTTATACTTAGAAGTGAACAAGACTGCGTCTTGTATAAGCGTATGTAAGAAAAAATACTTTAATATTTTAGTTATATTTTAATCGACGCCCGCTTCATTAAGAACTAGTTTGGAACTCTGTGATCCATCCAATTCAAAGAAAGAAGATCTGGTACTTACAGACCATAGTTTGAGAAACATAAAGAAAAACATACATGAATATCCCCAGCAACTGAACGATCAATTTTAGCTTCATTTGTGTGCATAATAACTTGAGCACTTGAACTCTCCTCCCGAAAAAAGAAAAGAAAAAGAAATATAGATTGGAAACGAATTGAAAGTCTTCAAAAGATTGGCATTTGGCAACTGGTATGAACAGAAAAACGTATAAGACAGTACTAATAGCACTAGCGATGTCTGAAATACCTGAGAGAATTAAGACCAGAGAAATGTTGGATTTTTGACGTGATTACAGTGGCGATTGATAGACATTTGCTACCATCCAATTCCGGACAGTATTAGCCTGATGGATTAAATATTCTACAGGGTACCCAGTGAAAAAGCGGTGAATTCAGAAACACATGGGACAAGGGTTGAAAACTGGTTTCGATTGATATGACTGAAAATTTCAGGAAGAATTTCTGCATGTTTCATCAATCTCCACGTCGGATTTTCTTTTGAAAAGTACGATAACTTTACACTTAAAATCAACGAGATGCTTAGCCATATGATAAGAGCAGAAGGAAAGATCGAACAGGAATTAACCAATCATAAAAGAACCAATCAGAGTTAAATAACTACGCGAGTCGAATTGATTATTTACAGTGATAATGTTGCCCCTTTTTTTTTACTGGGGTACCTTGTATATTCCGCGTTCCCTTCTGGATATTAGAGATTATGACGCTCGACAATTTTCTAACCATCGTAGCTCTTAGCAAGGTTTGCTTCTTTTTTACTACCTTTTCCACTTCCTGATCTGCCATTCACTTACACAAGATTAATTAGGTACTTTATTCGCTGTTTCATTGTCTCTCTTTCCTTCAAAACGTGCTGTATCAAATTCATCAACCAGTCATTCCTCATATGTCCCCCAAAAGTCAACTGTACCTTTTCAATTCTAAGTTTCTTTTTGTTCTCATTTTCCTTAAAATTTCCTTTTTGTTTGCATGCACTCTCCATGGGATTCTCTGCATTCTTCTGTAGAATCGAATTTATGTTGCCTCGAGTCACTTCATCTGTGAGGAGATCGTCCGATATTCAGTGTCATATAGCTTCTTTCGCTCCTTATGGAACATTGGGGTTCTTTTGATGCCGCAACCAAACGAAAGATGAATAAACGTAACAGAGGTCGTATTCATTTGGACATACAAATACTAATAGTTTCAATGGGAATTGTGAATTCACAAGTTGCCCCCAGCCGCATGTATACACGCTTTTAAGATAGTGCAATCCGGTTTGAATTTTGAGTTTCCTTCTCCTAAACTGGTTGACAACCGGGTATATAGGACCCACTCTGTCACGCTATTTTACCCATAGTTAGGTGGATAATAGATGGATTCATACCGCTCCTAAGGCACGTAAGCGAATCTAATGAACTCGATTGGAATTCGAACCCTCCGATTCCTCAATCCTGCTAACCGTTACTCTACCGTGGCCACATGGTGGTGTCATATAAGAAGATTCATATTACATATTTGTTTAGCATTCTTTTCTTTGTTTCTAATGAATATTTCCCGTTTATATTAATAAATGGTTGGACTTGTCTCTGGAAAAAAAATTGTTATTATGAAAAAATTGTTAGTGCAATATCTACTCGCCAAAAAAAAAAAAAAAAAAATTCATGCTATTTATTCAAAATATGTCTCGGTTTTAAATAATCCACAAAGGGTTGACAAACCGTAAGAATCAAACCAATAAATCAAATGGACCTTCACTAACCTCTTATTTACTCTACGCTTGTAATCTGAAAGATCATTTGAAAAACAAACATCTTAAATCCGTTTTGGTATCTAACATTGGACCGCATAGAATTTCTTGACTGTTTTTATTTGGTCTGAGAAAAGAAAACGGTTCTATGAAAGAACCGAGAGGGAAATTAAAAGGCGACGGAAGACAAAGAACCGTTGTTGGGAGAAATGAAAAACAAAAAGGAATGAAATCCAATCTAATCCAGGCGACTAGAAACATATCCACTCTGGGAAAAAAAACATAGTCTGTTTGTTTATTCGCCATCCTCTGAATAAATAGCAAACTTTGTCTGCTTCTTTCGCTTTCTTCTCGTCTGCTTAACAGTCGGTGACCCTGAAAAATGTTTCAACAACTTAGTCTTTGTAGTTGGTGTGGGTGTGGCTCAAGAGCGGGGGATGTCGGACCTAAGTTCTTTGCGTTGATTACTGTCGATCTTACCCGAATTCCCTTCTGGGGTTTTGTTGAGGTCACAAATTGCTTTTTATTTTAAAAAAAAAAAAAATCTTATTTAATTATTTTCTTTAACCGCCCCGCCCCCAGTATAATATTGTCAAGGTAAAACAAAAATATTTTAACCATTTTCTTTGGTATTTTGGGACAAGTGATGAGGAGGAGTTCGACTGCTTGTTCGCTTTGTGGAATGTACTCCCGAGAGGATGCTTCATCGATCCCTACAATCTTAACCTCTTCAAGTCGAGCGTCAACCTTTATTGATCCTGAATATCCTCATTATATACACCTACCTGTACGCCCTTACAACAATCTCATTAAGTAAAACTCTACCTTGAGTGGCTCTTGGATCTTATATTGGGTGAATAATATTAAAAGAAAAGTACTCCCCTATTTTATGGAGGAGGATAGCCACTTTTTGAATCGGCTTGCGTATACATCTTTCCAGCCGTGGTGTCCGGGCATGTCACCCTATTCCATGTTGCCCTATTCCAGCCCCGAAGAGTAGGCTGATAAATACAACATGAAAATGTCAAGCATACCTCTGGACCCTCTCCTGGGTATGACGATAAACTACATCCGGCAGCAAGGCCTCTAATGGGAAGGATTTGAGGAGCGTGGAACTGCCTCTTATATCCGTTATTCAAAGGTTCACTCTGACTAGGGGTGATAGCAACTGCTATCGTCCTAAATAATTCACCATCCACAATGATACGGTCATGCTTTTGGACGCTTTCGCAACTAGCAAAAGAAGACTTGCTAGTTCTTTCCCATGTATGGCATGTCCTGTCCATATATGCAGCAGTATTCCATTCTCGGCCTGATCTTGCTCTTATGAAGGTAGAGGGTAGCAGGAGGAGTCAGGTACTTACTGGAGCAGAACAGGGAACCGACCATCTCCCAAGCATAGTTAGCAATGGATCGTATATACAAGTTCAACTTGAGGTCTGGGTTGAGCCTGCCTCAATGGGCGCTCAAGGCACGTGGTCTCTCTGAGAGAACACTCATTCACCCAACGGGATAGATAAAAATTCAGGCCCCACGAGGGGATGTAACGTTACTATTTTGGTTTGCGAAGCAGTGAATTCCCAAATGGAGTCAAAATGTGATGATAGTAAAAAAAAAAAAATCATTTTTATAATAAGAATAATATTAGGTTGGTGCAAAAATAATGTCGTTTTATCACATATGTTACTATGTAAGAAAACGACATTATTTTTGCACCAACCTAATAGCAATATATATTTTTTTTTAAATTACCATCAATAAATTAGTTGAAAAGGGAGAGAATAATTACCAGTGCTTCCAAGAAAATTAAATTTCGGCATTAACATTCGACCCACAAGGAGTTGATATACCGTTAAAAAAAAATAAACCAGACGGAACTGATTTGACAGCGGTGAACAGTGGATCAATCTAGCAGTGGTGTGTTTCATGCGATCGGAGGAAAAATAAGGCTACTCAACGTTCTGTTTAGAAAGTATATATATATATATATATATATATATATATATATATATATATATATATATATATATATATATATATATATAGAGAGAGAGAGAGGCCGTTATTTTAGTATTTAGCCAACTTATTCACAATGATAGAATGTGACAAACGGTCGCTTTTAATTTTAATGACCATACGCGTACATATAGAACAAGTACGAAAAATGGCTAGCCCGCTGGACCACTGTGATGCTGGTATTCAACCCACCCTCATAGTTAACTGCAATGGGGCAGGTGCTCTTTCAGGGTTAGAAGTACAAGGGAACAGTCGCACATTTCGCTTGAGTTATTCATTCTCTCCTTCCCCACAAAGTGGCAAGATGTGTCACGAAGTCGTTTTTAAGTTTGGCTGCCAACAGCCAATTCAAAATTGTCTGGTCTCCACTGTCACGCTGGCCCCGGTATTCCACCAGCACTTCATTTTTAGTGCAATGAGGAAGGTGCAGCCGAAAAGTTGGAATCCCGAGGAGCACGCATCCCTCAAAACTTTTCCGTGAACTGCCCGAAGACAGAAACGCGACAGAAAGGTGAAGAAAAGATACTGCACATTGATCCCAACCATAGGATGTTGCGTTTGCTTTCGTACAAATAACTTATGAATCTTCTGACTTCTCTTCCTAACTAAAGGTTAACAGCGGGAAAGACTGTCTTTTTCTAGCATTAGTTGACAATCAGTCTAGAAGGAATTCAGTAAGGCTAGAATCCTCATTCCATGAAATGTTACTTTTTTTTTCTTTTTAGAATGGTGTTCACTCTGTACAAGTCCCAAGAGCCACTCGATGTAGAGAGTTAAAGATTAAAAGACGCCGTTTATGGGGATATGTCGGGGAAGATAAAGGTTAACCCTAGACTTGAACAAGTGATTGTAGAAGCATCCTCATTCATATATATATATATATTGTCTTCTACAGACTATTTCGCTGTATCACAGTTCATTAATGTGACTAGACATCCGATTGTTTCAAGTCGGCATCGAATTTTTATGTACTTATTCTGTGAATAAAAACGCTAAGACTGAGAGAGCTCAATTCAGGGAAGTTAGTAGTAATAGTCATTGTTTTCAAATTCGCACTTATCTTCTAAGAACAACCGAATTTAAGTTTTTTAGGCGTATATAAATATATATATATATATACATATATATATATATATATATATATATATATATATATATATATATATATATATGTATATATTATCTAGCAGTAGCGCCCGGCGTTGTCCAGGGATGTAACAGTAAGAGATAGATCAAGTATCGACCATCATAAAGACTGAAAAATAAAATTGACAAAGATTATTGTTTAAGGTTGACGGACACGCATGTCTTAATTAGTTTTTTTTTTTTTTTTTTTTTACGAATCGGTCAAACCCAAACTCAAACAAAGACATTGTTTTCAATCGTTATGAGTCTACCGATTGAATAGAATTTTATTATAAACAATTGTCTTGTAAATGGAATTTTTAAAGCATTCTGAATGTAAAAATAAAGAAAAAAAGTGTGCAAGACAATAAGAAACACTACCTGCCCCCAAAAAATGTGAAGTTTTGTTGAAATCAGTTGAAAAATGTAGGAAATCCGATCCCATATATAAACGAACACACACACACAAACAAACAACCTGGGTTTTATAATAAGTATAACTCGATATGAGTTGGCCCCTTTCATTCTCGTGATGTCTCTTAATAGTCTTTTCAAATTGATTTCGTGCAAAAACAATTGTGTTTTCCGATTTTTGGCGCTGTCAGAACCACCGCAAGATAATTTTACGTAGTCCTGTGAAGTTTTGTTGAAATCGGTTGAAAAATGTAAGAAATCCGATCCAATATATAAACGTACAGACACACACACATACAATCTGCGTTTTATAATCAGTAAGATGCTTAACAATTGATAAAAGTTATGTATCTAAGTTTTGCTGTCAGTACTTATCACTTGACACCCCCAGCTTTAATACTGAATGAAATTTTGATTTTTCTAAAAAATGTGAAAAATCAGCCTGCCCTAATATACATAGGGTCGACTCCTCATTCCATTGGTTAAAATGAAGTCTCATTCGGACAGCTACTTCTCACGAACCGCTGGTTTGTATAACTGACTCGCGATTGGATGCTTCCGCGACTGTGGCAATCTTAACCTCTTCCAGCCTTGGATCAACTGTTATCCATCCTAGTAACCTTAAGTAGTTCTTGGGCCTTTTAATCGGTGAACAATAGCGTAAAAAGGAAAATTAGCCTGCTTCATTCACCCGATCTCTTCTTTGTTTTATTAAAACTGATTGTGAAGATAGTTACTATCTTTGACTCGTATTAAACCATGTTATTACACTAAATAGCATGGTTTAATACGAGTCTCCTTTCAAAGTGATCAGGAGCAGCTGTACTTTGAATGATTCATACCTGAATCAACAGCACAAACGTGAGATACCGTATTAATATAAATTGTCTCCGTACATTTTTGGAGAGGAAACCGCCTGCATATGAATAGAAAATGAATGGAGTAAGTATGTACAAATAGAAGTGGGCGTAAGACAAGGACGCCTCTTCTTACCGGATTTATTTAAATTTTACAGTGAGGTGGTCATAAGAGAACTAGAAGTCCCACCAGGATTTATAAAAGGTAGACATAATCTTAACAACATATGATCCTTGTTGCTAGTATAACTGCAGGAATTCCTACTCAAGGTAGTAAAGAAAACCAGCAGAAAATGCTATCAATTGAAAAAAAAAATGACATTATACGGGGTCACTAACGAGGGAAGAAGCCCAAGATGCAGGTTGCAAATAGAAAGCGTCAAAATAAAGAAATTCGAATGCACATTGGAATGGCAAAAGATGCTTTTCAAAAAGTAAATAAAGTATTACCATATTTTCCGGCATACAAGACACTATTGCTTGGAAGACGCACCCTAATATTGGAAAGAAATTTCTAAGAGAAAAAAGTCATTCTCATACAACAACGTATTCATGATTACAGTAGTCCCTCACATGCTGGTAGCCTTGTGAGGGACTGTTGTAATGATTAGCAAGCTTGTCTCGCTAGATCAGTTACGACTGAAAAGTGAGTTCGATTCTCACTAGATGCTCTATAATTTCGGCCTTGTGCCACATGTAAGCTACGCTTAGAAAATAACCATACTGGTGCCACATATTATTTAC
>OZ010588.1:41677527-41747527 GCA_963932145.1 Acanthosepion lycidas
TTGGTCTATTTTGTTTAGGTAAATATGGCTCTAATTTGGGGCCATATAAAATCTCTCTTATATCCGGGTGTCTCTTATATCAGGGTCTCTTATATCCGGGTTACACTGTAATATTAATAATTGCTGTTGCTAGTGCATTTGAAACAGTGCCTTAAACAGAAAAAAATTGAATTGGTTTGATTTGTTTTACGGCATATCAACCTCATTGGGTTATTTAATACAGACAAAATTTTCATTGTTGGTAATATTTTTTTCCAAAAATCTATTTCTGGCAATATTTTTCCCTTAAAAAAAATCTATTTCGGGTAATGTTTTTCCCTTCAAAAAATCTATTTCTAGTAATATTTTTCCCTTTAAAAAATCTATTTCTAGTAATATTTTTCCCTTTAAAAAATCTATTTCTAGTAATATTTTTTCCTTCAAAAAATCTATTTTTAGTAATATTTTTCCATTCAAAAATTCTATTTCTAGTAATGTTTTCACTCCAAAAAATCTATTTCTGGTAATAGTTGTTCCTTCAAAAAATCTATTTCTAGTAATATTTTTCCCTTCAAAAACTCTATTTCTGGTAATATTTCCCCTTTCAAAAAATCTATTTCTAGTAATATTTTTCCCTTAAAAAATATCTATTTCTAGTAATATTTTTCCCTTCCAAAAAATCTATTTCAGGTAATATTTTTCCCTTCAAAAATCTATTTCTGGTAATATTTTTCTTCGCTGAAATTTTTTTTCAAAAAAATGTATAGCTGCTAAATTTTTTTCTTTTTAAATGTATTGCTGGTAATTTTTTTTTAAATGTATTGCTGATAATTTTATTTAAATATATTGCTGGTATTTTTTTAAATGTATTGCTGGTAATAATTGTTTTTCAAAAATGTATAGCAGTTAATACTTTTTTTTCAAAAGTGTATTGCTGGTAATAATTTTTTACAAAGTATTTCTGGTATTAGACCTATTTTTCCATTTTAATAGTGTTTTTTCAAAAATGTATTGCTGGTAACACATTTTATAACAATACCATAAAATGAGATGTGCGTGTGAACACGGAAGAAGATCGCAAATGAAAAATGAGATTTTGGAAGTGAAAACAAGGACTCACTTTCTTCTACTATATTATTGCGCCAAGTTAATTTCATAACTACATCTTCATTTCACTCTCATCTCAGACGAGCAACCCTTTTTCCGACATTTTTTTTACAAAGTATTCCTGGTATTAAAACCTATTTTTACACTTTTATAGTGTTTTAACCCCAGTTTGGGGGTTAAATATTTACCCATAGTTAGGACCCTAACAGGTGCTACCGCCCCGGGTCAGGCTGGACTTGGGAGCACCAGCAATTAAGAGGTGATTCCGCGCTCCTCAAAACCTGATCAGAGGCCCTGCTGTTGGATGTAGTTTATCGTCATACCCAGGACGCAGGTGTAGTTTATCGTCTTACCCAGGACGAAATTTGAATTTGTTGAATAAGGAATTTGTGGAAGAATTCACACAGCGGTTTTGGAGTCTGAGAGAATATTGAGAGAGGGGCTAGGGACTTGGGGAAACTTGCTATCACTTAGTCTCCAATGATAAAGACCTAAAAATCTGCTGTGAATATACAAATACAGGAATAATTTCAAAAAGAAAGCCGACTTGAAATATTTATCTTCACTAAGCAGTTTCTTGGCGGTTACGATAGAACGATTCAGTCGAATCAAGTGCATTCACACGGGCACAGGAAAATCTTGATAAGCCAAATCTAAGTAGTATTTTATTATGATTATTACCAAGTGAGAAAGCAGCACGCCCCCCCCCAAAGTAATGCTTAGGTATAAATATACGAAGCCCAATATACACATCATGACATCCAACCTGTTAAGTGTATACCAGTTTCATGCAGCAGAGCCAAATGTGCAGGATATAAGATCTTTTGATACAAGCAACCTATATGTTTGCAAGTTGGGTCCAGTTAGAAACACCTTCAGGTCTAGTAACTCAGTCCACTCCGTCAGAATCCAATTAAGTATGTTCCCAAATATCTTGATGTGACCCAATGTGATTTTGCTGCTTCATCCTTCCAAATTAAAAAACAAACAAACAAACAAAACAACGCTATCAGGTCAAGATGTTCCTCCCCGCTCACAAACAAGAATGCATAGAACATAAACCTCTAAGTGTCATAGCAACCGAAATGCAAATCTAAGATAGTAGACAATATATTTATTGTAAGCCATATTAATTAAAAAAAAAAAAGACATGTACATTTCAACATTACGGTCAGAAGAAGCTACGAGAGCTAGGCCTGGAGTAGCATCACGCTATTTCATTTATTATTAATATAATTATCTACTAACATATTAAACAATTTTTTCCAGATGTTGCTTAAAAATCTTATAAATTCATTAAAAGAGAAAGTTAGAAATGAAAAACTACAGTACTCTATCAAAGAATCTCCAGTAATATAAAAGGCACTATAATAACATTAACAACAACAAAAATAAATTCGGTTAACATGAACAATAAGCTGTAGGAGAAAACGATAAAATAAGGAGACTCTGGTACATGCCAATCGAAATTGATAAAGAAATTTAGGCCAACAGATCTGATGAAGAACAAGACAAAGAGGACATGTCTACTCAACGACATTATCCCCACTGAAAGAATCCCCAGCCCCGAAATTTACAAGAAAATATTTCCAAATAGAAAGATCTAGAAAGCGGAATTGAGAGAATGTGGGTGATGAAGACCGTAACAACAGTGATCATAGTTGCTTTCGGACTGGTCAAGTAATGGATGGAAAAAAAAAAATACGTGACTACACTCTCGAGCAGCATGAATATACAAATCTAGAAAATCGTCCTCCCCAGTAATGGTTACATTAAGGAGGACTTTACCATATCATCCTCATGGTAGCTCCAACTTCAAGAGAAGGACTCGGTTCTATGAGTGAAAAAAAAAGTAAGAAAAAACCCGGAATAATAATATGACTATCTCTTAAACAGTCCCGTTTGAGAAAATTATCTTAGACGAAGAATTTGACAAGTTTTCCAAATCTCGAAATAGAAATTTGACATTTAAACATAAACCTAATTCAGTAATAACAATGATTAAACATAATCCCAATTCAATATTAAGAATCAGGATTAAAAAGAATACTGATAAATAAATTAAAAGAAAATCCTCGGGAACCCCTCACTATCTGAAATGCAATAGCATTGCTCATGATAAATGGGTAGCAGATAGCCGCACCCAAACTCGTTCAGAACAAGTCAAAGTACTTTATTGTCTTGAGCAAGACGATAAACTACATCCAACAGCAAGGCCTCTAATCAGGTTTTGAGGAGCGAGGAACCACATCTTAATTGCTGGGGTTCCCAGGTCCACCCTGACCCGGTGTGGTAGCACCTGTTAGACTCCCACTTAAGGTCGAAACACTATGAAAGTGTAAAAATGTGTTTTAATCTCAGAAATGCTTTGTAAAAATATTATTACCAGCTATACATTTTTGAAAATAAAAAAAATTACCCGCAATAAAAATTTTGTCGACATTAAATAACCAATTGAAATTGATATGCCGTAAAACAAACCAAGCTACAGTGCAACCCGGATATAAGAGAAACCCGGATATAAGAGACTTCTTCTCCGGTCCCGACAGCTCTCTTATATCCGGGTTACACTGTATATATTTTTGAAAAAAAAAATTACCAGCTATATATTTTTAAAGAAAATATTACCAGCGATACATTTTGGAGAAAAAAAATTACCAGCAATATATTTATGAAGATAGATATTACCAGCAATAAATATAGTTGGCATTAAATAACCCATTGAGGTTGATATGCCCCAATCAAAACCAAACCAACACCTTTTAATCAAGTTTTTGACCACGCATGCAAATTAGCGATAGCTTGAAAAGAGCTAGAACCACACATGCGCTTTAACGAAATTGCAAATGAAGAGTATTTAATTATGTAAAATACAGAAAATGTGGTACAAGGCCTAAGAAAAGGGGTGAGGAAATGACGGTCATCATCAGTCTTAATTTTTTAAACTTAGCTAGCCACAACAACTAACAATCAAAACAATATTCCTACCACCAAAACAACACATTCATAATTACCTTTCTTACTACATCCACCAAAATACCTCATTGTCTCAATGAAAATCCTAAATAGTCCCTATATGTACAAATCGTTGTCTGTGTGGGGGATAAAAACAACAAGTTAAAACATCCCTAATGATTATATAGAATATGGCTATAAATAATATACATACAACTAAACAAAACCATGTTAGTAATACCCCCCTCAAAACTTAAATGCGGCAGAAATATCAGTTAACTGGACGAAATCGATGCGGGACTATAAAAATATGGAAAACATTCATCCATCCCAAGCAATCACACAGACAGGCTCTCGTTCTGACACAACAAATACGATGAAACACACGCGAAACGAAAGGCGCCCCGGATCCACCAGAGAACTGACATTACTGACCACCTAACGAGGCAGGGGATGGGAAATTAAACAAAGAAAAATAGGGACAGAAATAAAAAGGGGCCAATGAGCATAGATATCCTAGCTAAGTATATAGAAAAATGAAACTAAAAATTCAAATAACCAAACCTAAGTTAACCTAATTTCGGGATGGGTTGCCCGTGTTCAAGCCAGGTAAAGAAGTATCCTGATCAGGCCTAACCGGCATCAAATAGCGGCTCCGACCGAGAAGAAGATACAGTGTAGCTTCTTAGCCACCAGTAAGTTAAATTTTCTAGGTCCAATTTAGCCAAAGTACTTACAATGATGTTTCTTGCCTTGGATTTTCACTAGGACTCAAATTCACTCCAGTCTTCAAAGGCAACACGTATATATATCGCTATAACTCCTGGAAAAATGTGCAATCCTTGAACTGCTTCAGAACGTACCTGATTCGACCTGTCGTCCTGGTTCAGAAAGTACTTGATTCAACCTGTCGTGCTGGTTCAGAAAGTACCTGATTCAACCTGTTGTGCTGGTTCAGAAAGTACTTCATTGAACTTGTCGTGCTGGTTCAGAAAGTACCTGATTCGACCGGTCGTGCTGGTTCAGAAAGTACTTGATTCAACCTGTCGTGCTGGTTCAGAAAGTACGTGATTGGACCTATCGTGCTGCTTCAGAAAGAATCTGATTCGACCTGTCGTGTTGGTTCAGAAAGTACCTGATTCGACCTGTCGTGCTGCTTTAGAAAGTACCTGATTCGAACTGCCGTGTTGGTTCAGAAAGTACCTGATTCGAGCTGTCGTGTTGTTTCAGAAAGTACCTGATTCGACTTGTGCTGTGTCAGAAAGTACGTGATTCGACCTGTCGTGCTGGTTCAGAAAGTATATGACTCGACCTGTCGTGCTGCTTCCGAAATTACATGATTCGACCTGTTGTGCCGGTTCAGAAAGTACCTGATTCGACCTGTCGTGCTGGTTCAGAAAGTACATGATTCGACCTGTCGTTCTGCTTCCGAAATTACATGATTCGACATGTCCTGCTGTTTCAGGAATTACCTGATTCGACCTGTCGTGCTGGTTAAGAAAGTACCTGATTCGACCTGTCGTGCTGGTTTAGAAAGTACCTGATTCGACCTGTCGTGCTGCTTCAGAAAGTACTGATTCGACCTAACGTGCTGCTTCAGAAAGTACATCATTCGACCTGTCGTGCTGCTTCCGAAATTACATGATTCGACATGTCCCGCTGGTTCAGAAAGTACCTGATTCAACCTGTCGTGCTGGTTCAGAAAGTACCTGATTCGACCTGTTGTGCTGGGTCAGAAAGTACTTGATTTAACCTGTCGTGCTTGTTCAGAAAGTATCTGATTCGACCTGTCGTGCTGCTTCAGAAAGTACCTGATTAGACCTGTCGTGCTGGTTTAGAAAGTACCTGATTCGACTTGTCGTGATGGTTCAGAAAGTACCTGATTCGACCTATCGTGCTGCTTCTGAAAGTACCTGATTCAACCTGTCGTGCTGCTTCAGAAAGTACTTGATTCAACCTGTTGTGCTGGTGCAGAAAGTACCTGATTCGACTTGTCGTGCTGGTTCAGAAAGTACCTGATTCGACCTGTCGTGTTGTTTCAGAAATTACCTGATTCGAGCTGTCATGCTGGTTCAGAAGTACCTGATTCAACCTGTCGTGCTGGTTCAGAAAGTACGTGATTCAGCCTGTCGTGCTGGTTCTGAAAGTACCTGATTCAACCTCTCGTGCTGGTTCAGAAAGTACCTGATTCAACCTGTCGTGCTGGTTCCGAAATTACCTGGTTCGACCTGCCGTGCTGGTTCAGAAAGTAACTGATTCGACATGTCTTGCTGATTCAGAAAGTACTTGATTCAACCTGTCGTGCTGGTTCAGAAAGTACCTGATTCAACCTGTCGTGCTGCTTCAGAATGTACCCGATTCAACCTGTCGTGCTGGTTCAGAAAGTACATGATTCAACCTCTTGTGCTGCTTCCGAAATTACATGATTCGACATGTCCTGCTGGTTCAGGAATTACCTGATTCGACCTGTCGTGCTGGTTCAGAAAGTACCTGATTCGACCTGTCGTGCTGGTTTAGAAAGTACCTGATTCGACCTGTCGTGCTGGTCCAGAAAGTACCTGGTTCAACCTGTCGTTATGGTTCATAAAGTACCTGATTCGACCTGTCGTGCTGGGTCAGAATGTACCTGATTCGACCTGTAGTGTTGGTTCAGAAAGTACCTGATTCGACCTGTCGTGTTGGTTCAGAAAGTACCTGATTCAACCTGTCGTGCTGGTTCAGAAAGTACTTGATTCAACCTGTCGTGCTGGTTCAGAAAGTACCTGATTCGACCTGTCGTACTGGTTCAGGAAGTACCTGATTCGACCTGTCGTGCTGGTTTAGAAAGTACCTGATTCAAACTGTCGTGCTGGTTCAGAAAGTACCAGATTCAACCTGTCGTGCTGGTTCTGAAAGTACCTGATTCAACCTGTCGTGCTGGTTCAGAAAGTACACGACTCTACCTGTCGTTCTGCTTCCGAAATTACCTGATTCGACCTGTCGTGCTGGTTCAGAAAGTAACTGATTGGACCTATCGTGCTGCTTCAGAAAGAATCTGATTCGACCTGTCGTGTTGGTTCAGAAAGTACCTGATTCGACCTGTCGTGCTGCTTTAGAAAGTACCTGATTCGAACTGCCGTGTTGGTTCAGAAAGTACCTGATTCGAGCTGTCGTGTTGTTTCAGAAAGTACCTGATTCGACTTGTGCTGTGTCAGAAAGTACGTGATTCGACCTGTCGTGCTGGTTCAGAAAGTATATGACTCGACCTGTCGTGCTGCTTCCGAAATTACATGATTCGACCTGTTGTGCCGGTTCAGAAAGTACCTGATTCGACCTGTCGTGCTGGTTCAGAAAGTACATGATTCGACCTGTCGTTCTGCTTCCGAAATTACATGATTCGACATGTCCTGCTGTTTCAGGAATTACCTGATTCGACCTGTCGTGCTGGTTAAGAAAGTACCTGATTCGACCTGTCGTGCTGGTTTAGAAAGTACCTGATTCGACCTGTCGTGCTGCTTCAGAAAGTACTGATTCGACCTAACGTGCTGCTTCAGAAAGTACATCATTCGACCTGTCGTGCTGCTTCCGAAATTACATGATTCGACATGTCCCGCTGGTTCAGAAAGTACCTGATTCAACCTGTCGTGCTGGTTCAGAAAGTACCTGATTCGACCTGTTGTGCTGGGTCAGAAAGTACTTGATTTAACCTGTCGTGCTTGTTCAGAAAGTATCTGATTCGACCTGTCGTGCTGCTTCAGAAAGTACCTGATTAGACCTGTCGTGCTGGTTTAGAAAGTACCTGATTCGACTTGTCGTGATGGTTCAGAAAGTACCTGATTCGACCTATCGTGCTGCTTCTGAAAGTACCTGATTCAACCTGTCGTGCTGCTTCAGAAAGTACTTGATTCAACCTGTTGTGCTGGTGCAGAAAGTACCTGATTCGACTTGTCGTGCTGGTTCAGAAAGTACCTGATTCGACCTGTCGTGTTGTTTCAGAAATTACCTGATTCGAGCTGTCATGCTGGTTCAGAAGTACCTGATTCAACCTGTCGTGCTGGTTCAGAAAGTACGTGATTCAGCCTGTCGTGCTGGTTCTGAAAGTACCTGATTCAACCTCTCGTGCTGGTTCAGAAAGTACGTGATTCAACCTGTCGTGCTGGTTCCGAAATTACCTGGTTCGACCTGCCGTGCTGGTTCAGAAAGTAACTGATTCGACATGTCTTGCTGATTCAGAAAGTACTTGATTCAACCTGTCGTGCTGGTTCAGAAAGTACCTGATTCAACCTGTCGTGCTGCTTCAGAATGTACCCGATTCAACCTGTCGTGCTGGTTCAGAAAGTACATGATTCAACCTCTTGTGCTGCTTCCGAAATTACATGATTCGACATGTCCTGCTGGTTCAGGAATTACCTGATTCGACCTGTCGTGCTGGTTCAGAAAGTACCTGATTCGACCTGTCGTGCTGGTTTAGAAAGTACCTGATTCGACCTGTCGTGCTGGTCCAGAAAGTACCTGGTTCAACCTGTCGTTATGGTTCATAAAGTACCTGATTCGACCTGTCGTGCTGGGTCAGAATGTACCTGATTCGACCTGTAGTGTTGGTTCAGAAAGTACCTGATTCGACCTGTCGTGTTGGTTCAGAAAGTACCTGATTCAACCTGTCGTGCTGGTTCAGAAAGTACTTGATTCAACCTGTCGTGCTGGTTCAGAAAGTACCTGATTCGACCTGTCGTACTGGTTCAGGAAGTACCTGATTCGACCTGTCGTGCTGGTTTAGAAAGTACCTGATTCAAACTGTCGTGCTGGTTCAGAAAGTACCAGATTCAACCTGTCGTGCTGGTTCTGAAAGTACCTGATTCAACCTGTCGTGCTGGTTCAGAAAGTACACGACTCTACCTGTCGTTCTGCTTCCGAAATTACCTGATTCGACCTGTCGTGCTGGTTCAGAAAGTAACTGATTCGACCTGTCGTGCTGGTTCAGAAAGTACCTGATTCGACCTGTCGTGTTGATTCATAAATTACCTGATTCGACTTGTGCTGGTTCAGAAAGTACGTGATTCGACCTGTCGTGCTGGTTCAGAAAGTATGTGATTCAACCTGTCGTGCTGGTTCAGAAAGTGCCTGATTCAACCTGTCGTGCTGGTTCAGAAAGTACACGACTCAACCTGTCGTGCTGCTTCCGAAATTACCTCATTCGACCAGTCGTGCTTGTTCAGAAAGTACCTGATTCGACCAGTCGTGGTGGTTCAGAATGTACCTGATTCGACCTGTCGTGCTGCTTCAGAAAGTACCTGATTTGAGCTGTCGTGTTGGTTTAGAAAGTACTTAATTCGAGCTGTCGTGTTGTTTCAGTAAGTACCTGATTCGACCTGTCGTGCTGCTTTCGAAATTACATGATTCGACCTGTTGTGCTGGTTCAGAATGTGCCTGATTTGACCTGTCGTGTTGTTTCAGAAAGTACCTGATTCGACCTGTCGTGCTGCTTTCGAAATTACATGATTCGACCTGTTGTGCTGGTTAAGAATGTGCCTGATTTGACCTGTCGTGCTTGTTCATAAAGTACCTGATTCGACCTGTCGTGTTGGTTCAGAAAGTACCTGATTCAACCTGTCGTGCTGGTTTAGAAAGTACTTGATTCAACCTGTCCTGCTGGTTCAGAAAGTACCTGATTCGTCCTGTCGTACTGGTTCAGGAAGTACCTGATTCGACCTGTCGTGCTGGTTCAGAAAGTACCTGATTCAAACTGTCGTGCTGGTTAAAAAAGTACCTGATTTGACCTGCCGTGCTGCTTCAGAAAGTACCTGATTCGACATGCCGTGCTGGTTCAGAAAGTACCTGCTTCGATCTGTCGTGTTGGTCCAGAAAGTACCTGATTCGACCTGTGGTGCTGGTTTATAATGTACCCAATTCGACCTGTCGTGCTGGTTCAGAAAGTACCTGATTCGCCCTGTCGTGCTGGTTCATAAAGTACCTGATTCGAGCTGTCGTGTTCGTTCAGAAAGTACGTGATTCGACCTGTCGTGCTGGTTCAGAAAGTACGTGATTCAGCCTGTCGTGCTGGTTCTGAAAGTACCTGATTCAACCTGTCGTGCTGGTTCAGCAAGTACGTAATTCAACCTGTCGTGCTCGTTCCGAAATTACCTGTTTCGAACTGTCGTGCTGGTTCAGAAAGTAACTGATTCGATCTGTCTTGCTGGTTCAGAAAGTACTTGATTCAACCTGTCGTGCTGCTTCCGAAATTACCTGATTCGACCTGTCGTTCTGGTTCAGAAAGTACTTGATTCAACCTGTCGTGCTGGTTCAGAAAGTACTTGATTCAACCTGTCGTGCATCTTTAGAAAGTACCTGATTCGACCTGTCGTGCTGGTTCAGAAAGTACCTGATTCAAACTGTCGTGCTGGTTAAAAAAGTACCTGATTTGACCTGCCGTGCTGCTTCAGAAAGTACCTGATTCAACCTGTCGTGCTGGTTCAGAAAGTACATGATTCGACCTGTCGTTCTGCTTCCGAAATTACATGATTCGACATGTCCTGCTGTTTCAGGAATTACCTGATTCGACCTGTCGTGCTGGTTCAGAAAGTACCTGATTCGACCTGTCGTGCTGGTTTAGAAAGTACCTGATTCAACCTGTCGTGCTGCTTCAGAAAGTACCTGAATCGACCTGTCGTGTTGTTTCAGAAATTACCTGATTCGAGCTGTCATGCTGGTTCAGAAGTACCTGATTCAACCTGTCGTGCTGGTTCAGAAAGTACGTGATTCAGCCTGTCGTGCTGGTTCTGAAAGTACCTGATTCAACCTCTCGTGCTGGTTCAGAAATACGTGATTCAACCTGTCGTGCTGGTTCCGAAATTACCTGGTTCGACCTGCCGTGCTGGTTCAGAAAGTAACTGATTCGACATGTCTTGCTGGTTCAGAAAGTACTTGATTCAACCTGTCGTGCTGGTTCAGAAAGTACCTGATTCAACCTGTCGTGCTGCTTCAGAATGTACCCGATTCAACCTGTCGTGCTGGTTCAGAAAGTACATGATTCAACCTCTCGTGCTGCTTCCGAAATTACATGATTCGACATGTCCTGCTGGTTCAGGAATTACCTGATTCGACCTGTCGTGCTGGTTCAGAAAGTACCTGATTCGACCTGTCGTGCTGGTCCAGAAAGTGCCTGGTTCAACCTGTCGTTCTGGTTCATAAAGTACCTGATTCGACCTGTCGTGCTGGGTCAAAATGTACCTGATTCGACCTGTAGTGTTGGTTCAGAAAGTACCTGATTCAACCTGTCGTGCTGGTTCAGAAAGTACTTGATTCAACCTGTCGTGCTGGTTCAGAAAGTACCTGATTCGACCTGTCGTACTGGTTCAGGAAGTACCTGATTCGACCTGTCGTGCTGGTTTAGAAAGTACCTGATTCAAACTGTCGTGCTGGTTCAGAAAGTACCAGATTCAACCTGTCGTGCTGGTTCTGAAAGTACCTGATTCAACCTGTCGTGCTGGTTCAGAAAGTACACGACTCTACCTGTCGTTCTGCTTCCGAAATTACCTGATTCGACCCGTCGTGCTGGTTCAGAAAGTAACTGATTCGACCTGTCGTGCTGGTTCAGAAAGTACCTGATTCGACCTGCCGTGCTGCTTCAAAAAGTACCTGATTCGACCTGTCGTGTTGATTCATAAATTACCTGATTCGACTTGTGCTGGTTCAGAAAGTACGTGATTCGACCTGTCGTGCTGGTTCAGAAAGTATGTGATTCAACCTGTCGTGCTGGTTTAGAAAGTGCCTGATTCAACCTGTCGTGCTGGTTCAGAAAGTACACGACTCAACCTGTCGTGCTGCTTCCGAAATTACCTCATTCGACCAGTCGTGCTTGTTCAGAAAGTACCTGATTCGACCAGTCGTGGTGGTTCAGAATGTACCTGATTCGACCTGTCGTGCTGCTTCAGAAAGTACCTGATTTGAGCTGTCGTGCTGGTTTAGAAAGTACTTGATTCGAGCTGTCGTGTTGTTTCAGTAAGTACCTGATTCGACCTGTCGTGCTGCTTTCGAAATTACATGATTCGACCTGTTGTGCTGGTTCAGAATGTGCCTGATTTGACCTGTCGTGTTGTTTCAGAAAGTACCTGATTCGAACTGTCGTGCTGCTTTCGAAATTACATGATTCGACCTGTTGTGCTGGTTCAGAATGTGCCTGATTTGACCTGTCGTGCTTGTTCATAAAGTACCTGATTCGACCTGTCGTGTTGGTTCAGAAAGTACCTGATTCAACCTGTCGTGCTGGTTTAGAAAGTACTTGATTCAACCTGTCGTGCTGGTTCAGAAAGTACCTGATTCGTCCTGTCGTACTGGTTCAGGAAGTACCTGATTCGACCTGTCGTGCTGGTTCAGAAAGTACCTGATTCAAACTGTCGTGCTGGTTAAAAAAGTACCTGATTTGACCTGCCGTGCTGGTTCAGAAAGTACCTGATTCGACATGCCGTGCTGGTTCAGAAAGTACCTGCTTCGATCTGTCGTGTTGGTCCAGAAAGTACCTGATTCGACCTGTGGTGCTGGTTTATAATGTACCCAATTCGACCTGTCGTGCTGGTTCAGAAAGTACCTGATTCGCCCTGTCGTGCTGGTTCATAAAGTACCTGATTCGACCTGACGTGTTCGTTCAGAAAGTACGTGATTCGACCTGTCGTGCTGGTTCAGAAAGTACGTGATTCAGCCTGTCGTGCTGGTTCTGAAAGTACCTGATTCAACCTGTCGTGCTGGTTCAGCAAGTACGTAATTCAACCTGTCGTGCTGGTTCCGAAATTACCTGTTTCGAACTGTCGTGCTGGTTCAGAAAGTAACTGATTCGATCTGTCTTGCTGGTTCAGAAAGTACTTGATTCAACCTGTCGTGCTGCTTCCGAAATTACCTGATTCGACCTGTCGTGCTGGTTCGGAAAGTAACTGATTCGACCTGTCGTTCTGGTTCAGAAAGTACTTGATTCAACCAGTCGTGCATCTTTAGAAAGTACCTGATTCGACCTGTCGTGCTGGTTCAGAAAGTACCTTATTCAACCTGTCGTGCTGCTTCAGAAAGTACATCATTCGACCTGTCGTGCTGCTTCCGAAATTACATGATTCGACATGTCCTGCTGGTTCAGAAAGTACCTGATTCGACCTGTCTTGCTGCTTCAGAAAGTACCTGATTCAACCTGTCGTGCTGGTTCAGAAAGTACCTGATTCGACCTGTCGTGCTGGTTCAGAAAGTACCTGATTCGACCTGTTGTGCTGGGTCAGAAAGTACTTGATTTAACCTGTCGTGCTGGTTCAGAAAGTATCTGATTCGACCTGTCGTGCTGCTTCAGAAAGTACCTGATTCGACCTGTCGTGCTGGTTTAGAAAGTACCTGATTCGACTTGTCGTGATGGTTCAGAAAGTACCTGATTCGACCTATCGTGCTGCTTCTGAAAGTACCTGATTCAACCTGTCGTGCTGCTTCAGAAAGTACTTGATTCAACCTGTTGTGCTGGTGCAGAATGTACCTGATTCGACTTATCGTGCTGGTTCAGAAAGTACCTGATTCAACCTGTCGTGCTGCTTCAGAAAGTACCTGATTCAACCTGTCGTGCTGGTTCAGAAAGTACATGATTCGACCTGTCGTTCTGCTTCCGAAATTACATGATTCGACATGTCCTGCTGTTTCAGGAATTACCTGATTCGACCTGTCGTGCTGGTTCAGAAAGTACCTGATTCGACCTGTCGTGCTGGTTTAGAAAGTACCTGATTCGACCTGTCGTGCTGCTTCAGAAAGTACTGATTCGACCTATCGTGCTGCTTCAGAAAGTACATCATTCGACCTGTCGTGCTGCTTCCGAAATTACATGATTCGACATGTCCTGCTGGTTCAGAAGTACCTGATTCAACCTGTCGTGCTGGTTCAGAAAGTACCTGATTCGACCTGTTGTGCTGGGTCAGAAATTACTTGATTTAACCTGTCGTGCTGGTTCAGAAAGTATCTGATTCGACCTGTCGTGCTGCTTCAGAAAGTACCTGATTCGACCTGTCGTGCTGGTTTAGAAAGTACCTGATTCGACTTGTCGTGATGGTTCAGAAAGTACCTGATTCGACCTATCGTGCTGCTTCTGAAAGTACCTGATTCAACCTGTCGTGCTGCTTCAGAAAGTACTTGATTCAACCTGTTGTGCTGGTGCAGAAAGTACCTGATTCGACTTGTCGTGTTAGTTCAGAAAGTACCTGATTCGACCTGTCGTGTTGTTTCAGAAATTACCTGATTCGAGCTGTCATGCTGGTTCAGAAGTACCTGATTCAACCTGTCGTGCTGGTTCAGAAAGTACGTGATTCAGCCTGTCGTGCTGGTTCTGAAAGTACCTGATTCAACCTCTCGTGCTGGTTCAGAAAGTCCGTGATTCAACCTGTCGTGCTGGTTCCGAAATTACCTGGTTCGACCTGCCGTGCTGGTTCAGAAAATAACTGATTCGACATGTCTTGGTGGTTCAGAAAGTACTTGATTCAACCTGTCGTGCTGGTTCAGAAAGTACCTGATTCAACCTGTCGTGCTGCTTCAGAATGTACCCGATTCAACCTGTCGTGCTGGTTCAGAAAGTACATGATTCAACCTCTCGTGCTGCTTCCGAAATTACATGATTCGACATGTCCTGCTGGTTCAGGAATTACCTGATTCGACCTGTCGTGCTGGTTCAGAAAGTACCTGATTCGACCTGTCGTGCTGGTTTAGAAAGTACCTGATTCGACCTGTCTTGCTGGTCCAGAAAGTACCTGATTCGACCTGTCGTGCTGCTTCAGAAAGTACCTGATTCGACCTGTCGTGCTGGTTTAGAAAGTACCTGATTCGACCTGTCGTGCTGGTCCAGAAAGTACCTGATTCGACCTGTCGTGCTGGTTCAGAAAGTACCTGATTCGACCTGTCGTGCTGCTTCAGGAAATACCTGATTCAACCTGTCGTGCTACTTCAGAAAGTACCTGATTCAACCTGTCGTGCTGCTTCAGAAAGTACCTGATTCGACCTGTCGTACTGGTTCAGAAAGTACCTGATCCGACCTGTCGTGCTGCTTCAGAAAGTACCGGATTCGACTTGCCGTGCTGCTTCAGAAAGTACCTAATTAGACCTGTCATGCTACTTCAAAAAGTACCTGATTTGATATGTCGTGCTGGTTCAGAAAATACCTGCTTCTCTCTGTCGTGTTTGTCGAGAAAGTACCTGATTCGACCTGTCGTGCTGGTTTAGAAAGTACCTAATTCGACCAGTCATGCTGCTTCAGAAAATACCTGATTCGACCTGTCTTGTTGGTTCAGCAATTACCTGATTCGACCTGTCGTGCTGCTTCAGAAAGTACCTGATTCAACCTGTCGTGCTGCTTCAGAAACTACCTGATTCAACCTGTCGTGCTGCTTCAGAAAGTACTTGATTCAACCTGTTGTGCTGGTTCAAAAAGTACCTTATTCGACTTGTTGTGCTGGTTCAGAAAGTACCTGATTCGACCTGTCGTGTTGTTTCAGAAATTACCTGATTCGACCTGTCGTGCTGGTTCGGAAGTACCTGATTCGACTTGTTGTGCTGGTTCAAAAAGTACCTGATTCGACCTGCCGTGCTGCTTCAGAACTTACCTGATTCGACCTGTCGTGCTGCTTCAGAAATTACCTGATTCGACATGTCGTGCTGGTTTCAGAAAGTACCTGCTTCGATCTGTTGTGTTGGTCCAGAAAGTACCTGATTTGACCTGTCGTGCTGGTTCAGAAAGTACCTGATTCAACCTGTCGTGCTGGTTCGATAAGTACCTTATTCGACTTGTCGTACTGGTTCAGAAAGTACCTGCTTCGACCTGTCGTGCTGGTTCAGAATGTACCTGATTCAACCTGTCTTGCTGGTTCAGAAAGTACCTGATTCGACCTGCCGTGCTGCTTCAGAAAGTACCTGATTCGACATGTCGTGCTGGTTTCAGAAAGTACCTGCTTCGATCTGTCGTGTTTGTCCAGAAAGTACCTGATTCGACCTGTCGTGCTGGTTTAGAAAGTACCTAATTCGACCTGTCATGCTGCTTCAGAAAGTACCTGATTCAACCTGTCGTACTTGTTCAGAAAATACCTGATTCGTCCTGTCTTGTTGGTTCTGAAATTACCTGATTCGACCTGTCGTGCTGGTTCAGAATGTATCTGATTCAACCAGTGGTGTTGGTTCAGAAAGTACCTTATTCGACCTGTTGTGCTGGTTCAGAAAGTACCTAATTCGACCTGTCGTACTCTATCTTTACAAGAGTCCGGTCAGACCAAAAATGGACTATTGTTGCCATATCTAGGCTAAAGCTTCGCAAGCTTCAATTTACTACTTTGATAAACATCAAAAGCATTTACGTATCCTTGTGCGTGATGAATTATCTTCCACCGTAAAAAATCTTCTTCTACTGTCGAAACGCTGCTAGCCTCTCGTTATTTTCGGGGCAAATGTTCAGAGGAGCTACATTTCTCAGTTCCACCAGTTCAGACCTTCACAAATAGGACCTGCCATATCGCATACATATGATCGAATCGTCCACAATCTCTTCGCATTTAATTGATAAGGATAAATTTCCAGTCAGATGGATTCTTTTCCAGAACTGTTACTTTGTAGAACTCTCTCTCGAGAGGGAATGGCTCCCTGATCATCACAATCTTATCCTCTTCAAGTCTAAGGTCATCTGTTATCAATCGTATATATTCTCGTAATATGCACTTCTTACTACATAGTCCTTCGCCCTTACAACATCCCATTCAGTAAGCTTTGAATTTAGTGACTCTTGTGCTTTGCCATATAAAAATAATAATGGTTGTATCATATAGCAAATCAGGGTAGCTGAATAATAATGACAATAATAGTAAAGACACCATAGTGAACTTTCCTTGCAGTGACCGCCAGAAAAAAAAAAGTATGATAGGTGTGTGTGAGAGAAACAACGAAGTCGAATTTACTATATAACTTTAAATTTGACATGTTCTTTTGTGCTGCTAGAGTCGTAAATAACTTGTGACGTAAAAGATCTTTGGGAATCGAACAAATTCATTTGACTAAATAAGTTATCTAAGACATAACTTAGGTAGTACTTGCATTAATCTAGAAATATCGTTTTTTTTTCAGTGAAGTTTACTCTGTTCAAGTCCCAGAAGCCACTCGATGTAGAGGGTTACAGAGTAAGAGGAACAGTTTATGTGGATATGTGAAGACGATAACGGTTATCCCTAGATTTGAACAAGTTAAAATTGTAGGGATCGAGAAAACATCCTCTTTGGAGTCGGTTCCATAGAGTAATCGTCCGCGGGAAGAATCTGCTCGAGAATGGAATATAAAGGCAATGAGGATGGTTCACTACAATTTGCGTAACATGGCGGTTCTTTGCCGTAAAAGTTAGAACTGGTCGAAAATCCTTTGTCACTCGCAAGGACGCGTAGACGCTTATGAACTCTATCGAGACTGGAAAGTGAAGATTTTCAGCTCCTACCCAAATACGCCGTCCTGGGTATGACGATAAACTACATCCGCGCCCTGGTTAAGACAATAAACTACGTCCAACAGCAAGGCCTCCGATCAGGAAGTTTTGAGGAGCGTGGAACCTCCTCTTAATTGCTGGTGTTCCCATGTCCACACTGACCCGGGGTGGTAGTACCTATTAGGGACCCAGCTATGGGTAAATAGTTAATAGGTTTTAATACCAGAAATACTTTGTAATAAAAAAATTATTACTAGTAATAATTTTTGAAGGAAACATTATCAGCAATACTTAAAAAAAATACTAGTAATAAAAACATCTATACTTTAAGAAGTTGGATTGTACTCAAAAATATGAGTAATTGAAAAATAGTTAAAATATATATGTATACATACACACCATTTTGTCCAAACTATCGCTATGAATCTATTTAAAAAATTATGTTGGTATTAATTGACCCACTGAGGTTGATATGCCATAAAACAAAACTACCAATCTACCCAAATATAACAGCAGTCGTCCATTTTAGGCCTGATCTGGCTCTTGTAAAGGTAGAGGATAACCGCAGGAGTCAGGTATTTACCTTATCCTGCATCTTTATCGAAATGTTGGGCCTATTTTAGAATACACCGGCTTCAGAAGAATAAACTGTACATCACTTAAAACCCATAATGAAGGTAACCTTCCGAGTGGATATTTACAAAATCTAATATAAACAGGACATATTTCTACTATTATTTCAACGTTTTTGAGTAAAGTTTTCTTATATTAATCATTCTACCTCTTCATTGTGATCTTTGTTCAGTAAGCCTAATAGTCGACATGAAATAACCAAGAAATGTTTATATGCAGTAAAATGAATTCTCCTAACTTAACGTGTCTACTACACCGGCGTACGATGTCTGTTAAGAACCAGTGGAGCTCTAAGGTTATGCTGACTGAAATCAGTAGTCGCCAGTCCCATCATAATGTGTTTGGTGCAACATGGCACAACCACTATTCATAAAAACCTCCAGTAATATAACTAGACATATAAATTAAAATTCAACATATAATTACCTCCTGTTTTGTTTTCCTGCGAATGTTGAATAAGCTTCAGGTCTATTTTTTTTTATGAAAGCGACAGTCGTTATCAAGGCGATCTTGGCCAACGGAAGAGAAAATGTTATGAAATTGGCCCATTTCAGATCAATTTTGTGATCCGAATAAATACGCCAGCTTTTTTATTATCTATAAGTTTAGCATTTGTCCATGCGTGGAATGTTGCTACCCCCATTTGATCCGGTGCTCCTGCTATTTAACTTAAGCACAATGATAAAATCCAAAGAATCAATATTATTGGCCCTTTTCCGGCGTCTCGGTTTCAGTCTCTTTCCCAACGTCATAAGGATGCCTCTCAGTGTCTTTTATATAATTTCATGTTAATTGTTCAAATGACCCTAGACTCTTTAAATTTAAGCCCAATACTTGACTGGCATCGAGATCTCACCTATTTACAGTTAAGTTGGCTAGATGTAGTCGTAAATTATATGCTGGCGGTTTCTTTTCTCTCATTTCTCGTTTGTGGAACTCCCTTCTGACTCCATGCTTTCCAGCCAACTTTAATCTCCATAAATTTAAATATAGTGTCAATCGCTAACTAATGTCTTCCTGATTACTGTTCTTTTGTCCTTGGCAATGTTTCTGTTTCTAACTCTTTCACACCCAGTAACTCGTTCTGTTTCAGTGGCTTTAAGAATCGCTTGGAACGAAGTCGATAAAAAAAAAAACAAAAAAATAAAAAAACGCACAGTGAAAATGACATGTTGCAAAACAATTAAAATCGGTCTTTATGAAAGAAGTTAACTGAAATTAAGCGCTCCTAATGACATCAGAGGACAGAAGCTGAATAAACTTTTGGGGCCATATAATACATGTGTCGTGGGGATCATGAATATTGAAACCACGCAGTAATAAAATTTCGAAAAACGCGCATGTGCGTGCCTGCCCCCCCCCCCAACTTTCACACACTCTCCTAAACATCCGTGCGCACGCATATGCGCAGATTTAATATTGCAAACTTCCAGACAAAGAAGCAGATGCCCACGCAGACACATGTTTATACTTTTCGTCATCTTCTCTCTTCAAAGCATACCTACATGAGTAGGTAAGGGACTGATGACGTAGATGTCAATAAAGATTTTACGTTTCCATGGTAACTGAGCTCGGAGAAAAATTTGACTTTATTTAGTTATTTTCGTGGTGTAAGAAATCTTTTCACATTTTTTTTTTTAAATTTTTGCTTTCTTCTCCCATTTTCTTTTTTTTTTTTTTCTTTTTTTACTTTGTCAAAAATGTTTCCCCCTCTTTCTTTTCCTGATTTTCACTTGTCGCTGTTTTATTTTGAATTTTTTTCCCCCTCCGCCCAGCTTTTCTCTAGCGTCCCCTGCCATCATTACATTTTTTTTCCTGTTCGTCTCTCTTCATTTTTTTTTTTGTATTCCTGACTTCTTTCTGCACTTGCAGCCGATAATCTAACTCTCCCCTTTGCTTTCAATTGCCGCCAATTTCTGTAGTTGTCGGTTGCATTTAAAGTAAAAAAAAAAAAAAAAACTTGCCAACTTAATGTCGGTTACTTGACAAAACCGTTACCAAATTTCAATTTTTTCAAATTAAAATAACTAATAAAAAAAAAAAAAAAAAGGACATGAGAAACAGACTTTGGCTATTATCAAAAACAAGCGATGCCTGCCTTTCGCGTTTTGTCGTTTAATGGTTTAGGGGTTTTTGCCAAAAATTGGGTTGGGTTTGTCTTAGCGGGAGAGAAGTGGCAACAGAAAAACGAAGATTTTTTTATCTAATTTTTTTTACTAATTTTTTTTTCAATTAAGAATTGAAAGAAGATTAAGTGAAGAAATAAAAAACAATCTTTGATAGGTACGTGGTTCTTTACAAATTTAAAACAATAGGGATTTCGGATAAGAGGAAAGAGAAAGTGTAAAAACAAAGAGTAAGGAAGGTTTCAAAAATGAAAAAAATAAAAAAAAAATAGAAAGTTTACGATAATGAGGAAAATATGAAGAAAGACGCGAGAAGAAATGAAAATGACGAAGAAAAAATGATAAAAAATTATGAATGCTGACAGAAAAAGAGAAGTAGAAGAAGAAAAATATGATGGAGATAAGAAGAAGAAGATGAATAATGAGGCAAGTGAAAAGATGATGATCAGGCAGAGGGAAAAAATAATGGAGACAAGAAGAAAAAGAAGAAAAATAGGAAGACGACGAAATAGAAAAGTGTAATAAAGAAGACAAATACAAAGAAAAAGATATGGAAGGGAAAAGATGAATGAATAAAGAGAAAAGTTGATGATGAAAAAATGAAGAAGAAATAATAATGGCGGATACAAGCAAAAGAAAAGAAAATATGACAACGCTAAAAAAAAGAAAAAAAGAAAGCTGATAAATTCAAAGAGTGTTTTAGTGAAACCATTTTGCTCATGTATATATATATATATATATATATATATATATATATATATATATATTATTGTTGCTTATTTACCCATTCAAGATAGTACATATTTATTGGTTTTAAGCATTTTTCTAGGTTTCGTATTGCATGAAACTGTCAATGAAAAGAGTACTGAACCTTTACGTCATATCTGTCCTCCTGTATGGCAGTGAATGCTGGACAATCTCCTCAAAGATGAAGAAGAGAATTGAATCAACAGAAATGTGGCTCTACAGAAAGATGCTAGGGATACCATGGGCCAAACACGTGGGAAACAGCGTGGTTTTGGAGAGAATGGAAACAAAGAATCTTATACTTAACATCAGGAAAAGGCAGCTGAAATTTCTGGGGCACTTAATGAGGAAGGGGGGCTTGAAAAATCTGATACTCGTGAGGGAGACAGAGGGTTAACAGGGACAGAGGAAAGCATCACGTAACATTTTTGATGGGCCTAAGCAAATGGATGGTACAACAGGATTTGGGAGAAATAACAAAAAGACAAAACTTATTAAGCGCTACAAAGGACAGGAAAGTGTGGGGAGCTATGATCGCCTACGTCTTAAAGAGACGTGGCACATAAAAGAAGATGGCATGAAACGATAAAATCCTTGTTTTATTTCCTGTTTTAAGCTTGTTCTACCTTTGAAGACACAGCAATATATATATATATATATATATATATGTGTGTGTGTGTGAGAGAGAGAGGAAAACGGCAATACTGTGTTTACTTAGGGTGTTTAGGGGTTATTCTCTATCATCCAGCATTTTCTGTGTCCTGGCAGCAGCCTGGTCCCAAGGGTGCCCGATTAAAGAGGTTGGACTGTACTAATAGTTTTGCCATTGAAATCCGTGGTCATAAATTTAGATGAACCTTGCTGACCGAACGGGGCTCTTATAAGCATAATATATATATATAGCTTATCATTTTAATTGAGACACGTTTTACAAATACTTTTAGCAGTGCACTGTATATGATTTTGAAATAAAAATAAATTGTCATGCATCAGGAATTAATCTAAACAAACCGGGTTATTAGTTTTATATTTTAACCATTATAGTTTTATTCATAATATTCGACCATTTTTTTTTCCTCAGGAATGACAAATATTTATGTGCTACTTTATGTCCATTCGTACCCCACAAAAGTTTCCCCTGCTGTACATTTACCCTTTTAACGTTGTCTTTTCAGCCTAGAGTTTTTGATTTGGTAGATGTACCGTGACATTCAACAGTTTTCTAAATCTTAAGAGGTTTTTTTTTTTTGCCAGATTCTTCTGTGTGAATGACGGGATCACTTGATTGTGGGAGGCTGGATGTCTACTCGGACATAAAGATGTATCTGTAGTCTTTTAAAACTGAAGCTGTCTTTTATTTCGTTTTTTTTTTTTTTTTTTGTTTTTAATATGACCTTTTGCAAAGGCTAACATTTATTACCGAATGAAATTTTACTTTTTTATCATTTTCTCTTCTGACGAAGTTATTTTACATATTTTTCCCATATGCAACGCCCTGGTTCTCTGATTATAGCATGGTTTAGATACAAAAAATGTATTTTGCACATCTTTCATTTTTTTGCAGCATGGGAATCCAAAGAGAGAAATGTATCCCATGTAACTCTATTAACTCCTTTCAAGTTTTGGAATATCAAAGACACTTTGGAAATTAGAAACTTAGCAATAACAATACTAATGTTCTTGCATGAAACATTGTCATAATTATTAAATGTTTACTGGTTTATATTTCTGAGATGAGGTATTGTAACTATTTACACGATTTACATTGTTCGGGCTGTTGTCCTCAACTTTATTGCTATATACACCTTGTTTCGGCTGTTGTGCGCATCTTCAGGTGCTACAAGTTGGAATTTTGAACCGAAACCCTTTATTTAGTACACTGTTTACTGGTTTTATTTTCATATTATTTTTGTTAGTTTTATTTTGACGTTCAACATTCGATTTTACTTTATAGGATTATTAAGTAATCAAATAGGGTCGGAAATAAAGAAAAGACATCCAACAAGATTTGAACCCATATCACGTCTATTTGGGGCCTTCTCTTACCAGAACAACACTTTATCGATTAGACTACGAAAGCTAACCAAATATTATTCAAATTTAGTCATATAACTATATTCTTCTTTATCAGATTTTACTTCCGAAGTACATTTTTGTTATACTAAGTAGTAGTATGTAAAACAGTCTGAGATACCGTAATTTCTCGAAAATAATACGTACCCCAACAAATGATCCAACAATTTAGAAATATATCTATTCCTATGTATAATAAGCATCTATAAATTTTCTCAAAAAAAATAAAAATAATAACAATAATAATAATTACGAAGATATTTTGTCGACCTTGACATAAGAATAAAACCGAAACTAAGCGGCTAAAATAATGTTGAAAATCGCCACGCCGATTTCCCGATAAATATAACATTTTATTTTACCGCCAATATGCGAGTTATAGTGGAAATTTTAAACAAAAAAGTAATAGAATTAGCAGGAAGAATAGGGAATAGTGATGCAGCTAGAGAATCTGAGTTGAATGAGGCTAACATACGTTTATGGAGAAAGAATAAAAACGAAATAAAAAAGAGTGTAAATCAAGTGCCAAAGAGATAGGTAGAAGAAAACCTCAATATCCAGATATGGAACAAAGTTTAATTGAATTTCTGAAAAAAAGATGATTAAGTGGATGTTACATAAATTCTTCAAAATTTGACTTTTTATAATTTTTTTATTTTTTCGACAAATAAAAAATGCAGTTACTGATAAACATAAATTTAATGACAAAAATGTTACAATTATTATTGTTGGATTTAAAATGAAAATTGGGATATTTTAGAACAACAATTGCGTATTTATTATTATAAATCAATAACGAAAAAATATTTTTTGTTTAAATCCATTTATAATACGCACCCCCTACTATCACCTGTAATTTACAGTAAAAATAATGCGTATTATTTTCGAGAAATTACGGTAATAATTTCAAATTGATTGAATTATTTTGAATGTATTTTTTGTGTGTTGTGTTAAAAAGAAAAAGGTACAAGTGAAGACATCTTCTGTGTGCCATGTCACTTCAAGACGTTGTGGCTCTCCACACCTTCCTGTCATTTGTGGATTTTAGTGAGGCTTGTCTTTTCCCTCTTCCTCTCAAACCCTGTTCTATCATCCATTTATACAGGCGTGTTATTTAGGTTACTCATTGTTTTCTTTTGTCGCACTTGTCTGTCACTGAAGAAATACTAATTAAAAATAATGATACTAACAAATTTACAACTGCCCATGTTTACTTCTACTCCTGGGTATAAACAAATCGAATGATGTGGAAAAAATGAATTGAGGGTAATGTAGCTGTATGACTAAATTTACATAACGCCTTCTACCTAGCTTCCGTAACCTAATCGGTAAGGTGATGTCAGGCTAAACGATGCGGATTTAAATCTTGTCAGTAGTTCATTTTCTCTTTCTGATTCTTGTCGCTTTCTTTTCTATAAGCCGTGTCCACTCAAGACGTTGGCGATAATGGCTCTCCACAATTTCCTGTTGTTGGTAGCTCTTAATAAATTATGTCAATTATATCTCCTGAACTCTGTTCTATTCATTTACGCAAGCTCGGCTATCTATTGCTTCTCTCTGGCCCTCTTACCATCAATCTGTCCCTGTGAGTATAAAATTTTACAAGCCCTCTTTCTTCATCATGTGCCCTAGAAATTTCAACTGTCACTCCCTGATGTTAAGTATGTGTTGTTCTTGTTTCCATTTCCTTTAAAACTTCGTCGTTGGTTACATGTTCAGTTCATGGTATCCTCAGCATCCTTCTGTAGAAGTACATTTCTGTTTCTTCAAGTCTCTTCGTCTGTGAGATTGTCCATAATTTACTGATATATATGGGGACCACTTAAAAATATTAGAATTTGAAGAGAAAAAAAATGATTTAGCGGTCCGTCTTGACACTAAAACTAATAGCTAACAACTCGTATTCGAGGATACACGTCTAATGGGGCGGCTAGCCAATTCCTCTTGCACATCTGAGGTTTATACTGCAACTATGTCCTTAGTTACACTTTCTAGGAGAAAGCGTATTATCTAGTGTGATCAACAATTTGAACATGGCCACGGTGACTTCGTGCTAACACAGCTATCGACGGATTTCACTCACAAGGCTTGGTCAACCCGTGGTATGGTTTTTCCAAAGGTGCCGCGCGCTGGGAATCGACCCCTCCCGTCCGAGAACATCAAGAAGTTTCCTTCCTAACAAATCGACTATGGTCAGAATGCGAATGTTCTAACCACTCGGCCTAGTGCCCATCCCAGTCTTGACAATGAATACAAACATGGAGATAACATTGCGCAGTATATTTATTGAAAGATATGTCAATATTATAATGCGCCCCGTGGTGGAAAATGGTATAAATATCAACTGGAACCGAATCGTAGAAAGTTATGTAGACATTCATCTTTGAAAATTTACCATTCATGCTGACAAACATATAGAATTTAATAGACCAGATATAGAGATAAAAGACAACTTCTTCTATGTGACATCTTCCTTCAGGGCGTTCGTGATCATGGCTCTTATCCATTGTAGCAACAATCTCACCTCGTTCCGCAATTTATTCACACAAGCTCATCAGGTGGCCCACTGCTTTCCCTATCTCGCTTTTGTTTTCGATATTTGCCGCAAATATCAAATTCTCCAAGACCAACTTGTGTTATTTTTTATGGTTTCAATTTTCCTTAAGATTTCTTCATTGCTTACCTGTTCCGACCATAATATTCTCAGTATGCTTCTGTAGAACCACATAATGGAATATGTAGATTATGACAAAAGCAGTTATTATAATGATCTTGAAATTGAAAATTGTTGCACCTGAAAACTAATGTTATAATAATTGGAACTGTGGGTACAATAAAAAAATACAATAAGGACATTATCAAGGTCACTGGATAACCTCTGTTTATAAGAGATTATAAAAAATACCCTGTGTGGAACGACTTATTTGCTCGAGAGTATTTTCAATGATATACAGTGTGGCACAGATAAATCCGGAATTTTTATGTGGCAACAGTACCATGATGTCACAGGGTAGCGAGGTTAAGAGAACGTCATTAGAAACTACTAAACTATTGTAGCTGCTGGCCATTCACGAATGCGGTGCTTAGTAATCGACATGACTTCAGAAGACAATTGTCGACCTGCTGTTGAGGTGAGCCTCCGCGCTGGTCACAAAAACAAAGAAATCATTAAATGGTTTAAATACCCTAAAAGTATGGTCTACGAGCTTGCAAAGGCGTATGGAACTTCATACGACAAGGACAATTTCAGTCTAGAACACAAGACTTATCAGAAGAGCTTTGGCGCCACCAGGACACCCAAATTCGTCGCCGAGTTTGTCAAGGAAAACCACAGAAAAACATGAGGAAAATCGCCAAGGAAATGGTCACCAGCAGGCGAACAATCTGGCGTATTGTCAAGTAGGACTTGAATTATAAATCTTATGCGCTCAAGAGACGCCGCTTGCTTACCGTACCACTGATCGTCCGACTTATAACCCCACCCCTCATCACCAAACTGCAATCCTCTCGACTATTTTCTGTGGGGCCTCTTGGAGAGGGAGATGAACAAACCCTAAAACACCAAGGAAACTCTCAAAGCAGCCAGGAGGAACGCCATGGACAGGGATATCAACGCCAAGACTTGCTCCAGCTTCCGAGCCCAACACCACCAAGGAGACTCTGAAGACAGACAGCCATCATGGACGGTATGATCAACATGGACAGGGACACCATAGCGAAGGTCTGCTACAGCTTCCAGTCCTGTCTGGAGAAAGTGGTGGCCGCCTATTGTGACCACAACGAGTATTTTTCTACCTTGTATATGTGCCTGTGTATAAAGTTTAATTGAAATATACTCATTTTTTATATAAAAACTCTGGTTTTATTTTCCGTTAATTTTTCTGGTTTTATCTGCGCCACACTGTACGTCTGTCGCTCAAGTTGCCTTGAATGCCTCATCTTTCAAATATAAAAAGACAACCCTCTCTACACCCGACTATAATGACTCTACTTCCTCTCATAAAAAGGGATTTAAAGTGTGTTAGCCCTTAAGGAGCCTGTCTAACTTTATTATACAAATTATATTTTAAATGAATTCACAAAATCTGCAAAAAATTATCAAAAACTGCCACGAAAGACACAGAAACTAGTTCTCAAACGGAAACGTAGACATAATCTGAGAAGAAACTACAGGCTTTCTTGGATAATAAAAACAATAAAATACTGTGACATTCAAATATTCAAGCAAATAGACCAAACTTAGAAGTTGCAAGCAAGAAATATGTCGAATTTGAGATGTGATTGCCCTAGTCAAAGAAACACAGAAACAGACGAATAATGAAATGAAAGAAAAAAATGTAGAGAAAGATAGTTGCCGGAGAAGTAGTATAAAGGGAAGATTTGGCCCATGCACCTTGCAGGAAGAGTGAAAGAACTAGAGCTCCAGTAGATAATTGACTCAGTTTAATCAATAGCGCTATCAAAAATCGGCAAGAAGAAAAAGAGACTTGAGGCCACATAGATGTTGGATTTACCGAAGTATGATGATAATACCTTGGACGGAGAATGCGACTAATGAAGAACTTTGAAACAAAAAAGGACGATTATACTTGAAATCCTAAACAAATTGTCGATATTTATTGAACACATAATGAGGAAAGACGACATGGAGAATTTAACACTCAGTGGACGTATCACAGGCAAGAGGGTGAACAACTTCTATAAGTAGAATGTTTCAAATCTCGGCATTTCCAACAATTTTTGACGACCATTATCTAACTGCTGTCATGACGATTTAGCACAGCCTGTCGTAACCCCATTTAGAAACGCCAACCACATAGCGTGATATGCTTTGCAGGGAAAGTCACTTAGATTTCAACATGAATCCGTGGCTCCTCAACGTGACAAAAAGTGTTACTGTCTGGCACTGTCTGTTAACAAGAACGTGCAGTCACACAGAAGGCCGACAACTCTGTTTTTAACGCCTGCCCTCTGGCCGTCAAGACAGACGGATACGATGCAGTAAAGAGACGGTAGGATAAAAGAAAAATAAATATGGCATAGGAAATTCCATTCGTCTAAAATAAAAGACGGTGTGGGGAGAAAAAGGCCGCCATTATAAACATGAAAAATACCACCAAGCTTGATATTTATTTCAGGGAGCGATTCAAATATTTACAAATAATATAAAAAAAAAAGTATTGGCGCATCGGTCTTCTGGTTATGATTTTGCGTCATTTTTCAGCTTGTTAAATAATTGGTTGTGCAGGCTGTGGAGTTGGTGATCCGAAATCAAATTGCGCGCTAATCAGCTGCATTCACTTTCGCACAAACGCCTTTTAGCAAACACATCTGTTCTCACTTCTCCCCCACCCCAGCTATGAGTTAAATATCAAAGCAAACTAGGTTCGCTAGTCTTGGGTCGTAACCAGTTTAACAGAAGGAAACTCGGTATGACAATAAAGTGAATCCGGCAGTAAGGCATTTAATCGAGAGATTAAAGATTTTGAGGAGCCTGGAACCACATCTTAATTGCTGTTGTTCCTGTGTACCCTCTGGCCCTGGGTGGTAGCACCTGTTAGGATCCCAGCTATCGACAAAAAATACCCCCCCCAAAAAAAAGAACAAAAAAACAGCTATGACGGCATAAAAATACATTCTTATTGTAAAATGCCAGCAATACATTTTTATATAAAAAAAATCACGAACAATACATTTTACCTGTAGTTGAATGCATACAATTGCATTCAAAATATATTTAGTCGAAACAATAAAATTGTTCTGAAATATCTAGATTACGTAATGATTGGTTTGCCACTAAACAAAATCAACCAACTAACGAGCTAGAAGTACTAATCGTCTAGAGCCGCGTTTCTTATACTATGGGTCGGGACCCATAGTTTAAGAAGCGAAATGCTGGGGTCGCAAATATTAAATTCAAACAATTGAATTTGAGTTTCTATGTTATCTCACAAAAGCACACTATTTAAGTGGGGGATGGGCCACGCAAGCGCTGCGATAATAAAAACCCGTGCGCCGCCATTACGCTTAGTGCAGTGACAACGGATATATTTTCGGTGAAGTTGGTCGCGGAAAATCTGATGATGAAAAATGAAGTCATGAATGAAAAAATGTTTAAGAAGTGCTGGTCTAGAGTATCATTAGCCTATCAGCGATCTCAGGTTCACATATATGTTTTCCATCCAACAATAAAACGACCTTGCCTCACAATTTAGTGCCATGGGAATAAATAGGCAAATACTGATATCAAAGTGTAGTATGCGTTCCACTGCCTTTTGCTTTTTCCACCTTTGGACAGTTCACGATTTTTTTGCAAATTCCAGCTTATATATATATATATATATATATATATATATATATATATATATATACTTCAGTGTTTCAACATGATGTACTTATATATATATATATATATATATATATATATATATATATATATATATATATATATATATATATATATGTTGAACTGTTTTGTAATAAAGACAAAATAAAGGATCATACGCCATCAGATACGATAGTCTTACTTTACTATCAAATTTTGACCGTTGTACCCTCAGGCCTCCTTCGGTTATCTGTCAATCCGTGGAACCTTCAAAGAAAATCCAGTTGAACCTTTCATTTAATCACGGGGTTAGATTGTTTTCTTTCAGTGTTCTATCTCCCAGGATTTCTTGTCTAAATATTATTTAGTAGGTTGGTGCAAAAATAATGACGCAATAATGTCGTTTTTCAACGTTAAAAAATACGTCAAAAAACGACATTATTACGTCATTATTTTTGCACCGACCTAGTAGTACTGTTACTCACGTTTTCATTACTTTGCTGGGAATTGAACTCACAATCACTATGTGACTATATTCACGAACCCCCCCCCCGCTTTAATCTTCTTGGATAATATTTCATAGCAGTAATTTATGAGACAGAACTTATATACTCTCAAATAAACTGAACCTTTAAATTTCAAAATCCAAACAGCGTTTACTATTTTTTTTATTTAATTAATTTGAGAACATAAAATTTTTATATAAATCTTTACAACTTATTTTAACATTAGTGTATAAGGGAAGCAGGCGGAGTTCGAGTTCTGGTTGTCTTTTATGGCTGTGTAAATATTAGCCTACTAAAATCCTCTATTTTGCATATAAGAACTAGACCATATTTGGGTGAAGGGAAGAAAAGGATTTCTGTACCATCAAATACGATATTGTAATTGTTCTGATTCTGTGTGTTGCTAAATACAGTGTAACCCGGATATAAGAGAGTTGTCGGGACCGGAGAAGAAGTCTCTTATATCCGGGCTTCTCTTATATCCGGGTTTGGTCTATTTTGTTTAGGTAAGTATGGCTCTAATTTGGGACCAGATAAAATCTCTCTTATATCCGGGTTACACTGTAGTTACCAATACTGCTATTAGTAACGATTTGAAAACTAAAATCATTAAAAATCTTATCGTAATAGTAATTAATTTTTGTGATTGGTATCCTTACGAGTTTTCTCACCGGAGTCAGAGGTCACTATCGAAACCCAGGCAGAAGCCTGTGATTAGAAAGTCAATGGGGTCAGAGGGCGCTATCGAAACCCAGGCAAAAGCCTGTGATTAGAAAGTCAATGGGGCCTATGATGTCTTCCTGCATGTGCCCAAGAAACGAAAAGATGTCACTAAGATAGACATCCTCTCCCCTACACCCTAGAAAAAACATTTGATTTATTTTTGCTTTAAGTTGACTCTAAAAAAATTTTAATACTAAAGTCTACCAAACAAAACGCTCGTGTGCAACCCAGGGTTATTTTTTAATGTTGTAACGCATGCGGTGTGTGAGAAGATTGAAAAAGTAGTGTATAAGAAGTGAAGGTCATCAGGATGAAGGAGATACATAACTATAGATCGTTGACTTGAAGCTGTTAAAATTGTTGCGCTCAGGGAAGCATCCACGCGGGTGCTTGCTCCGCAAAATAGCAATGCTTGGGTTTGGGAGGCTGACTGGAACTTTCTTCATACTTTTGCAATAAAAAAGAAATACGGGTGATTCGTCTCCGTGGAAGCGCCATGGTATGTCTTGATCTGCAAAGATCCGAACCGGTAAAGAATGGAGCTAATCTGAGCAGTTGCCATGGAAATAGCGATACAGTAGTGGTAGGCTAACGACATTGTGTTTTGGGGGAAAGCGCTAGTGTGGAAATTAAGTCACTCTATTCCCTAAATGACTACGTAAACGATTTTGAACTTTGTCAAGATTCTAAGGTGAAAATTGAGCAGCTTCAATTCGGCTGTCGCAAGAATATTTCATTTTGTTATAATCCGACATTTGTAAAAGCAAAGCATGGCAGGCGCTGGATATTTCTTGGAGTGATAGAATAGGCAAAATATTTTTCCAGCACCTTCCGCAATGATGAACGGGATCTGAATGAAAGGGGAATTGGTAGAAAGTAAAAATTGTATCGATGAAGAGGATAGATAACGATTGACCCTAGACTTAATATTGTACTATTCGGGGGAGCACCCACGCATAAGTCTGCTCCACAGAGTAGTGGCTCTTGGGATGAAGTTTTTGGACTGTAACGTCCTTGTTACTAATGACATACGAAGAACGAAATGAAAGTAATTCCGTCCAACGGACGTAGCAAGATAGGTCTTGTCTGTAATGGTCTGCACTGGTAGCGCTAAAGAATAGAGTTCGACTGAACATTTGCCATGAAAATACCCATAGAGTAGCGAGAGACTAGTAACGTTTCTACATCTTTGGATTGATATGACTATTGTACGGCTAGTAATTTCTAGAGCGATGCAAGGAACAGACTATTTTTCCGAGATCTTTAGCTATGGATTGTATATTGTAGTTCCACCCGAGGTCTGGAGTGAACTTGACTCTTAATAGATGCTCAAAGCAAGGAGCCTCATTGTTAGAAAAAGTAAATACTCATCTTGAATTTAATCCACATGTCTGAATTAATTCAAAGCAGAATTCGATCAGACTGAGTACGATACCTATTGGCCAACTTATCCCAGGTCCCTATGACAAACTGGAGTTTAATTGCAGTCAAATTCTTAAGTCTATTTTCAAGCAAATCGTCTGTGATTGACAGAAGGTTCCAACCTCTGAGATGCAAAAAGAACTCAAAGTTCTATTCAAATATGGAAAACGGCTCAATCGCTGCGTCAAAAAAGTAATCTGCTCTCTGTGTAGTTAATTAAAAGCGTTTTCCCACTCATCTTGACCTGCGTCCTCCAATTACAAGCAACTCTTACTTATCATTAGATTTTATTGCATCCTTTCAGGCTTACGTAGAAATCTTTTCAACATTTCTCTCTCTTCTTTTCAGTCATGGTGTTACATAAATCAAAGATTTTTTTCTCCAACGACACGCAAAGCAAACGCCGGCGAAGAAAGCGAAAGAACTTGAAACTAGTTGCTTATCATTGTATTGTAACGCAATCCAATGTTACGGAAAAGTGGTGCATTTGTTAATGTTTGTGTTAACATGGTCATAATACAACTTTACTGTCAAGGCCAATAAATAAACGTTTTTCTCTTATTTAATCGTAAGCTGTCGTCGCCTCGCCGTATTCTGCGAGTCACCAAAAATTTTTTTAAAAAGTTTTAGGCAAACTTAGCCAGAGCTAACGTGAAACTGCTTAAAAGGAGCGATATTTTAATTTTAACACTGCTTCCATTGATGCTGACCCCTGTGGAAAGTTAATTGCTTTTATAAATATATATACATTTTCTTCACTGGTGGATCCCGTTATTTAAATTAATTACATGCGTAATACTGTCCTACTCCCTGTTTTTGTATCACAACGTTTCGAATATTGTGCCCCTCGGCCTTCGTCAGGTGACTGTCGTTCCGGGTAACTTTCAGATAATTTCAAACCGAACCCTTTATTTAATATACTGTCCTCCTCTCTGTTTTTGCTATCACAACGTTTCGAACATTGTGCCCTTCGGCCTTCGTCAGGTGCTTGTCGCTCCGTGTAATTTCAAACCGATCCCTTTATTTAATATACTGTCCTCCTCTCTGTTTTTGTTATCACAACGTTTCGAACATTGTGCCCTTCGGCTTTCGTCAGGTGCTTGTCGCTCCGTGTAATTTCAAACCGATCCCATTATTTAATATACTGTCCTCCTCTCACTGACCATGTCTGTAGATATCTCATCTAGTACTTATTTAGTACTGCCAAGTTATTACTCACTCCATTTTCCAGTCGAAGTCTTAGGGATGGAACTCATAATGATTATATCACCAAATTCACGAACCAACATTTTAATCCACTAGATTATTGTCAAATTCTCTAAACTCCATTTGCTCACATATACCAAAAATGTCAATTGACCCTTTCCAATTCTAGGTTTCCTGTTTTTGTTCTATAGAATAATTTCTCTGCTGAATCAAGTCTCCGTTTTATCTGTGAGGAAATTGTCCCACATTCACGGGCGTTTATGAATATTGATATATACATAGTAGTTAAGCAGCATTTTCTTTGTTTCCAACGAATATTTTTGGCTTTTGGAAAGGATCTTTCTGCTATTGCAATGCTCTTTCGGACTTCAGTGTCACGTTTTCTCTCTGTTAAAACAATTCTCACATAGATAAACTTGTGTTTGCTTGATTCTAGTGTCTGATTTGTAGCACGCATCTTGGGTTTTTCCTCTTGCTTACAGTTCACTTCACCATCTTTATAAAACGGGTATGTAAGAAGGATATCTCTACCCTTATGACTTATGAGGTAAAGCTATGTTATTGGACGTCATACATGATGATTAAAATTTTATATTTAATATTCGCTTTTAATATCTTTACCCCTTTTGTTTCCTTGAACAATTTTTATCCATTGTCGGGGCCTGCTAAGTTAGTCACAGCTTCACGAGTGCCGGGTTGGCCAGCATTACTTGTTTCCACCTTCCATAACGAAAACGGGAGTGGGGGCTCTAAACCATCCTAGCGTTTTCATGAGCACCAAGGCAAATCTCATCAATGCCATTTTCCTACCAATGCTGACATACTAGTGCCAGGCATGGCAACTAACAAAAACCCTTGAGAGGAAACTGATCACTTGTGAGATGAATTGCTTAAGAAAAGCAGTGAACAAGATCAGACGAGACAAGATAACGAATAAGGCAATAAGAGATATGGAAGGAACAATACCATACAACACATCGAATGACAGAGGATGAAGTTGTTCGAACGCCTCAACCAAACAGCCCTATGAGCGTTCACCCTCGGGTACTCTGGCTGGAGAGCGGGAGGCAGACCAAGAAGACGCTGAAGCGACCCAGAGCACACGAGATATCTTTCCCACAGGCCACTTGCTGACAGATGATTTTGTCTCCCCGCGACGCCTAAGCGGAAGGAAAAGCTAAAACTAAACTTTAAAATCTTTAAGACTATGGTTGATTTTTTTTTTCGAAGTATTTTTTCCAATAATTAAAAATATTTTTTAAAATTATATCGTCAATTATTTTGATGATTTTAATCATGCATATTAATCAATAAAATATCTAAAAAAAAGTTAAATTAATTTCCATCATCTTGAAATACTTATAAACATGATTACCTAGGAAAATGCTTAGTGTATTTCCTTGAAGACAACGCAAATCGAATAATTTTTTGAATACTTTATTCTTCCGAAGACTTTGAACCAGAGCCGTTACTAACGACCAGGAATGGGGAATCTGAGAGTAGTGTTCCAGTTCCAGTAAGAATTGTCATATTCACTTATGCGCAATGGGAATGATATAAATCCATCTCTTCTCCCCCAAGGTATGGGTTAATTAGTAAGGCATGTATGGGAAAAACATTGTGATCTCCAAAACATTCTTAAGTATATTAATATTTTTTGGCTTTAAATAACCTGCAAAAAGTTGATAAGCTGTAAGAAAACAATCATGAATCAGAGACGTTTCAATCATATAGTTTGATAACTCCTGAAATGAAAATGAAAAGTTTTTACATTCCCAGTTCTAAAAAATGTTATGGATAACGAGCAAAAATTACGATCAAATATTGTTTGAACGGTCACATTATACATTAATTCAAACTTTAACCTGAGATAATAAACCTACTGAAATATTAGTAAAACTAACTATAATCGTCTTATATTAGGTTGGTGCAAAAATAATTTCGTTTTCTCACATAGTAACATATGTTAGAAAACGAAATTATTTTTGCACCAACCTAATACATTATTTCAGACAGCATTTTCACATTGACTGAGTTATCTTGTTTTATACAAACTGGACTCTCGTCATTTTCGACTTATAAGGGTTCAGCACCACAGTTCTTAGAAACGAAGATCCAGAATCCTCCTACATATGATTTGATTATAGTGGTGAAGGTTTGTCTCCTGCAAGGAAAATTGGTTCTCTGTGTCGCGCCAAAATGTTTTTCTCGCCTGAGACAATACTTCAAATCTACAAATCAACCATTCGTCCTTACATGGAATACTGCTGCCATCTATGGTTTGGTGTTCCGGCAGTTTATCTCGAGGTCCTCGACAAAATACAGAGACGGATATGCAACGTGATTCATCCTGTTCTGACATCTCGTCTGCAGTCGCCATCTCACAGATGTGCTATGGCTTCCCTCTGCTTTTTCTACACGTACTTTCATGGCAACTGCTCTGATGAGCTACTTTCACTGGTTCCCAAGCTGCATGAATTTAAGCATTCTATTAGTTTGGCATCTCCGTCCCGCCCTTTCACTGTCGAAACGTTTAAATGTCGTCGTCTCTTCTACTCCAACTTCTTATTATCTCGTCAATGGAACTCCCTTCCTATCACTTGCTTCCCTGATAGCTATAATCTTCAAATATTCAAATGTAATGTCAATCGACAATTTCTGATACATTGACCTTGATGCCTGTTCTTCTCTTTATACTTTTCCCAAATACTCCTCTTTACTATTACTCTCATTCTCTGTAACTCCTTGCGTGCTAGTGGCACTCATGCCTTGCTTGGAGCGATTTGTTTTAAAAAAATGCAACCAATCATACTTTTTGGAAGAGCCGAATACAGAGAACTGGTCACATAGTGTGCCACAAGGCCCACAAACGACCCTCCCCAGGTTTTGAATTCAGAGTTGTCCTCGGCCGGTTGCTATCCAAGGCTATATGACTCAGTCTGTCCTATTATTAACCTATAGCTGATGGGGGGGGGAAATGGATTCATACCTTTTCCAAGTGTATTTGCCCGTAAGAGAATGTGACGAACATGGTTATCTATCTATCTATCTATCTATCTATCTATATATATATATATATATATATATATATATATATATATATATATATATATATATATATGTATATATATGAAGAAAAATATACGGAAAGCGTTCCGTTTCAATATGATCACGTCGGCGACGCGTGTGCGATGTTGTGAAAACGTATTCCTAAAATATAGTATTTTGAATGAAAGATGAAAAGAATTTTATTTTAATCTAAAACTTATAACGCCGACGTGATCATATTGAAACAGAACGCTGATCTTGAAAGATTTCAGTTGTCTGTTTTGATTAGTCTTACTCTTATGTCCATCATGTTTTCAAGTTGAATTAAATATAGTCTAATGAAAATTATGTTTTATGAATATGTCCTGAAGATGGTCTACTAGACCGAAACGTCCGACGATGACATTATATTAGCATTAAAACAGCATAATTGCATATTAGGATTTTTGTTTGTTTTTTCCGTATATTTTTCTTCATACTGACGGATCTATATCCATATATTTGCTCATATATATATATATATATATATATATATATATATATATATATATATATATATATATATATATATATATATATATATATATATACTGAAACGTATTATTTATTTACAGTTATTTCAATGATTCTTTTCAATTTACGGTATGTAATGATGAGGTAATATTGTGCAACTAAGATCTATGTGCATGAGCGCGACCAATTCGGTGCGAGGCAATATTTAGCAAACTAGTCAAGCAGTCAATAATTATTGCGAAGCTAGTTCGATTCATACTGGGCACCTCCATACTTTTGTTTTTACGTTAAAATTAAACTCGATTAGAGTAAAACTGACTATGAATGTGTGTCCTCAAGCTGTGCCTTTGTTAACAATATAAACTACCCACCCAACCACAGACCATTGCCTAATAGAGACTAAAATTTTGACGCCATTGTGAACCAAGCAAAAACGTGACTTTAATTAGTGTCTTAATTCACTAACAGGTGGCGTTAATCAACACATCACAAACAAAATGTTCAGAGGAGATTTCAGATTCTAAACAGCACAGCAAAGTTTGTCAGTCATTTAAAAAATGTAAGCTTCTGAATTTCCAGGATGGTAATATATATATATATATATATATATATATATATATATATATATATATATATTAAAGAAAAACAAAACTGTTGGTGAAAGCAACGGACAACTTGCCAAAACCTAAAACTCTTATCCAGACACAGTCTCACATAAAACTGGCAATACCGGAAAAAGAAAAAAACTCATCTATTCAGTAAAGTGCTCAAAGCCTAAATTGCTACTATGAAAGGATAGCTCTAGTCGTAACTCGTGTTTCACGTTCACGCGATCTTAAGACCACTTGCATTTGGTCTGTTCCTTTCATAGGATTTAACGTATATATATATATATATATATATATATATATATATATATATATATATATATATATATATATATATATATATATATATATATATATATATAAGTAATTCATCGAGGCTAGAAGAAACCTCAACAAAAAGCAGTGGACGGTCCTTTCGTCCTATAATTGGGACTCATCAGCTGTGCACATCCGCTACCGAGAATTGAAACCCGTTACGACATGAGGCAAACGTCATACCAGCGGGCCTCGGTGACGAAGAGGTAGCGAATTAGACTCGATATAGCGCCGCTCGATCACATATTCCGTAGTGGGATTCATCCGAGTTTCGCTTACCCATAGGACTGTGCCCCGACTACTATGCCCAAGCTGCTCCATCCAGAGCATTAGAAGCCAGTTCAAGCAAGGATATACAAGTAATAGAAATTTCAGATAATCATAATTAAGTAATTCATCGATATATTCATATATATATATATAACAATTTTTATTATCCTCGTTAATGGTAATTGGTTATTGACGAAGTCTCTGGATATTATCGTAGACATTAATCTCAAAGAAAATGTTAATTCTGTTTTTTTAATAATTTTTTAAAAATACTATGTCGTCCCAGAACTTAGATTATCATGAATCTCTAGATTCTGTTTATTATCTCTAAATTGCCATGACTTTTTTTTACGGGGGATAGTGGAGAGTTGTTCCGTTGCCTTCGCTATTTTCCTCCTCCTAGCCTGTCTGTTACGAAAAGGCTGGAGACTCAAATCTATTCTTATATTTAACCTACAGCTGGGATGGCGATTTTCTAAGGTCAGCTTAGATGTGGCACATGACCGAACGTATGGGAGACCCAGTGATGATCAAACTCATTATTCAGTCGTAACTGATCTAGCGAGACAAGCTTGCTAACCATAAAATCACGTCGAAGTTCCCAAATGATTTTTCAAGGTCAGCTTAGATTTGACACAAGGCTTGATTCAACTTGATTCAAACTCTGTCCGCTTATTCCATTTTCTGTGACAATAACGTTAGTACTTCATTGAATGAGCTCCGTGGTTCATGAGGAAGACTGCATTTCGCCGGTTCCCGCTCTCTGATGGTGATACAGAATACCAAATCCAAACTTTACAAATAATAAAAACCACTTCAGTAATAGCAACAACTAAAACTGGATCGGGGTGGACCTGGGAACTACATCAATTAGGAGGTGGTTCTATGCTTCTCACAACCTCCACATCAGAAGCCTTACTGCCGGATGCAGTTTATCGTCGTACCAAGGACAGCGGTACTTGAGAACTGTATTTTCCGGCCAAACTGTTTGAAGAAAAAGATCATATAAATTTCAACGGAAAGCAACGATAACTTTTTGGTCTGAATGTTTCCTGTATGGAAACGGATTACCTTACCATTAACATGACTTGATAATTCATGTCAAACAATATATTTAAAGTTTAATGTAATGTTTCGACTGATAAATTTTCTGGTCTTCAGCATTAGGTATGAATAAGATATACATCGAAATTATGGACTGTATTTTGAGATTCCAACTCTAACTGACGGTAAATTCTGTATTTAAATGTTAAAAAAATATTTGTAAATTATGCTTGTCATCAGTCTTAGAATAACTTTTAGTCAAGGTTAACATCCTGCGATAAAAGTAAACGAAACACATACTAACACGAGAATAACTATTCGTTTATGTAACCTGCGTTCTCACAGGTAGGATCTTCGAACCAAATACATCTCTATTTTCATTTATTCGCTTTGACTTCTGGCCCGTCCTGGGTATGACGATAAACTACATCCGCGTCCTGGGTAAGACAATAAACTACGTCAAGCAGCTAGGTTTCTGATCAGGAGGTTTTGAAGAGCGTGGAACCACCTCTTAATTGCTCCCAGGTCCACCCTGACCAGAGGTGGTAGCACTTGTTAGGGTCCCAGCTATGGGCAAATAGTTATCCCCGAAACTGCGGTAAAAACACTATGAAAGTGTAAAAATAGGTTTTAATACCAGAAATACTTTGTAAAAAAATTATTATCAGCAATAGATTTTTAAAGAAAAAAAAACTATTACCATCAATAGATTTCTTGAAAAAATATTACCAGCAATAGATTTCTGTAAAAAATATTACCAGCAATATATTTCCGGAAAACTATTACCAGCAATAGATTTCTGGAGAGAAAAAAACCTATTACCAGCAATAGATTTCTGAAAAAAAAAAACTATTACCAGCAATAGATTTCTGGAAAAAAATCTATTACCAGCAATAGATTTCTGGTAAAAAACTATTACCAGCAATACATTTCTGGAAAAAAATATTACCAGCTATACATTTTTGAAGAAAAAATATTACCAGCAATACATTTTTGAAGGAAAAATTTATTACCAGAAATAGATTTTTGACAAAATAAAATATGATCAGCAATAAAAATTTTGTTGGCATTTAATAACCCACTGAGGTTGATATGCCGTAAAACAAATCAAACCAATTGTCTTCTGTTGGAATGAAAAATGAAACACTATTTTATTATTTTTACTGCTGACTTCTTTTAACCTAGGGATACGCTGTTAAGTGCTCAATTTTTCGATGTCAATTCCCACTGATTTTACTGTTACTTTACTTCAGATTAATTTTAATCTTATTTTGTTCAAGTGGACTTAAATATAATGGCGGTGAGAATAAATTATGATTAAACAAAATATTTTGTAATTTATGCCTATTTTTTTGCGACAGAATTACTGTACTCAATCTGTAAATTGTGGATTGAAAATGTGTAAAAAAAAATGTACCAACATCAAGAAATTATTGCAAACGTTACTGACGCGCAACATTACTTATAATGGAAATAGGTTGATATTGATTTTAAATATGAAATAACTGTAAATGATATTACTATAGAAATGCATTGCAAATTGTTTTACCAGGGAAATGCATTGCAAATTGTTTTACCAGGGAAATGCATTGCAAATTGTTTTACTAGAGAAATGCATTGCAAATGATTATACCATAGAAATGGATTGCAAATGGTAATACTCGAAAAATGAATTGCAAATGATGTTACCAATACATAAATAATCGGGAGGATATTTTCCCTGGTTGGGAATTAATGCAAGCATTTCTAACAGATTGGGGCTATTATATGTACTAACACTGCTTGTATTTACATAACTGTAAGTTCTCTTCCATTATTCTTCGCTCTCTTCATCTAAGACATGGGTTCATGGAAACAACTTCCTTGTGATCTGAACCACATGTGAAGCGAAGCCATGTAATGACAATCCAAACACATGGTATTCTCTAAGAGTTTTACTCTCGTCTACTTTCTCCCTTATTAAATCTGTTAATTCTTCTTTTCATCTCTCTTTTTACCACAGAGTTTTTCTTTCTTTTTTATTTCCTCATACTGCACCTCTTTAAGAAACGGATTCCTTTTACGTGACGCGCAGACTGCATTTCTTTTTTTCAGAATATAAATTTGAATAAAACGTGTCAGAAAATATAATGTAAAGATGTATGTAAAATATAATGTTTGTAGCTTTCTTCTGTATTTCTGCTATCAAATATGTATGTATTCAGTGAAATTGATCGATAATGCAAACGGTCCCAAAGTGGCAAATTCATGTTCTCAGTCCCTCATATATCGGCCTTTTTGTGTACTTAATAATGTGGCCTAATTTGCATAATTTAGCTTAGACCCTACAAAGGCAAGTCAAAACATTTCGGAAAGTGCATAATATATATATATATATATATATATATATATATATATATATATATATATATATGATAAAGGCTGGAAAGCACAACAGCCAAAATGTTGTGATAACAACAAAAAAGATAAGGACAATAGTGCAAAAGTATAAGTAAAGTTTTACTTGATACAGCTCAAAAGGAACATTCTTCATATTACCATAACTATGGAATATCTCATTAATAAGGATAGAGATCAGGTTGTTGATACCTTGTTTTTTGTTTGTTTTGTTTCATGTTAACAGTAGAAATAATTTTTTATGATTATCACTTCCCAACTAAAAGTTGTATTCAAGGGAGGTAAATGTGAATGGCTTATTAAATAGAATATAAAATTGCAACTCTTTTTGGTTAATTCTCGCGTTTGCTGGTATACAACCCCCTATGGAGAAAGATACCCTTTAGTGCTGGCTGTTTCTCTTGTACTATAGCCTCGAGAATTTTAAGTCTTTAAGGATTATGTTTTGTGTCTTTTTGCGTTTTTGGTTAATTCCGGCATTTTCACGTTTGCTGGAACCAAAAACATTTATGTAAACAGACATAAATATACAATCTAGGAACGTTACTGACGCGTCGACAATCCTTATAAAGCAAGTAAATTAAGATTGAATCCTTATAGCGACTTATGTTCTTCTCTTGAGACCCTGTTAATAAACAGAAAAATATCTAACTTCAATCTCTAGAAATGTCAGTAATTATGTATTACACAATTTCGTCCATCGTCAGTGTCCAGGTCTCTTCTTCATCCAACTATTGAATTGTTAGACTTCATCTGATATCTTGGATTGTTTCGATGTCAGCTGTTCTTCGGACATGCTCTCTTGCAATAGAATATATTAGGTTGGTGCAAAAATAATATCGTTTTTTGACGTTAAAAATACGTCAAAAAACGATTTTGCACCAACCTAATAGATAGATGATAGTGTTCTTAGTAAATGTTACTGTGCTCACTTCTCACTGTATGTAGTATTTTGAGATATCTTTTGGAAATGGTGCTATATATGGTGATAAAAATCGATTTTTCATAGATGCGCGTTTGATTAAAAATGCTACCGAAATATGTAGCTAATTCAAATTACATGATCAAGCGTCAGAGGAACAAACCAACATCAAACATTTCTCATAGGAAAAAAATTCATGATAGGAATTATTGAAAAAAGTTAAAAAAAAAAAAAAAAAAGAACATTGTTTCTTAATCAAACTTGCATAAATGAAGAATTACTGCCGAATTCCACCCAAACAGTTAACACCAACACATCGAAGCAGGTGCAGATAAGTGATTACGGAATTATCAAAGTATTTGAAATTTTATCCCTTCATACACACATTTACATATGCATCACGTTGAAGCAATGGATAGCGGCTCAGATTAATGATTTCGAACGCCGAATTTGAATTCCACTCGAGTTCATTGCATTACGTTGGGAAAGGTATGGATCCATCTCTTCTCCCCACAGGACAGACTGCCGCTATAGCCTTGCTTGTCAATCAGTCTAGGAAAAGAGCAACTCTGAATTTAAACCACCATCTAGTTTGTTACTTTTTAACTTTTCAGAGGAAGGACGGAGGTAACCTCAACATCGTCGCTGCAAATGGAACCGGCAGCGATTTCAGTCGGGTTCGAATTTGATTTGTCAGGAAGCAGGGCCTGAAACCATACCACGGGTTGACCCAAGTCTTTTGAGTGAAATTTGGTAAACGGAACACTTGAGGACTATCGATAGTTATCTTATCACGAAGTCACATAACCGAAGGTTCGAGTGTGCTGCCCTTGTTCAGATCATTCTAGATAACACGCTCTCTTCCAGAAACTCTAAGGTCTGCTCAGCATATTCACAGTTTAAACCATAGGTGGGCTCTGGTAAGCTTTTCTATTTATGATTAGTAAACATAGTTTTTACTTAGTAACAATATCACCTAACCGGTATAAATTAATACAAAATGTTAAAAGATTTAAATCTATATAATTACTCTAATTAAAATTTTATAAAAGTTCTTATAAAAATTCATTATTCATTGAAAACAATATTCAATGTATGGACGAATGGTAGACTTATAAATATGTAAGATAGATTCTGCTGAAAAAAAAATGTCTAGGATTACACAGTGGATAAACCTTCCTAGAAGTCAACATAGCAAATGATTCAATATAATATTCGTACTTCAAAATGATGGTGATATAATTTACTATCTTAGAGGTTAGCATATGCCATGTTGCTAAAATGCAAATAAAGTTTTCTCAGAAGCTTAAAATATTATAACTTAAAACTAATCCTACTACTCGGTAGGAAACTAGAAGTATGATGCAAATAATATGAAAAAAGGGACATCTGACTCGGGATTTGAACCTGGTTAAACCATTAGGATTTTTCCTTGCAAATTACATTGTCTGTGTATAATAACCTCCCAATATAATCGGCGTGTGTTAAAGTCAGGTTGTAAAATATTTGTTTATTCTGCTTATTTCTAATCACCAATAATGTTCAAACATTAATACATTTTCAATTAAATAAAAACTTTTCTTGGCCTCCTATTTTAATATCTATCTATATTTCTGAGATGAGGTATTATGTACATTATTTACATTATTCGCACACATGGCACAGTGAATAAAGGCGTTGGTTAGATCCAGTGACAGGACCCAAAGAGTGTGAGTTCAATACCCGGTTAAGGCAGTAGAGAACTTTCAGAGTGAAAATTAACAGGCGATAACTGACATCAAATTAAACATGGCACGTGGAACTGGAACAGTCTACCCCAGAGAGCGAAATAAAGGTTTCAGTTCAACATTCCAACCACCTGAAGAAGGCCGGAGCGTACAACGGCCGAAACGTTGTAATCAATATGGCGGCTCTTTATTTTATGCCTTCGCTATATCACAAGTATGTAATATCCTCTGATTTAATTTTGATTTGATTTGTTTAACGGCATATCAACTCCTTATGGGTCATTTAATATCGAAATTTAGTTTTCTTTCGTGCGTTGGAGTAATAAGAATGTGATACCTGTTATTCTGCTTTCACAATTGAATACTTGATAGATAATACTCAGCTTTTGTTCATATACATGTTTGTGTGGACATAATTACTATAGACAGTGATATGGTGATTTTCTAAGCGTAGCTTAGATGTGGCATAAGGCCGAAAGTGAGTATCGAACTGACTATCCAGTCGTAATTGATCTCGCGAGACAACCTTGATAACCATTACACTACATCAAAGTACCCATAGAGGGGGAGATACGTGTAATTTATGTTGTTTTGTGGGAGTTATATTTTCGAATACAGTTTGTTTTCTTTAAGAAATTGTAATGGATTAATGTTATGAAAGAGTTCTTTCATGTTGGTTGTTTGGTTGATTTCATTTCGCGACATATGAACAACTCTGTGGGTTATTTAATACCGAAATGTAAATATTTTGAACACAATTTTATGGCTTAAACTACAGATATAATATATTGCTGGTAATTTTACTATAAATAGGTATTGTTGGTAATTTCTCTATAAATGGGTATTGTTGGTAATTTTACTATAAATAGGTATTGTTGGTAATTTTACTATAAGTAGGTATTGTTGGTAATTTTAATATAAATAGGTATTGTTGGTAATTTTACTATAAATTGGTATTATTGATAATTTTACTATAGCCATTATTGGTAATTTTACTATAAAAATGTATTTTATACTTTCATAGTGTTTTCTTTTTGTTTATGGGTTCACTATTTGACCATAGCAGGTGCTTCCACCCCAGGCCAAGCTGAACCTGGGAACAACAGCAATTAAATGGTGATTCCACGCTCTTCAAAAGCTCTAATCTTCCGATCAATGGCCTTGTTGCCAGATGTAGTACATCGTCTTACCCAGGACTAATTGTTATCTGCATGATAGAAATAGTCTTTGTAGCAAATACACACCGTAGCCTGTGTATATGCGACATAAATATCTTATCTTTAAATTGATTTGCATATCGTATTTCTGTGGATAATACGACTTGGATATAAAAACAAATCCCCTTGTTTCTGAAGCCCAAAGCAGGGAATTGCATCCTTATGGATAATACGACCCCATATTACAGTTATCCCTACATCAATTTTCTTTTTATTGTTGTACCAAAATGTCCATTAAAATTTCAATGTTGTACTAAAATAATTCATTTTGACGATATTAAATAAATAGAAATGAACTGGGTGTTTAGCCATTGTTTGTTTTCCGATTCAAAATTTATTTTTGAATTTTCGGGGAAAGTAGACATACCCGGTAATACATCTTAAGGTAGCACTATTTACATCATTCGGTCTGTTGTCCTCATCTTTATTGTCATATTCACTGCGTTTCGACCGTTATACACTCCGCCACTCTTCAGATGATATACATTGGTATTTCGAACCGAATCCTTTTAGTACACGAGGGTAGATTATCCTATGAAACGTTATGTATATGGCAATAAAGATGAGAACAGTCCGAATGATGTAAATAGTTACAATACTTCATCTCAGAAATATAAACAGACATTTTAAAGTGTTGATTAATTTATCGTACTTTGCTATTTGATATGACTTTATTTTATTTTTATATATTAAGAAAAAATGAAAATAAATACTGCATTACATTAAGAATGAAGAAAGATCCAAATAGAAAATAAGTTTATATTGTGAGCTAAACCAAGTATATTTGCATTTTGCGGTTTCAAATAAACAAAAACTAAAAAGGAAACTAATTCTTAACATCAGGAAGAGACAGTTGAGGTTTCTAGGGTATATAATGAAGAAGGAGAGCTTGGAAAATCTAATACTCACAGGACAGGCGGAGGGCAAGAAAGACAAAGGAAAACAACGCATAACATACTTAATGAGCTTGAGTAAATGAATGACCGAAGAGGGCTTAGGAGAAATAACAGAAAAACAAGGTTTAAGAGTTACAATGGACAGGAAGTTGTAGAGAGCCATGACCGCCTACGCCCTGAGAGGACAAGACACATTTGGTTTGTTTTGGTTTGGTTTGTTTTACGGCATATCACCTTCAATGGGTTAGTTAATGCCGACAAAATTTTTTTGCTGGTAATGTATTTTTAAAAAATTTATAGTTGGTAATATTTTTCAAAATGTATTGCTGGTAATAATTTTTTCTTCAAAAATGTATTGCTGGTAATAAAACATATTTCTACACTTTCGTATTTTTTTACGCCATTTTGGGGTTAACTATTTGCTCAGAACTGGGACCCTGACAGGTGCTACCACCCCGGGTCAAAGTGGACCTGGGAACACCAGCAATTAAGAGGTGGTTCTACGTTCCTCAAAACCTCCTGATCAGAGGCCTTGCTGTCAGATATAGTTTATCATCTTACCCAGGACGTGGATGTAGTTTATCGTCATACCTAGGACGACACGACACATAAGGAAGAAAAATTTCTGAAAACTTGTACTTGTGTATAATACGACTCCTCCTCCTTTTTTTTTTTTTTTTTGTGCTTTTAATTTTCGTTCAGGATGTTTCGAATTATGCAAAAGAAAATCTGCTACTTTCTTCTGTACGAATTGATTGCCAATGTTTGTCCCTGTTACTAAAGTAACCAATATTGAAGAATTGATGTTTAAAGTTAGCGTACTCACTGGTTCTTTCAATAAAAACCACTGGCGCGTCGTTCTTCCCACAAGTTATTTTTAGAGATTTCCGACCCTAAATTTTCTTCTTTTTTTCTTTTACTTTTTTTTTCTGTTGCTCTTTGTGGTTTGTTTGTGTGGGGAATGGCCGACTTTCGTGTTTGATGTTTAAGGCCCTAAATGCCGAATAGGAAATTATTTTGTCGACTATTTCCTTTCTCTCTCTCCGAATCTCTTTCCTTGACCTCGTTAGAAAAATCTGATTATAACTTGACGACAGAAATACATTTGCCTAATAAACGATTGCCCGATTTTCAGAAAAGTTACGGATAAAAAGAAATAGTTGCATTTCAAAAACCATCTTTTTTTTTTCTTTCTGACCTCTAAGAATAACTGATAAGCTACAAACCGGGTGGGACTAATTATTCTGAATGCATACCCCGACCAAATGAGTTCACACATCATTGAACTGACAGACGAGAACAGTAGCATCAACATACCTAAACAGGTGACGCTGAACTATTATGGAACAGTCGAAATATTTAAAATTCCCTCCAAACTGCCTAATCAATGACATTCGTTACCAAACATCCGAGTATAATTATCAATAACCTTATTTTCTAAAAGAGGTTTCGTTTCAATATTGTTTGAAGCATCTAAATAACTTACAGGTTTGTGTGATACTGGTATCATGTAACACAGTACCATCTGTCGCGTGAAGTCCCCCGACCAGGCTTTCCTAGTGCGGCGGATAGCTAGACGCCCAGCAGGGTTTTTAAGTCCTGTCAAAGAGTGGGTGAACTTTCTTGTAGAGACATCAGCCATCTAACACAATGGAGTAAATATAGCTTCGTAGCTATGTCTGCTGCCAGTGTAGTGATAACACCACACTATTGAGTGTGGGTCTCCCAAGACTGAAGGCATCGGCCAGGATGGATTGTTCCCTTGATGAAATCAACGAACACATGTTAGAAAAAAAAGACGAATATGACTCGAGACCTCATGAGAACGTGCATTCAAGGAAAAATTACCCTGATGAGTATCTGAGACACGTCAGGGTGGGTGTCATAAAATTACCTTAAAAAGAAATATAATGATTAGACCAATCTGCAGCAAGGAGCTTTACAAAGGAGCTTTACAAAGGAGCTCTCTGCTGTACAGTTGGCACTAATTGTCTTAATCAAGCTTACATTAAGTAATACTGTTGTAACATAACTACAGACGATAATAAAATATAGTAGTAAATACTGTATGTTGGTCTACAGTTGGAGATTCGTTTCCAGGTGTGCTAGTCAAACTCTCTGCCCAGTGGTATTTTAGGTGTTGCGAGACATATTTGAAAATTTCATCAGCAGACTTGCTTGATGACATCCTATTTTTATATTTTTTTGCTATTATTCTTCAAAAACACTATTATTGAAGTGTAATTGTTAGTAATACTGTCACATCTTTGCTATTAATTAAAGAGTTGGTCCTCCATATTTTGGGCATTGGGCCATAACAAAGCTAAGCCTAATAAATACATATATATGCTTATTCACACGTTTTATTGAATGCTGCAAACAAAGATTTTTTCAGTTTTCCTAATTGTTGTAACATAACTACGAAATATAATGGGTATGTCCCCATTCAAATAAATACCGTAGTAAATAATATATGTTCGTCTAGAGTTGGTGATTCGTCTCCAGCTGTGCTGGTTAAACTCTCTGCCTTCGAGCAGAGAGGATCTCCAGACTAGGCTATGTCGAAGGGCAGAGATTCGTCTCGGGAAACAGCTACCCGACCACGTTTTATACGGTGTCTATGGGGAATTTTTGGCAGAGCCTACGGGTTCAGATACCCGATATTAGATTCGCCATTGGGCCACATCTGATCGGTGGGGCGGTTAGTATTAGGTTGGTGCAAAAATAATGACGTTTTCTAACATATGTTAGTATGTGAGAAAACGTCATTATTTTTGCACCAACCTAATAGATACCCTGCGGTTGGAGATTCATTGTGGAATTCACTTGACTCACTTCTAGCAGTTGATTACCACTTCTATGCGCCGCTGGCGAATCTTATATGTGTTGTTCTTGTCCTAAGTGTTATCGTTCATTACTAACCTTCGTGTGAATATTCTATTACAATTATGGCACAGGGCCGAAATAAGGGGAGGGGTTGAGGCTGGTCTTCACTAACTATCTTATACCTAGCTAATCCGATTCACGGCCCATTCACTCATTACAATTTGCCCATTCACCATAAAAACTCGTCCGTCACCAATCAATCCTCCATACACCATAATACCGCATCTTCACAAGGGGAACCTACAAAACGCGCCCCATGACATAAGAATTTAATGATAATAATCTATATACACAATTCTAAACATGAAAAATGAGAAGGAAAGGAGATGATCCCAATATCAAACTAAGCATGAACAGAAATTGAACTAAACATAACTGATGTTAGTAGGGCCCGTCCAACTCTCAAGCAGGAGAGAGACCGCTGTATTCTGCCCATTGGACAAAATCAAGAAGCTCTCTCACTAAGGGATTGGGAAAAGGAGAAAATATATACGGACATGGGAAAGAAAAAGCTCAGTCGAGATAAAAAGGGGCCTAACAAACTCGGGACATTGGGAAACTCAACTTGGATCATAATCAAAGATGCAGCCGGGAACAGGCCAGGAACAACACTTACATTAACTAGGTACACAAAGGCTTTTCTAACCTAACCAGGGAGAGGGCTCCACGGGAAACCACTCCTATGTGACGTAGGTTGGCCTAAAAGAGAAAATCACGGCTAGCCCCGTTCAAACGAACCAAGCTCGCCTCAGTCACCCACCTTTCGCTAAAGACTGTCGAATGCAAGCGTTTTCTATCAGTTCTAACCTTCATCTTGAGCTGATGCTCAAAGAATCGGATTAGATCCTGTTGAGAAAGACGATTGCTTCGCAAGACTTCCTCCTGTCGCGTCGTCCAAATCACCATTCGGGCCGGTGCCAGTAACGTCAAAAACAGCATTCGTTTCACCCCGGAACACATTATTTAAGATAATTCTATGATGACGTCATAATTCTAATTAACACATTGTCATCTGAAAAGATTGAAATAAAAACACGAAGTTTATATTGGAGAAGGTTACTGAATACAGTAACAACAACCTGAAAAAGGCTGGATGTTACAACGGCTGAAAAGTTTTGTGTGTACCAAGATGAGAATGTCTGCTCTAATAGCGAGGTGTAAAACAATGAAAAATACAAGTTTCAAAATAATTAAGTCCGGAATAGATTTTCTTGAATAAGATAAGAATCACTTGAAAATATCAATCAAATACATTAATATTTGCTAATCTTACCTTAGTCTGGCTCAAGATCACAATTCCATGAGCATCCGCTAATAATTGAATTCACTTCAGTAATTACTACTGAAGTGAATTCAATTATGATTTGCTTGATTAATTTGTTAAATTGTTAAAGGCACCAAAATGTCGTATATACATATTTACTAAAGTAAGCCTAGGCTGGCACAAGGCTACTTTCTTGTGCATCCAGTATGGATCAAACTTGCTCAGTAGTAATTGTTGGTTGTTTATTTGCTAATCCTTATACTATATCGTAGGAGGTTAACTAAACTTTCTAATATTATATATTAGGAATGAGATCCATTTTAACAAAATATCCATATAGGTTTACATTCCTACTAATTTGAACTAACTCTTGTAAGATCATCGAAGTTAAGCAACGTGAAGCTTGGTCAGCTGATGGGTGACTGCTTGGGAATACCAGGTGCTGTATGATTGGTTGTGTGGGTGTTGTAATGGATAATGGCTCGGGATTATTAATCGGAGAGGTGAGTTGCAATTCCAGTTGAGTTCGTTATATTAAAGGTATGAATTCATTAAGACTTGTAACACTAAACCATAATTTTGTCAGAAATCTTACTGTTACGGAGTTCTCCCTCTAAAGAGTCTATGTTAGACTCTTCCGCCTACTATAAGTTTTGTGGGAGAGAAGGGACAGTGAATAGATTGAGTGTGAGTTCATACACTCTCACTAATCGTGTAATCCTCTTCTGGTGTACTTACTCTTTAATATACGATATATCAGTAAACCTGGTTTTTGTTATTACTTAACCATTTACTTGGTCACAACACTTACAATCTAAAAATATTTTCTGGCTTTAAATAACCTGTAAAGGGTTGATAAACCGTAGAAAAAAATCAACCAAATAATCTTGCATGTAGAACTGAGAAATTTGGGAGTTCTATGCAATACTTGAATAGAGAGAACACAATTTGCGTAGTCTGTAAAAAGAATATTAACGATGAAAAAGTGGTTTAAAAAGCTAACAAAAATTTGCTAGCTATATTTTTTTTTCTGAAATGAAATTAACAAAATTCTTTCCTTCATGATTGGAGGAAAACTAAAACAGTTTTTTTTCCGGAAATATAGTCGGTGACTAATTCCTAGTTGACGGTGTTTCTGTAAAAATCTGTCAACAAATTGTTAATATTATCTTTTATAGCAGCAGATCTAATTTAGTATAAGCATAGGGTTACCTTTGTTTCATGCAATTGCTTCACAGTTCATACTGCTCCAGAATAAGCAGCTACAATATCTTAAGATAACACTTGGGCTGAATTATCTAAAAGAAATTTAGATATGTCAATTTACGTACAAGCTACAAAAGAAGCACACTTTTTTTTCAAAGACTTCTGGCGCTAACCATTCTGAGTAGTATCTCTTTTGATAACGCAATGTACATTCCCAAGCGACAATTCGAAGAAATTAGTAATTGTTTTCATTATCAAATTTCTCAAACGTTTTGGTAGCATTTTGTACACACTCGTAGAAAAATAATTGTCACCTCTTTATATCAACTCGAACTATATTTGTCTGTTCCTTTGCTTTTTTCCATTGTTCTCCAGTGCACTTAAATTTTCTTTTCTTTAAATAAACTCTTTGAGAAAAGCAATAATCCGTCGAAGATTTTTTTTTCTAAATTTGGATGATTTATACCATGTTTGACAATTAGGAGGCAATTAACATTGAAACTGTGTCGATATAATAATAATATGCTGTTTATGGCGAAGGCTGTGTATAACCAAACGTGTTAAAAATGGTTTTTTGAGATTTCTGTTTAAAGTATTTCTATTTTAAACATACGAGGGTCGTTCGAAATGTTTTAAGAAGAAAGAAGAGCAATGACTGAACATTTTTGTTGTGGCAACACACTACCACTTCTAAAATGAATTCAGATTTCTGTCTTAATTTCTGTGCAGGTGAGGCTCATACAAAGCTGAGAGGCGTGCGATAAATTTTAAAATAGACAAACCAGAGGCGCGGACAGACATAAAATATCTGAAAAAAAAAGTATGAAACCCAAGGGAATGCACCAGAACATGGTACAGACACTTGATTAGGAATCTTTTTCCTATGCATCTCTGAAGAAATAGGCTGCAGAATTTAAACGGGGGCTGGGACAGCACAGAAGATGACTCTTAGCCAGGTCGTCCAAAAACCATTGAAGAACAAATTGGTGTCATTTACCGTATGGTTTTGGATGACAAACGTCTTACTGTCCAGCAGGTAGCTAAGTCCATAAGCATTAGTTCTGGTTCGGCTCATGCTGTCTACAAGAGGGTATCCCTAGAATGCTGACACCAAAGCAGAAGCTGAAAAAGGTTGATATTTCCAGAACACTTCTGACTTGATTCCACCTTCTTCCGTGTTGAGATTGCAATGCTTAAGCATCGCTGGACCAAGTGTATTGATGTCAAATGTGTGCAGTGTGTTAGTGATAAACTGTATTATTTCTCCAATTCTTTGGTAAATCAGTTGAATTTGATAGCGATCACATGAAGACATTATATGAGAATATCCAGAAAATAGCTAACATGCTGAAAATCAAGCTCTTTGAAAATCATTTGCATTAATTTGGTTATGTTAGCCACTTTCATGTGTGACTTGCACATAAACGAGCCAACCGACTGGGCCATATCCCTTGAGATAGGAATCAGATGAAGACTTTAGTTGAGAATAGTTAACGAGATATTGAAAAAAGAGACATAATACTTTAGTGATTTAACACTTTATCTCTTAACAAGAAAAGCTACTTATCGGTAAAGACAATCAGGAACACAGTAATTTTATCATTAAGAAATGAAATGACGAACTTAGGGTCCTTGTGTGCGCTGGTTTGTATAGTCTGAGACGATGCACTTATGCTCAGAGGGAAGAAATGTAGCTAAGTGCCAAGAAGAAAATGAATACAAGATTTTTGACAGTTGCAGACCTCATAAATATTCCTCTATGTAAGAGTATGTGTTACGTACGTGGAAAGCACTGACACTCATATCGGGTAAAGTATTAAATAATGTTTGCACTGACCTTGAGATGGATTCAGTCAGTCGGTCGTAGGTCGAATGACAGTTCGTGTTCAGACCTAGTTTTTCTAAGAGAGAGAGGGAGAGATAGAGAGTGAGAGAGAGAGAGAGAGAGAGAGATTCACTCAGTCAGCCGTAGATCGAATGACAGTTCGTGTTCAGACCTAGTTTTTCTAAGAGAGAGAGGGAGAGATAGAGAGAGAGAGAGAGAGAGACATTCACTCAGTCAGCCGTAGATCGAATGACAGTTCGTGTTCAGACCTAGTTTTTCTAAGAGAGAGAGGGAGAGATAGATAGAGAGAGAGAGAGAGAGATTCACTCAGTCAGCCGTAGATCGAATGATAGTTCGTGTTCAGATCTAGTTTTTCTAAGAGAGAGAGGGAGAGATAGAGAGAGAGAGACATTCACTCAGTCAGCCGTAGATCGAATGACAGTTCGTGTTCAGACCTAGTTTTTCTAAGAGAGAGAGGGAGAGATAGAGAGAGAGAGAGAGAGACATTCACTCAGTCAGCCGTAGATCGAATGACAGTTCGTGTTCAGACCTAGTTTTTCTAAGAGAGAGAGGGAGAGATAGAGAGAGAGAGAGAGAGAGAGAGAGAGATTCACTCAGTCAGCCGTAGATCGAATGATAGTTCGTGTTCAGATCTAGTTTTTCTAAGAGAGAGAGGGAGAGATAGAGAGAGAGAGAGAGACATTCACTCAGTCAGCCGTAGATCGAATGACAGTTCGTGTTCAGACCTAGTTTTTCTAAGAGAGAGAGGGAGAGATAGAGAGAGAGAGAGATTCACTCAGTCAGCCGTAGATCGAATGATAGTTCGTGTTCAGATCTAGTTTTTCTAAGAGAGAGAGGGAGAGATAGAGAGAGAGAGAGAGAGATTCACTCAGTCAGCCGTAGATCGAATGATAGTTCGTGTTCAGATCTAGTTTTTCTAAGAGAGAGAGGGAGAGATAGATAGATAGAGAGAGAGAGAGAGAGACATTCACTCAGTCAGCCGTAGATCGAATGATAGTTCGTGTTCAGACCTAGTTTTTCTAAGGGAGAGATAGAGAGAGAGAGAGAGAGAGAGATTCACTCAGTCAGCCGTAGATCGAATGATAGTTCGTGTTCAGATCTAGTTTTTCTAAGAGAGAGAGGGAGAGATAGAGAGAGAGAGAGAGAGAGAGAGACATTCACTCAGTCAGCCGTAGATCGAATGACAGTTCGTGTTCAGACGTAGTTTTTCTAAGAGAGAGAGGGAGAGATAGAGAGAGAGAGAGAGAGAGATTCACTCAGTCAGCCGTAGATCGAATGATAGTTCGTGTTCAGATCTAGTTTTTCTAAGAGAGAGAGGGAGAGATAGAGAGAGAGAGAGAGACATTCACTCAGTCAGCCGTAGATCGAATAATAGTTCGTGTTCAGATCTAGTTTTTCTAAGAGAGAGAGGGAGAGATAGAGAGAGAGAGAGAGAGAGAGAGAGAGACATTCACTCAGTCAGCCGTAGATCGAATGATAGTTCGTGTTCAGACCTAGTTTTTCTAAGAGAGAGAGGGAGAGATAGAGAGAGAGAGAGACATTCACTCAGTCAGCCGTAGATCGAATGACAGTTCGTGTTCAGACCTAGTTTTTCTAAGAGAGAGAGGGAGAGATAGAGAGAGAGTGAGAGATTCACTCAGTCAGCCGTAGATCGAATGATAGTTCGTGTTCAGATCTAGTTTTTCTAAGAGAGAGAGGGAGAGATAGAGAGAGTGAGAGAGAGAGAGAGAGAGACATTCACTCAGTAGCCGTAGATCGAATGATAGTTCGTGTTCAGACCTAGTTTTTCTAAGAGAGAGAGGGAGAGATAGATAGAGAGAGAGAGAGAGAGAGAGAGAGAGAGACATTCACTCAGTCAGCCGTAGATCGAATGATAGTTGGTGTTCAGATCTAGTTTTTCTAAGAGAGAGAGGGAGAGATAGATAGATAGAGAGAGAGAGAGAGAGACATTCACTCAGTCAGCCGTAGATCGAATGATAGTTCGTGTTCAGACCTAGTTTTTCTAAGAGAGAGAGGGAGAGATAGAGAGAGAGAGAGAGAGAGAGACATTCACTCAGTCAGCCGTAGATCGAATGATAGTTCGTGTTCAGATCTAGTTTTTCGAAGTGGCTGGGAGAGAAAGAGAGGAGATTCACGTTTCACTGAAAACGTGGAATCTGTCAGAGCAACGCGTTTATGAAACAATAGTTTCAGTGACAAAAAAAAAGGACTCAGTAAATACGTAAGTGTATGTATATTATATAAATCCCAGTAGATATCTAGCATTAGTGGGCTTAGATACTCGTTTCGTCCTCGAAATGGGCTTCATCAAACTAATGTAATATTCTTATAAATTATACCTATATAGGGGGCTCCCCATATCAATAACTACCGAGTAGTGAGTTCAATCCTCACCAGGTGCTCCATACTTTCGGCTTTGTGCTATATCTAAGCTTTGCTTAGTTGAGCACTTCGATTGGTGCAATGTTTAGCAAGCTTGTCTTGCTAGATTAATTACAAGTTATTAGGGAGTTCGATCCTCCCTGGGTGCTCCTACTTTCGGCCTTGTGCCACATCTAAGCTATGCTTAGCAAATCACTATATCTATATAGGGTGAACTATAAATGAAAACTTCACTTATAATTCTGCAGGGAAAACGCTGAAAATGTTGTCTTCTCTGTGCCGTATCCCTTCAGGACGCGGGCGATCATGGCTCTTCACAAGCTTTGTAGCTCTCAGCAAGGTTACTCAAAATGTAGGAAGGACAAATTTGAAAAGATTTTGTCATTCAATGGGTCTCGACCCAAACGACACTCGATCAGATTTGTTTTTCTATCGTTTTCTTTTTTTGCTGTTATCGTTTTTGTCTTCAAATATTTTGATTTTAAAAATGCTACATGCATAAAAAAAGACTCACTCAGAAGGAAAATCCTCGAGTGCCGCCATTGAATATTATCCAAATATTAATACACGCCCATTTTTTCCTCCAATAACACCTTTCCTAACAGATTACTACTATCCCAAGCCAATGTACACAACTGTATCAAGAAATAAAAAGAAAACACAACAATAAAAACAATATTTCTACACGTGAAAGTACTTTACGTAATTTTCTAAATTCTTCTAACTGTTAAGGACATTTTGTTTGTTGTTAATAGTTACTTTGTTTTCAATAAATTCATTTTCTTTTAGCCTTGAAAATGTACATATTGAACGAAACGCATCGGCTAATAATACAGTGTGTACACACACACACACACACACATAATATATATATTAAGACATTTTATGTTTATACGTTCTTTTTATAGATACAAGTATTTAAGTAAATGCTCTGTTTATAATAAACAGTATTAATGACATTTACTGGCCTGAATGTCCGAGAAATTTTCTTGCGTCCTCCAATAGGAACCTGTATCGTATATGGAACTCTGTGGTTAAATCGGTAAAGCACGTCAAGCTAAATGGCGGTTTCGTATAGGATACAGGTTCGAATCCTGTCGGAGGACGAAAATTCCTCGGACATTCAGGCCGGTAAACGTCTTTAATACTGTTTATTATAAACAGAGTATTTACTTGAATATTTGCATCTATAAAAAGAACGTATAAACATAGAAAATGTCTTAAAATATTTGTCGAACTTTGTCCATTTCAATATATATATATATATATATATATATATATATATATATATTGTCAGTGAAATGATGGAGGGGTGATGACCCCGAAAAAGAAGGAATGATGTTAATAGGACCCGTCGACCCCATAAGAATGACCGCTGTATTGCTAAAGGAGAGTGAAAGAGCATTATAAAATTCAAAACCTGACCCAGCCGAGATAAAAAGTTGGGGTGTCAAAACAAACAGGGGAGGTTTGGAATCTCGACTTGGATTATACTAGGTTGGGTTAAAAAATAATGTCGTTTTCTCACATATGTTACTATGTGAGAAAACGACATTATTTTTGCACCAACCTAATAGCAAAAGCAAAAGCCGGGAACAACACTTACATTAACTAGGTACACTTGGAAGGGTCTATCTTAACTAGGGGAGCGCTCCTCAGGAAACCACCCCGTTGTGACTTAGGGGGATTTTAAAAAGAAAATCAAGGCTAGCCCCGTTCAGGCAAACTAGGCTCGCAACAGTTACCCACCTTTCTTTGAAATCTGTCGATACCAACCGCTTTCTTGTAATGAAAAACGGATGTACTGGTAATGAACGCGTAATGAACGCGTCAAAACAAATGGCACCCCGCCAGCATGAAAGCATGCAACTGAAACGCGTTTAATATGATGGTGATCTTTGTCATCTTAAAATTTTCTGTTGGTTGATTAGTTACTAACAGGAATTAATCAAACAGCTGAGTATAAATCTTATGGAATTCTGTCATTCTGTTTATTGCAATATGCCATTTCTTTTCTTTTTCTTTTCTTCTTCTTCTTCTTCTTCTTCTTATTATTATTATTATTATTATTATTATTATTATTATTATTATCATTTTTATTTTCTTTGCTTTCTGGCGTTTACACATTTCTTTCCGTGTCCCACCCAGGGACCTAAGGTTAGAAATGGCATCATGACACTTTTCACTAACAAAAAAAAAAATAAAATAAAATAAAATAATTACATAGATAGAGCCCTTCGTAAAGTGTGGGCTGTACTTGTCAGAACAATTTTTTGTATCTCCTTGAGGCATGGACTTCCAGGAATCCCTTCAATTAGTCTACTGCAATCTTTTCCAACCAGTCCTAGGGCTCCAACTACAACAGGGATTGTTGATGTTCCCATATGCCACATTTTCGAGACCTCTATTTCAAGGTCCTTGTATTTTGACAGCTTTTTGAATATCTTCAAAGATACATTGCAGTCAGCAGGGACTGCCATATCAATAAGGAGGCACCGTTTTTGTTTGTGGTCTTTAATAACAATATCTGGGCGGTTGGCCTTGATTGTTCTGTCAGTGTGAATTGTGTAGTCCCATAGAATTGTAACAGGTCCTATCTCCGTAACTGGGTCTGGGTGGTGTTGGTACCAGTTTCTTTCAGTTTCCTTCCCGTAGAAGTTGCAGATTTTCCAGTGCAGATATTGGCCCACTCTGTCATGTCGGGTTTTATATTCAGTGGGTGCCAACATCGTGCAACCTGATACAAGATGATCAATCGTTTCTGGATATTTATCACAGAATCTGCATTTGGGGCTGACACAATATTTTAGTATATGTGCTTGATAATTCCTAGTTAGCAAGCATTGGTCCTGCGCAGCAAGGATAAAACCTTATTATTATTATTATTATTATTATTATTATTATTATTACTATTATTATTATTATTATTATTATAAGCAGCAGAAAGTAAGAACATTCCATGAACTTTGTGTTTGTGCTGTTCTCTTCCAGTCGTAAAGCCCTGTTTCATTTTTATTCTCCCATCTGATATATTTCTACGAAGTTTACTGTCCATACGACAACCAATCATACAACCTTTTACTCCATCTGTTATCAGTTATTTTGCTATGCATCTTGTCCATCTTTATTTTTGCTTTTTCGTTTAGTAAATTTTATTTTCTCTTCTTTTATTCCTTAGTCTATATTGAACTCTCTTAGAATTATCCCTCGTAATGTTTCTTTTATTAAATTTTCAGTTCGTTTTCAAGCGAACTGATTAATTTCAATGTTTTTCGTTGGAATAACTTATTTTTAAATTTACTCAGTGTCAGTAAATTTAAAAAAAATTATTCCAATATTCGTTTGAGATGAAATGGTACTAATGCTTTTAATTTAATTACAAAATTAAATTTGAACTTTTTAGCTTCCATTTTTGAAACATGGTTATTACTGTGTAGCGAAAAAAACATATTTTAAATCAGTTAATTTATAATATTTACGCTCTGTAAATTTACATTGAGCACTGTTTTGTAAAAATAAAAATTAAAAATAGCAATAAGAACACCAGATTATATATCTTACTGTTCTTTCATTATATATATATATATATATATATATATATATATATATATATATATATATATATATATATATATATATGTGCGTGTGCCTGATGTCCTACCCCACAGAGGTGCTACTTTTGCCTGACCTCTATGAAGTAATTTCATTAGGGCTAATTTTTCACAGACTTTTTTTTTTTTTTTTAAATATGTCTCTTCAGGATGTAAGCAGTCATGTTTCTCCACAGCTTTTGTTTGTATATTTCATGTGAATTGCCAGAATTTATTGGGGAAGATAGTGGTGTTGGATTTTTCTTTCTCTTAGATTGGTTGTCATCGAAGTCAGCTGCGTCCAGTCTGTGACGCTGCGTGGAGGTGGGTGGAAAAAGGGAACAATTTATGCCTTTCTCAATTGTGAAATTAAACACGACACACCAGATCGGACCCTTGGACTCGTCTTGCCAATATTCTACTTCTAGGAGCTGATGACCGTTACACGACCAGCGCATACGCACGCAGACTTACAAATGGAATTTGAACTGGTGCTGATTGAAAGAACAAATCATAAATAAACACGCCTTCGAAAAAGCAAATTCGACTGACCACTCCTAACCACCTTGCCAAAATCACAGACCCCGCCAACATGGACAACACATCAGACTTCCTATGTCTTGTTGTTCATCAATTTCGTTACAATTAGGAACTCCCGCTGTTCTTCGTCATGCAACGATTTTTTTCAAACTGACAAAACATACATGACTAGTTAGCCTGACATTGAGAATACATGTACAGGGGGGTGGGGAGTTGCTAAAAAATAAAATGATTGATGTTGTCTGAAGTTCTAATAAAAGATACCTTCTTTTATGAATTATTCTGATGACTTGTTAAGGATTTGTTTACAGATGTCTATACACTAACACTTACTAAAAGATGTTTTAAGAATTAATGTAGACGTTCGTGTGTGAGTGTTGTATATTAAATATTTCATATATACTACAAGAATCATTTATATTAATTTAGTGTCAATCAAAAATGAATCAGTTCGTGTGAGATGTTCCTGGAATGTCAGTAGAGAGATTCAGAAGTTTCTGAATGCAGTTGGTGAAGACAATAACGATTTTATTAATAAATTTACTCTTTGAAATTTCGAGATATTTTTATGTAAATTTGGTAAATATATCGGTTAAAATGAGATGCCAGTGTTATTTTCTTGTTTGCGTAATGTAGACGACAATTATGACCTACAGAAAAGTCCATCCATTAAAAAAAAAAAGTTTTCATTTTAAAACTGCGTTTTTAATAGAGAAAATATTTTCTGTATTGACCTAAATATTTTTTGATAGTTACCTAAAAATTATTTTCTCATAGCATTTTTTAATCGTGTTCAACCCACGCCAGGCAGTAAAGTCTCTGGGTGTGAAAGAGTCAGAAACAGAAACATTACTAAGGAGTATCAACAAAAGAAGAGTAATCAGGAGGATAGTAGATATTGATTGACATTGCATTTAAATTTTTGAAAATCAAAGTAGGCTGGAAAGCATGAACCTGGAAGGGAGTTTCCCAAGCAAAAAATGCGAGAAAAGAATCTTTTAGCGTAGAAATTACGGTGCATTTAGTCAAATCAATTATAAATTAATGAGATCACAATGCCAGTCTAGTATTTGCTAAAAATAGATGTTTTCCAGAAAATTCTGAAGCTGTTTTCCTCTGAATGCCCGAACATACTATAGTTTCCTAACAAATAGCTTGTTTTAACTCTGGGTGCCTAAACTTCCTATAACCACTTTTTTTTCTATAGCGCCCCCACCAAAAAAAATCGAAAAAATACTTGTTTTATAGGTATCTAAAAAATATAAGATTGCCATCGTGTTATTGCTGAAGGCAGTCCAAATATAATCTTTTCATTTTTTAAGTGATTTCATCCATACGATTTTCATCCTAAAGCTTGTATCGATAGAAATTAGTTGATTTTGAAAGTTATGCACCATTAAAAAAACTTTCATTGTAAAAAGAAGAAAAACCTGTTCTTTAAACAAGACTGCTTTTTTTTGTTTATATTCAACAATATTTCTTTGTTTTCTACCTAAGCATGTCGTATATATATTTTCCTTTGTTTAAACGCGATTGTATCTGTTTTCATTTCGGCCCACTCACATGATCTTGATATCATATATTGTATGCATGATGTTTGAAAAAGTGTTTCAAAGCATTATCTGGGAAGCAGAAATGGCGCTCTCATCACTTGCACGACAGAATATCTGACGATAAAAGCCAGAAAAGTGGCGCCACAATAATAGCGATAGGAAAAGTTGATAGTCGTATAGTGCATCCATGCTGAATATCTGTATGTAAGTATTTAAAGTCATAAGCAAGATTTGAGTCATAAGTAACACTTGATATTATCACGCTGATTCTTCAAAAACAGTATCCGATAATCAGGGCCGGTGCTAGCGTCTTGTGGGTCCCTTCACCGAATTTATGAAATGGGGCCCCCGGGATTTAAGATACGGGGTTCCCACTCTACCAGATCTCAATTTTCATAAAGTTTTATTCGTATAAAATACACATCTCATTCAATTGTAACATAATTAGGTACCATAATGGATCATTTGAAATATAAGTGAACAATTGAACTAGAAAAATTCAAAATAAATACATTGTATCTAAATTAGAGATATGACATGAGATCATTCCATCTTAAATAAATCAGCATTGTTTTGCGGCAGTTTTTAACATCAACTTGAGATTTTTCTAATTGAAAATTTTAATAATTTTAATATATTCAATATTATGGATAAAAAATAGTTCATATGTTTTTCTTCGAGATTTAACATGAACAAAATCACGGATTTGGACGAAAAAAATTAGTAATCAGAATGACGTTAAAATCCGCGAAAATTTTTCATCCTTTAATAGTCAACTGTGCTTAATTCGTAACGTATATAAATGTAGGTAGAAAAAAAATAAGTTGATAGGGCAGTGAGGGTCACAAAGCACTGCTAGTCAAGATCCCCTCCACGGTCAAGGGGGTTCGGGCGTAGTATGCACCGCCCTGCTCACAATTCTCTTATAACTTTAAAGCAGTTACTTCATAGAATATTATTTGGCTTTGATTTAGTTTATTTCCTTAAAGAGAGAAATCTCCAAGACATTAGATTGATTTGGGCTTAAAATAGTGGTGCAGCTTCTTATACATAATTAAAGTTCTCGATATGTAAATAGATAGCAGTTTTCTTGTTTATGCACAATGGGAAAAATTAGCGCAAAATCTAATTCCTGTCATCAAGATTACTACTGTTGTATTGCAACACGTATTAAAATTTCCCCAAAGCTGTAATAAATGTGATACAAGATGGGTTATCAATGGTCGCTCATCCAGCCAGATGACATGAGGTACTAACCAGGCTCATTGTTGATCAGGTGAGAACCGTAATATGGCTGTAAATTCCTCTACAAGCTGTCGGCTTACACATACATATGACGTCTTTTCCCTTGCACAGTACAGTTTTACTGTCTTCAGCTGGTATTTTCTTGACGGGGACACTTAATTCGATCTCCTGACATTGTAGCAGTCACATAACATCCGTTTGTTTGAGTCCCTATTTTGGTGTATATTTTTACCAATTCATATTGACCAGCCAACAAAAAAGGAATGGAAAACTGTCAATGAATTAAAAAAACAAACAAATCATATGCTATCAATTTTAATTGTTACTACTGGTGGAAGTCTTCAAATGATGTGTTTTTCTAATTTCGTAAAGTTCTTTGTGGTTGTGTAGCACCGCTCTATAAGATGTGATGTACATTCTTTCTTTGCTCACGCTCTCTATCCAATGCCTCACAACCCTCTACAAAACCTCCCTATAGCCAAAAACATTGACCCTTAAACACTGACGACTCCCAGCACCATCACAGTTACCAGAAACTTTTTGTATATGACCGTTGAAACGTCCTTAGGGTCTCTAAATGACCATCTGTCAGTTTTTCGTTTGACCCTTTGAGAAAAACATTCCAAGTTCTTGGTGTTTCAGTGTACTTAGCAAGCGCATTGCGCAGATCAGAAGGTTATCTTTAGTTTTGCAGCCATTAATTGATTTTTTACATAATTTTATACTTTTTTAGATATATAGTTCAGAGGTGATAAAATGTATTGCTGGTAATTTTACCACAAAAAATGTAGTTTATACTTTCACGGTGAAGTAATGGATAGCGGCTCGGATTGAGGAATTGTGGAGCCGAGTTCGAATTCCAGTCGATTCCATTACATTCACTTAGATGCTAATACTCTTGGGAAAGGTATGAATCCTCTTCGTCTCCCCTAGACAAATAGCAGGACAGACCGGGTTCTATAGACTTGGATGGCAACTGGTCTACCGCAGAAAGAAATGGCAACCTACTGCGGAAAAAAATGTGCCTCGTCAGTTATGCATCGAAAGATACATGATAGCCTAAGCGTGTATCACGCATGGCACATAACTGACTGCGTAAACAACCAAAGAAACATCAAAACGCTATTTTCCTATAGTTGGGACCCTAATAAATGCTACCACGTCGGTCTGGGGGGGACCACGGTAAAAGGCAATTAAGAGGTGATTTTACACTCCTCAAAACCTCCAATCTCTAGATCAGATGCCTTCCAGCTTGATATAAATTATCGTCATACCCTGGACAAGATATGAATTGACTTCTCCGCATCGCATATGACTTGTGCCGAAGATCTTCGTGCGCGTTTCTTCCGATAGAGTACCTTGAAACCTTGAGATCCTTAGCAATTTTAATTGATTTCTGTGGTTTATATCGATAATTTTCTACACCGCTCTTAGGTGTTTTGATGGCATTAAGGTCTTTAACAGGTGTTTTACGTTTGGCTTCTGCCAAAGAATCCAGCACTTTGCTCAACTTTGATCGACAAACGAACGTGTAACTTTCAGGAAGTACTCAATTTCTAAATCCCATGCCCTGCTTTTAATGCATCGATTACAGCGTACCTTACGTTTAGTGGGTTAGCGTGATGTTTGTCATCATTTATCTATAAAGAAATTATATTCACGACTGTTGTGTCGTCGAGGTGAATAATACACAGAGAATGAGTGCTTAACACATTTATCCAGCACCAGTACCGGTGCTAACATACAAAAACACAGAACAATAAGTTGCAAAACAATTAACAAGACAACTTACAAGGAATAGATGAGGGTCAAATGCTGTATAGCCAAACGAAGTAAGATCAGCCCGAATATTGGTCAGCTTAGTATCACTTATTAATCAACTGTTCAATCATTGATCGAAGACAATTTAAGGCTATGAGCCAGGACATCTGGTAGAGTGCTAGCTACTGTACACCACAGAACACATTAGAAAAAAAAGTTAAAGCTTTTAAAAGCCTTGTCTTCAAAGAATTGAGCATCATTTCATATATATATATATATATATATATAAATATATACAAACGTTGCAAGAGTCCAAGAAATTCCTGTGTGTGAATTTGTTTTGAGTGGATAAGGTCCTGCACATCACGAAAGGGGAATTAACAGGAGATAACTGATAATTGACATCCATTGGATATGGCACATGGAACTAGAACAGTCTACCCCAGCAAGCTAAATAAAGGGTTCAGTTAAACATTGCAGACACATGAAGAAGGCTGGAGTGTATAACGGCCGAAACGTTGTGATAAAAATGGTAACAAAGATGAGGATGATAGTCCGAGCAATGTAAATAGTGTAAATATATTTTAGTTTCAAAGTAAATGCCACGAACAGTGGATTTTTACTCCATCTGTTCTTTCTCTCACTTCGCTATATATATATATATATATATATATATATATATATATATATATATATATATAATGTGTGTGAGTGATTAGGAACAGATAAATATGTAGTTATGCATATGTGTATAATTATATTCTTCGACTGTTAATTATTTTTTTTATGCATGAAAATATGTGAATGGGAATGTTCATTGAAAACATCTAATGCCTCTGTGCATGCCAAGCACATATATCATAGTGATGTACCCAGCGGAGCGTATGCAACTACTCACATACATGTAAGTCGCACTGTCAAATGTCAAAAGTAGGCCGAATTGCATTCAAAATAGTTTCAAATCCTGTCCTTGAAATGTTCTTTGACATTACTGACAGTTTCACGATGTAAAAGTTGATCGTCTCAAGAATGTCAAAGAGCATTTCCAAGACGAGCCTGTGTAGGTCTTTAAGCGTTGATTTTTAAACATATGTTTTTAACTTATTGTGGCTTTATACGGGATTTTCAACAATGGAAAAGAGACAGCGTAAGATGTATCAATAATTTAAACAGTAAAATATTATATATTTATATATGTGAATGCGTAAGCGCACAGAAGTAAATATATATATGCATACATTTACTATTTTAATGACGGAAGAGTGATCAAGTTTGGAGAGAGAGCGTTTGGACATAGGAATGAATACTGCATTGTGACTGTCATTCATACGCTTCGAGCATTCTTCCATATAAATATACCAAAGTCAATATATATATATATACATAAATATATATGTATATATATATATATATATGTATATATATATATATATGTATGTATGTATGTATATATATATACATATATATATATATATATACATTGTATATATATATACATATGTATATATATATACATATGCATATATATACATATAAATACATATGTATATATATATGTATATATATATAGATATATACATATATATACATATGTATATATATGTATATATATAGAGATATATACATATATATATATACAAATGTATATATATATATGTATATATATATAGATAGATATATACATATATATATATATGTATATATATAGATATATACATATATATATATATACATATATATAAATATACATATATATATATACATATATATACATATATATATACATATATATATACATATATATATACATATATATATATTTTAAATATATATGTGTTATATATATATATTTTAGATATATATCTGTGTTATATACATAGATATTTTAAATATATATATATATGTGTCATATATATATATATTAAATATATATATATATATTATATGTATATATATATATATATATATATATATATATATATATATAATGAGATAAGGATATATATTTATATATATGAAAAACAATATTGGTGCAAAATGTATGACAAAGTGAAAAAAGTTTTCTTGTCAAGCAAATTTTTTCACTTCTCATACCTTCCCATGTCTCACAATCTCACTCATATTACTATGATAGCACAAGAAGTTTCTAGACTTGTCAAAGGCATTGATCTGAAGAAATTCACTGACCCAGACAAAATTCCTATAGCTTAAGAATATCAACCCGGAATTACCCCCAATCCTAGAAATCCGTTGCTTGAAAGAGAAATCCTTCCCAAGCCTGTGGAAGGTTTCAAGCGTATGCCCGGTTTTCAAGAATGCGAGTATGCGATCTTACCCCTCCCAGTAGAGACCCATCAGTCTCCTCAGTATCACCTGTAAACTCTTTGCTGCCATAATCAATAAGAGAGTCGTCACACTCTAACTCAACGTTAGATGACAAAGATCACCCCCTCTCTAAGTTCCCACGTCTCACTGACCTCAATGTCAGTGATATTACCATCACAGCACGAAAAGTCTCTAAAGTGCTTGACTCTAAGAAAGCCACTAGTCCAGCCCAAACTCCAGTGATTGTCCTTAAGAATATCAACCTCGAATTCCCCCCAATCCTAGTTATTCAACCTCTGCTTGAAGGAGAAATCTTTCCCAAGACTGTGAAAGGTGTCAAGCGTATGCCCGGTATTCAAGAACGCGGGCGTGCTTTCTTCATCCTCCAAGTGCAGACCCATTAGTCTTCTCAGTATCATCAGTTTTTTGAGGCCATAATCAATAAGATGGTCGTCGAGTTCCTAGAAAAGAACAATCTCTTTAGCGACGAGCTGTATGGGGTTCGGTCGACCCGATCCACTGCCGAAGTCCTGTCATCACTCAGAAAATCCGTGAGGCTCTTGACGAAAAACACACCTCGAAGACCATAGTACGAGAGCACTACCTCCTCAAGTCACTTGATGTAGGCCTCCGTATTGAGTCTGAATTTGGGAGTCCTTTTCTTATCGGAATGATCAGAGTGAATTTTTCGAGGTGCCGTAGCTTCGTAATCACATTTAGATTCATCCAACTCTTTCCGAATCCTCTACACTGATTGACACCCAAACACTCTAAAATGTTCGTATTGAAGCTTCCGGCACGAATGCCAAGGAGTACAGCATGCCGTTTCCAAATTCTTGACGAACTGAATGTCATGGTGGTCTTTTTAACAGAAACGGTGTCCAACTGATCCTACCATACTGTGCAGTCAACAAAATAAAAAAAAAACAAACAAATAACGCGCATGCTTGAAATTAAAAATATAAAATGGTGACAATTTGCCCATCGCATCCTATATATATATATATATATATATATATATAGAGAGAGAGAGAGAGAGAGAGGGGGGGGAATAGAGATATATATATATTTAAAAAATTGGCTCTCTCGTCCTTTTCGTAGCTCAATTCTCAGACTATCCTCACATATAATTTGATTACAGTGGGGAGGTCTTGTGCAAAACCAACGACAGTTTTTGGAAAACACGAATACAGAGGGCTGCTGCTAATAGTGTACCACAAGATCTCCTAACGCCTGCGCTCAGATTTTGAATTCAGTGTTTTCCTTCTCCTAGACTGGTTGATAACCAAAGCTATAGGTCCCAGTTATATATATATATATATATATATATATATATATATATATATATATATATATATATATATATTAGTTTTGTTTGTGTGGAGGCCTACTTAGCGGCGAATACACAATTTATCAGTTGATAACTTTTAACACTTTTATCTCTGAATGTTTTATGAAGAGAAAACGGAATTGAAATATAATTTCATTTTTTTTTTTCTTTTCTAGACTTTATCATTGCATTTGCCTTTTTAGTATGAAATGGTTAAATTAAGTTTTCAGATTTCGTATATCTATGCCTAATGTTAAAAAATTACAAGAAAAAACTATTTACATTAAAATTACATTTAAATTATTATTACAATTTTTATCACTCTCTCATACATACACACACACACACATACACGTGTGTGTGTATGGAATTAATGGAATTTTATACTTTCTAAATCCCAACATTATTTCTGATTCTAATAATATATATCTATCTCAGTCTGTTCATATGTATGTCTCTCTCTCTCTCTCTCTCTCTCTCTCTCTCTCTCTCTCTTTCTTTCGTTCTTTCTTTCTTTCTTTCTCGGTCCCTATCTCTGTCCATGTCTCTATCTATTTATCCATCTCTCTCACGAAGTGGTAGAAAGAAAGATGGTAGAAATAAAGAGATAGAAAGAGTGACTGTCACCCTTTCTTGCTACCACCCGTTTCTCTTTCTTTCCTTTCTCTTTCTTTTTCTCTTTCCTCCTCTCCTCTCTCCCTCTCTCTCTCTTTCCATGTCTTCTCATCTCTTTTTCTCTCCTCTCATCTCATTCTATTTTTCTCCTCCCTCCCTATTTTCTCTACTCTATCGTTCTCTCACCTCTCTATTGTTCTCTACTCCTCTCTACTCCTATCTCTCTTCTACTTTTCTCTCTCCTCTCTCTCTTTCTCCTCTTTTCTCTCTACTTTCTCTCTTTATATGTTCTCTCTCTACTTATCTTTCTCCTTTCTCTCTTTACTTTTCTCTCTTTCCATTCTCTATCTACTTTTCTCTCTCTCTCTCTCTCTCTCTCTCTCCATTCACACTCTACTTTCCTCTCTATTCCCTCTCTCTATAGAGTAAACAAACAGTGAGGTCGTTGTCTTTTTCTCCACCATTACTTCTTTCCCTCTTTCTTTCATAGCACGTCCATCTTTTCTTAACAACTTTGTTTCCTGCTTCCATCATAACCTCGCCATTCTTCTAGCATCTTTTACTCTTTCAGATTATTTCTTATTCTCTTTAATTCTCAATCCCAATCTCTCTCTCTCTCTCTTTCTCTCTCTCTCTCACTGATTTTTGTATCCGCCCCATCCACCCACACGACCTCACGCTGCCGCCCACCGTAAATCGGTATGTCTCTCCGCCCGTCTCTTTCTCACTCTCTCGAGTGTGCCGGCATGCCTTTTCACCAGCTCCTTCTCTTCCTCCCAACTCTCTTACTTTTATACCCGACGCCTCATTCATTCATCTAAATCTCTGGTCCATTCATTCACATATATATATATATATATATATATATATGTATATATATAGTGTGTGTGTGTGTGGTTGTGTACTTGTGTGTATATGTATATATACATATATCTGTTTGTTGTATTGAAAATCGTATGCAGGAAGAGTTGCGTGATAGATACCGGGAGTTAAAGCACACATATACAAACAAAGATTTATAACCTTTACACACATATACGCAGACGTGAAGGGTGCGACCGTCAGCGCTGACCCATTACAAAATGGACGACAATAGGGCAGGTTGAGAGGATGCTTTCTTTGACCACTATCATTACGAAGTCTGCCCTAACGAAAACAGACAAGATAGCCACCACTAATACTCAAGCACGAACACATTGCGAATTCATATAATCAGCCACGCATCTTTATTTTTATACATAAGTCTGATTTAATCTTCGC
>OZ010588.1:41750027-41760027 GCA_963932145.1 Acanthosepion lycidas
GAAAATGTTATTAGCAAAGACGCGTTTCACTGGAGAAAGCGTAGACTTTCTTTGGCATCATCAATTTTCATCATCGGTCTTTCTTTTACTCAGACTGGTGATGCCAAAGACACGATAAGTTTTCTCCGATGAAACGCATCTTTAAAAACAAAAAAAAATTACACTTTGTCTCACCATCTTCACCTCTCTCTCTCTCTCTCTATCTATCTATCTATCTATCTATATATATATATAATCATTATTAGTATTAGGTTGGTGCAAAAATAATAGTAACATATGTGAGAAAACGTCATTATTTTTGCACCAACTTAATAGTAAATGGTTGGCAGGACAGGGATTAGAAAAGGATAACAACAAAAAGAAAAGATTTCTAGGAGATGCCAAAGGCAGGAAATTGTGGAGAGCGGTAATATATATATATATATATATATATATATATATATATATATATATATATATATATATATATATGAATAATTTTTATCTCGCTAAAATAAACTCTAACCAGCGTATATTGTATTTCCTTTTACTCTTTATTATGCATAAGACCGATTCCAACAATAAAGAATAACTTCTGTAGAAGTTGCTTTTCCGAACGAAACGCGTAACTACCAAGTAATTTTTTCCATCTTGTTTTGTAGTTGTCTACTATAGATATAATTAACTATCTACCTACCTACATACATACGTGTGTTTTTATGTTTATATGTGCCTACGTACTCAGATAGAAAGGAAGGAAGAAATTGTGAATACAGAAATCAAATATTAATATCTACAAACTCACTATATCTAAGAAGGAATGCACTTTTCCCATAAATATAACTCATTTTACTCTGTCTCTATCTCTTTACATACATACATACATACATACATACATACATACATACATACATACATATATATATATATATATATATATATATATGTATGTATGTATGTATATCTTATTACTATGAACGTTATTTTAGTGGGTCCACGTGTTACTAAAGTTTATGATAATGAGATATGATGCTTGATTAAAATATCCATTTTAAAATATGTATCTGTATAACTGATCCAAGTATGTTAAGATACTTTTTTTCTTCGGTACAAACGATTTAAATGCGCAAGTGTAAACTAATGCCTGGGTTAAAAATGTATGTGTCTGTAGAGAGTAAAGTCCTTAAAGCTTGTTTTCATTTATTTAACAGAATCTATCTTGCATATTTATAAGTCTACCATTTGTCCTTGCTTTGAATATTGCTGTCATCTGGTTTGTTGCTCTTACTATATATTTAGAGAATCTGCACTGTTACTGGTTCTGACCTAGCATTTCTGTTTCAGTCACTTTCACACCACCGTTACGTAAATTCCCTGTGTCTTTTCTGTAAATACTTTCATGGTAACTGTTCTGATGAACTTTCCTCTATGGTACTTAGACATTATGAATTTAAGCTCAGTACTAGATTGGTGGCAAGGCGTTATCCTTTTACAGTTAAAATGGCAAGATGTAAACGCAAGTTCTATGCTGACAGTTTCTTCAATCACACTTCTCACTTGTAGAATTTTCTTCCGGCTTCTGACTTCCCAGTAAAGTTTGATCTTCAAAAGTTTAAATGCAATGTCAATCGTTATCTCCTGTCTTAATTCTTGTTCTTTTATTGTATTCTCTGTTTAATAGTATATTCTTCTCATATTTTCTAACACTCAGTAACCCCTTGCAGCTTAGTGGCTTTATTGTCTTGCTCGTGGTGAAATGATTAAAAAAAGGACACCATATTACATATTATAGTTTCCTTCCGCGGAAAATCTCTCATCGTTTACAGAAGCAGGAAAATAGTACGTTCATCACGATTATTATTATTATTATTATTATTACATCCCGCGAGGATTAGTAATTATGTAGCTGGTGCTATAACCAAGATAGACCTTGATTGTTCTCTGAATAAACTTTAGTACGGATACTTCACTCGCAATCACTAATATTAGAATAATGTTAAAATGCTCGTACAAAGATGCCACTTTCCATTCTGTAGCTATACATATTAAAATATTTAAATATACAAAAGCGAATTAATAAATGTAAAAGTAAAATTTATTTATATATATTTGTAGACAGAAAATGTATGAGATATATATTTTTATGAATGTTAGTTCATGTTTCGGGTGTTTATTTCTCTTCATCAGAAATACAATTATAATTTTCAAGTTCAAATGTTACTGTACATTCTAGTCGTATGTTTTTTGTCTGAATTTCTGTGATGAGGAGTTATTTACACTGTTGCGGATGAGCAATAACTGAACAGTACGAAAAATAAAGACGAGACAATATCCTTAGACATGCGCATTGGGACGGGAACAGCCTACCTGGTAAATTAAATAAAGGTTTCAGTTAAAGAAAGTGTGTGTGTGAGTGTGTGTGTGTGTGTGTGTGGAGAAGCATGAAAGGTGTAAACAAGTGACAAAATGGAAGCACTAACTAACGCAAGAAGGAACTACTTCAAAATAAAAATTATTTTATCGACGGATTCAGATCGAACGATGGGTGGGGGAAATATAACAAACGCCGATTACAGTTTTAGATCTAAAACGTTAAAGATACAGAGTTGGTGAGCTCTGATATATTTAGATGTCATTAATCTTTCCATCGGCATTATCTTTAATTATTTCAATGCATAATTTTGTAAGTTTTACTATTTTGTAATTCACTTACACACTATTATTCCGATGCGTAAATTTACACACACACACACACATATATATGTGTGTGTGCGTGTGCGTGCGTGTGTGTGTGTGTGTGTATGTATGTATATATATTTATGTATGTGTATATACATATATTTATGTATGTATAACCAAGCCTTGTGAGTGAAATTGGGTAGACGGAAATTTTGGGGTTCGTCGATAGCTGTGCTAGCACGAAGCAACAAGTCATTGTGGCCGAGGGTTTGAGCGTGCTGGCCTTGATCAGATTGTTGATCCTGTTTGATAACACACTCTTTCCCAGAAACTGTAACTAAGGTCTGTTCAGCATAGTTGCAGTATAAACCACAGGTGGGCTCTGTGGATGTTGAGAAAACACAAAATGTGCCTGAGCGAGCGTCTGCAACAGGGATTGGCTAGCCGCTCTAGTAGACGAGTATCCTCGAATACGAGTGGCTAGTGTATATATATATATATATATATCAATTTGGTTTGCTTGGTGTAACGGCATATAAACATCTTATGAGTCATTTAATGCCGAAACTTATTTTTTTTGTTTTACTATTAATATCTACTCCCTGATTTATTTTTTTACTATAAGAATGTATTCCTATACTTACATAATGTTTTGACCCCGGTTTGGCGGTTCACTAATTACCCCTAGCTGGGACTCTGACCTGTGTAAACACCCCGGGTCAGGGTGGACCTGGGAACAACAGCAATTAAGAGGTTCTTCCATGCTCCTCAAAACCTCGTGATCAGAGACCTTGCTGCCAGATGTACTTTATCATCATACCCAGGACAGATACAAACATCAAAACACACCATATATAGGGCTAGCTAGATATATAGATCCAAAAATGATTACATAGATAGATAGATAGATAGATAGATAGATAGATAGATAGATAGATAGATAGATAGATGGTTCCAAAAATGATTAGATAGATAGTTCTAAAAAAGGATTAGATAGATAGATAGATAGATAGATAGATAGATAGATAGATAGATAGATAGATAGATAGATAGATAGATCCAAAACGGATTATATGAAGAGGTAGATGGATCCGAAAAGCATCAGATAGATAGATCCGGAATAGATTAGATAGATAGACAGACCCGAAAAGGATTAGATAGATAGATAGGTCCAAAGAGGATTAGACATATACATGGTTCCAGAAAGGATTAGCTAGATAGATAGATAGATAGGTAGATATTAGCTGAACGTGACAACGAAACATGCGTGTGTCGTATCATTTCATACGAACACATATATTCATATAGTGATATGTGTCTAAGAATTACCTAACATTTCAATGAATTTAATGTTACACAATCTGTAAAATTACATAGTCTTCCGTATATTTCCGGATATTTCGGAATTCAGGAAAAAAAATAATGATCGTTATTTCCTATCATATTTTTTTCTTTCTTTAAGGGGGAACTATTTCGCGCCCTAAGTTCCCTGAACTTTAGGCGAACACCGCGTCTATGCAACTGGACTGTCAAATGATATCTTGAAAACCCAAATAAACATGTGCATTTCTATCAACCGACATACTTAGATTTCATTGCCACAATTGTACTTTTCTATTTCGTTTTAAAAGCAGTAAAATCTCTATCTTCCCTTTCTTCTTTCCCCTTTCTTCTTTCCCCTTTCTTCTTTTCGTCTTTCTTCTTTTTCTCCTTTTTCTTTTCCTCTTTCTTTTGATGGCCTTTCTTTTCCCTTTTCTTCTTTTACTTTTTCTACTTTTCTCCTTTCTATTTTTCTCCTTTCCTTTTTTACTCTTTCTTCTTTTTCCTTTTCTTTTCAAATTTCTTCTTTTCGACTTTTTTCTATTCCCCTTTCTTCTTTTCGCCTTCTTTCTTTTCCTCTTTCTACTTTTCTCTTTTCTTCTTTTACTCTTCTTTTCGCCTTTCTTTATTTCCTCTTTCTTCCTTTCCCCTTTCTTTTTTTTTCGCTTTCTTCTTTTCCCCTTTCTTCTTTTCCCTTTTCTTCTTTCCCCCTTTCTTCTTTCCCCTTTCTTCTTTCCCCTTTCTTCTTTTCCCCTTTTTATTTTCCCCTTTCTTTTCGCTTTTCTTCTTTTCCCCTTTTTATTTTCCCCTTTCTTCTTTTTCCTTTTCTTCTTTCCCCCTTTCTTCTTTCCCCTTTCTGCTTTTCGTCTTTCTTCTTTTCCCCTTTTTCTTTTCCCCTTTCTTCTTTTCCCCTTTTTATTTCCCCTTTCTTCTTTCCCCTTTCTTCTTTCCCCTTTCTTCTTTTCTTCTTTTCGCTTTTCTTTTTTTCCCCTTTTTATTTTCCCCTTCCTTCTTTTTCCTTTTCTTCTTTTACCCTTTCTTCTTTCCCCCTTTCTTCTTTTCGTCTTTCTTCTTTTCTTCTTTTTCCCTTTATTCTTTTCCCCTTTTTTTTCTTTTCGTCTTTCTTATTATTCTTCTTCTTCGTGTGTGCAAGAAAGAGTATATTATGTTAGGAGTCTTTTTGATTCTTTTTTTCTTTCTTTCTTCAAACACTAACAATTTCTTTCCTCTTTCATTTATGTATTACTCTGTTTGCGCGTGTGAAATATTGTCTCAAATATTCAGGAAATCCTAACAGCGCGCAAGAAACGAATCTTCTTTCTCATGGAATCTGGTAAAATCCGACTTGGCCATTTCATGCATATACCAGATGTCATTGAAAGAAAGAATGGAAAGTGACAAGTAATATTTTAACTAAAACATTTTACCTATAATCGAATTGAAACACTTTTGTGTAGAACATAATCCACACACACACACACAGATAGATGATGGTGGTAAAAAGTTGCACTAACAACGACATTTGTGCTTCACTGACCAAATATGAGAGCGGCATACACATAGATAGAGTTGGGCACCTGGAGGTGTTGTAATGGTTAGCAAGTTTCTCTCGCTAGAACAATTACGACTGAGTAGTGAGGTCGATCCTCACTGGATGCACCATACTCTCGGCCTTGTGCCACATCGGAGCTACGCTTGGAAAATCGGTAAACATAGATATAGTTACCACTTGGGAGTGGGTGTATATATATATATATATATATATATATATATATATATATATATATATATATATAATTATCAAAGATTGTATGGAGTGGATTTAGAAATCAACACTTCCTAGTTAATGTCAATTCAAACGATCTTCCCAGGACAAGTGTAAGTTTGTAGTGTATATATATAAATATATATAAATAAGTTATAAGGAACTTGGTAAACCGAATTGGTAAATCCAAAGAGGATGAAATCCTGAGAGCTCAATGTGAGGACAGAGCTGATATGTAATGAAAAACAAACCACTTTAAGGTACCATTACGATAATTTATCTCACCTAAATCCTTTTTTAAGGATTCAGGATCATCAGGTAATATTCGTTGTTGGAAGTTTTACCTGATGATCCTGAATCCTTAAAAAAGGATTTAGGTGAAATAAATTATCGTAATGGTACCTTAAAGTGGTTATGTATATATATATATATATATATATATATATATATATATATATATATAGCCACACTGATGAGCTGTGATACAGCAAAACAGTCTGTCTGTTGATGACAATATATATATATATATATATATATATATATATATATATATATATATATACACACACACACATTCACATGACGGAAGGCATTTTTGTTGTACTAGTTTTCCCAAGACCTTGTGTATGAGTTTGTATGAAATATTGTATTTCATAAGATACAGAAGAATTTAAAGAAAACTGTGTACATATATGCGTTTAAGCGTAAATATATATAGATAACAATATGCTCAAAATAACACACACACACACACACACACACATATATATATATATATATATATATATATATATATATATATATATATATGTATATGTCTTTGTATGTATATATCAACGTCATTTTATCGCGAACTCCAATTTCACTTTCGAATTTTGCACTCGTCATTTTTTATTTTATATTTATTTAATTGTTATTTTTTATTTTTGAAATACAAGGAAAATTTTACTGGGAGAAAACATGAACAAATTGCACATTCGCTAACGGAATCGTAAAAGCATTCACTTTACTTCACAACAAATAAGTCAGATTGTGTGAAATTCTACTGGAAATAAAACGAAAATTCTCTTGTCTATTTATACGGAAACTACAACGGGTACAGGGAAGGCGATAATACAGTCTAATGAATTAATACCTCTCTTTCTCTCTTAATATATATATATATATATATATATATATATATTCACCACCAGAGGAGGCGACCTATATTTTAATACAGTGCACTATTGCCCCTTGCTAAAATTCATTACTATCCGCCCTACTGTGCTCATATCCATTGTTTGGTCTCCGTAAATGTTCCGCTAGCTTCGGTGAATATCAATGGGTGTGAATTCGTCGCACCTCTGCTTTGTACGCATATATATGTCAGGCGCCATCTTTTTGAGAATAATGCTCAGCTGCTGCGTATAGCAATGCAAAGAAGAAAAAAGTAGGCGTAATTGGCGGGGAGTGCATGTGTGTGTGTGTGTGTGTGCGCGCGCGCTCTCATGTGGATGTTTATATGTCTAATAATCAATTGGAACTGATTGTGTGCGCATGTACAAAATTACGTTAGACTAGCAAAATCATATATTCTGTATCAGCATTGTACGGGGAATATTTTCAATCATTTATACGGACTTTTCACAATTTGAATTTAAATGAATAATCCAAAATAGGCTGATGGATTTTAATTTTTCACACGGACTCTAACTGTAGGACCAAACTTTATTGATTTGACGTTTCAGATATTTCTACATTTCTCTTTAATAACAATATCCATCTGTAGAACAACATTTGTACTGCCTCAAGATAAAAAATAAAAACTCTCACTATAGTCATATATATATACGGTAATGCACAATGAGTAGACAAATATCAGAAATTTTAACCTTTTCCTGTATAACATTTACAAAATATTAAGCTAATCATTTTCATGCATATTAACCAAGAACTGCTTACCAGGTATTCTTCTTATACTATGTGCAGTGTCCCTTAAGGCTGTTGGCGATCATGGCTCTCCACAATTTCTTATTCTTTATAACTTTTACTAGATTTTGCATTTTTATCTCTCGCAAATCTCTGTCCTGGCATTTATTTCCACAAGCTCGTTCCTCTGTCCATCTTGTCTTCAATGTCTTGTGAGTGTTAAATTTTCCAAGCCCTCTCTCCTCATTATGTGCCCTAAAATTTTCATCTGATAAGTATAAGCGTCCTTTTTTGTTTCCATTTGCGCAAAATCAGGAACAAACAACGCGTATGCACGAAATTAAAAATATAAAATGGCGACAATTTACCCATCGCGCCCTGTATGACAATACCCTCATTCAGTTAAGACCAGAAGCCCTGAAAAACATGCTTCCTCCTCGTCTTCCTTCATGATAATAATAATAATTATTATTTCTATTTTTATTATTATCATCTTTTTTTATATAACCACATTTCTGTTGCTTCAAGTCTCTTTTTCATCTTTGATGACATTGTCCAGTATTTGCTTCCATATAGATCGGTTTTCGTTAGAAGTTCAGCACTCTTTTCTTTTTTCTAACAAGATTTTCTCATATCTTAATACTTTGCTTAGCATTTGGAAAGCGTCTTTTTGCTATTCCAATGCGCCTTCGGATTTCGAGGTGGCATTTCCCATCCTCTGTTAAAACATTTGCAAGATATTTAAACTTCTGTACCTGGTTAATTATAATTTAGAAAATGTTTAGAACTCTTTTCATCGTCATAAAGAAACTTCTTTTTGCTTTCCATCAACATGAATAACGTTAACTTCTAGGAGAGTAACTCGGTTAAACGTTTTTCCACTGAAATGAAGTGAAAAGATTATGTAGAATCAATTTCTTGGTTTACTGTGGTGTTCTAGACAATTTTTTATCGCCAATTTATCTTAAACCTTTATAAATCTGCTTTTCATCCTTGCATTGAATATTGCTGTCACATTTGGGCTGGTGCTTCTGCTAAGTATCTAGAGATTCTTAGCAAAATAAAAAAAAAAGAAGAATCTACAATGTTATTGGTTCTGATTTGGTATCTTCACTTCAGTAACTTTCCAATCGCCGTAATGAAGCTTCCCTCTGCCTTTTCTATATATATTTTCAAGGTTCATGTTTTAATGAGCTTTCCTCTTTGGTGCCCCGACTTTACGAATTTAAGTACAGTATTAGATAGGCAGTTAAATCTCGTCATTTTAAAGTTGAAATTGTGAGATGCAACCGTATGTTTTATGCTAACGGTTTCTTCTCTCGAACTTAATGCCTGTGAAATTCTATTTTAGCTTCTTGTTTTTCCAGTCAACTTCGATCTTCAAAATTTTAAATGTGATACCGGTCATCATCTTCTGTCCCCTTTAATCCTGTTTTGTTTATTGTCCGCTGTCATTAATAATGATTTTCCCAGATTCTTTTATTCTCAGTAACAGCTTACGTCTTAGTGAATTTATCGCCTTGCTTGGGGTGAAATGATAAAATTTGCCTAACAATTTTTTAATTGTTTTTATGTTGTAAACACCATTTGTTAGTAATTTATATGAAAGGTTGGTAAACAGTCATTACATGTTAGTTTTTTTTTTTTATCTCAGTTGGAGGCACGACCGAAAAGCCACGAAGGCACAAGGTTTTACAGGGTGTGAAAGAATTACTATCAGAAACATTAATAATGTGCGGAAAGAGAAAAGAGTAATCATGAGGACAGTAGATGGCGATTGAAATTGCATTTACATTTTTTCAGGAACGGAGTTCCACAAGCGAGAAGTGCTAGAAAAGAAACTGTTAGCATAGAATTTACGGTTATATCTAACCAGCTCAACAGTCTAATTCTGCGCTTAAAATTCATAAAGTCTAAGTATCATACCGAAGAACTCACCCGAAATCTTACCATGAAAGTATTTAAGAATCGCAATTGTTGTATCATACGTACTGACGATAATGAGTATGCCCCCATTCACATAAATACAGTAGTAAATACTGTATGTTGGTCTGCAGTTGAAGATTCGGGCAGAGAGCATTCTTGGACGGGGTTATGTTGTTGTTATGTTGTTTTCAAGCCATCAATCGAGTAGGGTGATCGTCAATTGAGTAGATTCCAGAAGGTCTGCCATCCCTCCCTAGAGGACACACGCGACATCGTAGTCATTGAGCGAGAATTTACATGATCATACTACTTCTGAGTCGGCATGAAAACATCGTTCGTAACTGAGTATGCTTTTTATTGAATAACACTTTCCTGTTGCCAGAAGTTAAGATTTCAGTTTTAAAATGTGTACAATTTCTTGGA
>OZ010588.1:41762527-41780027 GCA_963932145.1 Acanthosepion lycidas
CGGGTGGGAATTAGGGGGCGTGAAAAAAAAAGGAAGCCAAAAAAAAAAAAAAAAAAAGAATTGGGGTTTACGTGTAGGGTGTGGATGGGGTAGGGAACTGAGGTATGGGAGAGGAAAGATGGAATCCACCCGTTCTTCTGGATCCCTTGGTTCGTTTCGTTACCAAATATAAACTAAAAATTTCAAGTGGGCACTGAAGCTGAATTAGACCCCGGGAAAAAAGTGCGGTTTAAAAAAAAAATAAAATAAAATTAAAAAATAAATAAAAAGAGGCTGAAAAAGGAAGAAGAGCGGGGTGAAGTTTTAAGTTTCTTGCCGAAAGATATTTGGGGCAACGGCAAATGGTAGGTGAGCGGATTTTTACCAGCGAATAAAAAAAAATATGTCAGCTTCCTTTAGTTGTATAATTTCGTTACTGTAAGAATATTGTACATGTATTATCCCTATTCGGCCACTAACAATTCATTTTGTCATCATATCCAGTACGTTACAGTAGACAGAATATTTATAATATATATCTATTATAAACTCATTAGCAGTACCTTTTATCTATAATAACACTATTCTGTCAGTAACTCTAAAATTAATTCTTGTTTGCTGACAATTCTTTTTTTTCTCATTTTCAATACATTTCTATAAATATATGTAATGCATTTATATGGTCAAATCATTAATAGTAGATTTGCATTAAGCATATATAGCGCTATTCAGTCAGTAACGACCCTTTTATCATCATTTCCAATGCATTACTATAGTCAAACTATTTGTAATACATTAATATTTGTAATACATTAATATTTGTAATACATGTAATGTGCCATGCGTGAGACACGCTTAGGCGATCATGTATCTTTCGACACACGCCTAACGAGGCAGATTTTTTCCTGCAATAGGTTGCTATTTCTTTCTGCGGTAGACCAGTTGCCATCCAAGTCTATAGAACCCGGTCGGTCCTGCTATTTGTACTGGGGTGACGAAGAGGATTCATACCTTTCCTAAGGGTATTAGCACGTAAGTGAATGTAATGGATTCGACTGGAATTCGAACTCGGCTCTCCGAGTCCTCAGTCCGAACCGTTATTCATTATGCCTCCTTTGTAATACATTACTTTGATAAAAACATTATCATTATTTCATCATCGTTTCCAATGAATTCTTCTTTTGCTTCTATGTGTCGTGTCCCTTCAGGACATTGGCGATCCTAAATCTCCAAAATTTCCTGTCCTTTGTAGAGCTTGATAAATTGTGTCTTTTTGTTATCTCTCTTAAATCTTGTTCCGCCATTCATTTACTCTTCCTCGCTAGGTAGGTTGTGCGTTGTCTTCAATCTGTCACCTGAGTATCAAATTTTCCAAGCCCTCTTTCCACTTATAAATGCCCTATAAATTTCAACTGTTTCTAATGTTATCTATAAGTGTTCGTTTGGTTTCCGTTTTCCCTAAAACTTCGTCGTTGCTAAAGACCATGATATTCTACGCATCCTTCTGTAGAACCACATTTCTTTTGCTTCAAGTCTCTTGTTCATCTGTGAGGAGATTGTCTAACATTGACTGTCATATAGGAAAACTGATATTACGTCATTGATATTACGCACTTTCCATCCACTATTAAAACACCTGCCGGATATTTAAATTATTGTAATTGTTTGAATTCGCCCTCGCCAATTGCAATTGAGGTGTAGTCTTTTCTTCTTGCTTTCATTCACTACCTTCTATATACGTTCTTGATGTTTCTTTTCTGTGTCTGCTATCAACACTGTCTCATATACATATCTTATGTTATTAATATTCAAAACATCTGTAACACATTTCCTTTAAATAATTAGCAGTATTTTTGTATTAAACATTATAGCCTTAGTCAGTAACATATGCATTCATTTCTTTTTTTTTCGTCATTTTCAAGACATTTCCATACTAGGAATATATGCAATACATTTCTAAAATAAAAATAATTAACAGTGCATTTACATTAAATATATAATAGACCTGTTCTGTCGGTAATACTTGGTTTGTCTTTAAGTCAAATTTTCAACGTGAATTCTGAATATGCAAACTTGTATCAAAATTGGTTCGGTTACGGAAGAATTTCTGTTATGCAGAAAATATCTAAATCATTGGCCAGTGTTTAATATCTCTTGCTCTCTGAGAAACAGGATTAAATTGCGCCAGGTTTTATATTTGGCAGACTCGTTAAAATTGAACTTCTTGATAGACTCTGATACGAATGCTCAAAAAATAAAATATAATTTTTTTATGTGGTTGAACTTATTTTCATGTATGAATAATTCATTTGATAAATATTAAGTATAAGATCCTTTTTATGTTCATAAATACACTTCTTTTTAAACTTTGTGCAAGTTTCCCCAATATATTGTAAGGAACAGCTGCTTCAGAATTATTTTTGTTATGGACTTTTTGCTTCTATTCATAGTGTTTTTTATAGATATATTTTTTTATTTATATCGGAATTTTTCCATATATATATATATATATATATATATATATATATATATATATATATATATATATATATATATATCCGTGTATGCGTGTCTGTGTCCGTGTGTATGTGTGTGTTTAAAAGAGAAAGAAAGATGGTAAGAAGTAGTTTTAACGAACTTTGGGGGGTTTTTCATCTTTCTTCAGGACAGTGTGTGGTTATTGCCGCTAAAACTGAGCGATACCATCTGTCTGGCATCCAATAGCAGGTGCATATGAAACTTCAGTTTTGGGTTTGGTTTAAGTATCGCTCAGTACTGATTGGTTAATACTGCCGCACACTTACGGACATAATTCCAGATTGGTCAATCAATCGACTGATTGAATGAAGATAATAAAACAATACGCTCAATAAGTATACTTGCTTGGAATAAATGAATTGAAAAAGAGTAAAAATCGAAAAGTATAAGAACAATGGCTTTGATCTTATTGTCTGGACAGGTAGGAAAATTATGGCAGAGTGACTTACCCAAATACTCACTCTCACACTCTTCTGTCAAACATCTTCGCATGCCTGTGACGAAAGTTTTTGTCTAAATGTATGACAATATAACAGAGTTCAGGGATAACTAGATTCAAGTGTGAAGTTAAGGTCCAAGTTCAGCCGGAATTAGAACCTGCTTCAACAATTCACCGTCGCCAATCGTTTTATCCGAAACTCCGACTTATCTGTCTAGTTGGTTGTCTCCAGACGGATACTTCTGACTACTTCTGATCATTTCTGTCATTCACAACTCTACCCAATTATTCCTTTCTAATTCCGATGTGATCTATGAGTTGTTCGAAGAAGGTCCCTGCTGATTTACCTCTTGATCTTTTGCCATAATTTGGATCACGTAGTGTAAGGTAATAAACAACGTTTTGTTTACTTCTCAAGCAATGACCACTAAACCACACCACACCAGAATGTTTGATAGATTCACATATAGTGTTTTTGTATTTTCTTTCTTTATGGGGTATATGTTGTAGCAAGTTGTCATTTTAAACATCTATCAAGTTCAATGTACCTTCTAGACCTTTTTTTTTTTTGTCAGCGATTTTATTAATGTCCAACAGCTTGATTCCTATAGAGATTCTGTTTCTGCTTTGATGTAAAAAGATGAACTTTCAGCCTTCTTTTTTTTTTTTTTTGACTTTATTTTTGATAATGCTATCCAACCCACTGCACTTCTGACATTTATGTATTTTAGCGAAGAGTTCAACCATGATCCCAGAATTATTAAAAAAAAAATCATCCATTTTCATATTGAAACATCTGTACTTATTTGGTTTCGACAGGATTCGAATCTGTATCCTATACGGAACCGTCATATAGCCTGATGTGCCTTACCGCTCGGCCACAAAGGATCGTTCGGATCCTGTGGAAGGACGAATATTTTTTAGGAAAATTTCTTGGACATTCAGGCCGGTAAATATTGTTTAATACTGTTTATCATAAACAGAGCATTTACTTAAATACTTGTATCTATAAAAAGAATGTTAAACATAAAAATTTCTTTAAATAATTGTCGGACTTTTTCCATTTCATAATATACATATATATATATATATATATATATATATATATATATATATATATATATATATATATATATGTATGTATTCTGTAGCCCCCGTTGTTCGTCTTAATTTCCTCGACAAAATCCAGAGACGGATATGCAATGTGGCTGACCCTGATCTGGTATTTCGTTTACAGTCGCTCTCTAATAGACGTGTCGTCGCCTCCCTTCGTCTTTTCTACAAATATTCTCGCAGTAACTGCTCCGACGAGCTACTTTCGCTGGTTCGCAAACTACATGAATTTAAACGTGCTACTAGGTTGGCATCTCCGTCCCACCCTTTCACTGTCGAAACGATTAGCTGTTCTCTTCTACTCCAATAGCTTCATGTCTCACATTTCCCGTATGTGGAACTCCCTTCTTCTTGCTTGCTTCCCGAATAGCTATAATCTCCAAATACTCAATTGTAATGTCAATCGACATCTCCAGATACCTTGATCTATTCCTCGTCCTTCCCTTCATCCTTTCCTCTATCACGCCTCTTTTCTCTTGCTCCCACTCTCTGTAACCCCTTTCATGCTAGTGACACTTCCGCCTTGCTTCGGGTGAAATGCTTAAAAAATATATAAAAACACCCTCTGGGCATTGAACTCTGTTAATGATCTATAATACCAGATTGCTAACCATTATACTATGACGAAGTGCCCGAGTTAGCTAAGAGGTTTTTTCTTTTATCTGACATCTCATCCTCGGGATGTTGGCGACTATGGCTCTCCACCTCTTCCAATCCTTTGTAGCACTTAGTAATGCCTGTCTTTTTAACATCCCTCCCACCATGTTCCGCCAGGTAAAGGGGTTCGCTACCTTCATCTGCCGCTTTTATCTTCGATATGTCCAAGTTTTCCAAGATCTCTTTCCTCATAAATGCGTCCGAGAAATTTCAGCTGTGTCTTTTTGATTTCGATTTCTGTTTCCATTTTCATTAAAAAATTTCTTTATTTTTTACATATTCCGTCCATAGCATTCTCGGCACGTTTTGTAGAACAGCATTTCTGTTGCTTTCAGTTTTCTCTTTATCGGTGAGTAAATTCTCCAGCATTCACAGCGATATAGGTGATTTGATATTGCATAGTCATTAAGCATTCTTTTCTTTAGTTCTAAGGAAAATATTTCAGCTTTTTAGTAGCTTGCTTAGTTTTGAAATGCGCCTACGGATTTTAGTTTTTCATTGCCCATCTTTTGTTAAAAAAATTCCCAGATATTGAAACATCTGTACTTGTTTGGTTTTTAGCTTTTCCAATCACTAAACGCTATTTACTAAGGTTACTGCTTGCATATGGTCATAAATATACGAAGCCTGGTAAGTATCAAACTCGATACTTAGTAGCAATAGCTAATAACTAAATAAGACGATAATAACTAAAGACAGACGAGATTTTTTTTTCTTTTTTTACTTGGTTCCTTTTTGCTGTGGTCCAAATGCTTATTATAATAAAGATTTGGACAAAATTTGACATTTATAAAAGGTTTATTCGTCCAAATAAAAATTTTAACAAATTTTAACGTTCATAAAAGATTAAATTTGTCCAAATAAAGATTTGGACAAATTTTAACGTTCGTAAAAGATTAAATTTGTCCAAATAAAGATTTGGACAAATTTTAACGTTCGTAAAAGATTAAATTTGTCCAAATAAAGATTTGGACAAATTTTAACATTCGTACCGGAAAAAAAAACAACAGTATATCAAAAAACGGTTTTATATTGTCAATTCTATTGCAGTATGCTCCCATAACAATGTTATTTAAATCAGCTACTTTTAGAACTTTAATAAAACTCAAGCATATGGAATTGTGTTTATGTATTCTTTTATATCTCGAGAAACGATAATAAAAGTTTTAAAACACTTTTCTTGTAAAAAGTCTAATAAATAAACATATAAACTGTTGTTGTTTAATTCTTGAAAAAAGTATAAATCCAGATGTTCGCAAACTATTTTAGTTTAAATTAAGGGGTGACTGAAAATATAAGAACCTGGAAAATGCTTTTATTCAGAATTTATAATTACATTTACTAGTAGTTATGTGTTTGTTTAAATCTTCTCTTGATCATAGATATTTTTATTAATTTATGAATAAAACATGTCTTCATAGTTATTTATTTTTAATATAGTAAATGATAAACATTGTACCAGTTTCACTTCATCTTGTAAATATAAAATTATTAAATAATCTATTAAAATAGTTTAATTCTTTTGTTATCAATTCCCGAGAAAAAAAAATGAGAATACATAAACCCAATTTCATATGCTTAGGTTTTATTAAAATTCGTAAAATGGCTTTTTAATACAATAAAAATTGTCGAGGGCCTATGTAGAAATAGCGGTGTCAAAAGAAACACCTGTCTTTAGACACAATTTTATTTTATTTTGCGGACACGTATGTTAAACATTACTGAAAAATGTTTCACATGGCAAAATAACAGACCCGCTTTAGAACAATATGTGAAATAGATATTTCTTCGTTACGGAAAAGTGTCGAAAAGTTTTTGAACTTGAGATGCGATCGACCAATTCAAAATTTACCCAGTCCCTACAATCACTGTAACATTGGCGTTGATTTTTCATTGATCCGCCATCTTTTTGCGCAACAAGGAAGGTGCTACCGTAGGGTTTTAATCCCCGGTACCATTCATCTTCTCCATTGATTAATGAGAGGACAGATACTACGCATTGATCTCCATCCGAAGACCAGCAGGCGATGGATCTTTTTACGCCAAGAAGGTAGAATGTGACACAAAATCATTTTTAATGTGGGATGCCCATACGCGTACATACGGTAAAAGGATAACAATTACTCAGTCTTCGCGAGCAGTGCCACGCTGGTGTTCTTATTACAACAACTCTGCCTCTTTTAATGGAATGATGGAGGTATTGCCACTGGTTGGTACGCCAGGGACCAGGAGCCTTCTCCCTTGTAAAATGAGGAGAACTGTTACTATGGATTGATCTTGACCCAATTAATTTGTGAACATATCACGTAGAAACATCGGTTCTCATTCAACCACCGGAGTTAAGCAATATTGTAACTACATGGGTGACTGTTCAGGTGCTGTAAACGTGAATGTGCGGGTGGCGTAATGGAAAACGGTTCGGAATGAGAACGAGATCCGAGTTCGAATTCTAGTCGTTATATTCACTTAAAAAAATTTAAATTTCAAATGAACAGAGCAATTTTGTCTTTGAAAATGATGAACACTACAATATTTGTCTCGAAATGAACAACACCCTGATGATGACATTGTGCTAATGTCGAAAGTACTCGGAATAAAATAATATGTATTAACACGGCGATTTTCTTTCTTCCTTTAATAATGATACCAAAAAGCTTGCCGTGAATATGAAAGGATCCATTTGAATATAAGTAGACAAAACTTCTAAATTATTCAATGAAACATGTTTCTCTCTCTCTCTCTCTCTTTATATATATATATATATATATATATATATATATATATATATATATATATATATATATATATATATATATATATAGTGTGTGTGTGTATTTATGTAGCAAATTCTATTTCAGGCATGTCTGATTAAATAAATTGCAAACATTATCTGCTTATTTTAGCATAATCCGTTCATATTCACGGATATTTTTCCGTGCATTACAATTAAATGATGCAAGAAATGCACTGTAAAAGACATAAGCAGACATGATGTTTGTAATTTATTTTATCAGACATATATATATATATATATATATATATATATATATATATATATAGATAGATAGATAGATAGATAGATAGATAGATATGTACTACTTAATTAATTAGTAAGTTTTCAAAGGATTTATCTCATTTATAAACTCCAGAGCTTCGCGTAACAAGGTTCATCAAAGTCAGAGGGTCCAACAGATCTTATATTATAGAGTAGGGCAGGTAGATTTTCCCTTTTTTTAAAAAATCAACTCGGTGTGAAAACTGGGGTTTAATGTGATATGTCCTGCCACCAAAGATTAGAGTCTTTTAGAGTCTTTTTACCAATTGCTGAGAATTTAGTTTTAAAAATCGCCAGAAAAATGTAGAGAAATACCTAATTTCCGCAGACTTCAAAATTTTACTATTTCAAGAATAGATCCAAATAAAGTTGATATTTTTGTATCAGAAACATTGAATGGAAAATATATTCAAACCTGGATTCTAATTATGAATCACCACATGCAAAATATGCTATCTTTTTACTGTATTCGATAAGTAAAAACTTTATTAAAATTTGTAAAATATTACAGAAAAGGCTACTAAATAAATAAGATTTATTAGATTATTGCTTAGATCATAATTAATAAAAACAAAAAATAGATACAAGTGTATATAACACCTTTATAAACTTATGGTACAAAATGTTTGAAATTTGCATTGTTTATTGAAAACGCCACTAAAACTATAGCTCTGTATAACATCATAATATACTAAATTGTTCAGTATAATTTCCCTTTGAAGTAAATGAAATTTTTATTTGATGGCAAAATGATTTAATAATAATAATGTGATTGTGCCATGCATCTTGTCCATATACAATATGTGAAGCTTCAGTAAATTATAAATTTTAAAAGGCTGTGCAATAAAGCTTTCACAGATCATTGGAATTAAATTCTAAAGTTAGAGTTATGAACGTAAACTTAATCTTTAAACTCCTTTCCTCAAAAACGGTGACGATTTGAAAAAATGTTTTGTATCGTTATTTATCGGTATTTATCGTGTGAAACCCCAAATTTCAAATTGAGTGCAATACCACGGTTCAAAAATTGACCTACTGTGCAGGCCCACCCGAATTGTGATTTGCCACACACATGGTTGTTGCCACTGCTGAAACGTATTACTCTCCACCAAACTAAACTGTTTGCTCTCCGTAAACAAGTGTTGCCTATTGTCAGTGCGTGTGTTTTTGTTTTTCTTTACCTGGGAGTTGGAATTCACTGCATCGTGCACGCTTTCATGTCCGATGCTATTTTTTTATTGATGACTGATCTCTTGATATCTGTAACAACGCAAGATCGTTACTTATTTTTGGAAAAGTTCAACTTATGTTGCTATATCGTCAACATTCGTCCTCAATGCATTACTTTCGGAGCTAATTGGATGAAGGGTTCATGTTCATCTCTCAATCATGATTTTAGGTTAAGATAATTTTTGGATATTCTGTGATGAATGGATTGTTGTGTGAGAAATTCGTATTCAAAAATTAAGAAGCTAATTAGAAGACCTGCTATACTGCGAGGATTAAGTAACCTTATTTGGTAAACTTATTAGTTACAAAGCAGAGTTCGAATCCCTCTATGTACTCAGAAAAGTGAGTTGGATCTTCACTGCTTTTCCTACTACTACACCTCTAAAAAAAAAGAAGAAAATATATGTGTAATGGATTAGTAAATAGGATTCTGTCTATTTGCGCAGGTTAAGCAGAAGAGAAATAAAGTGTATAGTAAACAAAGAGACAGGCAAGAAGTTGTCTACTCATCACGTGTCGTAGAACAACACAATACAACAAAATGGCGTCGCCGATAGGATGCTTAAGTCACTTGGATGAACCAGAATTTATCGAGACTTGGATCCGGTGTTTTTGCAGCACAGGCTAACTCTAAAAAAAAAAAATTGAAAGACAATCGATTAAAATTGGGAGAAGATAAAATGAGACCAAGATCCCCATTAAAAAGTACAGGACATAAACCTAGAAGAAGGAGGTTGTAGAAGAAGTTCAAGAACAAATAATAGCATTAAATGTCTTCGGTTCAGACAGATGCAGTGGATTGCTAAATAGGATTATAACTATTTGCATATCTGTCTATATTTCTGAGATGAGGTATTATGTACATTATTTACATTATTCGGACTATTGTCCTCATCTTTGTCGCCATATTTATTACAAGGTTTCGGCTGCTGTACGCTCCGGCTTTCTTCAGGTAGTTAGAATGTCGAACTGAATCCTTTGTTTCGCTCACTGGGGTAGACTGTTCTAGTTCCATGTGCCATGTTTTAATGGATGTCAGTTATCTCCTGTTAATTTTCCCTCTGAAAGTTCTCCATTGCCTTAGTGAACTCACACTGGATCTAACCAACGCCTTTATCCACTGTGTCCTTGAGGACACATGGCACGGCTAAGATATAGTGATTTTCCAAGTGTAGCTCAGATGTGGCACAGGGCCGAAAGCATGGGGCATCTGGTGAGGATCGAACTCACTACACTGTCGTAATTTTTCTAGCGAGACAAGCTTGCTAAACAATCATACTATGTCGAATTGCGATAAGAAGAGATATAAAGTGTATAGCAAACTAATAGACCAATAAGAAATTGACTACTGATCACGTGTCGTAGAACAACAGCATAGAAAACAAAATTTGGTAGAAGCCTAAAAAATATTTAATTTAAATATTCAGTATAATTTTGTTAGTCTATTCATTCAAAAATTTTAGAATACTATTCAAAATCTGCCCTATATATTTTATATCTCACAGAGAAAGCAATTCTTCTGGGCATTCTGGCTTAATTCTATTGCACACGGACGAGTACATATGCTGTAAAGGCGAAGGCAATGACTGAAAATATAAATCATATTTTAACAAGAAGCTTCCCACTTGTGCCGTTTAGTGAAAGTATTGACAGAGTCTACTTAAAGAAGAAGAAATATTGTCGAAGTGATAACAAATCGAGCAGATCTCTTGAAATCTTGTCCCACGCCCCGGTTAGAATTAAGCAGACGTGGAAAGCAATCAGGTAGGGACACAAGATAGAATCCGGTTCAGAAGTAGAGGGGTGTTAAGAAACAAGCGAAAAAGATCAAAGCCATTTGGAGTGGGTATGGCTAGCTTGAGTCTGTATTGGTGTAGTAGGAAGGAATATTAAAAAAAAAAAAAAACTAAAATGAAGTAAAAAAAAAAAGTAAAAAAGAAAAACATCGAGCCTAGACGATGATCAACACAGATGTGGAGATGATTGGGGATTTTTTATAAAATTATTTGACAGAAAATGGCAGGAAACAGAAATTATAATAATAAAGTTGTAACAATAAAGCGTTAAAACTAATTATTTTCACAAAAATATACAAAAAATATATGGATATGCCAAATGATCAGTTATAAGTGCCATTAGAGAAAAAAATGAAGAAGCCCGTAATTTTCCATTTGGGACAGGCAACGTTTCGTTTTTTTTATCGTTCATTCCCGTCATCATGTTGCATGAAAAATATCTCCCACAGCCTACCACAATGATAGTTGAGATGGTTAAAATCAGGTAAGATATTTAGATGACTATTAACTTCAAATGTAGTTTTTTTTCCTTCATTTTTAATGATTACTTATATAGAAATCTTTAGCAATAGAGAATATGAAATGATAATAAAAGTCGTATTTTCAGAATTGATTACATTTTCTTATCACTGCCCACTGACTATTTTGCTTCTCCGCTCTCCCTCAAACTGGTTTTAGTCAATTTTGTATTAGCAAACTAAAGAATTCTACCAGTATTTCAAATTTATTTCACATCGAATTTTACTTTTATTATCAAAAACTTGCTCCAGAAAGTTTCGGCGCTCAATTTTTGTTACGGGGATTTTCTAAGTGTAGCTTAGATGTGACACAAGGTCGAAAGTATGGGTCACCCAGTGAGGATTGAACTCACTACTCAGTCGTAATTTTTCTAACGAGACAAGCTTGCTAACTTTTACACCGCGTTGAGATATCGCTAAATTTCTGTTATTAACTGAAAAATAAGTAATGCGGTTGTAAGTGTCGAGAATTTGAATAACAAAATAAGACTGTTATTATTATTGAACGAGAGCAGCATGCCAATAAAGTGTAGCCCAATGTACACATCATGACAGCTAACCTGATAATGGTATATAGGGCACATGCATCACAGCCAAATGTTCGAGTATACGATGATAAGTTTTGATAAAAGCCGTTCATAACCATACAGGTTTGACCCACTTAGAATTACTTCCAGTCCGGCCTAGCCAGTAGGTTCAGACGATCTCTATTTGAGGCCCTTCCTAAGTTGCCTTGGTCGCCTCATCCTTCAAACTCAAAACTTACTTTCGATACCCGACCATGTTTGTCTCCCATTACTCCTACTCATAAACAAAGATACACAGTGCGGCAGTCCTGAGAGGTTATGTGCAACTGGCAATGATCAAACAAAGGACAAGCAAATTAGAAACCATTATTATTATTAATAATTTCCTGTTGAAGGTTTTGGAGGGTGTTCCATGTCTGTTGCAATTTCTCAAGTGATTATAAAGGCCTATGTAGAAATGAGACGCTTTTGTAGCCGGCAAGAACTTCGGCCTTAAAGAGGTGCTTCTGCGTCTCTTTTCTTTCTGCAGCTTCCTTTGGTGAGAGAGTTTCCTAACAGGTCGAAATAGAGGCACCAGATCTATGACCTGTCTCCGTTGTCCATTATGGAAAGAATCTACTGTACAAGAAATTCCTTTCTTTCAAATAGCCTTTGTATCTCTTCTGCAACCCTGATAGTTCTTTGTTTTAGAAGACCATATTTTGAACGTCTTGTTCTCATTAATAGTAAGGACAGGACATAGCTAGCTAGCTAGATAGATTTCTATAAATAGGCATAAATATATATATATATATATATATATATATATATATAGATAGATAGATAGATAGATAGATTAACAGGCATACATAGATAAATAGCTATAAACAGACTTAGCTAGCTAGCTAGCTAGATAGATAGATGCAATACTAGACACGCAGAAATATTTTTCAGTTCTGATACTGGCACTTTCAAAATAACCAAATCCTTTTCCAGACGAATGGCACCAAGCCTGAAAACAAAGGACTTCTTTTCTTGCTTTTTTTCTCTTAGTTTTGAATCTCCCCATTGCGCCCATCGTGTAGTCAAATTCCATTCAGATGAGGAAATAAGGATTAAAAACGAAAAAAATATAATTATATCAGTGTTGAGGGTTGGGTTCTGTTGGTTTACAACAGGTCAACCTTTGTTGGGTTATTTATTTAGCATAATCCCCTCCGTACGTCTTTATTGAAATTCATAAATTTTTTTCGATTAACGAGATATATTACCTTCATCAACATGTGCATTACACAAATTACGGAATGTACAGAAACTCATTATGCCGTAAATAAATCTGCCATCATTTACACTATTAACATTGTTCGGACTGTTGTCCTCATCTTTATTGTTATGTTCAATCGACCCCAGTGGATTAAATAAAGGGTACGGTTTGAAATTTCAGCGTATATCATATCAAGAGGCCCGGAGCGTACGACGATCAGAACGTCGTGAAGATGACAATAAAGATGAGGACAAAAATAGTGTAAATAGTCTCAACACCTAATCTCAGAAATATAGACAAATCTGCCATTATCTTCATCAGTATTATCATGTTAGTATTTTCTCAGTTAAGATGTAAATAGCTGGATAACAGGCCACAACCACCAGCGTTAGGCAATATGTAAATTTCCCCTGACTCATCACTTTTTTGAAGATCCTTTTTTAATCGGTATCCCTCCATGCATGGTAGCAAAGCTCCTAAGACAGGGTGAGGAATAATTAGAAATAGATACATTAATAATGCGCGGGAAGAGTAATCAGGAGGACAGTAGATGGCGATTGATATTGCATGTAAATTTTTGCAGATTAAAGTTGGTTGGAAAGCATAGAGTTGAAAGGAAGTTCCACAAGTTAGAAGTGCTAAAAAAGAAATTGTTAGCATAGAACTCAAGGCTACATCTAGCCAACTCAACTGTAAATTGATGAGATCTCTACGACAGTCTAGTACTGCGTTTAAAATCATTACGTTTAGATACCATAGTGAAGAGCTCATCCGAACAATGACCATCAAAGTTTTCTTTTTATAGAAAACGCATGGTGGGGGGACAACTTTATGCCGATGGGAAAGTGACTGTAGCCGATCCGCCAGATCAGGACCAATAATATTGCTGATTCTTCTTTGGATTTTATTAAGGAGCTCAAGGTAGTTAGGAGGGGCGCCGAACCATATCTTCTAAGATGCTTTCTTTCTATAACAGTTCCACTGCGAAATCAATGCCAGCTTCTTTATCCATGCTTCTATTCTCTTAGCGAACGTACCAAACGTACCAAACGTACCAATAAAATGATTGTGGTCTTCTTCAATTTACAAAGCCTTGCAATGGGTCGTAATTGATTATTTTCTCTTCTTCCTTTTTCTCTATTCTTGATTTAAAAGAACACAATGCATCAATAATTGACCTTTTCTTCTATTTTATCGGCCACCTCTTGGTCCAGTTTATTGTGCTCCTGTTTATATAATTATTATTTGATATGATAAGATTCACCGAATCTTCGGCCAGGTGGTGATGGTCATATCTCAGCTCCTACGCGCAGCTTTTTGATACACAATTTTCCTCTATGAGCTTGTTCCAAGCAGTGCTGTCGCCTGCGCACATCCAGTGATTTCAGCTATACACAAGCCATCGCTCGAGGCCGAACGATTCCTCGAAATTATCCTGAGTGCGCCAACCACAAATTAGACAACACCTGCTGACAGGTATATTTCTATGATTTTTCCCTGTCATATTTCGATATTTTTGCCTGCATCTTCATCATGGCGTTCTTATCCCCAAGGTACCGCAATGTCTATCAGAATCTATTAATGGCTGCTCTTGTGTACAAGTGTGATATCATGGCGATTTCTCTCCAAGTAAAACTACTGGATCATATTTGGGAGAAATGAATCAGGCAGGGAATTTTTCAGTGCCTGTGGTAAAACTCAAAATGTCAGCACTGGGGATCTCCCCCCACATCCATACCAAGTGATATCTCTCCACTGAACTAAATACTATATTTCGAAGCATTCTAATATGTCGGCAAGTATATCTGGCCTCGCTTTGGCGCTGGAGTTCCGGAAGTTATTTATGATGTAACCCAGAAGTTCTGATGCTTATTTTCAAAGCTGGCAATCCTTGCCCAATCAATTCTAGAATAAAACTAACTTATTTCTATTTTCGAACATTTTGGACATCCGATTTAGCAAAGTTTAGATTTTTTGATTAGTTGAGCACATATATGACAGTAAGAAGATTGTATTGCGCAAGTATTTGAGCGGCTAAATTTATTTGAAAATAACTATCTAAAATTCTAGCTTTTACCAGGGCTCAAAGTTGTAGTTCACTTTATGTGGATGTTTGGTATGTTAATATATAATATACTTAATTTGCAATAAATGCTGCAGATATCCCAAAAATACAAAATTGCTCATGGTTTGGTATTAGGCAAGACTTTCCTTTTTAGGGCAATAAAGAACTTTACATTAAATTACAGTTAGGTAGCGTCTACAGTTAAGCGCTTGTCTTTCTCTGCCAACGTTGAAGTAAATCATGGAACATTATTATTAGTGAGATCATGACTTGGTTTGGTAACGTGGTGCAAATATCATCTATGGTCTGGAAAAATATGTAGTAATATAATTGCTTGACTTCATTTTGGGAGCTATTTTTAAATTCGCAACTTCAAAATTTTAATGCGTTTTTTTTTTCTCAACACCCAAAGAAAAATATCGTTAGAAACAAAAAGTATCAGTTCTCCTCTATGACAAAGAATTTTGGACAACCTCAGATGAAAAAGAGGCTTGAAACAACAAAAATGTCTTTCTACAGAAGGATGCTGAGAATATCATGTACCGAACATTTGATCAAACGATGGATTTCTAGAGACAATGACAACAAAAAGGTCATAATGAGGAAATATACTTGATACTCACAGGACAGACTGGAAAGAGAGCCAGGGGAAAGTGAATGCATGGCGAAGCAGGGTTTGGGAGAGATGGCAAAAAGACAAAAGTTATAAAGAGCTACAAAAGACAGGAAATTGTGGAGAGCCATGATCGCTAACATCTTGAAGCGATACGGCACATAGTAGAAGATACTAAGCCAACCTTAGTTACTGTTTCTGTGTGTGAGAGAGAAAGAGAGGGAGAGAGTATGTGTGTGTGTGTGTGCGTGTGTGAGAGAGAGAGAGCGTATTATCTGGCGTGATCAACAGTTTGAATGATACCAGTATGCGCAAATCTCGGCCATGATTTCGTGCAAATACAGCCATCGACGACTTCTACCTAATTTCACTTACAAGACTTAGTTCACGCCTTGTATTGGTTACAGGCACGCTGGGATTGCTTCTCAAGGCCGATAACATCAAAAAGTCACCTTCTTTACAAATCGACCAGGGTGAGATTTGAACCAGAGCCTCATAATCAAAAAGTTTACTTTCGAAACCCTCGGCCAATGTACATATCCCATGAGAAGGATATGGAAACTATAACATTATCATTTGTATGCGATAAGATTTCAAGACGTAAACAATCATGGCTCTCCATAACTTCCTGTCTTTGAGACTTTACTGTCTTTCTGTGTCATTGTTTTGTCATCCATTCACTCAAACTCGATAAATAAGTTACTGTTTCCATATGCTTCTATTACCTTCATTATGTTATAAGTGTCAAATTCTCCAAGCTTTCATTCCTCATGTTATTCCTCAGAAATTATATTAAATAAGCTTAAATTGGTCTAGCACAAGCCAAACGTTATGTAGGAAGAATTTGGCTTTTTTTAATGTGAAAAGTGTTTTCTTTTATATTCTATACCCCTTTAAGACGTGGGCGATCATATCTAACCAGAAATTCATGTTTTTTTTTTTGGGGGGGGGTTAACTCATTTTTTTTTTTTACCATTTACCATTCCTCTTTGTCCCTATTCTGCCATCTGTTTACAGAAACTCATTAAGTAGCTTCCTCTATCCCTTCTTCTCACTTCTCTGGACTTTGTTTTGTTCTATGAGTGATAAATTTTTCAGGTTCCAGTTGGAATAATTATATTATTTACTTTGGGGCTTCGTCTTTGTTTCTATTATGACAACGTTACGGTCGTTCTGCTCCTCTGCCTTCTCCGGGTCCTTGTCAATCCGGGTAACCGTCAGTGCAATTCGAACTGAACGCTTTATTTAGTTTGAGAAAGTAGATTGTTCTAAATTACGGTGCCCATGTCTAGGGATGCCTCGTCTTTATTTAGCACTGCTCAGTTATTAGTTGCCTTGTTACCATTGAGTTTAAACCTGCACTACCCTCCCAAAGGATTGAACTCACATCACTGTGTCAGCCAATTCACGAACCAACGCCTTGATCCACTCGACTAGTTAAAGCAATTGCATTTTTTTTTACATTGTTTGAGTTTTAATCCTCGGAAAACGCCAGGATTCCGAATGATGATCCTCAATGTATTGACTGATTTTTACGGTTTATCAACCTTATCTAGGTTATTTAAAGACAGAAAAGAGTTTTATATTGTAAGATTTTTGGAGATAATAAGGATTTATTGACAAATGTCCTACTAATTAACCCATAGATGGAGGGAGAAGTATTGAATCTATACTTTTCCCAACGGCATTTCCGCGTAAGTCAATATAATGAACCCGACTGGAATTGG
>OZ010588.1:41785027-41795027 GCA_963932145.1 Acanthosepion lycidas
CATGTCATAGGCATTTCAAGTGTCTTTCTTCTGATTCTATGTGTATCTTTCTTTTTTGATTCCATTTTCTCCAAGCATTTTGTCGTTGCTCACATACCATATTTAATATCCGAAAATCGAAATTCTTGTTAGAATCTCCAGTTTTTTAGCGCGGAGAGACCTAAAAAGCGACGAGGAACTCATCTCGTCGAAGTTCGAAATTTTCTCCACAAGACACACCCGTAATCCAATACCAAAGCTGAGAAGTATCTATAACATCAGCGAATATATTGCAATATCTTGTGTCAGACCAAGAGGATGAGGAACACACCCACTGCATCAGATGGAGAAATATTCTTGTTCTTCTTTTTTTTTTACAATAAAAACTTTGAAAGGAGATACGGTCTGTCACAACGATTAACTCTCCTTGACACAATGTATTCAACGACTATGCAACGCCCATTTGATGTAACGCAATATTATCCGTTTCTGCAGACAGAATTTCTTATTTGCCTTTTCGTCGATGTAACCTGAGATCTTTGCCTTTTCTTCCATTTCATATGAATCGTCCTGATTTTCTGCGAGAGTTTATGGGAACCGCTACAAGCCATTTAAATAGAACCAGATACGGTTTCAATGACACACGCACATACACACACACATATATATATAGAGAGAGAGTGGTTAGAAAGGCTTATCTGGTAAATACATTTTTTTTCTTTAATAGGACATTTTAATAAATGGGCTGATTCATTACAATAAGCATAAGGGCATTGAGCAAGTATTTTAACTATTACGCCAGGTCCACTCTCTGATAACTCCTCTTGTTTTTGTTCTACTTTCAATCGTTTCCTATTTATTTACAGTATCACTTCCCCACAAAACCCAACTACCGCTGACAACACATAATTCCATTTTAAAAATATAACATTTTATGAATTAGGAGCACATTTTAAAAAACATCATTAGCAATAATATGAGACCCGCCTTTCGTAGAACTTTAAGTGTTCTACCAAGGAGCTGAAATAGTTGCGTATTTGCTACCGCTGACAATGGTAACCCAGTTAAAAGTCTGGGTTTCGAATATATAGTTGGCGCAACACATTCTTTCTGATTCGACGCCATTTTTTTTTACTATAATTTAATATATATATGAATTATTTTTATGGCAGTTTCTTTTCAAAATATTTGAATAAAACCTCAGTTTACCATTTGAGTTTTTTTCCTCAATCTCATTTTACGAAGTGCTTCGTCTCTTCAGAACGTGAGCAATCATGGCAATTCTATCCTTTATTAAGCTAAACTTTTTAAATACAGAAATAATTTTAACTGAATTCAAAATTCAGAGGATAATAATAGTAATAATGATTTTAAATATAAATATTTTGATCTCTGTGACCGATTGTTGATGTCTGGATTTCCTATTATTTTCACATAATCAGTCTTTTTCAATGGCAGTTATTATGAAAATGACTTCATTTAAGAACAAAAAAAAAAACATTTTTTAATACATAGCTTTTTGCATTGGTAAAAATGTTTGGAAGTAAACATTTTTGCATACTGTAAATAGCACTGAGCGTTTTAAAACCCATTTGGGGCAAACGTATCCCATTTATTTATTCATTTTTTTCTCGTTTGATCAAATCCAACATGTAATGAAACATCTGGATTAGTACAAAGCCAATCGCCGCATCCGCGATATGGATCGCTGAAAAACAATAAAGAACATTTTCTTTCAAGTTTTATATCTGGTGAAATAATGCTACAGAGACTTAGAAATTAGAGGAGAGACCCGGGAAAGACTTGATAACTTGATAGATAAACAGATTACTCTATTCAGATTTACTAAACTCTTAGGTAGTATTCGCGATATATATATATATATATATATATATATATATATATATATATATATATATATAGGTAGTAATCCGTTGATATAATCCAGACGAGTCCTCTTGACACAACATAGAATTTGAAATATGTTAAAACTGACTCACAAAAGAGAGCTCAATGTTTATTTTCATTAAACAGAGCAAATTTTCTTTACAATTGGAATTAACATAACGTTAGTTAATGACCATTTTCACCTACGAATTTTAATTCTAAAATTCGCAGTATTTTTCAAACTGTTTATGAAGTCCACAAAGAGTTTGAAAAATCCTGCGAATTTTAAAATAATTAATTCCGATTGTAAAGAAAGTATATATATATATATATATATATATATATATATATATATATATATATATATAGTGGACTCTCCCGTCGAGTTCGACGTATGAGGGTCAAGCAGATCAGTTCCCAGGAAACCGATAGCCCGACAACGGCACATGAGATTTGATTATAGTGGTGAAGGTTTCGTGCAGGACCAGCCAAACTTTTTGAAGGGCCGAATTCAGAGACCTGGTGCACTAAGTGTCACAAGGTCCCTAAACAACTCTCCGCAGGTTTTGAATTCAGAGTTGTCCTTCTCCTAGACCAGTTTCCATCCAAGGCTATAGAACCCAGTCTGTCCTGCTATTTACCCATAGCTGGAAGGAGAAGAAGAGGATTCACACCTTTCCCAAGGGTATTAGCACGTAAGTGAATGTAATGGATTATATATATATATATATATATATATATATATATATATATATATATATATATATATATATAGTAAAAAAGAAAGAACAGTAAAACAAATATTATGAACGTATGTGCTTTTAAAACTCAGTAAATTTCAAAATAAGTTATTCCAAAATTCGCTTGAAAATGAAACAGAACTAGTGCTTTTAATTTAACTATATAATTGAATTTGAAGTTGTAATTTTCTGTTTTTGAAGCATAGTAATTTCTGTGTTGCGATGGAACCATATCTTTAAATTAATTTATAATATATATATATATATATATATATATATATATATATATATATATATATATTTATGAACTTCCGAGCTGTAAGATGTTCTTTTTCTTTGTTTTTTTTTCTTTCCTTTTCTCTGCTAACCATTTTCATATGTAAAATATACATCAGATTTTTCCTGTCGTCATTGGAACAAAGTGCAGGGAGCAGTACATTCATGCCTTCTCTAGGAGTAAATTATGGCTTAAGCATTATAAGAAGCCCTAAGCTAAATTCAAACTTTATTTATTGATACCGTTTTGTGTTAGTAATTTCTCTCTCTCTCTCTCTCTCTCTCTCTCTTCTGTCTCAGTTTTCTTATTTTTTCTTTTTACTTTTTCCTTTGCTACCAAGTTTTTCTTTTCCTCTAGTCTCTCCTCTATGTCTCTCTCTTTCCTCAGTCTTGTTCATCACTGTCCCCTCTTTATCAATCGATTTCTTCCTCTCTCTCCTCTCTGTCTGCTCCTCTCACTCTATATTCTTTTATATATCTCTTTCCTCTCTCTCTTTTCGGTCTTTCTTCTCTCTCTCTCTCTCTCTCTTCTCTCGCCTTTATGTCTCTCTCTCTTTCCTAGCATCTATGTGACTCTCTTTCCTCCCGTCTGTCCCTCTCTTCCTCTCGTCTCTCACTGTCTTTACATTGTTCTTTCTCACTCTCTCTTCCTTCACGCCTATTTCTCTCTCTCTTTCCTCACGTTTTTCTCTCTTTCTCTTTTTCCTCCAGTCTGTCTCTTTCCTCTCGTCTCTCTTTCCTCTCGTCTCTCTTTCCTCTCCTCTGTGCGTCTCTCGACACTCTTCTCTGAGTGTCTCTCTCTCCTCCCCTCTCAGTGTCTCTCTCTCCTCCCCTCTCAGTGTCTCTCTCTCCTCCCCTCTCAGTGTCTCTCTCCCTCTTTCCTCTCCTCCTTTTATCTCTTTTTTTCCTATCCCCTCTCTCTTTCCTATCTTTATACACGTTCTCTCTTCCTCTACTGTCTCTTTCTTTTCTTCTCCCTCTCTTTATCCTTTCCTCTCTATTTCCTCTCTTCCGTTCTTCTCTCTTTCTTTTCCCCTCTCTCTCTTCTCTTTCCTTTATCTCTCTTTTCTTTCTTTCCTATGCATCTCTCTTTTCTCCCTCACGTCTCTGCCTCCCGGTCTAAGTAGAACACGAAGTTACAGTGATACAGTTAGGCCATTTCTATAGAAATGTTTTAAGCCAACAAGTGGGCTTGTGTCGAGTTGAGCAAAGCAATATGTGTATATAGCATATCATTGTATACTGAAACGACTGCTTTTCCAACTATTCACTGGCAAATCTGTGTACGTCTATTGCACATACGTAATAGGCAGGAGGTAGGAATAAATATGGGAAAGAGGAAGGTTTGGAATGAACACTCATTTCTGCGACTCTCAGGGGCTCCCTCCCGCTTCCAAAAGTGACATGTCTCAGCCAGCAAACCACTTAAGAACTGGTCCATTTCTTTGATGCCATAAGATAATATTAGTACGCGCATACATGTGTGTAACACACACACAAACACGTGTATATACATATATATATATATATATATATATATATATATATATATATATATATATATATATATATAATAAACCCCTAGACAGACCAGTCTACCATTCTATCAATGTATGTCCCTTTCTCTTTGTATGTTTACGTATATCATAATTGTGTTATAAATACACATATTGACACACAGACGCTCTCGCATGTATAAAACAGACCACGTGTTTTTGTATATTTTTATCTATAATTTTGTGCTCCAATAGAATTATCTCCCTTGCACTGGCGACGCCTAGTAGCAGTATCTTTGTTATGACAATTGTGAACTCTCCAAAAATGTTGAGGAAACCAGGAGGTGAAAAGGCCGTCACCGTGAATGAACAAAGTACAACAATAATACTTTAAAAAAAAATTATGTTCAAAGAGTCACAAGTTAAACCTCAATATAGAAATGAATTAATGGAATAAAATAACATATATGCCACCATGTTTTTTGATCGCATTTTTTTTTGTTCTTTCGTCGATTTTTGGTTTTAATCAATTTCACCCCAAGCAAGGAAGTAAAGCCACTCAGACACAAGGGGTTACCGGGCATGGAAGAATTAGAAAACAGAAACATTACTAAAAAGCAAGAATATTAAGAGGAGTAATCAGGAGTACAGTAGAAAGCGATTGACATTGCATTTAAACTTTTGAAGATTAAAGTTGGCTGGAAAGCATGGAGATGGTAGAGAGTACCACAAGCGAGGAACGAAATTGTTAGCTTAGAACTAACGGTTAGATATAGCCAACTCAGTGCGAATTAAACAGATGTATGTATGCGTGACGCGGTGCTGAAAAGTTGTCAGCCTAACCCAGGTAAGAATCAGTATTTCAATGATCAAACATCAGAAAACTGATTTGGAGAAATAGGTTGAGCCAAAATCTTTCCAGCACGCTGTCATATGATGTCACTCAGTGAAGAACAAGTCCTAAATTAAGGGTAAAGAGGAATATAGGAAAATAAGATATAATTGTGCTAATTTCACAGGTCAAGGTTATCTGATTACCTTGAAAATCAACAATCGAAATCCATGTTTTGTTATCTGGGCTTGAACACTGATTTCAAGCGCTAGTGGGGAAATATGTACCAGTCTTAATATATAATATATTGTGTGTGTGCGTGTGTGTGTGTGTTAGAGAGAGATAGAAGCTATAAATGTAATAATAATCGCATTTTCTGTAATTATATTGATATTTTTCTTATATATATATCAATTACTCGCAATGCTTTCTTTTTTTTACTTAATTTTGACGCAAAACAAGGGCCAAGAGCCACTCAGTGTCGTGACCTACTAAATATGATCGTTGCCTCGTCATAGGAGGGGGTAGAGTGAAATAAGTACAGATTATGAGGACACGTACGTCAGGTAACAATTGATCTTAGATTTGAAGAAATTAAGATTGTAGTGTACAAGGAAGGATCTTCTCCGGAGTCTATCCCCATAATTTATCGTCTCTTTAGAAGAAGCTGTCCGAATGAAACTTCCTTCTTACCAATGCAATACTGTATACACACACACATATAATATTTTAATTATTTTTTTTTAAATGTATGATTCCATCGGGACACAAAAATTACTGTTTCGAAACGTTACTCAAGTCTTAAAGTTTACTTTTAATATTAAAATTTAGAGTACAGTTTCATTCTCAAGCGATGTTTAGAATAACAAACTGAAGAAATTTTTTATTCATTTATAGGTTGGAAATGGATGTGCAATCTGGGTTTTTTCTTTCGTTATCAAGGGGTCACTACTGTGATGAAAATATAAATGTTTATTATATGTCAAATTTTTGGACACGGGTATAGTTGTGTTGGGGGATTTTGGTCTTGCTACAATGGCCTTTTTTTCCCCAGGGGCTGTTGTTTTTATTACAATTTGGTAAAACTTACTGACTGATGTTCTAGTTACAGTATTTTTGGTGTTAATTTATTTGTTTTTTTTTTTCGTTGATGGTTTCTTAAAGGGGTGCTTATATATATATATATATATATATATATATATATATATATATATATATATATATATATATATAGTGTATTGGGGAAGCAGATCATTATTTAAACATATATTGTAAAATATAACTGACAAGGAACATCTATTACGTTTGATCATGATCCGTTCTAGGCTTCGTATTTTTGCTTTCATTTCAGGAGAAAATAAAGACAAAACTATCCAACATTTGTATATTTTTTTTATTAGGCTGTTCCTCAATCTAAGCTTTCGGGCCACATGAGCTTTCTTCAGAGTGGTTATATAGACATTCCAGCAAAGATATTCGCCATCAAATATATATATAAGGAATTCATAGATTTTTATTTATAATCCCCTATTATTTCTTATTACAATAAAAGTTATATTACTGAAACACACACACACACACACACACACACACACATATATATATATATATATATATATATATATATATATATATATATATATATATATATATATATATATGTATGTATATATATATATATATATGTATATATATACATACATATATATATATATATATATATATATATATATATATATATATATATATATTCAAACGTCTCTTATAGTGGATACTCGTATTTGAAATAGGCGCCGCATTTTATTTATTAAACAGTGTGTATTATGTCTATCGGTCTAGGGTACACGCAGACACACACATACACGCAGACACACACACATGCACACACACACGCACCTATATATATATTATATATATATATACATAAGAATGTGGGGGTCATGAATAGAAGAATATATTGTGCGAGTATCTCTCTGTTTGCAGTCACTAATTGTGGTCCCTTTTCGTTGACAACACGACCGAAAACAACCCCACCCCACATAAAACGTCACCCCTTTCTCAGCATTTTCTCTGTTTACTCCAAATACTTTTACCCATCCTCCTTGCTGATTCGGCATATTTTCGCCAACCGGTTTCATATAACGCGGCCATTCTTAAAAGAAATCCTAACAACTCCTACCCACCATTTTCCGCCTTACTCATTCTTTCTACTTCTCTGTTTGCGTCTGAAACTATTCCGGATAGCCATCCGGGAAATATTTTTCTCGTATTTTTATTCTCTCTCTCACTGACTCTCTCTCTCTCTCTCTCTCTCTCTCTCTCTCTTTCTATCTATCTATTTATCTGTCTCTCTCTACGACTCAAACAAGCATGTAGACACCTTCTACACATAAACACATATGTATATTCAAGCACACACACACACACGTATATATATATATATATATATATATATATATATATATATATATATATATATATATAATTGAATGAGAAAATGGAAAAAATATTCTATGTAACGATGTGATTCGTCCTTCAGAAGGACTTCATCAGACTGAAAGAATATTCTTACTGATGGAATTATATATGGCTAGTGGGAGTGGAAATATAAACAAAAGTGTCGGGAAGAATTATACATCGAAAAGAACGCTGAAGATGTAGGGATGCTAAACTTTAGCTTACTGGCATCCGTTGTGTCTAGACATACATACATACATACATACATATATATATATATATATATATATATATATATATATATATATATATATATATATATATATATATGAGAGAGAGAAAGAGAAAGAAAAGGAGAAATTCTTAAAATTCTGACCTTTGGCCTTATTTTAAAACGTTGGTCTGGCCTAATATTTGTCAGCACCTCATATATATAACTGGCTACTGTTGCCTCTTCCAAAACACATTACGGTCTATGTGGCTGTTTTACTTTTTATGTAATTAAAACTTTTGAAACAAACATATTGTAGGTTAGAGAAACTATGTCAGCCTCTTGTTAAAACGAGGACATTTTTATAACAAGCGTTCAGTTATACATAAAATTTCCTTACAAAAAATAGAGATGTTCTTTCTTAATTCGTATAAAGGAGAATAGTGCAAAAGGTTAACACTGGACAGGAATTTACAAACATTACGATAATTTTTCGAATTGACAGCAAAAACCCAAGCAAGTCGTTATTAAAGAATTGTTATTTAACACAAATTTTTAATCATATAACTACGGAAGACGCAGCAGATAGCATGATTTCTTCATACTGCTGAATGAATAAATTGTATATAACCACCAGAGAGAAACTTCCCTGCCACCCCCCCATCAACATGGTTGATTCTCGACAACGAGAGCGTCTCACTGCGCCGTCTTGGCCTCGCATTTTCCACTGACTTGAGGTTAAACAACTATATTGAAAAAATGGCTGCATCTACCGCAAGGAAAGTTGGTTCTCTATGTCGCACCAGAAAGTTTTACTTGTCTGAGTCTATCCTACACATCTATTAGGTTGGTGCAAAAATAATGACGTAATAATGTCGTTTTTTGACGTATTTTTAACGTCAAAAAACGACATTATTAGGTCATTATTTTTGCACCAACCTAATACAAATCTACCATTCGTCCATGCAATGAATACTGTTGCCATATATGGTTTGGTGCCCCTGATGTTCTTCTCGAGGTTCTCAACAGAATGCAAAGACGGATATACAATGTGATAGGTCCTGACTTGGCATCTCGACTCCAGTCACTTTCCCACAGACGAGATGTGGCTTCCCTCTGTCTTTTCTACAAATACTTTCATGATAACTGCTCTGACGAGCAATTTTCCCTGATGCCCTGACTGCATGAATTTAACCGTGCTACTACGTTCGCATCCACCCTTTTACTGTTGAAGAAGTTTAATGTAATCGCCTCTTCTACTTCAACAGCTTCTTCTCTTGCACTTCCCGACAGTGGAACTCCCATCCTCTTACTTGCTTCCCTGATAACTACAATCTTCAAAATTTTAAATGTAACGTCAATCGTCATCTTCTTGATCACCGTTCTACTTTCCTATCCTCAATCCTCCAATACCCAATCTTCTCTCTTACTTTCACTTTCTGTAACCTCTTGTGTACTAGTGGCACTTCCGCCTTGCTTGAAGTGGAATGATTATATATATATATATATATATATATATATATATATATATATATATATATATATATATATATGTTATATATATATATATATATATATATATATATATATATATATATATATATATATATAGTAACAACAAAATCCAAAATTACTTCATATGGTGGATAGATCTATTTCAACCGAGGAAAACTTCGCCAGTCTTATTCAACCCTAGTGTATAGACTGAGTTCGTGTCGTAATTAGAAATTTAACTTTAATAGAAAAATTAATACAATATTTATCGATTTCAATGTTTCAGTCAAACAAAATGGACGAGACGGTGATCAGGGGAGGGTGCAAGGTATTAGCCTTAAAGGGAAGAGGTTTTATAAAATTAAACCTGGGTATTAACCTTATGGCATTATATTGGGGTTATATGAAGAATGAAGTGTTAATTTGAAAGTAAAAGAGGACCGAAAAGGGAGTTTATAAGATAATTTATATATATATATATATATATATATATATATCAGGTTAGGTTCTTAATTAAAAAATAAACTCTTCCAAACAAAAAATTATACTTAAAAATAAGGTATATTTAAAAAATAAAAATAAGTCATTGGCGCTGTTATAATAAATATATTGAGCACTTTTTGGGGAT
>OZ010588.1:41797527-41820027 GCA_963932145.1 Acanthosepion lycidas
CTTTTAAATAAATATCTAACAATTTTTCTTTCATATTAAAAGGAGACTATTAAGTTGGTATCCATTTAATCTAAATGCGAAAACTTGACAATGTATTAGAAGTTTAACTCTCTCTCAGTAATGCGAGGCATTGTCACAGTAGTGGCGTTGTGGGTTTTTTTTAACAATCCTATTAAAATATTATAGATATATCATTTAATTACTAATTTTCTTGTTATATATCCTCTTGAGTATTCGTTTTTCTTCTCATAGTAAAAATAAAGCAAAGTGGAAAATCGGGAAAATACGGAACTATTTCTGAAACTGACGTATGGTCAGTCCATAAAAATTGATGCTTATGTAGTCGTACCAAAACAATAGAGTCTGGATGAATTACATATTGGAAAAATTGAAACTTCCACGCCAAGAGTTTGCCAGGATAATGAAGCTGGAGATTTTGGGTTTGCTATCACTATCTTCTGTAATAACCACCAGAATTTAATTAAATATGCAAATGCATGAAATAATACACAATTATTTATGAAAATTAAACTTTTGAAATCAATATCTGACAAGTTTATTTTATGCTAAATGGAGATTATTAAGTGTAGGTACACATTTAATCTAAATGCGAAAATTTGACAATGTATTACAAGTTTAACTCTCTCTTAGTACTTCGGGACATTGTCAGAGCAGTGGCATTGTGGGTTGTTTTTAATAATCCTTTTAAAATATTTTAGATATATCCTTTAGTTCTTAATTTTCTTGTTATATATTGTCTTAAATATTCGTTTTAGTTCTTATAGTAAAAATAAAAAAAAGGTTTTATTCTTAAAAATTGAATTAAAATGTCAATATTAAAAATGAATTAAGTTTCAAAAGTTCAAATATGCAAAAATAGTAATAAAACTTATTATAATGGACACAAATATGACTAAAATCAGAAAACCCTTGTAGTTACTTAATAGAGTATTCAGGAAACTATTTGGTTATTAATGAATATATGACTTGTCAACTGTCGAATATTATGGAACAATGTTTTGTTGTGTCTTCAAAATACTCTACAGTATCACCGAGATTAATTAGAAGTTTAATATAAGCCTTAAAAATATACGGAAAACTTTCTTCTGCCTTTATAACCTAATAAGACTTGTATTTAGAAGTGAGATTGGCGCTGCCAAATCGCCTTCATTGTTCCAACAAATGTCTTCAAGGATTTCAACAATCTAGATGATCATAAGACAATCTTATATATATATATATATATATATATATATATATATATATATATATATATATATATATAGGTAACTATACTCGTCTCGAAAAACCTTCAAATTTTTGATTTGCCAATAATCAAATCAATCTCGAAGGAAAAAAAGGTTTTAAAAAGAGAAAGAGCCAGGAACATGAAAGTCTGTCAAAAAAATCGCACAGATACAGGTTCAAAGCCCCAAAGAAAAAAAAACCGACACGAGTAAACAACTAACTAAAAAGAGCTCAATAAAACCGTAGATCAGAAAGCTGGCTTTCCCTGACGATCCGCTTAGGTGAAACCTGGGTAGGTTTGTCTGGCTCACTAGGTTTGACTATATATATATATATATATATATATATATATATATATATATATATATATATATATATGTGGTAAGGTTTATTTCATTCTCTTATAAGTGCTGTCTGTAATACTTTTCCCAAAGTGCACAGCTACTTTTATTCGAGGTAGAAGTGTCGATCCGTGAATAAAACATTTTTTTTTACACGTGCACATTTTTACGAGTGAGTGCTTAAAAACTTTTGACTGTAAAAGGAATACCTTAAAAAATTTTGAGTATGTATGTATATATATATATATATATATATATATATATATATATATAAATGTGTGTGTGTGTGTGTGTGTGTGTGTGTGTGTGTGTGTGTGTGTGTGTGTGTGTGTGTGTGTGATTCTTTCTTTCAAGAGAGAGATTTCTTTTGGGAATTATTCAAATGGTTCTGAACCCTTTTGGCCAATTTATGCCATTTTCAAGTATTCAGAATGTGTTATTGCAAATGGTGTGTGTAAGTTGCTGAGAGGTAGACATTTTTTTTTAATTTATGTTCCTTAAAAATGGCTAATATATAAACCTAAAGACCCGGATACAGTCATGTGGGAAAATCTACCGTGAACAAGAAAAACAAAAAAAAACTATAGACTTCTTCTACAGTAGTGTTATTTATTTAACCCAAATTAAAATTTTGACCTTAACTTCAGCCAACCGAAAAGGTTTCCACCCCTTTTTCAACACTATTTGTCCCCAAAGACATCAATAGAGCTTCTTATCGCATTAGTGGTTTGTTTGTTTATTTAATTACTTAATATGTGGTGAAGATTTTTACATGACACTGTCTTACCAAAACTGGGTGGTAAAATCCTAATTTCGATTGTCATAAGCTTCGATTTCCATATTTAAAAATCCGCAAATCTGAGAAGTCATCTATCGATCTGTCTCACTGCTTTATTAACATTTGTGTTTTTATTGTTCTATAACGTTTGAGGAGGTACGCTGGATTAATGGATAGTGGCTCAGATTGAGAAATCGGAGAGCCGGGTTCAAATTCTAGTCGAATCCATTGTATTCCCTGTTCACATATTTACGTGCTAATACCCTTGGGAAAGGTATGAATCTTCTTCTCTCGCCAGCTATGAGTAAATAGCAGCATAGGCCGGGTTCTATAGGCTTGGATGGCAACTGGCCTACCGCAGAAAGAAATGGCAACCTACAGCAGGAAAAAAAATCTGCCTCGTCAGCCATATATCGAAAGATACATGATCGCCTAAGCGTGTATCACGCATGGCACTGAACGTTTTACCATCTACATATTTCTGTTGCCCTTCTTTTTCTGTGTGCTGCCTCCCTCCAGAATATTGCTCTCCCAAATTTCCTCTCTCTTGTGACCCTTAACAGGCTAAGGCTTCGTTTCGCCATTCATTCACATGCGCTCGTCAGGTAGATGACTCGCTGCTTACTCCTGTCTTGAACCCAGTATGCCCTGTGGGGTTAAGTTTTCTAAGCCCTTCTTCCTAATTATGTGTAAAAAAGTTTCCAGCTTTCTTTCTGATTCTGAGCATACGAGTTCATTTTGTTACCATATTCATCCTCGTTGCTGACTCGCTCCGTCCATGAAATTCTCCGCATTTCTGTTGCCCCCAGTTAACGACGCCAATTAATAGTGTTTTTGTTGGAACAACGACGTACTGTTTGAAGATGTTTACGAAGTTCGGATGTGAAATGTCCGACTCCGTGAAAGAGCAAATTATAATAACAATAATAATTTGAAAAATATATTTGCATGGTCCAGTGTGAAAACTTAAAGTATATATATATCAACTTCAACCCATGCTTCCATAAACTCATAATTTATTTGCTACCGGCATTTTTTCAGATTTAATTTCAGTTGCATTTTACCGTGTCTTCTCAGACCGTCTTTCGACGGTCTTCCGTAAACCACATATCCTAGAAATAAAGAATATATCTTCGACGAGATTCGCTCCGAGGAGCTGCATTCGCTGGTTCCCAGACGTCATGAGTTCAATCGCCCTACGAGGCTGGCATCCCACTCTCACCCCTTCACTGTCGAAACTCCTAAATGTAGCCATCTCTTCTACTCCAATAGCTTCATGTCTCGCACCTCTCGCCTGTGAAACTCACTTCCCTATTCCTGTTTCCCTGAGAGCTATAATCTCCAGCTATTCAAATGTAATGTCAATCGACATCTCCAGTTGCCTTGATCTATCCACTAGCCTTCTCCTCATCCTTTCTTCTATCACTCCTATCTGATCTTGCTCTGAATTTTCTGTAACCCCTTGCGTCCTAGTGGCTTCCCGCCTTGATTGGGGTGAAATGCTTAAAATAAAATAAAAAAAACTCGCATCATGTTTTTTTTGTTTGTTCTTGTTTGTTCGTGAAGCCTGTCTTTATAAAATTAAGGTTGTATAGCCGAAAATCAATAATAATCAACAATTCTTTATTTAATGCATTAAACTGTAACTATTTTTCATTATTAAATAAGTAAACCTACAGCCTTTCGTACACATTTTAGCTGAATTTTGATCAGAAACTGAAATTTAATTTTATTAATATGGAAGATCAGGTTGAAAAGATAAATATGCGTTGCTTTTTTTTTTTTTTTTTCGTCATTATTAAATTAGGTTGGTGCAAAAATAATGACGTATTAATGTCGTTTTTTGACGTATTTTTTAACGTCAAAAAACGACATTATTACGTCATTATTTTTGCACCAGCCTAATACAAGGTTATTGATTTACATTCATATATTTTTTCGTAGGCCATGTTCTTTCATGCCATGGGTGACTAGGCCCCTCCATAATTTCTCATCTTTTGTTGCTATAGGTAACTCTTCCTTTTTCAAAAACTTATCTTTATTCTGTTATCCATTCGCTCAAACTCGCAGTTTACTTTGATTTGCTTGCTTTCATTATATCCTTTGAGTGTTAAATTCTCCAAGCTTTCTTTCCTCAATATGCATCCCAGAAATCTAAGCTTTCCATTTCTAATCGTAAGTATAAATTTCCTTATAGTTATTATTTTCCCTAAAATCTCTGATATTCTCACCATTGATTGATGGAACTAGATTTCTGTTACGCCAAGTCTTTTCTTCATCTGTGAGGCGATTATCCAACATTCACTGACATCTACAATAATTGATATTACATAGCTGTTAAGCAATCTTTTCTTCGTTTCTAATGACATCTTCTTATCTCTTAATATTATGTTTAGGTCCTGAAAGGCACTTTAACTATGCCTAAAGACCATATGAGTTCAAATTATTTTTTATTCTAAATGCCGTTTTTCTATTCCTATAATCTGGATTAAATAAAATTTATTTGTTACATTATTTGCATGCGGGCTGTTGGCCTCATTTTTATTATCAAAACGTTTCGATCGTTGTACCTTCTAGCCTTCATCAGTTGCTTGTCGATCCGTCTAACCTTCATGGAATTTCGAACTGAACCCTTTATTTAATCTACGAGGTAAACTATTCTCGTTCCTCTGACCAAGGCTACGGATATCTCGTCAGTGACAGCTCTTGCCGTTTCCAATGACTCGCAGCAAATCCTTCTTGAAGCAAGGATTGAACTAAAAATTACTATATCACTAAATTCACGAACCAGCGTTTTAATCCACAAGTTCATTGTCCTAGACATGTTCAGTGGGAAAAGATTAGTCTATTCCAGTAGGTTAAATAAAGGGTCCAGTTCGAAATTCACTGAATGTTACCCGGGTCGACAGGCACATGAAGAAGGCCCTAAGCACAATGGCTGAAACGTTGAGGGTAACAACAATTAAAATGAGGACAAAAGCCCGCATGTAAATAATGATAACTCCTCCTCGAAATTCAGAGAGAAAACAAATTTAATACCTGTAGTTAAAAGACTTTGATTAAAGCAAAGAATATTATCTGACTGATATGCATTGTGTTTTATTCGTCGAATGGCTTGCATTGTAGTTATATTGCCTTTATACGATAAATGTATTGCAAGTCAATCAATTTTCAATTTAAGGTCAACAATAAATATTGCCAGTTGTTTTAGTAAATGTCACTAGGTTCATAACCTGGTATGATCATTGCCTTGGGTTTGTCTCACAAATATTCCCCATATTTTCTCAACCAGATGCAGTCAGTCCACGTACCATATGTCGTCACATTTAGATAGAGACGAACAGAAAGATACGTACAGTTGTATAAGCACAACTACATAGACAAGTCCATACGTATATACGCACACTTGATACTCTCTCTCTCTGTATACATATATATATATATATATATATATATATATATATATATATATAACACTGGTATATGCATTCACATGAACAAATACACACGTGTACGTACCTTTTGATATATATATATATATATATATATATATATATATATATATATATATATATATATATATATATATATATATATATATATGAAATTATTTACATAAGAAATATCTCTTCAGCTGGACCAGTTAAGAATAAGTTCAACCGAGTACATCAGTCTGATATTTAACTTGAGATACAATACGCCATTAATACCACGACGTCGTATATAAAATGGCTTTTTTCTCTAATGAAAAAAAAATTATTTCACTTTGAAAGTCTTTTTAGAGTTGTAGTGAGCAACTTAACTCAGTCTTTGCCGTATAATAAACTATTGTCACTAACAAATGTCAATGGTGACATTGTTTGATTGTTTCTTTTTTGTTTATTTTAGATATTTCCTTGTATTTCCCGACAATATACCAGTTATCGATTTTTTTTTTCAAACCTCACACAGGTGGGAATCGTTGAGAGGCCAAAATCCTGCTTATGTTACCGGGGAAAATTATGTATTTTAGATTTTTGTTGTTGCAAAAACCAAGAAAAGGGGAAATCAAAGCATTCTCGCCATGGAATGGTTAAGCTGACACAAATATTTAATTTGCTATTTATTCGTAATATCCTCCAAGGTTCTGAGTTTTCAGATTATTAATGGTTTTGTTTTCTATCAAACGAGAAAATAAGTCCTGTGAAACATTCCTTAACTGTGAAAGGGGAGTGAAAGCATTCCAAGAAACTAACCCGCCTAGCATGTTTTTGCAGGTGCCTAAATTAAAAAACACTATAATTTGATATATATATATATATATATATATATATATATATATATATATATATATATATATATATATATATATATATATATATATATATATCTTCCCACTGATTTCTTCATTTAGATATGCAGTAATGATATGGAACATTTTTGTCGGGATTTATCGAGGATCAAAAACAAGAATAGACAATTACGGTGTTTTTAAAACTTTGGCTAAAATCGTAGAAGTAAAAGCAACGTTTTTGTAATTAACACGTTTTTTTTTTTAACTATTGTTTACGCAATACAAGGCCCAAGACCGCTACTAAATGGAGATGTTGCACGGGTAGCAGTAAGGGTTGATTATTAATAGGATATTTAAATTAGATTACGGTTGACCTTCGACTTGAAAAGATTAAAATTGAAATGATCAGGGAAGCATCCTCTCGGGAGTCTGTTCGACATTGCAACACTTCTAAGGATGAAGTTGTTTAATCGGGACTTACTCCTGACCAGTGGAATATAGAAAGAATGAGGATGGATTGTTTCGGTGCTGCGGCAGGGCATGTCTTAATTGTGATTGATGTGAAGTTGTGAAAGTAAAGATTGTACAGAGTGGTCCAAAAGTCTTGTCATCCCTTACGAAAAAAGTAATGAGACCAGTAATGCAAGGCACATGTATTGGATTCAGTTTATTCACTTTCATTGTCACTGTAAACACATCGAGAAGGTATGTATGAACACCATCATTTTCGTGTCACAATGTCCTGTCTGATATATTACGAAGCTGTGCTTTGTTAATTGTTGCAAAGGCACTCCGAACGGCGTCCTTCAATCGATGCGCATTCTGGTATTGTTCATATGAGACTATCGCCTTTATAATACCCCACAGAGCGTTGGAACAGAAAAGTATATTATGTAGGTATGACAAGACTTTCGGGCTCAAACATCTGCCATTAGTGATAAAATAGAGATAGGCTAGCAACATTTCTTTTGCATGAAAGAGATGGAAAACTCTTTGGAACTCTGTCGAGGCTGGAAAGTGAGGTGTTAGCCGTATTGATTCATTTTATAACTGCTTTCCTAACTTTTGTTTATTATCACTTGACACTAAAAACAATTCTTTTTTCTTATGTGAGAGGGGTGTTTCAATAGTTTTGAGTCCAGTAGAAAAAGAATTGGCTAGTTTTATTTTATTTCCCTACAACTACCTTTACTTTGTCGAAAAAAATCCTGCCCGCGAGAGGTTGGCAACGTTTCGTCTGTGGGAAAGTGGTTCCTGGGTGAGAAATAATTGATTACCCACAAGGCCGTATTGACGCTGTTGAACCTGGGCAGGGATGCCTGGGCAGCTCCAGACCAAATAGAGCAGCAATACTCCATTTTTGGTCTGATCTGATATATTGAACATGACAAGAGTACGTTCTGTAGCGGTACAAGGAGCCGATCATCTTTCCAGGATCGATTTAGCAATTGCCTGAATATACGTGTTTCTATTGTGGTCTGGAATGAAATGTTCGAGACAAAGAACCTTACTGATAATACAGCCCCTTATCTTGGTCAGAATGAAATGTTACTAGCTTTGTTTTGGGAGGTATTGAATGCTACAAGTCTTTTACATTCCCCCGATGGAGCCTGTTCAGCGGAGAGGTCATTTTTGGAGGTGCACCCATAAACTATGGTATCTTCTGCTTATATGCTTACTAATGACTTAAGAATGTTCTTAGTCATTTTGCTAAGAAAATGAGTGGGATCGATGAAAAGCCTTTTGGGATGCGTTCATTGATCATAGATATAAGTGGGGGAAGGATACAAGAAGGCATCAGTTTCAACTGACGACAAGAGGATATGTGTTTAAAAAAATAATCTTTTATGTCTCTATATGCTATCGTAGAATACTGGAAAACTAGGTTGATTTTTACAAGAGACATATGGGAAATGTTAGCATTTTTCTCTCTCCAAATTTCAATTTATAGCATTTTTAGGTGGTGTTAACGTGGGTGTAATGATGTCATTAAATTCTATTTTCCATTATAAACAGATTTTTTTGTTTTGTATATAAAAGAAGAAAATAATGGGATTTAAATAAAGAAGAATTCGCTGTTTTGATTTTAAAAGTGTATTAAAAAATGCAATATACTAAAGACACTATTTACATCGTTCGGACTCTTGTTCTCATTGTTATTACTATATTCACGATGTTTCGGCCGTTGTACGCTCCGACCCTCTTCAGGTGATACACTTTAGAATTTCGAACCGAAATCTTTATATACTCCACTGGGGTAGATTGTTCTAATTCCACGTGCCATGCCTTTATTTACTTATTTATTTTTGGAAATCTCAGTACCAGTTAATTCCCTTTAGTAACTCAACTCTAAAAAGTTTGTTCACTCAACTCTGGGTAGGTTTGAACTCACAACTCACATGGCCTAGTGGACAAAAGCGTTGGTTGAGTAATCCAAAAGATGTCTTTGCCCAAAGAGATGTGAGTTCATTACCTGGCCATTGCAGAGAGAACAGGATCTTGGAAAGTTGAGTTACTAAAGGGAATTAACTGATACTGCGATATACAAAAATGGCATGGCACGTGGAATTAGAATAATCTACCCTCGTGGACTAAATAAAGGGTTCGACTCGAAATTCCAACGTATATCACCTGAAGAAGGTAGGAGCGTATATCGAAACATCGTGAATATGACAATAAAGACGAGAACAGCAGGCCGAACGGTGTAAATAGTTACAATACCTCATCCTAGAAATATAGACAGAATATACTAAAGACTGGAGAATTTTACTACGAAAGTTGTTTCGAATATCCAAATCCCAGTCTTACTCGGCCGTTCTGTATCCAGTTTGCACGCTCTGTTAAACTTTAAAATTCTGAGGTAGTACTTTATATTATAGATGTACGGATAATGTGCCAGTTCTCGGTCCGAAAAGTGAAGTCACAGAACCGAGTTCAAATTTCAGTCGATTCTGTTTCGTTAACTTCGCGTTAATGTGCTTGGGAAATTCTTGAATCTATATTCCCCCAGCTACGGGTTAAATAGCAGTTCAGACTGAGATCTCTTGCCTTGAGTTGCCACCAGTCTAGGAGAAGAGAAACTGAATTCAATCCTGTGTATCCGAAAAATGCATAATAAAAAACTGCTGTGTATATAGTTTACAGGTTCAGTCCTAAACTAAACCTATCATACATCGAATTCGAAAAAAGAGTCCACTATATATACATATATATATATATATATATATATATATATATATATATATATATATATATGTCTGATTAAATAAATTACAGATATTATGTCTGATAATTTTTAACAAAATCCGTTCATACTCACGAATAACCTTCCATGTATTGATGTTAAAGGATGAGTGAAATGTGCTATACCTGGTTAAATTACTTTTATTTTCATTTTCCAAGTACTTTCGATTTTCTTCCAAGATCATCTTCAGGGGTGCAAGTAGTACAAAACTATATGTTTTTCATTAGTACACGTATTTATACAAAATTGTGCGTTGTTATCCATTACCGTAATTTACACATACACGGAAGGTTATTCGTGAGTATGGACGGATTTTGTAAAAAAAATCATAATGCCTGTAATTTATTTAATCAGACATGCTTAAAAGAGAATGTGCTGCCAAAATACACAAATTATATATATATATATATATATATATATATATATAACAGTCAGAATATATATATATATATATATATATATGTATATATATATATATATATATATATATATATATAAATAAAAGTGAACATAGACGTCAACACTTAGAGGCGACAGTCTGTTTCATGCTATATGCAATCGTCAGGCCACATGTGCTGTTATTTTTCTCGGCTATTTATATATATACGGGTCAGTGGTGCTTTGTGGGCGGTTGTTTTACCGGAAGTCGTTTATTTATTTATTTGGGTTAAATTATTTTGCTTGTTTTTATTTTTTGTTTCTTATTTTATTTATTTATTTATTTTTTAATCGATGTTTTTAATAACGTAGTAAAAATTTGTTTATGTCACTTATTTAATAGTTTTGTTTTGGTTTGAGAATTTAATTAAAGCTATTTATTCGATTTTGGGGTTGACTGTTGTAGTTTGTTCTAACTATTATTTTGGCAGGAACAGTTTTTAATTTGTGTTTATTTGGGTTGATTATTTTTATTTGTTTTTTTCTAACGGTAACTTTATCGGGATTGGTTTGTTTATTTATTTACTTGGATGAATTTAGGTTAATTTATTTTACTTGTATATTTTCTCTTTTTCGGTTTTTCGATTTTTAAGTAACGTAGTATTTATTTATTTATTTATTATTATTATTTTTTTTCTCTGATATTGAGCACTTTATCCCATAAATATAGCACACCTTAAGACTATATTTCTTCATATATATATATATATATATATATATATATATATATATATATATATATAGTCTCAATGTGTTGGGCATGGATGTGCATCAATGATTGGAAAAGAACTGACTTTAAATCGTACAGATTACAGGCGCTTTTTTTTACGGAAGGATGCAACGTCTTTGAGGATGAATGTCTCTAAGGTATGCTCAGATCAAGCGTGAACGCCGAAGCGACACTAATATTCAGCTTTGGAAATGTGGTGTATGTGAGCGTATGCAGTTGTCGCGGGCAGGTTATGTACCGTCAGCTGAAAAGATCATCGTGACAATCAGAAGTAAGCCAGCTAATGCCAAGCTGCCTCATCGTCCTGTCGCCAATACCTGTGCTGTTTGCAACAAAGCTTGCAAATCATCATCTAGATCGTGGTACAGAGGATATGTACAGGGCATGCACGTATGGAGTCATCATAGGGGGCAAGGAAGCCATCGCAAACGGTGTGGGGGGGGGGCTCTCATCTGAGTAAAATGTGGCAATCACCATTAAAAAGATGTATACATATAATAATCCATACACACACACACACACACACACACACACAAATCACAAGCATTTATTGGCAGATTATACTAAATGCGATGAGTAAATTTTCGCCATTTTTTCGTGCAAGTGCGTTATATTTGATTTTTGTCGAATGTACAGTATAGTTGTGCACCGTTTGTGTGAAAAAAGAGCACCATGACGCAATTCACTCCACCAGAAATTGGGAAATGGCATGCTGTACTGTTTGGCATTCGCGCCGAAAGCTCCAATACACGCGTTTAAGAGTGTTTGGGTGTCAATCTGAGGAGAGTGAAGAGGATTCGGAAAGAGTTAGATGAGTCTAATGGTGAGTACGAAGGTACGGCATCTCAGAGAACTCACCCTGATTGTTCTGGTAAGAAAAGCACTCACGAATTTGTTGGTGAGGGCCTCAGTCTCCACACGGAGGCCTCCATTAAGTACCTTGAGGAGGTAGTGCTGGGTCAAGACGGTGCCTTTTAGAAGACATTTATGTCTGGCAACTTGGACTATGCACCATGCCACAGAAGCAGGCGAAACCAGTCATGGCTGTCCGACAATTTCTGCGATTCCACCACCCCGTACATCTAGCCACCTACCTCCCCCAGACTGCTCCCCTTGATTATTATGTACGGGACGCAGTTGAGCGAGAGACCAACAAAACTGCTTATAATACCAAAGATGAAGGATTATGACAGCATTCCCCAAGGAGATCGTCCAGAAGAGTTGTAAAACATTTCAAAGTCGTCTAGAGATCGTCGTTGAAGTCAATGGCGATTTCATTGAATAAATTTACTCTTCAGTCTTTCAATATATTTTTTGTGTAATTTTGGTAAATATATATGTTAAGATGAGATGTCAGTCCTATATTCATAGTTGCGTAATTTAGACTACAATTTATCCATCGCAGCCTGTACATACATCTAAGTCATTAATCCGGCTATAATTTATAATGTAACATTATTTCCTGTTACTCTTTACGTTTTATTTAGTGACTATACGTGTCTTTTAAGCAGTATAACGTTCGTCTACCGCAGGGAAACCATTTCTTAATCTGGCTTTGTTGTAAAGTCACTCGTGTTTGCGAGATATCAAAGCAAAGCGGGCTATAAGATGAGTACGCAGATTCTAACTCTGACGAAAGGCCTACTTTCTTTCAACGCTTCAAAAACACAGGCATGTAGATGAAAATTATACCATTTAAAAACAGATGTCTACTCAAACACGTGTATAGTGATAAGAAATACATACGTACACATACTTAGATAGTATATATCGTGTGTATATTCGCACTGTGTATGTATTGAATTTTCATATATACATTGCTGTTATCTCTGTGTACGCATGTGTCGGAGAACGGACATATATAAGTCTAGATAGATAGTTTTACCCGTAAGCACAGGGCAGGCCAGGGTCGACATCATTCAAGGAGTTTTAATGAGTCATGTTAAATTTGTCTTGAGGACTTCATGATGTAATGAGGGACGACACCCCGCCATTAATCTCAGACCTCCAACTACCATCTAATTGATTCCCTAACCTTAAACTGTCCTCCTCCACTTCGTTCACTCCAGCGGTCGAGCTCGCTGAAATATATATATATATATATATATATATATATATATATTCTTAGCACGACCACCTCACATTCACATATTTTTGGACCCTACGTCGGGTTTACTCGCTCGGGTCAATGTTGTCTCCCTACTCACCTCTCTCAACGTTCTGCCATTCGTCGGCTCATGTGATGTTTTCGCTCTGTTTACGACTTTTTTTTAATCATTTCACCTCAAGCAAGGCAGGAATGCCACTAGTGCGCAGAGGGTGAGAGGGAGTCAAAGAGAAAGAGAAGACTAGGGAGTATTGAGGAAAGGATAAAAGATAAACGGGATTCAAGAAGACTGGCGATTGATGTTGCACTATTTACATTATTCGGACTATTGTCCTCATCTTTGTTGCATAATTTTGACCCACAACGTTTCGGCCGTTTTAGGTGGTCGGAATGTCGAAGTGAAGCCTTTATTTCGCTCGCTGGGGTAGACTGTTCTAGTTCCACGTGCTATGTCTCCTGTTAACTCTCCTCTCGAAGTTCTCCACCGGGACACATGGCACAGTATATAAAGACGTTAGTTAGATCCAGCGACAGGACCCAAAGAATGTGAATTCAATACCTGCTTAAGGTGGTGGAGAACTTGGGAGTTGACAGGAGATAACTGATATCTATTAGATATGACAAGTGGAACTTAAACAGTTTACCCCAGCGAGCGAAGTAGTTCTGCTCGATATTCCAACCACCTGAAGAAGGCCGGAGCGTACAATGGCCGAATCGTTGTGATAAATATGGCAACAAAGATGAGGACACTAGTCCGAATAATGTAAATAGTGTACATAATACCTCATCTCAGAAATATAGACAGATACTGATTGATGTTGCATTTAATGTTTTGAAGATTGTTGTTATGGAAGCAAATAAACGGAAGGGAGTTCTGTGAGAAGGAAATGTGAGAAAAGAAACTGTAGGTGTAGAAGCTGCGGTTGCATTTGGCTATTTCACCAGTAAACAACTGAGACCTATAAGGCAATCTAGTAGCACGCTTAAATTCATTTATTCGGGGTACCGTGGGTGGGGAAGCTCGTTAGAACAGTTGACATGAAAAAATTTGTAGAAAAGACAAGGGGAAGCCACATAACATCGGTGAGAAACTGACTGAAGTTGAGATGTCTATTCAAGATCAGTTACATTATAGATCCTTTTTTTAGATTTTGTCAAGAATTTCGAGATGTACAGCAAGGGCACCAGACAAGATATGGGAACGGTATTCAATGCCTGGATGAATGGTAAATTTGTAAATGTGCAAGATGGATTCTGACGAGAAAAATTTTCTGGAACGACACACTGACCCAACATTCCTTGCAGCAAAAGCAGCTATTTGATAGTTTTTCAATAAATGCTTGTAGAAAAAGAAATATTTATTTCTTCGTTCAGTCTTGTTTATTTTTTTGCCTGCTTTGCATTTTCTTCCTTTCCTTGTCGTGCTCGGCTACCCCTTCACAGAAGACGCTTCGCTCGTTCACTATGACAGAAAGAAATCTTGAGAGACTCAAGAAGCAATAAAATAAACCAAGTTCAGATTAGTTCACATAACGCAGATACACAATCTGGAAATACATGTAATACAGAATTCTGACGCAACTCTTTATGAACAATCTTCTATGTCTGCAAACATCAGGCAAGAGACTACTTCAAAGGAAACAAAATAAACTAATGTAAAGTATTTTTCATGGTCAAATGATTAGATATTTTGTAAAGCACATCGTGTTTGATGCATTAAGTTTAATTTGGCATAAGGCCAAAAGTAGTGGGTTCATGATTAAACTCAGATATGTTTTAGATCAATGCAGTATCTGTCAATTAAGTGCCATGCGTGATATACGCTTAGGCAATCTTGTCTCTTTTAATTGTGACTTCCGGCTAGGCAGAAGATTTTCTCGTATTAGGTTCCTGTTTCTTTTTACGATAGACCGATTGTCAATCAAAGCTATTGGACCCATTATGTCCTGTTATTCAAACCGTAGCTGGAGGGAGTGAAGAGATGGATTCGTACTTTTTCCAAAAAAATGTAACGAACTCGACTGGAATTTGATCTCGGCTCTCCCTTTTCTCATTCTGAAACGTAATGTTTTTTTCTTTTCTTTTTTTTTTGTGGCAAATTAATGCAATTATTGCAAATATCACCTCACCGTACACCCAGTATCAGTATTTCCTAATCTTAACTTCATAGCAGCAAGTTCTTGGTATTTACAAGGATTGTATTGATCTACCACAAAGCACTCAGTAGAGATCCAACATACGCTTCCTTTGAGAGGGAGAGAGAGGTGGAAGAGAAAGAGAGAAAGACAGAGAGGGAGAAAAGCGATAAAAAGAGATATGGAGAGAAAGGGTTTGAAAAGATTTATGCAAATATATCTATAGCGTCATATCTTTGGGGACATCAGTTATCCAGCTTTTCTCGCTAGATCAATTGCGACTCTAAAGTGAGTACGATTCTCACTGGGTGCCCCATAAGTTCGGTCTTGAGCTACATCTAAGCTACTCACCTCTTTCTCTCTCTCTCTCATTTTTCTCTTTTTTTTCTCTTTCTTTCTCTCCTCCTCTAACTTTCTCTCTCTCTCTCTCCTTATTCCTCTCTTTCATCTCTTTTTTCTCTTTCTTTACGCACTCATTTTTTGGGGAAAAATAGGACATTCAGGATGGATTCAAAATGGCCGTTGATATCACTTAGACACCTTGCACTTTATGGCCTTTGATATTCTCGTGTAAATTTTTAGCTAGCGAAATACTTTTAAACTCTACAGTCAGGCAAAGTACATCTGTTTTTCGGGTGTTGTTCACGTAAAATAGGCAATGTATCGTTTGAATGTCAATAGTGGGAGACAAAGCAAATCTTATTGAGAAATGTTAACGTTACTATGACGTTAGCTTTTTCGAATTATACACGGATAGTCGCTCCGAAATTAATATCTACTATTTTACTATATTGTTGTTTTTTTTTTCTTTAGTTGTTCAAAATATATTTAAAATCTCGGAGGCGTATTTTGGTGGCATAGTGGTAGATAATGGACCTTTTACCTTTTTGCAGATAGCAGCTGGCGAAATAGCATCTGACATGAAAATGCTTACGAAGCAGACGTGTGTCATTGAATCCATTTCAAAAAACATTTCACCAGTTGACATTATCTGCTACTTGTTGAACGTTTACGGAGAACAAACAGTGGATGTGAGAACAGTTAGGCATTCGGTAATGCGTTTCAGTAGTGGCTAAAATGATGGATATGACAAGACACCTTCTCGACGTCGCAGCACAGCTGTCAACCTATGAAATAGAGAGTAATTTGAAAACGAATATCCGATTGTGGTGAATGCGAACAAGTATTGTGTGGTTGAAAACCTGCACTATCTAAGGTTATTATTGAGCTTTCTTCATCTTTCATGGTTTCCAAAGGAATAAACAGAAGGCACTGCCCATGACCACTGCCACGTATCCGTCGGTATCCATAAACCCTTACTCTTTAGTGCAAAGAGGAAGGTTCGACATCACAGCTGGAATCCCCTAGATCAGGCTTCCCTACTAACGTTAAGAGCAAGACAGATACGACACTTTGATTCTCGACTTCAACTTGTATGCTTCCTCGAACAATGCAAAGTTAACCTTTTCAAGTTTTGGATCAATCGTTATCCATCCCATATATCCTCATAATCTTCACTTCCTACTTCCTTCTCTTACGCTGATATCAGAAACCACATTCAGTAGCACATCTACTTTGAGTGGCTCTTGAGCCTTGTATTGGCTAGTAAAAAACATACATCTCCTTATAACTCTCATTCTCAAACTATTTTGACTTGCAGCATGATCTAAGGAACCTTAATAGTTCGAAACTCCTTTATGTCACCGAATTCTTCCAATTAACCTTGGAATCAATTATATTAGACAACTTTCCAGAAGACATAAGCAAAGCCATAGAGTGCATTGCCGAATCATTGTGAAAAATGTAATGAAAATTAGTCCGATCAAATTCATATACAGGTATACCTCAACCTACGTCGTTAATTGGTTCCAGAGGTCACGACTTAGGTCTAAAAATGATTTAAGTAGAAATAACCACGTTATAAACCGCAAATAAGTATTCCCCATTGAATATTACAGTATGTATGATATGTATTTACAGTATTCTGAATAAAATAATTTATCAACAATATAACTTTACGCTTAGCATTAGCAATGAAAGAACGGTCTGGCAATTTTTTCCAATATAATCCAGTTTCATCAACCTTAAAAATCTGTTCAGGAAGAAACCCGTTTTCTTCAATGATCTTAGCCAATGCTTTAGGAAAATCAGCTGATGCATGTTTGTCAGCTGATGCACTTTCAACTTGATTCTTAATAGAGTGATAACTTCTTCGTTCTTTAAATTTCATAAACCAACCTTGACTCGCTTTAAAATCTACATCTACCTCATCTGGGTATTTTTTGTTCAGGTCATCAAAGACAATGTTTTTGCTTGAATGATTTCTTGACTATTAGCAGCACGCTAATAATTCAATCTATCAACCCAAATAAAAAGAAGTTGTTCCATCTCTTCAAAGATTTTTGTTCTCTTTTCTTATCGATAACAGTATTCTTCATCCCTGCGGCAACAGATTTGTTATCCTTATTATGAACAATCGTCAATACAGTGGTCCGACTCATTCCAAATTATCGAGCAATCGATATAACCTTTTCAACTTTTTCATGGCGTTTCATCATAGTAAGTTTATCGTCCAGCGTTATAGCACGACGTTTAGCTCTTGCACTTAGATCTTTGGAGCCATTGGGGCAAAATATAAAGTCTCAAATGAATGAGAATGAGAGAGTAGGCGATAAGCAGATGTATATCGTGCGTATGCCTAAACTAAACTGGATTTTAATTTCGCGTGAATCACGAGTGGTGTTGACAACGACGCCAAAGGGGAGATATTGAAACTAGCGTGGAAAATGCCAATATTGAGCTCTTAAAGACCGCTAAATAAGACGTCAACACAGTCACATATTTTTTTCTCTAGGGTTTAGGATGATTATATTAACATTTACTGTAAATGTACGTATTTTAATATGATTTTATATAATTTTATTCTTATTTATTGTACAGTAACATGATTTTATGTGCTTTTTAACGCTTTTCTACTGATATTACGACTTTAATATTTGTGGCGTAACTTCGAATAAAATGACTTAAACATGATTTTTATTTTTTCATATATTATTGACAAACGACGTATAATCGAGAACGACTCGAAACGATGTAACCCGAGGTGCACCTGTACAATGAAATCGCTAAGTTCGTAAACATATTGAATTTAGCACATCTTCGCTAATTTTAGCTAACATGAGTTACTTCTAAAATTTCATCTCACAGTGTAGTGGTCAGCAAGTGGGGTTTTACATATCACTACTGCAGGATTCGATGAATGACTCACAGTCGGGGTCTTGGCTAAAACCAAGCTTTGCAAATAATTACATAGAAACTAAACGGAATTTATCAAATATTGATGTTGGGCGGTACTTAATGCAATTGTTAGCAAGATAATATATGGGACCTTGAGAATGAGTTCGATCCTAATTGGCTGCCCCGTAATTAAGTCTTTCTGCCATCACTGGAAACATTAAGTCCCTCTCTACTGCCACATAATGGGGTCTGCAAAAAAAAGGTATACAGTAAATGTTATCAGTAAGTTATGTGCCAGACGTGATACACGCTTAGGAGATCATGTATCCATCGATACATTACTGACGAGGCAGATTTTTATGGCAGTGGGTTGCCATTTCTTTCTGTGGTAGACCATAGATCCCGATCTGTCCTGCTACTTACGCATAGCTGGGGGAAGAAGAGGATTCATACCTTTCCCAAGGGTAATAGAACGTATGTGAATGTAATGGTTTCGACTGGAATTCGAACTCGGCTCTCCGATTCTTCAATCCAAGCCGCTATCCGTTACTCCAACTATTAATAATAGTGGCTTTATTCATTTAATACTAGAATTTATTAAAATCATTTTTTAATATTTTTACTTTCATAATTTTCATTATAATACATTTATTAGAATTTTTATCTTTTAATAAATGAGAATAATAAATCTTTTACAGGTAAAGAAGATTGTGTAAATGACGGGAGCAAACATTTTGAACATTTGAGGGATTGATATCTTTATTACCGATATGTTATTGTTGATATATTTGTACAAACGATTCAATACATTTTGTGCACACGTTTTATTTTTCATTACTGTATATCTACTTTTGCACACCCACCCCTTATAGAATGTTAACATTTTGATGCGCTGATCTATGAATACACGAATAAAACTTTAAATCCCCCAACGACAGATTCCGAAATACACTCGTTTAAGCTTTGCTTCCAAACTCCATTTTAAACAATTACTTTTTGATGCACTATCCACAAAATGCTCTCAGTTAAACTAAACCTGGTTCCCCCCCCAACGCGTTCTGGAGACCATTTTTTTTTTATTGCTTAACATATCAGCAAACTAAACTCATGTTCTTGAGATTTTAAATCAGTTTTCTTCATTTCCTGTCTAGGTATTGAAATCTAGACGAGGAATTGCAATCCGACACACCATATGAACATATTCTAGTATTATAAGAAAAATTTGTTAAATCTAAACATTTGATGGGTCACTTCGTTGTAAATGTATAGAGTTCCTACTTAATCTTTCATTGAAACGACAATAAATAACGGCTTTTAAATAGACTGCAATTTGAAAAACCGTTTCTATTACATGTTGTTTCGTTATAAACACATGCAAAAACCTCTTGAATTTTCTAGCTGCGTTGCTTATCTCAATAAAACGAAGTATTTTACATCAATATTTTGGCGGAGAAGGTAATGGCTTCCCCGGTTATCAACTGTTAAATGTTGGCAACTTCTTAATTAAAACTTTGTCAATACCTCCAATTGTGTATAAAGATTTTACCCACAGGAAGGTTATGTTAGAGGACTCGTAAAAACCAAAGAAGCGCGGGAATTAGTAGCCCAGGACGTCGAAAGTTCTAATATTGATGTACATTGTCTCTAAGAAATCAAAATCAAAGAACGATATTGATATCGGAGTTTGACAGCACAAGTTAATAGTTTTATAAAGAGTAAATACTATAGAAATCGTTCTGCCATTAATACCAACTAGGAGAATAACATCCATACGTACTGGGCGATTAATCATAGTATAGACATTGAACAACGATATTAAGAAACGATCAATAAAACTCCACCATTCCCTGTAAAAATATTGAAGTGCTTAGAAGACCTTTCGCGAGTTAGCTCAGGCAATAAAGGTTTGGAGAGGACGTATAAGAGATATTTGCAAAGTTGCTGAAGATAAGAAATCACTGATTTGCAGTGGGCCTTCAAGTCGTAACTGTTTTCATGATGATTTACATAAACTGCCAATTAAATTAAGTTTTTCATCTGAATGAAACTAACATTTAAGAGTAGAATATCTTCCTAAGTAAAAAGGGGAATGTTTTTCTGTTGGTTTCTCGTTTTCTTTCAAAACTAATTAGAATAAATAACGTTATATTTATCTAAGTTGTTCTCTCTGCGTTGATTCGATTCTCTATCTGTCTATAATCCCCACCTCCCGCCAAACAACATTTTGACTAGAATTTGACAATTAATGAAGACATGCTCGTTGGTATTTATTCAAAATAAAGAACTTCATATTGACTCGTGTTTTTTTTATCTTTTATTTTTTTTTTTTTTTAGAAATATTTTAATTGTTCTGATAAGCTTCCTTCTTTGGTACCTCGTCTTCAAGAATTTTAGCGCAGTACTAGATTGGCGGCTAGGTCCAATAATTTTACTACCGAAGTTGCGAGATATGACCATATATCTATTCTAATCGCTTCTTTCGTATTTCTCACCTGATGAACTCTCTTCCGACTTGCTTTCCTGTCAAACATAATCTTCAATAAGTCAAATGTAATGTTAATCGTTGTCTCCTTGAGGCTGTTCTTTTATTGTCCTTTCTCCTCAATAACTTTTTCTCAGTAATCACCCTTGTGTCTTAGTGATTTCATCGCCTTGGTTTGTGCAAAGATTATTTTTAAAGAATTAAAAAGTACGGAATCTGTCTATATTTTTGAGATGAAGTATTGCAACTATTTACATTTTTCGGACTGTTATCCGAAAACATACTAAAGTCACTATTTACATCGTCCGGACTCTTGTCCTTATTTTTATTGCCATATTCATGACATTTCGATCGTTGTACGCTTCGTCCTTCTTCAGGTGATATAAGTTAGAATTTTTAACCGAACCCTTTATTTAGTCCACTGAGGTAGATTGTTCCACATGCCATGCCTTTTCTGGATATCTCAGTTTCAGTTATTTCCCTTAAGTAACTCGACTCTCGAAGGTATTGTTCACTGTTCTGGCCAGGTATTGAACTCCCAAAGATTTGTGAATAAACCAGTGACTTGACCTAAAGTTGTGATTACTTGAACCAATACTTTTATCCACTGGACCATGTGTCCTTAAGCCCCCAAGGACGCATGAAAAATTACCAATATCGAAAGATGCGTCGTTGATATATCTGAAATTAGAATGACCCAACGTCAAACAGTATTGATATTGTGAATTCCACGTTCAATCTCTAACTGCGTGAACGTTCAGTACAGAAATGTAGGAAAGGAAACCACTGAATCTCCTACAGGTTTACATAAGCAATCAGAGAGACGTCTTCAAGAACTGAGAAGCGAAGAGGAAAAAAACTAGTCGTTACGTTACAAAGAGATAATGTAGCTTGTTGAACTGATCTCTCAACTAGAGAAACACTTTGTCTTTTTCACATGGTTTTATTTGATAGAGAAGCCTGATGAAAGCCACTTCAATTGGCATTTGAGTCTGAATTTTAGTGCATTTGCTCAAATTTAGAAATGTAGACGAGTTTAAGTCTGAAGATTGCCAGTCTAAAAATTATCTTTGAACTTGCTTCAGTCTAGGTATTCTATTATAACATGAAAAACAATTTGGAGCTCTAATCATTCAAATCTTCTAGAGCGAATTGAGAATGTCAATTATGAATGTTAATTCATATAATTCAGAAAGGTATTTAATATTCGCTGACGGTTAGTTGGACAAAGTTGCTTCAACCAGAAAAATAACAAGTTTAAAAATTGTATGACGTTACATTTTGTGGCCATTGCAGTTGTCTACTGAATAACAGTAAGCAACGAAAATGGCCAGTTATCTCCAAAATATTTTAAAATGTTGCTTCGGTACTACTTAAATTAACTGGTCCGCTCCTTTTTTTTTTAACAGTTTTTGTAGATTAATATACATCAAATTTCTCTCTGAATTACTAGGATGAGGTGTTAATATTATTATTATTTACATTCG
>OZ010588.1:41825027-41850027 GCA_963932145.1 Acanthosepion lycidas
TTCGAATTCCAGTCAAATAAATTACATTCACTTACGTGCTAATACCCTTGGGAAAGGTATGAATCCTCCTCCAGCCCCAGCTATGGGTAAGTAGCAGGACAGAACGGGTTCTATAACAGTGGATAACAACTGGTCTACCGCAGAAAGAAATAGCAACCTACTGTGGGGAAAAAAGATCTGCCTCGTCAGTCATGTATCGAAAGATACATGATCGCCGAAGCGTGTATCCTACATGACACATAACTGACTGACTGAGGTTATTTTACTGAATGACTAACCCATTTCTTTTACATATATAACTAAGCGGTTGCCAACTAATTTAGAGAAGTTGAAATGAAGACACAAGAACATAAAAGCTAAGTGGTCTTAAAAATAGATCAATAACTAAACTACAATCCATAATAAATAATTTATAATCCTTTAAGACTATGACATAAGCTTTAACCCTTTGAGCCCTGACCATCTCTTTACCAAGTAGAGTAGAGAAAATGACGTAATGCTCAGTCACTGGTTGAACAGTGGGTAAACACTTGTAACTATTTTTATATCTACTGCGAAACATTACATACTAATTATTTGCGAATTTTGACTCTGGATCTCAGGTTACAATTGTTCAGGAACGTGGGGCTCAAAGGGTTAATCTACTCAATTCAGTTGTGCTGGTATAATAGTTTTTCGAAGGGTCAGCAAAAACCTACACTTAAATCAGACATCTGCCTAACAGAAGCAAACTCCAATTTGTAAGTAAAGAAAACACTTAGCAGTAAATATTATTCAATATTTTTCAGTAATCTTTTTTTAATGTGCCAAGACGTTTCCGGAGAAAGGCGATCATGGTCCTGTCTTTTTTTTTCTTTCTGCTAGCAATCTCTACCCTGTCATCCATTCTGCTTCTCTTGCTTTCATTATATCCTATAGGTATTAAGTTATCTATCCTCTCTTTCCTCATTATCTATAACAGAAATGTCAGCTGCCTCTTTCTGATTGTTAGTATATATTTTCTTGTTGTTTCTACATTTATACAACTTTCTGTCGCTTCAGTTCTCTCCATTTGTAAGGATTTAGTTCAATTTTCACTGACACGTACAAGATTAGATATTACATAAAGCTTCAGTATTGTTTCCTTTGCTTCTAACGATATTTTCCAATTTCTTAATACTTTACTTGTTCTTTGAAAGGCATCTTTCTACATTCCTATGTACCTTCGGATTGCTTTGTCACATATTCCGTCGCTTATTACAACAATGACCAGATAATCTTTTTTTATATGTTTGATTTTAACACCCCCAATAGGTAACTTACACTTTGGTCTATCTCTTTTGCTGACGAATAGGCATTTTGTCTTTTTAAATTTTCTTCTTTTTCTTGCTTCCCAATAATAACAATTTGTTATATGATTAATGCGATTTTCAAGCAAGCAGTTCCACTGTATATCGCCTATTTCAAAAATTATATTCGTTGGTTATCATTACTTGGCTAACAAGCAATAATGTGAAGGTTTGTTAATCTAAAACTTTTTATCTTAAACATTCTTGCTGGACAAGGTTTTATATATAAAGTAGACAGACCGATTTATATAATCAAGTTCTCTGTCTTTAAATTATATCACAAGCTATTTTTAGGAAATGCATGAAGTAAAAAATAGCTTATCAGAGATACAACTCGTGCCAGATTTTCGTATCCAGTTGCAACGATCCGTATTACAGTCACTCCTCATTTATCTGCTGGGTTCCGCCCCAATGTTCTGCTCGCTAAACGAGAAATTATATCTGACCGTCTTCCAGGCATACTACATTTGAAGGGCTTACGGCCGCATCACGTTGGAACACCGATTCCCGGACGATCACCGAAGTTAAGCAACATCAAGCCAGATCAGTACCTAGATGGGTGATCGCTTGGTAATACCAGGTGCTGTAAGCCTAGATGTTTGGGTGGTGTTTGGTTTGGTTTATTTCGTTTTACGGCATATCAATCTCAATGTGTTATTTAATGCCGACAAAATTTTCATTGTTGGTAATATTTTTTTCCAAAAATCTGTTTCTGGTAATATTTTTTCCTTCAAAAAAATCTTTCTGGTAATAATTTTCCTTCGCTGGTAATATTTGTTTTACAAAATGTATAGCCCGGTAATATTTTTTTAAAATTTATTACTGGTAATTTTTTTTTATAATGTATTTCTGAGATTAAAACCTATTTTTACATTTTCATAGTGTTTTGACCCCAGTTTGGGGGTTAATTATTTGCCCATAGCTGGGACCCTAACAGGTACTACCTGGGAACATTAGCAATTAAGAAGTGGTACCACGCTCCTCAAAACCTCATCAGAGTCCTTGCTGTTGGACGTAGTTTATCGTCATACCCAAGATGCAGATGTAGTTTATCGTCATACCCAGGACGATGTGGGTGGCGTAATGAATTATGGCTCAGAATTGTTAATCGGAGAGCCGTGTTCCACTTCCAGCTAGGTTTGTTATATTCACTTACGCGCAAATCCCCTTGGTAAAAGGTATGAATACTCCTCTTATTTCCCCAGCTATGAGTTAATTAGTTAGACTTATATCACTAAATCATTATTATCTCCAAAAAAATAATAAAATAAAAATTACCCATAAAATATTTAGATTTTGGCATTAACTAACCCAGAGAAATAAACAAAAACAATCAAATCAACTACGCTTTGTAATGGATTTGAGCTAACCAAATTCAGATAGCTTTAATGTCACCTGTAACGTTTCTACTGAACAGTTATCGTAATAAGGAATTTTTTAAAACTCAGCTCTGTATTCTGTACATTATTGCACTTGACAATCAGCAAATACAGTTCAAGCGCATTCTTATTTTATTTTACAGGATTTAATAACTGGCCATAAGTCTGAGCTTGTTAAGCAAGAATTAGAATTGGTTGTATCTCTGTGCCAAACTCGACTTTTCGAACCAATATGAACCGCGGTACACACTAGACATTCAGATTAAATAGCTGTCTATATTTCTGAAATAAGGTATTGTAATTATTTACACTGTTCGGACTGTTGTCCCCAACTTTATTGCTATATTCACGACATTTCAGCAGTTGTACACTCCGGCCTTCTTCGGATGATATACGTCGGAATTTCGAACAGAAGAGGGAACAAAAACTTGGAGAATCGACTTACTAAGGGAAAATAACTGAAAATGAGATATCCAAGGTCACGTGGAATTAGAACAATCTATCACCGTGGACTAGATAAGGGGTTCAGTTCGAAATTCCAACATATATGATCAGCAGAAGACTGAAGCTTACAATGGCCGAAACTTCGTGTATATATGTATGCAATAAAGATGAAGACAACAGTCCGAACAGTGCAAATAGTGTAAATATTCAGGTTGAAGTTTTGATATCCTAATAATGTTCTCCATGTCTCAAGACAATTCAGGAGTTGTGTAGACTTCAAACACTGTCTTCCCTTTATATTACTCCTCACCATTCAAACCTGTATTTTCTATTTCATTCCGCACTTTACATATCATAAAGAGTTGTCTGGAGTTCTGAAGTCTGTGTATTATTCGAACGAATATACTTCTTTCTACTGTTTTCGATATAAATTTTAGCTGTTTTCTTCAAGCATTTTCCTGTGACTGTAGTCAGTTAAACTTCATGTAAAAAACGATATGAATAGGTTCAATCATTTTATTAAACGTCCTTCAATGAACCAGAAAGTTATATTTGAAATAAAGAAAAAGAGTGTTGAACTGCTATGTAATATCAAGTCTAAGCCTCCTATATAACATTGAGCGCTGGACATTTTTATCACATATGACAAGGAAACTTGAAACAACAGAGTTGTTCTGCAGAAAATACCATAGACGGAACATGTGAGAAACGACGACATTTGAAAGAAAATGGGAACGAAATGGACAGTTGTACCTATAAAGAGCTGACATTTCTGGAACATATGATAATGAAGGAGGGCTTGGAAATTTTGACACTCACACAACATACTGAAGGCAAATGGGATAAAAGAGAAACAGCGTGTGAATTACCTAAAGATCAAATGGATGGCAGAACAGGAACGAGGTGTTTAGGTACGGGAACATATTGCTCAGAGTTACAATGACAAGACGTTGTGGAGAAACGCCAATGTCCTCAAGGTAACCGGTACATAAAGGAAAGCATATGATATGTTCAGTATATTCAATTTAACGGCTGGGGAAATTTGCCAAATTGATTGACAATCAAAAATCACTTAGTGATGAACACTTTGGGACAGCGATCTTCAACCTGTTTTACCTTTTTGTAATAGTTTTTGTGTCTCAAGGAAACCTAGCATAAAAATTATTATATACCATCCCTTTTATATTTGATCGTCAGTCAAGTGGCAAACATAATATATGGACGTCGCGCATGCGTCCTTTATTCCAGTGAGTCACTCTATGTCCGATAAACAAATCCATTAATTACTCAAAAAACATCACTGTAGAAACGTTTTCTCGGTGTGTTTTATTTTGTACGGCACTATTTTAAATACAAAATGCCCGGATAAATAATTTGGATATTACGATATTATTTATGTTGATAACTTCCTAAATTTGATGCAAAAAAAAAAAAAAATCGCCAAAACCTCAAAATTTAAAAATATTTTCATCTCCCAGGTGAGAAATATAATTATTTGTATCTATATCATTTTTATAAATAATCACTTTAAGAACGTCCACAGGACTTGTACCAGTCAGTTCCTCATAATATCAGTAGAGATGTAACATGTGCATACATACATACATACATACACACAAGCACACACACACACACACACACACACACATATATATATATATATATATATATATATATATATACACAGAGAGACAAAGAGATAATTAATTCAAGTAAAATGTTTGTCACTTAGCTGATTGATGTTACCTTCAACATCCCGACTCCAGAGTTTCGTAGACGGACCCTCCGGGAACCACTCCGCCCACTCGTCAAGAGGTATCAATATATAAAAGTTGACATTGAGGTCAATAATGAGTAGCGATAGATTATTTCCTGGCTGACCGCAATCTTAAGATTGTTTTCAAGCATGAAACAGACTGTAACCAATCGCTTTTTATCTTAACGTCTACTTTTTATACTTATATACGCTCTATCCTTGATATTGAGCACTGTTATTCATAAATATAGCATATCTGAAAACTATATTTTTATCATTATATATATATATATATATATATATATATATATATATATATATGCCAGGATATAGACAACAAAACCGAGTCTGTATAAAAGCAACCAGTGAAACAACCGACTTTAGAATATCTTTTACCAGAGGAGGCTTTATTTGATTTACTTACTCCTAAATAATAATAATAAAATATATACATTCTTTTCCGACGTAGTATAGCTCCATGTAACTGTTTTACACATGACATAATTTTGGATTAATTTGAATATACAGTGTTTTATGGGAAAGTTGTAGGAGGGTGGAAAATAATTCAAGACCCTTTGCCTCTCCATTTAAACTTCCTACTCAAAATGAAATTAATAAGTCGGTGAGCTGTTTTTTTTTTAGTGTGCCTTTGAAGTGGGTAAAGTGTCAAGTTGTTCCTTAAAATTCAGTTTATAATGATTACATCTAAAAATTTATCGCGATATTTTAATTTCTTTAAGAGCTGGAAAATCATTGGTTTGAGCAAATAAAACCACAGAGCTAACATACGGTGTTCTTGTATGTTCATTAGGTTATTATATCAAGTTTAGTGGCGATATCTTTTACAAATTCTTTAATCAGTTGTCGTAATGACAGACGACAATATTCGGCCATTTTTTCTCCTCCTTATCAGTAATAGAAATACGGTGGTTACAAAGTCAGTTTTATAAGGAACTGCTAACGAGTTCAGTGTTTTTCCCTCCAATATTTTGACCTCACATCGGTTGAGGCTAAGCTTAATAAATACAGGGTGATTGAAAAGTAACTTATCTTATGTATGATGGTCTCTTCCGTCTTGCAAAAATTTTAGATAGACGGGAGAGGCCATCTTACATATAATAAGGAGTTACTTTTTAATCCCGCTGTAGTTACAACTAACTTAAAGCACGCAGAAAAAATTCCCAAATACACAGATGCAAGCAAGATATGCTTTTTTATATATTTATTGGAATGTATACATTGCTTAATGGTTATTGACACGGAAGATGGAATCGATGTGACGAATTCAAATCTTGTCCTAGTTTGTAACTTTAACTTCGTACAAATGATCTTGGTAAAAACATAAATCCATCTCTTCTCGCCCTAGTTACGGGTTAAAAAGTAGCGTAGAATTGGATCTCTTTCTCTAGAGGAGGGGGATCCGTTTCTGAACAAGGAAAACTGTGTTCAAACCATTTTTTTTTCCAGAGGGGGTCATGTAGCGTCTATATGGATGTGCGAGTAGCATAACAGTTATTGACGCGGAAAGTGGAATCGGCCAGCCGAGTTGAATTTCCGCCTTGTCTCTGGCTTTCAGTTTAGAAATTGGGCCCTTAGGAAAGGCGTGGATCCGTATCTCTTTCTCCTAGCTATGGGTTAAATAGCACAGTATACTGGGCACCTTGAACTTCGATGAAAGCCAGTCTAAGAGAAGGTTAACTGAATTCAAAAGATTAAAAATTGAATTCGTGGCCGTTTAAATTTCATATCCATTTAATCAATTTAAATTAACTTTCGAACTAAAGAATCAAAATTACATATGGTCTTTGATTTTACTAGGATTTTATTGAAATTAAAAAGCAAAATCTTGCTATCTTAGCTCAATCAGTTTTGAATTCAGAGTTGTCTTCGACTTAAACAATCAAGCATTTCAATATTTTTTAGAGTATAGGGTAGAGGGTTTTAAGAACCGGGCATTATTTATAAATATATATACAAATATATATATAAAAGACAAAGGACAAGGAAGAGCAAGGATAAAGAAAAAAAAATGATTATCGCACTGCGCCCTTCTATCCTGGTTGCCAATCAATGCTAGAGTTCCTAGTCTACTCTGTTTTTGCCAAGGACAATGAAACCGTGTCTTTGGAACACAACGTATAACACGTTTGACAATCTCGTGATGTCTGAATAAATTTAATATTACAATATCTATAAAGGTTTTACCTTTCTGGAAGTGTGTATACATTTTTTCGGTGGACTTACACACACACACACATATATATATATATATATATATATATATATATATATATATATATATATATATATATGTGTGTGTGTGTGTGTATGTGTATGTGTATGTGTATGTGTATGTGTGTGTGTGTGTGTGTGTGTGTGTAAGAGAAGATACCAATGATAAATAATAAAGTGGCAGGAGTATTTGGTGCTACTTTAATAGAATTCTTTAGAGGCTTACGGCATATGACGCGAAACACCGGTTCCCGTACGATAACCAAAGAAACGTCGAACCTGGTCAGTACCTAGATGAGTGGCCTCTTGGGCGTCACTAGGTATCGTAAGCTTGAATTTTTGGGTGGTGTAATGGATAATAGCTCGGAATTGTTAATCGGTGAGTCGAGTTCCAATTCCAGCTTGGTTCGTTATATTCACTTACGCGAAACATAGCCTTAGAAACGATATGAATCAACCCCTTCACCCCCAGCTATGGGTTAATTAGTAAGACCTGTATCATTATTATCTCAAAAAAATTCTTACAATCAAAAAATATTATCTTGCTTAAATAACCTGCAAAGGAATGATAAACCGTAAAAAACGAATCAATCATAAAACAGTAAATATCAAATAATATTTAAATTGATAGCAAATATCAAATATCCAAAGTGAATATATTAGTTGTGTTTGAAATAACGTTTCATTGAGAAATATTAATTTTTAAGTTGAAAGAATATAAAGAATTAAATTTAAAATGACTTTATTTTTAGAAGCAATGCAAGATTAAGCCATTGGTTTTCAGAAATAAAAAAAAAACAATTAATTGGGAGTTCTGCTGTATTAACAGCAAAAAGGTGTAGTAAAGATGCAAGTTAACTGGAAATAATATTTCTATAGAATTCTTTCCCAAGTATCGTCAGGAGAGGAAGAATAGTTTGCATTAAATCGACAGAAAAGAAACAGGGCTAAATTTTATCGCGCTTGGCTAGCAACTGATTTTGAGCAGCCGTTTTAAACAACCATTTTGATCAAGTTTACTTTGTCATATAACGGTTTCAGATGGCAGCTCCCTGACTTTTTAGTTGACTACATAACACTGTATATTTTGACTAGGGAAGAAAAAGAGCCCAACATTTTTATATAAATACGTAATGTCTAATAGTCTGAACGGTCTCCACCCGTATTAAGATTTCAAGTTCGTCCTATCGGGATTTTTGAGACATTTCCCACGACCTTTGCCTTTCTAGTTATACCACTCATCACATTCACGTTTGAAAAAAAGAAATATATTTTTTTTCCGATTTATTTTTACCTAACAGCTGGTAGATAATCTCGCAGAATCGTTTTCGTTCAGGACAACCAAACCAGATATACTTTGTAAATTCTTCTTCTTTGTACCGTGTCCCTTCATGACTTGGGCGATCATCGCCGTCCCAAAATTCCTTTCCTTTGTAGCTCTTAATATAGTTTGTCTTTTTGCTACTTCTCGTAATCTCCTGCTATCCCTTTACACAAGCTCATTTGGTAGGTTATGTACCGCCTTCCTCTTTTCCTCTTGCCTTCGATATGCCAAGTTTTCTAAGCCCTCTTTCCTCACTATGTGTCTTTCTGATGCTAAGTAAAAGTTTCCTTTTTGTTTTCTTCTGTAGAAACACATTTCTGTTGCCTGAAGTCTTTTCTTCATCTGTGTCCAGCATTCATTGCTATTTTGGAGAACTGATATCACATAACTGTTCAGTACTCTTTTCTTTGTTTCTACCAAAATTTTCCTTTTTCTCAATATTTTGCTCATCTTCTGGAAGGCATCTTTCGCTATCCCTATGCACCTCTGGATTTCGGTGTCCCATATTCCGATTTCTTCTAAAGCAATTCATAGATATTTCAAATTGTGTACTTGCTTAATTTTGTTATCTTCAGTTCGTAATTCACATCTTGGACTGTCCCTTTTCCTGACAACCATACATTCTGTCTTCTTGCAGTTGATTTTTAGTCCTTTATTCTCGCTTTCCTTTACTAATTTCTGTAGAAGTTCCTGTAGTTCCATTTCTGTGTCTGCTACCAACATTGTGTCATTTGTAAAACTAATTTTGTTGAGATTGTGGCCGCCAATAATGAATCCTGGTAGAACTTCCTTAGGATTTACTCATTGTAAAGGTTGAGTAGGTCCGGTGAGAAGACACATCCTTGTCTTACGCCCATTGCAAGTAATCTGCTAAAAACTCCTAGAATATATATATTGAATTAAAAAATGGAAATATTGTTTAAGAACCAGAAGACTGGAAATTTTACCAAGATATTTCCTAGTTGGGATAAAATTGATTTTCAAAAATTAATTTTGTATTTATGTGAATGGGGACATACCAATTATCGTTCGTAGGTATGCTATAATAGTCATGATGTTTTATGTTTTATTCTATAAAAGCCATGATCTTTAATGTTTCTGTTTATAAGTGATCTTTGTGGGGACCTCGAGGTGGTGTAATGGTTAGCAAGCTTGTCTCGCTAGAACAATTACGCATGTGTAGTGAGCTCGGTCCTCACTGGGTGCCCCTTACTTTCGGCCTTGTGCCACATCCAAGCTACGCATAGAAAATCACTATAAGAGATCTTAGTCATATAAATTGAAGACTTTTTTTCAATAAGAATATTCTATCAAACTACAATTACTATTTACATTATTTGCACTCGGACTGTTGTCATTAATTTGGTTATACATTATTTGGTTATACATCATTTGGTTATACATTATTTGAACTCGAACTGTTGTCATTATATTGGTTATGCATTATTTGGTTATACATTATTTGGTTATACATCATTTGGTTATACATTATTTGAACTCGGACTGTTGTCATTATATTGGTTATACATTATTTAGTTATACATTATTTGGTTATACATCATTTGGTTATACATTATTTGAACTCGGACTGTTGTCATTATATTGGTTATACATTATTTAGTTATACATTATTTGGTTATACATCATTTAGTTATACATTATTTGAACTCGGACTGTTGTCATTATATTGGTTATACATTATTTAGTTATACATTATTTGGTTATACATCATTTGGTTATACATTATTTGAACTCGGACTGTTGTCATTATATTGGTTATACATTATTTAGTTATACATTATTTGGTTATACATCATTTGGTTATACATCATTTTGTTATACATCATTTGGTTATACATTATTTGCACTCGAACTGTTGTCGTTATTTTGGTTATTACATTGTTTCAGTCGTTGTGTTCCCTTCCATTCTTCAGATGCTTGTCGATCTGAGTAACCTTTAGTGAATTTCAGTAACTCCTCATTCCAGATATTAAGACAAAACGATTGTTATTAAAAATGTTGTTACAGTTTTAGCGATAACATTTGAAGTCTTTTTTTTTTTTTTATTAAAATCTGTTACTTATCGAAATGTAAGGACTAACTATGAACTTTAAGAAGAAGGAATGCGAGTGAGCAACGCACTGGGGTTGGGCGACAAAATCGAGCAGGTGCAGAAGTTTAAATATCTGGGTAATGTAGTTACAGACGATGGAAAATGTGACACAGAAATCCGAAGGGACATAAGAACAAAAGAAAGATTAAACAAATGTTGAATGTTGAAAGTCTCGAAGGACTTTTTCTGAGTTAAACAGAGGAAACATATAAACTATAATAAAATAAAAACTATGAATCTCCATTTTTTTAATTAGTCTTTTTTTTCTCCTACTTCCTCTTTCATTGCCGTCCTTAGTATGACAATAAACTACAGCCGGCAGCAAGACCTCTGATCAGGGTCTTTTTAACGACGGTGGAACTACCTCTTAATTGCTGTTGTTCCCAGGTCTATCCTGACCCGGAGTGGTAGCACCTGTTAGGGTCCCAGCTATGGGTAAATAGTTAACCCCTAAACTGGGGTCAAAGCAGTATAAAAGTGTAAAAATGTTTTTTATGGTAAAAATACCAGCAAAAACTTTTTAAAAATTATTACAAGCAATATATTTTAAAAGATTATTACCAGCAATACATTTTTTGAGAAACAATATTACCAGCAATACATTTGACTCTGGACAAAAACCCTCTATGAAAAAATACGCCAATGAAACCTGATCTACAAAATGCTTCCTTAGACAGAATACATGTTCTATTCATACGAACCCATCCTAAAAATCTTGTTGGCATTGAGGTTGACATGCCGAAAAACAAAATAAATCAATCCAAAACTTTTTCATTTTCCGAAATTTATCTGTCTGTCAGTCCATATAGAAACATTAGTTTAAGTAAAAAGCATAAGTGTATGGTTTGCTAAAGCTAACATTTTACTAAACCAAGAACAGAAAGCGTCACTTATGTATGCTCGCCATACAATCAGGATAGCAGTCCAGCAGCCCTGGACTGATATTACAGCAGCGATCAGAGGATCTCTCCGACAGCCTTGGACTAGTGTGTTACATGCGACCCGAGCAAAATAATTAGGGCTACTCAAACCGAGCTATTAGGAGAGAGTTATATTATGTTAATTCACAATCGGTCTTAGGCGCTGATAAAGTTTGCTAAAACCTTTTCGTAAAACGGTCAGCAATACGGCCTAATGTCGTCTGGCTAGATGGGTCTAATATTTTATCTTTAACTTTTGTTTTAGCATAAGTCTGTTACGCGAAGTGATTCTGAAAGATTCTAAGCTTGACCAAAAATGAATTCCAGAAAAAATTCTGATGTTTGTTTATTTAGTCAGTTTTGTGAAGCAGGTCGGGAGGAATTAAATTCTGCACCTTCCGTTATATGTACGTGTATATATATATATATATATATATATATATATATATATATATATATAGTTTAAGAAAAACTAGGTAATCCGTATGGGTAAACCTGAGGGGGATAAAATCCAGAGAGCTCAATGTAAATCCAGAGCAAATAATTTTAATAACAACAGACCACAGCCCTGTTTCCAACCTTTTTTTTACAAAGAAAATTAGTGACAACTTCTCTCATAACTTACTTCTCTCCTTTTCTCTCTATGGGTTTTTTTCTTCTCTACCCCTTCGATATCAATATATAACTTCCGTTAAGTTAACCGTTGAAATGTGTCAATATCTGCTAACTCACTCATGTCTTCTCTCTCCCCGCTCACTTCGTTAATTTACATATGTTTAATACAGCCCGTCAAAAATGTGTAAATTTTCTTTTCATTTTTTGTTTGGAAGTAAAGTCTGATGATCCGCAGTCCTTTAAAAGGGCTGTGGTGAAATAATTCATTACATGGAACTTTAAAGTGGTCTGTTTTTATTTAAATATATATATATATATATATATATATATATATATATAGAGAGAGAGAGAGAGAGAGAGAGAGAGAGAGAGATTTTTTTAATCGTGGTTGAGGTTTGAAAATTTTCATTCTTTAATGCTTAAATCAATGTCAGTGTGAAGACATGCAGTTGGTCCAGTGGTTACCACATAGGTGGTTTCATTCGAAGTATCAAAATAATTTTAGGATATCATTTCCGGAGAGATTTTGAACCTAAAATGCCTGTTTGCATAAACGATCACACCCTCATAGTTTAAAAGTATCAAATATTTCTAGTATATGTTATTCTACAGAAAGTTAAATGTAACTGAGTTCAGTCTGATTTTTCAAACCTTAACCCTTTTATTAAACTGCATGGCAGAAATTCTTGACGAGAAAGCATGACGTAAAAGAAAAAAAAGTTCGCGTCTAGTGTTTTTATTAAAACAGCAATTCATTCTGATTTTGTAAAAGTAAAAAAAAAAGGCTTTAGATATTTAAGAACTAATTTGTAACAACACCAAATTCATGGACCACCCAGTTAGGAACGATCACCCCACCAATAACCATTTACTCTTACACTTAGAGACATACTTAGCATCAGAAAGGCAGTTGAAATTCCTATATCACATAATGAGGAAAAAAGGCTTAGAAAATTTGATATTCAATGAAACTATTGAAGTCAAAAGGGAAAGAAGGAAGCAGCGCATAACCCCTGCTTAACGAACTTGTGTAAATGATTGGCAGAACAAGGTTTAGGTAAGATAGAAAAAAGACAAAATTTATTAGGAGCTACAAAAGTCTAGAAATTGGGGAGAGCCATGATTGCCCACGTCCTGAAAGAGGAAGAATTTAGAAAGAAATAGAACAGGTCTAGTTGTTCTGAAGGAAAAAGATTCTACCAAATACTCTAGTAGATCCAAGGTAAAAAAAAAAATGTGGAAAAAAATGAACGGGTTTTCAAACATGAATGCCCTATATAGAAGATTGATTGATTCGTTTTCTACGGCAGGTTATTTAAAGCCAGAAAATATTTTTAGATTATAAGAATTTATTTAGATAATAATGGCTTAGTGATACAAATCTTATTAATTAACCTAAATTTGGTGGGGAATGGATTCATAACTTTCCCAATGGTATTTGCCTTTAAGTGAACGTAAAAAAACCTAACGGGAAATGGAACTCGACGCTTCGATTAACAATTCCAAGCCATTATCCAATACACCACCCGCACATCTAAGCTTACAGCACCTGTTATTCCAAAGCGGTCACCCATCTAGGTACTGGCTAGGCTCGACGTTGCTTAACTTCGGTGATCGTACGGGAATCGGTGTTTCAAAGTGATGTGCAAGCCTGTATCTAGATAAGCTAAATAGATTAGCAACCCAATTGCTGTATGACAAGGACCCAAGAATGTAACATGTTCAGCGCGTCATATCAACAAAAACAGGAGTACTTCGGCGAGTAACAATCGTTTGTAAGAACAGCATGTACACACGCGCTCTGCAACCTGGCAGGTGACCTCGCCTCTAACCGTTCTAAACAGTTTAATGGGTTATCGGGGGAAATGCCTTGTAATATTCATTACTTCCAAGACCAAGCCGGTAAAGTTTCATCATCACCAAACAGAATCTGAATTTTCGCCTAGCATGATACTCTACAGGAGGCCCCTTCCTTTAAACGTCTATTGGCTCAAGTTCACTCCTGTTCTCAAGTGGAACACCAATATAAGATCCATCGCTAAAGATACCCCTAAAATCGCCTGTTGTTTGCACCGCCTCAGAAAGTACCTGACAACAACTGTTGTGCTTTTTCTAAGCCAGATCAGACCAAAACATTATGCCGCTAAAGTTACCCAGTCATCATTTTACACTCTTGATAGAGTGAAAAAGCTTTACGCGGTCTTGTGGTTGATGAATTTATTTCATTCAATAATCGTATTGCATTAGTAAGGAAGTTTAATTATTCGCAAGAATTCCTACTTTGTGGAACTTACTCCCTTGAGTATGCTTTCTCGAGCACTACACTCTTTATCTCTTCCAGTGTCAGTTATCTTTCGTACATATACTAATAATCTGAACTTCTCAACTTCTCCTTCTTATCCTACATTCATACAACAGCTTCAGTCAGTAAACCTCTACTTTAAGTGGCTCTTGTGCCTTGTATGAAGGTTGAACAATTAGTAAAAGATGTGCCTTTGCTTTGACATAAACAGGTCTTCATTTCATGACTTTATCTACAAACTAACTCAGAATAATAAACAAAGTATTTTCAGATTCCAACATCCTGCCACAAAATAGATATTCCTCTTATTCTATAACCAGATGGCAAACACGAGCCACTCCAAGATTCGGCCGAAATGAAACCAGCTTTTGTTTTTAGCACTACGTTTGACCATAAGAAAAATGTTCAAACAAAAACAATGTTTATTTCGTTCTTGACTCGGAAAATTTAGATAAATATACAATGTAAACTGACGCAAACCCAACACAATTATGCATTATCTATACTAATTATATCGCCATTCTTTATATTGGGCAAAATTTTCTAACCGACATTTACGTATCGATATTTAGGAGGGGATGATGAAAATTTCTCGGTCGACCCTTTTCCAGAATATGACCAATGAGAATTTATTTTTGAAATCTCCGAACTAATTCTAGAAATCTAATCAAGTGACCCAACAATTTCTTTAGCTTTTTTACGAAGGGCAACTTGGCTAAAATGAGAACTTTTTTTTTTATTCGACTCGTTTCGTACACTGATGGGTAGCAAAGAACGAAACGCGTCGTCTAAAATAAGTTTTTTTTTTCTCTTTATTCATATTGTCCTTTTACAGATATATTTTTATTCATATAATGAGAATGACATAGCTGAGATACCGTTGGTTAGTTTTCTTATTTCATTCTTTTCTAAGGAAAATTGACATATTGGCTGATAACTCATGGTTGGCAGCTATTTATTATGACCCCGACTACGAGTTATTTCACGCATGGCATTTTCTGAGAAACTTCCATCTTCGGATTTCACCAATGAGTTTATTCGCAGTGATACCTCAGAATTAACGTTTCAGTTGAAGCTATAAATCATCTCGTCAAATTTATAATTGCCTAACAGAATAAAAAAAAAACAGAGACCAAACTCGTTCCGTTGAGGTGGTGAGTTCGATCTTAAAACTATATTCTTTATATACTAGCAATTCATCGGGTTTTGTTTTAGATACTTCCAGTTATATATATATATATATATATATATATATATATATATAAGATAATTCTAAGGAGCCAGGCAAACTTACCTAGGTTTCAGCTAAACGGATCTTCAGGGTAAAGCCGGGTCTACCCTGAAGATCCGTTTAGATGAAACCTAGGTAGGTTTGCCTGGCTCCTTAGGATTATCTTAGGTTTTGCTCTACTTAGTGTATTGATAACTTTATGTAGTTGTCTTTTTACTCGTTTTTTTTTTCTTTCGACTTGGAGCTTAAACACTTGACGATTGTTTTTCGCCTTGTTTTAATGTTCTTGGTTCTTTCTTTTTTTATTCCCCATTTTTGCCTCGAGTACCGATTTGTTCTACTGCAAGTTGAGCTATCCGAAGTTTTTCCAAACGAGTACCACCATCTCTCTCTCTCTCTCTCTCTGCCTCTCTTTCTCTCTCTCTCTATATATATATAGAGAGAGAGAGAGTGAGAGGGGGAGAGAGAGAGAGAGTTCACAACGGATGACAGCATTCTTCTTTAAGGATTCTTTTCAAGCGACAATTCGTCAGAAGTAAACGTTGGTAAATATCAAAATTGATAGAATAACAATTTGCACTGCAAGAAAAGAAAAATATAACGAGGAGAAAAAAGTAACCACGACTAAAATATACATTATGAATAAAAATGAGGGAAAGAAAAATATACGAGCAAAAAGCTAATGCGAAGGTTTCCTAGTGAGTATAGAAAGGAAAATTCCACTTATATCTCTCCTAAAAGACCCAGAGAGCGAACAAAATGCACTTTCTATCTGCACACAGACGGTTGATATAATTTTATGAAAACCACTTCTAATCTGTGTAAATGCTGAGGGGAACGAGCCCTGCATAGGACACAGTAAACGAATCGTCACTGCATCTTGCAGCAAACTCCCGATTGTCTAGTAAATGCTGACCACTGGACGGTCGTTTCGTCCTATATTTGGAATTCATCAGCTGTGCGTATCTACTACCGAGAATTGAAACCCGGACAGTTACGACATGAGGCAAACGTCATACCAACGGGCCTCGGTGACGAAGAGGTAGCGAATTAGACTCGATACAGCGCCGCTCGACCACATATTCCGTAGTGGGATTCATCTGAGTTTCGCATACCCATAGGACTGTGCCCCGACTACTATGCCCAAGCTGCTCCATCCAGAGCATTAGAAGCCAGTTCACGCAAGGATATACAAGTGATAGAAATTTGAGATAGATAATCATAATTAAGTAATTCATCGCTACATATATATATATATATATATATATATATATATATATATATATATGGCGCCTGGGGTGGCGGTCCCGCCATAGCCACCGAAACCGTGAGATCACCCCTGGTTGGCGGCTGATGAAGACAGGGTATCGCACGTACTAACACACGTTGTATGTTAAATATATATATATATATATATATATATATATATATATATATATATATATATATATGAGTGTGTGCGCACGCGCGTGATCAGGTTTAAAAAATTACATTCCGTCAAGAATTTTCTGGGAGAAAAAGTAAACTATATTAATATTTGGTTATGGCCGCCACTAATTAGCATATATACATGAGTAGATGTTATATATAGGCTCGCTACGTAAGTTAGTGGCCATAACCTTGGACTGTTGCAGAGTAGCTAGGTATAAGATAGTTAGTGATGACCAGCCTCAATCCCTCCCTATTTTGACCTTGTGCCGTATTTATATTTTATATACAATAAATCTCAATCTTGGACTGTTGCAGATTAGCTAGGTATAAGATAGTGAAGAACAGCCTCAACCTCTTCCCCTTTCCGGCCTAGTGCTATAATTGTATGTAAAAGTACAATGAATACAAATCTGTTGTCAGTAGTGCATGCATATTCTCTGGCAGACTGTGGGTTTCGCTCCTCTGTCGAGAATATTGCTCAAGCGCTAGGGGTGGTCACCCCACCCAGACAGTACCTCTCTTTCAGGAAAGTGCTGGCTTGATTGCTCGGCGCCTGAAGTGTTTCCAAAGTAGAGGAAGTAACGAGGAGGACTGAGAATTTTTCCGCGGTACTGCCGATAAACACACTTAACCTCGACCTTGTGTTACTTGTCGTCGAGATGTGGTCGCCCGGCTAAATACATAATCTTGAACTGCATAAACAGTACTGACCGTACACAACTATAATCCCTTCTTGGAATATCATGACAGAGATATTCAAGAATTTCGATATTCTTTTTTTATAATTTTTCATCTTATTTTCTTTTTCATTTTATTACAGTTCTCCAATTTATTTTGACACTAGCAGCATGGCCCGGCGTTGCCCGTGCCTGATTCAAAATTCGTACGAATCATACAGCAATCGCTATCACTTGACTTAAAATATTTTTGCCCTTCCTTGCCTTTAAAGGAGTGCCCTTTGCCGTGCTGATGTTGCTACATGCCTTACTTCTTGCCTATCTCACACTGCGAATTTTTTTCTAAGCTCTATACTAAACATTAAATCTGTTACGAAAAAAGAACTAAACAAAATGAACACAAAACGATCAGCTTTAAAAAAGGACTCGTAACTGGAAAAACCGAATGAAAAAAGAATGTTAACAATAAATACTTTTTCACATCCAACCCAGTTCTGCGGAATCAGAATCAACGTTGAGTTTAAGCAAGCGAATGAGCCAATTGGAGTAAAGTGCCATGCAGATTTAATTTTTTCCCACTTGTGACGAATGCAGCTATCGATCTTTTTTTGCATGCTAGCATGCTAGTTAACGTTCGTGTCAGTCAGCTGTTGGCTCTCACGCTGGCCAATAGAATCTTCCTGCCTATTTGTGGCAGCTAGCTATAGGCTTTCACTCTAGCTAGTAGAAAATGGCTGCAAACTACATGAAAACTGCCGTAGAAGCATGAAAAAATCGATTAGAAGGATGGGAGTTGGTAAATGCAACGTCGGTCCTGGCCTTCCCGCTAACTTGGAGCATGTGCATGTAAATTTTGGTGCAAATCCGTCGAAAATTGCGGTCGTGCATTCGTTACACACACACATCCTGCCTTTTATAGATAGAGATTTGTTCAAAAGAAACATTATGTAACATGAATGTGAAACAAAGGATCAGCTTTCTGATGTTTCAGTTTAAAGATGAGAGTAAAATATAAATCTAAAATAAAACTAAATATTGAAATGAAGAGAAAGAAATGTAAGCCATGAAAATATTCTACCAAAGAAAGTTAGCTAATAATTACATTAAAGTTTTAATTGTATTTGGCTTGTTTTGTTAGAATACATTATCATATATTTCATATTTTCTCTTTATTCTCAGCCAGCACTGGACTTAATTTTAAGTTTATATTTCGAATGTATTGTAAGAATATAAAAAATTCTGTCTTTCTTTCGAAACCACATCACTGGAGAACTATCAACAGCAGCAACAACTAAAATGGATAGCTCGAAGAGAAAAAAAAAAAAAAAAAAAAAAAAAAAAAGATACACACCGTGTATACTCGTGTATAAGTCGACTTCATGTACAGTACGATCCTTAAAGTTTTTGCATGAATTTTAATCTCCTCCAGAAAAGATTTACCTGAGTATAGTGCAACTGCTCACCGAAAATGCATGACGTTTAACCGCTTCAAAAAATACCTGTGTATCTGCGACCTCTTATTTTTTGCGTATAAAAACTGATCATAAAAACACGCATTATACTCTAGTATATAAGGTAATCTTGATGTTGATATTATATACTACTTAAAACAAATGGTTAGGAAGGAAACTCCCATCAATTCTGGAAATAGCGATGAGTTACAGCACCTGAGAAATCTGTTTTCCTAAAAAAGTGTTTTAAGAGAAAGATTTTACAAAATTTCAACGGAAAACAGTGCAGACTGCTCGGTCAATGAATGCCAAATGTTTCCTTGTAGGGAAACGGCTAATATTAGCATTGCCATATATTTCATATTTTCTCTTTTATTCTCTTAGTTTTCTTTCTCTCTTCTTTGGATCGACTTTCATTATTTCTTACTTTTTCTTTCTTTTCGTTTCGATTTTTCTTCATGTCTCTCTCCGTTTGAGCCCCCGTCATTTTTTCTTCGTTTCTTCCTCTATTTCTCTTTTTTTTTTCCTTTTTTTTTCTTTTTTTTTTGTTTGTTTTTTTTCTTCGTTTCTCCTTTTGTCTCTGCCCAGTCTTTATTCTTTGTTTCTGCATCTCTTTTTCCAATTCGTTTTATTATTTTCTCTCCTCTTTTTCGTTTCGTCTTTTCCCCTTCGTTTCTCCCGCATCTTTTTTCCTTCGTTTCTCTTTCGTTTCTGCCTTGTCGTTTTCTATTCGTTTCTCCCCTTATTTCCTCATCGTCTTTTCTTCCTCTCTTTCTTTCTAGTTTCCGCTTCATTCTTTTTTCTTCATTACTCCTCTGGTTTCCGCCTCGTCTTTTTTCCCCTTCGTTTCTCTCTCAACTTTTTCTCTCGTTTCTGCCTTGTCCTTTTCTATTCGTTTCTCCCTTTATTTCCACCTCCTCCTTTTTCTTCAAGTATATCCTCGCTTTCCACCTCGTCTTTTTCCTTCATTTCTTCTCCTTTTCCAGCTCTTTTTTTTTTTTTTTTTTTTCTCCCCTCCTTTCTGCATCGTCTTCTTTCCTTTGTTTCTTCCCTCATTTTCGCCTCGTTTATATTTTCTTGGTTTCTTTCCCAGTTTCCGTTTTGCCTTCATTCATTCATTTCTGTTTCAACCCTTTTCCTTTGTTATTCCTCCTTACTCCTTTGTCCTCCTCTCTTCGTTTCCGCTTCATGTTTTCTTCCTTTCTTTCTCCCCTCGTTTCCACTATTTTTTTTTATTTATTTTATTTTTCCTTTCGTTTCCGCCTCGTCTTTTTCCCTCCATTTTTGCTTCATTTTTTCCTTCATTCTCCTCTTGTCTTTTTCTCTTCGTACCTCTCCTCATTTCCATATCGTTGTCTTTATTTATTTCTCCCCTTTTTCCGTCCCATCTTTTTCTTTTATTTTATTTCTCTTCTCGTTTCTTCCTCATCTTTTACAACAGCCTCACAATGATTTCTTCCCCTTCCTTTTTTTTTGTTTCATAGCTTTCTCTTTTTTATTACTGCACTTACCACCATCACCACCATCATCATCACCATCATCATCATCATCGTCGTCATCATCATCATCATCCACCCCAACCTCCTCCTGTATTTCTTAAGTCATTGTTGGCTCTTTATTAAAACTGCCGTTTCTTCTGAAACAGAGCCTGCAAGTAATTACGCTCCATAAGTATGTCGTCGTGAAAATATGAATCTGGACATTGTTATAAAAGCATTAGTTTTGAAAAACTAGACTCCATTATACTAAGTGTGTTATTCTCAACAATTAATAGAATAGAATTTTAACACAAGTTCAACTTCCGACAGTAATTTCGGTTTAAATTCTTGTGTGAATGCATGCACTGAAATATATATATATATATATATATATATATATATATATATATATATATATATATATATACGAACGTTTTGTACCTGCTGTGAATATAAGTCTGTAAATGAAATTATGTCTCAGGGTTTGTGTGTGGCTATATCTGTTTGTTCTCTAAATGGAACTGACTGAAGAGCGAAAAAGCTCTTCTGCTTACAGCTTCACTATGCTCTAGTCTTAATCCCATGCGTATATTAGCAGACAATAACATACCATTAATGACTGAAAGCGACAGAACACTAATTACTAAATGATGTTTGTGGAAGCAGTGTACTATCTACAAACCTGCAAAGAGTCAGAATAGTAATTTAAATACCCCAAACGTAGACATGAATACGTTTATATATATAAATGTGCACACACATACAATGGGGTAAACAAATATTCATACACATACAAATTTTTAATTCATTGTCTTTCCAACTAATGAATAAACATAATTTTCACATAATTAACTGTACACAGATGCATAATAAATAGATATGCATAGAAAGCAGAAGAAATTGATTTAATACAAATAAATCCTATTTATCCATTTTAAATGGGTGAAAAAAGTATTCGTACAAAGCAAATTTCAAATTGCAAAACTTAAATTTCTTTAATACTCTAGAATATTCCAATAACGTTATCAATAGTTATTTTTAGCCTAAAAATACAAAAAAGAACATTCTGTAATTTATAATGGCGCAAGAAGGTTTTCATCATGGCAAGGTGTAAATAATTGAAAAATTCGCAAAAAGGACAGATTGTTAAATTCTGGAAAGGTAAAAGTTACAGGACAATCGGGGAATATTCCATTTACTACCATTAGTTCATTCATTTCAAGGTATAAAATCTCAAAACTGTTGAAAACTAAAGAACAAGTGCTCCACGCAAGATTTCTGCAGGATCTTCGAGTAAATTAATACGTTAAATTAAACAAAATCCGATGGTTACTCCTCAAAAGATGCAGGTTGATTTGCTTTCATTAGGAATCTGTGTCATTGAATGAACAATAAGCAATGAAATTCATAGGAATAATCTAAAGTCATGCTCCCACCGGAAAACCCCACTCCTATTGAAAAGACACAGAGATGCCAGGTTTAAATACATTCGTAAACATAAGGAAAAGAAAAAATCGTATTGGGAAAGAGTGTTATGGACAGACGAAACCAAATTTGAGTTGTTGTTCTAGAAATCATGTATGGGGGAAAGATGGCGATGACTTCAAACAAATAACCACAGTTCCAACAATCAAATTTGGTGGTAGCAGCATCATGGTTTTTCTGCAAAAGGTTCTGGCAACATACTAGTAATAGATGGTAGAATGAATGCCGCAGCATATCAAAATATTTTGAAAGCAAATTTAATGATTTCGGTTGAAAATTTTGAGCTTCCTCCTGATTGGATCTTCCAACACGATAACGATCCTAAGCATACTGCAAAATCTACGAAGAAATGGCTTGCTAAAAACAATGTAAATATCCTAAAATGGCCAAGTCATTCCCCCGATTTAAACCCAATCGAGAATCTGTAGCGTTATTTGAAAATTCAAATCCAATCGATTCTAACAAACATCCTGTACCTGAAGACCATATGCGAAGAAGAATGGAATAAAATACCAACTAAAATTTGCAAATCATTAATTGAGAACTACAAGATGTTGGCTGCTGTAGAAGTGAATACTGGCTATTCTACAAAATATTAAATGAAGATAATGTATTTTTTTGTATTGTACGAATACTTTTTTCACCCAAAAATGAATAAGGGATTTATATCTTTTAAATCATTTTTCTGTTTGCTATGCATACTTAGTTATTATGCATCTGTGTACAGTTAATTATATGAAAAGTATGTTTATTCAATAGTTGGAAATACAATAAATTAAAAATACGAATATTTGTTCCCGCCACACTGTATATATACGTGTGCGTGTGCGTGCGTGATGCTCTAATAACTCAAGAATTAATATAAGTCAGTGATAATTGTACGTGCAAACTTTATTACAGAGTCTACCCGAGGTTTATACTATGGTGAGCGGACCTTAGTTACAGTCTCTGGGGAAGACAAAGAATAACCTAGCGTGATCAACAGTTTGAACAAGGCCAAATGACATATGACTTGATACTAGCACAACCGTCGACAGTTTCGTCTACCCAATTCCACACACGTGGTTTGCGTGAATATATACCATGTTTCACAGGCACTTCTCAACAGGTCTACATGTTTGAATGGCTTTCCAAAATGATAACATCGAAAAGTTTCACTGCCAAATCAACCGTGCTGAGATTCGAAATAATGTTTAAATTGTTAAAATTCATTAATTTCATGAAGATCGTTTTGTTTACGTTTAGATACGAAACTAAGCAGATATGAGAATTTCGAAAAGGCTTTGACGATAGGAATTTCGCTTCAAGGCAATATTCCTAGTTCAGTCGGTCTAAAATACGTCGGATATAACGAAGTTTCCCTCTGCCCAGGGGAACCCAGGTTCGAATCCTGCCGGTGAGAGCGTATTTTTCTCATAAGATTTCTCACATATAAAGGCTGTTAGACGGAATTAAATAAATATATTGTTTAATAAATAAATGGGGCGTCTACTCAAATAGGAGTACCCACTAAAATTAACGTGAAAAAGTGAAAATTACACTACATACGTATATGTATGAGATGGTGGCGTTAGGTTTCCTGGGCCAGGATTTTCTGGCACGTACAATAAGTGATTCCATTCACGAGAGAGAAATAATGGATATCTCAGTGATGATCCTCATACATAAATCCACAAATAACCTACCTTTTCTGTCGTTTTTCTGGTGACTGGTCACCTTGAAATCTAATAAAAATGAAACGACAATCGAGCGATTTTGAAACGCGAGTTCCACATTAAAAATGGTTAACGTCAGAAAATGAAAATGTTTAAGATTTTCCAATTCTGAATTCGTTCAATCGTCCACATTTTTAAAATACACCATTGATATGGTGACACGATGTATATCTGCTTTGATTGCCATAAAAAACTTTCTTTTTCGTATTAGCTTCAGTCATTAATAATTCCCGGGGTTTTTTTTAGCCGGGTGGGAGGATTTATAATAAAGAATGTATGATGTTAACTACTAATCGTACGTGGTAGTTAAGAATAAATTTGGTGTATCTACCTTATTTCTGAACGGTTGTAGCAGCGTACACAGTGGATGAAAGGAAAAATGTTCTTCGCCATGACAACACAACGGCGTATACAGCAAGAATAAAACAGGAAAAATTTTGGAACTCGGTTAGTTTGTTCCACCTCCACCCGTCATATCCAACCGACATGGCACCCACCAGATTATTATCTTCGCTGCAAAACGATTTATTGGAGAAAACTTTCTCTAATAAAAACAAGGCTCAAGAGTTCATTGAAAACTTTTTTCCCATCAAAACTGGGGGAATTTGCTCGAAAGTTATTGAAGAGCTGACTGATAAATGGCAACAAGTCATTGCAAGTAATGGTGACTATATCAATGAAAAAAAATGTAATATTACTTTTAATTTTTCATGAATAAAATTGACAAGCAGAAATGGAAAGCAGTTTTTAGCTCAACCTATTATAATACGCAGGAACATTATCATGTATTGAAATTTAGTTTCCAAAAAAGCAGGTTATGCTAATTACAATTCATGTTTTGAGTAATATGAACTGTGGGGTGAATGCAGTGGTAGTGGGTCTATTTTTCCAAGTTTTGTTCTTCATGTTGTTCTATGCTTTTCGTGATAAACAACTTTTTATAAGCAATTCGTTTATAAGCTCAAATTTGAAGAAATCTTAAGCATCTCCGCCACTGGAGTCAGTGTGGCTTAAACAACTCAAAATAAAAATAAAATAAAATAAACTATTTACATTATTTACATAATTCTGGCTGTTGTCCTCATCTTTATTGCCATATTCCAAGGACACGTGGCCCAT
>OZ010588.1:41855027-41870027 GCA_963932145.1 Acanthosepion lycidas
TTTCGTACCTTCCCAGCAAGCTTCTTCCTCTTAAAAGCCATATATTTTAAGCAAAAATAGCAACGCACCAGTGTAACTTAAAATGAAATGACGGTCTCTACGGTTGGCTCCATATGTTTTTCTATCTTTCTTTCTATCTTTCTATCTATCTTTCTTTCTTTCTTTCTTTCTTTCTTTCTTTTTGTTTTTGTTTTTTCAAAAGAAATAAAAATGCCATCTTCACAAATCTGCAGGGTTTCAAAAACGCCTTATCCTAAATATCTCGTCTGGGGCCCGTTCTTCTAAAAGAACACAAAAAACCGATACTACTTAAAAGTTGAAGACTCTTTGAAAGTTTTGGTTTTAAAGGAAAACTGACATTTTGGATGATTGAAGCAGGCTTGTTTTGTACAGAACTGGCCATGTTCAAATTGCATAGAAGTTGGCCAAAAATGGTATTAGCCGTTTCCTTATGAGGAAATATTCGACATTTATTAAGCAGTCAGTGCTACGATCGATAGTTTTTTTGTCCAGTAACTTGTATTGCTCTTTCCAGTTTTGATGGGGACATGCTTCATAACTTTTTATTTGAAGTAGTTTGAAAGTGTTTTGTATAGAAATGACAATTTCGATATTTCTGAGAGTCAGGCAACATGTATGGCATCCTCATGAAAGTCTCGATCAGATGACACTATTTAAGAACATGACTCAAATTTTTAGGTTAGTGTTTTATTTTTGTAGCAACTTGTGGTGTTGTACGAAACTAAACCAAGTGCGGCACATTCTACATTTAATTTCTTTATCTCCGATACTATTTTTTTTTATAACGGATAATTTTTACAAATGTATATTCCAAGTCTTCTGTTATTTAATACGGCAGTAACGTAATGTGGCATTAGAAAAAGCCAAGAAATGATATCCAAACCAGATGTAGTATTGGTTCAGTGGTAAGAAGTTTGATATGCATAATGATCCCAACTCATAACAGGTGGCAGAAATGACAGTTATTGATTCGTAAGAACTGCGCGTGACAAGGTCCAGAGACATAGAAGCAGATAAACCGACGTCGAGTACACCATTTCGAGTACAGCGCCATAAAATGATCTTAAGGAAAACGCCTCATATAGATTTTGACAGCCAAGACTACATCCAACCATCACTTTCGGGATTATTCCCTTTAACCGAAGTGAATAAAAGTGGTTTTGCCCTTGGGTTTTACCTGTAAAGACTGAATAACTTCTTTTTAAAAATGATAAACCTATATGAAAATGAGAGAGGTGTCTATGAGAGAAAAGCAAGCCATTTTGAAGCTTAGTAAAGATGGAAAATCAATCAGAGCCATTGGACAAAAATTGGGCGTAGCCAACATACATTTGGAATGTTCTGAAAAGGAAAGAAACTACTGTTGTACTTAACAACAGACATAGAACAGGTCGGCCAAGGAAAACAATAGCAGTTGATAACAGGCACATTGTGAGAGCTGTGAGGGAAAACCCGAAAGCAACAATCAGTGACATCACCAACAACCTCCTTTAACCGAATTGAGTAAAAATGGGTAACTTATGCATTAGAACCAGTTGCTTCGGGCAGCCTGTTCCCATAATCTTAAGCCTATAGCGCTTTTAAATGAATGCAAATATACTATACTCTATAAAGAATCATCCTCGAGGAAAGATCCCCTGCCTGCGTAATATTCCAATCGACATATCTATCTATCTATCTATCTATCTATCTATCTATCTATCTATCTAGATATCTATCTATCTAGATATCTATCTATCTATCTATCTATCTAGATATCTATCTATCTAGATATCTATCTATTTGTGCCTTGTGCACAGAAGAACTGCGAAACAACAGCCTACCGTCTGTGCCTAAAACTTCATTCACAGCACAACTTCATAGTCTCCTGAGACTGACAGATACCTGCTCTGGCCAAGAAAGATTTGAGTGACAAAGAAGAGAATCATTCCCGAAACGATACGACGTGTGGTATACTCACATTTAGGTTTGATAAGTACCTATATGCAGTGTCCCAAGCAGGAAAAATACTTATCAACGCTTTAGGGTGCTAAGAATTAACGATGCTAATACTGAACAAAGGCTTTCCCGCTAAATAAGAGCGAAGTGACTGACTACTAGTGCACAATTTGGAGATGCACTATAGACCAAATGTTTGGAGCCCAGCTTTAAAGTTAATAATAAATTTCATACCTTCTTTGGTTCCTCTAACTCCAGAGAACTGATGCTAACTTCTAGAATAATGATTCATTGCAAATTCTCAAGGTAACGTTTTTCGATGGCATAAACTAGAAAGTTTATATTGAATCAATGTCTAAATCTGCTGTTACTAGGTCTCTTCGGTTCACTGTGTCAAGCTAGACAGTTTTTCTCACCAGGATCTATCTTAGACATTTATAAGTCTTCCATTTGCTCATGCGTATCCTTTGAATATTATTGTCACATCCGGTCTGCTGCTTCTGCTTGTATTTAGAAATTCTTGATAAAATCCAAAAGAAGAACTTGCAATGTTATCAGTCGTGACCTGGCATCTCGATTTCAATAACTTTCCCATCGCCGTAACGTATCTTACTTGTGCTTTCTATAAATACTTTCATGGTAATTGTTCTGATGGACTTTCTTCTATGTTACCTAGACTTTATCACTTTAAGTACAGTACTAGATTGGCAGCAAGGTCTCCTTATTTTAGGTTGAAATGACTCGATGTAACTGCAAGTTCGATGCTAACCTTTTCTTCTATTGCAGTTCTCGCTTATGGAACTTTCTTCCGGTTTCTTGCTTTCCAGTCAGCTCTGCAAAAATTTAAATGCAATGTCTATCATTATCTTCTGGCTTCTTAATTCCTGTTTTTCATTGTTCTTTCTCCTTAATAGTGGGGTTTTTTTCATACTCGGTAATCTCTTGCGGCATAGGGGCTTTATTGTCTTGCTTGGGATGAAATTATTAAGAAAAAAGAGAAATTCATACTAAAATAAGATGCTGAAACTAACCTATGGCGTCCATTTTTTTTTTTTTTAAGGATTACTTTATGCAGTAATGTTTTTTTATTATTTTATTGAATATATAATAACCACTTTCTGGAAGAGAAATCCCTCTTGCTCGAACTAAGCTGGTAAATTAGTTTTGAAAATGGCGCAAAACCTCAAAATCTAGAGAGTGAACCTAAATTATTTGCCTACAGTGTAGCTTTAATCAAGCTGAAAGAAAGAATGCGTCATAATACACAGTAGATCATTTCTTGTAGTGTACAAGGCTGCGTTGCTGAACATCGATCCGAGTAGCCATACTAACCGTGGAAAGTGTATACATCAATAGTCACCTGGTCCATTGAGTCTCACTCGACGAAGTACTTATGCCCCGTTATCCTGAAGAAGAGATATTATCAATATGCACTGTTGGAAAGCAACAAGCTGGTAACGGCTTGGTTAACGCTCTGATGGGAAACACTGACTCTTCTCACGCTTCCTAAATGAAGATAGTATTCTGCCCTCAGTTAATATTTTATGTGGTATGTTGGAGGATAAAATGGTTTCTTCAGAAAGTTTCCACACGAACCGAATACATTTATAATATACCAGGAACGTCATGAAATACAATAAACAGATTGATTTATACTTAGCTAAATATATATTCCATATATATTTCCCATTTTCTCTCTAACCCTGCTTATATCAATTTATCTAGCAATCTCTCTTATATATTAGCAATCTCTCTTTCTCTCTCTCTCTCTCTCTCTCTATATATATATATATATATATATATATATATATATATATTAGGTTGGTGCAAAAATAATGACGTAATAATGTCGTTTTTTGACGTTAAAAAATACGTCAAAAAACGACATTATTACGTCATTATTTTTGCACCAACCTAATATATATATATATATATATATATATATATATATATATATATATATATATAGTCCACTCCAAAAGTATTGGAACGGCAGTACTGAAAACATTTGAGTTTAGGATCAAAAGATGAATATTAGAAACGTGTTCAGAATTCCAGCTTTTATTTCCTGGTATTTACATTTAGATGTATTAAACAACATAGGACATACGAAATTTTTGTTTGAACCCACCCATTTTTCAATTAAGCAAATCTATTGAAACACGTTTCTTGTTGTTTTGGTGTTGCCTTTTATATTGATTGTTTAAACATTAAATAGTTCTGAATGACTACTCTTGGTTTTAGCCTTATATTTCACCTGTAAAGACTGATTTTCTTCTTAAAAATGAAAAAAAATTATAATAAAATGAGAGAGATGTCTATGAGAGAAAAGCAAGCCATTTTGAAGCTTAGAAAATAAGGAAAATCGATCAGAGTCTTTGGACAAACATTGGGCGTAGCCAACAACCATTTGGAATGTTCTGAAAAGGAAAGAAATTACTCGTTTACTGAACAACAGACATAGAACAGGTCGGCCAAGGAAAACAACAGCAGTTTATAACAGAAACATTGTGAGAGCTATGAGGGAAATCCCCAAAACAACATTCAGTGATATCACCAACAACCTCCACTGTTCAGAGGCGCAGATTTTACAACCTACCGTTAGAAGACTTCGAGAACAGAAATATAGAGGCTATACCACAAAATACAAACCAATCATCAGCAGTAAGAATCGAAAGGCCATTTTGGAATTTGCAAGGAATTACAGAGATGAGTGACAATAGTTCTGGAAGAAAGTTTTATGGACTGAGCAGACCAAGATTGTTGGAGGCAGTGCCTTGGCTTGGCTGCTTTTGGAACAGGTTCATTCGTATTTATTGATGATGTATCTCATAAAGCGGAATGAATTCAAAAGTCTACAGAAAATTTTTTTCAGTCATTTTACAGAGTAATGCATCCAAATTAATTGGGAGGAAGGCAATTAATCGAGCACTAAGGCAATGATCCAAATCATACTGCCAATGCAACAAAAGACTTCATCAGGGGAAAAAGTGGACAATTTTAGACTGGCCAAGTCGATCGCCGGACTTTAACCCAGTAGAGCTTGCATTTCATGCTTGAAGAGGAGACTGAAGTAAGAAACCGCCCTAAACAAACGGAAAGAGGCTGCGTTAAAAGTCTGGAAAATCATCACAAATGAAGAATGAAACAGTTTGGTGAAGTCAATGGATCGTAAGATTGATGCATTTATTTCAAATAAGGGTTAGGCAACCAAATATTAAATGTTATTTACTTTAAGACTACCTGTTTCTTTAATATTGCTCAGCTAAAAATGGGATGACCTAATACAAAAGATTGTATGTCCTAAACTGTTTAACACATCTAAATGTGAATACCAGGAAATAAAAGCTAAAATTCTGAACTCTTTTTTCATATTCATCTTTTGATCTTAAACCCAGATGTCTCCAGAGAACAAAAACAAAGGAGATGGCCTTGCCGTTCCAATACTTTTGAACGGGACTATATATATATATATATATATATATATATATATATATATATATATATATATATATATATATATATATATATATGTGCGTGTGTGTGTGTATATATATATATATATATATATATATATATATATATATATATATATATATATATATATATATATAGTCCCGTTCAAAAAGAGAGACAGCGACAGACACAGAAATAGAGACAGTGATAATATATGTTCTTGTAACTGAGTTTGTCAGGATATCTAAAATTTACTTCTTACAGTTTTATTTAATTGTATCCGACGTACTTTAAATTCATACTTATCGGAGATCGACTCGGAGATTCGTGATTTCTTAAGATAATAATGCCTGTATTAATTACAACGTGTGTTTGTTTTATTTTATAAACGCTTATCTATACATTCTCTAAATCTTTCGAAAGTAAAATTTACACACACACACACACACACACAATATTTGGGATTAGATATAGATCAAATATGAATCGGAATTCGATAGAATAATTGGTAAGGAATAAATAGTAAACGTTTATAAATCTAACGTGTTTCACCTTTATTAAAGTTTTATCAGAGAATGAGATATGGAGAAAAAATCAAAAAAGATAAAAAAAAATCTGGTATTTTTAAAGTTTTGTGTTGTTTGATTTCCATTGATTAAGTAAATAATACTGAAATTAAAATTACCAGAATCGAGGTTAAAAGCAAATTATCAAACTAGTTTGGGTAACCATGACTCGTACACCTCCGCCTATGGCAGTTTTCGATCAAATTCGGCAATCATCAAGTATGTGAGCATAGTTGTTACTGATTGACCGACCCAGGTGTGTCCGTGTCTTTGTGTCCAGAGTAGGAAGTCGCTAGCTCATGTTTGGCACACCAGCCGCGTCCAACAAAGCACATTCGCTATTGGCAAATTATTTCTGACATGCTTGATATTTCCCTGTGTAATTGGTTCTTTGCTGCATGCTTTTTCCATAAGATGTTCAGCATAGCTCTAGGTATGTGGGTATATTTCCTGCCCAGCTTCGATTCTATGATATGATCTGGAGTTCATGCTGTTACTCCGTATAAAACGACTTCAAAAGTGGCGTGAAAGAAGCTGCATTTGAGATCGTTCACTAGATTTGATTACCAGACGATGTCCAATTTATTTATGGAAGTCCATCCTTTAACGATGTTAATTTTTTTTACCTGTTTTCTGTGGAGACGATTTCGCTACAAAGGTGTGGAAAAGTATTGACTGCATTAAGAGGGTTCCCATTTAAAGTGTTTACAGAAACCAGATGTTTAAAGCTGATATATCCGGTCTTTGCAGCATTTAAATAAAGACTAGCATTCTGGGCGGCATTCTCAAGATTATTCAGTACTTTCTTTTGAATTGGCTAGGCTCTCAGCATCCAGGTCAGAACATCTGCATAATCTAAGTCAATGATCACTGATGCAGATGACCTGACACTATTGTCAATGCAACAAAAACTACTGAACAATGTTGAGAAAAATACAACAATAAATAGACAAATAATTTTATAAGCTTATCAGTTTATTAAACATTTTTTTTGGTGAACAAGGCTACGTCATAAATTGAAACTTAAGGAATTTTTTAATGACCGAGAAATAGTGAGTTCGATCGTCAATGGGTGCCCCATACTTTCGATCTTGAGCCACATCTAAGACTCTGCTTAGAAAAATGATCATATTTAACCGATAAATAAAGAGAATATGAAAGATAAGCGACTTTTTGTACCGATAATCATTAGGGAATGGTTCCAAAGACATTTGCAAAAAAAAAGGACCTAATGAAAGAATTTAGACAATTCATAGAGTGATGTTTAAGATTTGCGTATAGTTTTTTCCACTCATACTGAAGTAATAAGCTTTTCTTTTAATGCCATGTCCCTTCGAGAAGTAGGCAATCACGACTCTCCACAGCTTCCTTTTTCTTTATTAACTATCCATTGCCATGCCTTTTCGAGAAATACGGCAAGTTGTTTCTCGTTGCCTTCTCCACGACTTAGAATCCAGAGTTTCTTTCTTTTAGTCGGTGTTATGGTAAACCCTCCTGCAGTAGAATGAACTCTTCCCTCTCTGATAAATACTTGAAGGGTCGGTTGGGAGCCGAGACGCAGTGTTAACCTACCGTTCGAACGTACACCGCTATCTACTTATTACTATCACTCTTGCTTTGTTATGCATTTTTTAATTAAATAATAATAATGATAATAATAATATACTTGTTCAACCTACCTTCATCTTCCATGTCTTTATTTCTGGCCCCTAAACAGGCCACAACAGTCGGGTAGCTAAATGAGGCTAGAGAACTTAGTTTACCTTGATATTTAATCCATAGTCGGGTGGATCCATACCTTCCCAAGGGCGTTTGTGCTAAACTGAACGCAACAAGCGAGGTTGGGATTTGAACTTGGTTCGCCGGTTCCACTTTACGCGCTGATAACCGTGTAGCTACATCGGAAACATATAAAGAAAGAAAGAGCATATTTATTAAGAGGATCCTTAAGGCGAAAACAAATCAGTTAAGACAGAATATAATAAATGCAACCTGGCCTAATATGAAATTATCAATCGCAAATGAATGCGGCAAACCGGACCAGAAGCAGTACAAAAATAGATATACTTGGTTAGGAATCGTTGTCCACTAGGAATAGTGCAAGTGAGCGATATTTGATTATACATTCTAATATATAAAAACAAACCCGAATCTATCATGGAGAATTGAGAAGCAAAATTCTAGCGAATGCCAAAATTTAAGCATATCGTCCATCTTTGAAAACCGTGAAAATAAGATCTGTCTCGTCATGGATCACGCTGTTGCAACTGACGACAGAATAAAATCAAAATTCAAACACTAGATAAATATCAAGACCATTGCAAATACTCCGGTTGCCAGCACACATGTGTTCTGGGAAGTTACCATGTCAAACAACTAAAATTAAAATACAAAAATACTAGTAAAAATTTAATACTTCATCTAATAAAATTTAAATAAAAATAAGTAATGTATATAAGTATATATGTAGGGCTTGTAGACCCCCCTGTGTAAGTATAAGGTTACAATCACGGTATGCATTGCTACTGTTGCTTGTAGTAAGTAGGTTTTTACAGGATGGAGTTGCTAGCCCCACGCCGGACCAGTTTTGATTTCAGAGTTTTAAAAAAATGAATTTTACTAGCTACATTTTGTTTGGTAGTCCCCACCCTTGATATATAGCATATTGACTATATAAAGATAAACGATTTTGATTGGTAACTTAAATTTTGACTAGTACTCGGGTTACTTAATTTTGGCACTAAAATTAGTATTCAAGTTACTTAAATGGTCTCTTAAACATTTTTTTTATGTTTGGATCTAATAACAAATAGTATAAAAAGACATTTCAATATAACTAAACTAGTAGAATTCTGGAATACAGTATAAAATAACATATTTAGTCAATCTTTTAGTTTCATGTTATATTTTGTTTTAGTTGTTTAACACTTCCGCTGCTGTAGATGTACTTATACATCTACTCATACCTTACAAGAACTGCTGTCGAGGCATATATACGTTTCCAGGACATCATGAAATGTCAGTCCCTAGCATTTGGGTTATAAACTGGCTAGCGCTTAGTGCTATTTCCACCCTATCCTAGACGTTGTAGTGTACAATACAATCTGTTTTGTGTCGTATTTTTATTATATTGTGTTGGCGATGTAAGTGCTACAGAGTATCCGATCGAAGCCAAAATGGTGGCTCCAATGTGAAATCGCCGACAGCATCTTTATAGTCATTTATTCCTAACAAATGATTATTTCCTATTTTCGCAAAGTGGGCCAGCACACCCAGGCAACCATGCTACAATACTGCAACACTGAAAGTGATAAGCCACACTAACATCAGTGGTTTGGTTTGTTTAACGGCATATCAACTCCTTATGGGTCATTTAATGCCGAAATTGAATTTTCTTGGGAATTTTGGTAATTTGTTTCCAATAATGTATTGCCGGTAATTTTCTTTTTTACTGTGAAAATGTATTGCTGGTATTTTTACTACAAAAATGTATATTCATACTTTCATAATGTTTTGGCTCCAGTTTGGGGGTCCATTATTTGCCCTTAGCTGGGACGCTAACAGGGGTTGCCACCCCGGGACAAGGTGGACCTAAGAACAACAGTAATTAACAGATACTTCTACGTGCCTCAAACCGGCCAATCAGAGGACTCGCTACCGGATGTAGTTTATCGTCATACTAAGGACGGATATCAGTGAGTGGATTTACTTCAGATTAATCATATTTGGGCATAGTTTGAACATCACCAATCAGAAATCTGGTTCAATCAGTAATCCGGTTCAAGCAATAATCTGACTCTCATTTCGATGATAGCAATTTCAGATTTTCCAGGTTGCCACACGATTCTTCCATGACTACTTGGTGGCACCATCATTTACGGTAGCTGTTTTTTACACTTCCAAACGGTTATAAAGCATTTTTATGATAAACTGTAAAAAGTTTCGCCTCGGACATCGCTTCAATGGATACAGATATTTATTTTGTATGAAAATACAAAATTGTGGCATAAAAATTATTTTCTAAGCGTAGTTAGATGTGGAACACGGCCAAGAGTATAGAGCACCCAGTGAGATTCGAACGCACTATTCATTCGTAACCGTTTTAGCGAGACAAGCTTGTTAACCATTACACCACGCCGAGGTGCCCAAGTGATTTCCCAAGCGTAGCTCACAAAGTATGGAGCACCCAGTGAGGATCGAATTCACTACTCAGTCGTAATTGTTCTAGCGAGACAAGCTTGCTAACCATTACACCACCTCGAGGTGCCCAATGGCTTTAATGAAGACACGTAGTGCTTCTCGTGTTGCGATGAGTAAACTTCATATATTGTCCATAGCAGATACGGTAGTACTTCTGGTTAACTTTCTTATGCAAGTCCACAGAATTACCTGTAATCTTTATTTTAACTGTCCATCATCACTTCCCACCTGTCATTTGAATTTTCATTTTCCTTTATTAACCAACATGTATATATTTACAAGGTATTCAAAATTATGTGTTTAGCCGTATTCTAACATAACAATCAATAACCCGGTACGAGTGATGCCGTATTAATGAGGGAAAACATGGGCCGTTACTTGTAAAAAATAAATCATATATATATAGATTTATTAAATTATATTTCATCAGGCAACTTTGCACAATAGTGAGGGAAACCGTAAGGATCAAGATAATGACATTAGATATTATTTCAGTCAGTCAGTTATGTGCCATCTGTGATACACGCTTAGGCGATCATATATACATGATACATGACTGACGAGGCAGACTTTTCCCGCAGCAAGTTGCCATTTTCTTTCTGCTGTAGACCAAGGCTATAGAACCCAGTCTGTCCTGCTATTTACCCATAGCTGGGAAGAGAAAAAGAGTATTCATACTTTTCCCAAGGCTATTAGCACGTAAGTGAATGTAATGGATTCGACTGCAAATCAATCCGAACCGCTATTCATTACTCCACCATGCCTCCTTGATATGATTTATGAGCTCAAATTACAAATTCCTATTTATTTGCGGTGTCCCTTCAGGACGTAGGATAATCATGACTCTCCACAACTTCCTGTTCTTTCTTTGTAATTCTTCCTGTCAACTTCTTTGATGTTCTTAATAAACCTTGTCTTTTTGTTCTTTCTCCTAAACTCTGTTCCGCCATTCGTTTATTTAAGCTCACTATGTTATACATTGTTTTCCTCTGTCCCTCTTGCCCTCTATCTGTCCGTGAGTATCAGATTTTCCAAGCCCTCCTTCCTCATTATAAGCCCCATAAAGTTTAACTGTCTCTTCCTGGTGTTAAGTATAAGTGCTTCCATTTTCTCCATAACTTCGTTGTTGTTCACGTGTTCGGTCTATGGCATCCTCAGCATCCTTCTGTAGAACCACGTTTCTGTTGCTTCAAGTCTCCTCTTCATCTTGGAACAATGAACGTGATATTTATGACCAGAATGCTATCAGAATAAGCAATACACATGCAGAAGCACGTGTACCTGTGTTTTATAGATTATGCGTTCGATAAAGTAGGCCACAATGATATTGGAACTGCTTGATATATTTGGCAAAGGTACGAGCATATTTCCTACAAAAGACATCCAGAAAATATAGCGAAAGTAGAAGATATTACGGAAGGGATTTTGTAAACGTATATTTTCCATAATATGATGAAATATATACTTTATCGGGCTAGTCTGTTGCCGATAAAAGCAAATGATTTGTACCTGTGCCAGGTATATTTAAAGAAACCACGGATATTTTCATATCGACTTTTTATACCATTTCTCCTGGGTAATGTTTTTCTTTTGATAAAAAGGTTAAAAGATTAAGATTATTTTACAGAGTGAAAATAACTGGAAATATATAACTTGCCCATAGCAACTCACTACTGACTATACTATTTCCATTTGGATCTTTGGAGTGAAGCAAACAAACAAAATTAAATTCTGTCTTTAAGAAAAGAGTCAGGTTACAGCCGATTTTGAATTGAGTGGGTGCCAGTGTTCTACGATTTGGAGCAAACAAGTAGGGATTTGTTGATAAGAATTTAAGAATTTATTCATCCGCCGATATAGCTATCTAGATAGAGTGATATATAAGGATACATATTCTATTCATACGAATCTATCCTAAAAATGTTGTCGGCATTAAATAACCCATTGAGGTTGATATGCCGTAAAACAAACCAAACCAAACCAAACCAAACCAGGACGCATTTATTCAGTCATCTCAGTTTAGCAAGTAAGCAAAAACAAAACAAAAAAATAGAAAATTGAATTAACTACAGCACAACTAAAGACATACAGGGATTTATTGTCGACAGAACTTAGAAAGAAAGATGAAAGAACTCTTATATAAGCTAGTAATGAAAAGTAAAAATGTACTGAAGATTAACACTAAGAAGTCAGAATTCATAGCCATCAACAACAGAAAACAAGTGTGAGGTACATATCGGAGATGTCAAAATTAAGTTTAGTAATAGATGCAGAAATTCTAAGTCTATTTTGCTAAGGGTATAGCAAAAGTTACCATCCAAAAATTAAGAAACTTACTAAGATGTAGGAAAAATATATTTAGAAACAAAGAAAAGAGTGTTGAATGCTATATCTAATCTCTGGCAGTGAAGGCTGGAAGGTTTCCTCACAGGGGAAGCGCTTTGAAGCGACAGAGATATGATTTTACTGACAAACTTTAAGAATACCATGGATGGAGCATGTGAGCAACGAGGAAGTTTTAAGGAAAAAAAGGAACAAAAATTTATAGTCAGAAAGAGAGAGATTAAATTTCTGGGACACATATTATTGAAAGAGAAACTAGATATTTAAAAATTTAAGGACATATTGAAGCCAAGAAAAGCAGACGAAACAGCAATCAACCTACTTAAGGAGTTTATATGAATGGATGACAGAAGAAGGACAAAGGGGAATGGTGAAGAAACAAAGAATCGACAAAAATTACTCAGAACAAAAAAAGAAAGTAAAGCGTGAGAGCTACCATCATCCTCGTCGTGCAAGGGCTTGAAACATAAAAGTCATAAAAGTAACTTAAATTCCACAATTGAGGATCGAATATTTGTTTTTCTTAGAACCTTTTTACTGTAAGTCAAACATGCTTAATCCTGGGTATGACGATAAACTACATCAGGCAGCAAGGCCTCTGTTTGGGAGATTGGAAGTTTTAGGAGCGTGGAACCAGTTCTTAATTGCTATTGTTCCCAGGGTCACGGTGATCCGTAGTGGTAGCACCTGTAAGAATCCCATCTATGGGCAAATAGTGGACCCCCAAACAAAAACAAAACGCTAAGAAAGTATAGAAATACCAGCAATATATTTTTATATAAAAAACTTAGCAGCAATACATATTTATAGTAAAACGACCAACAATACATTTTAACTGTAGTTTGAAGCCGTGCAATTGCGTTCAAAATATATTTAGTTGAAGCTAAGTGTTCAAAATATTTAGATTTTGGCATTAAATAACCCATAGAGGTGCTATTATGTTGCTAAGCAAAACCAACAAACAAAACCATCATGCTAGCCATAAAAGTACAGTATACGTCCTTGTGCGATTGACTTTTTGGCGTCATGACTTCGCGTGGCTATTGTGATATGAGATTACGCTTAAATGTACATTGGAGATTACAATGGAACGAAAGTTATACACACTCACCACATGTGCAACAGATGGGATTGCACAACACAAATGGAACAAATAAATTACACCGAGGTTAAAAATATTAACCAAGGCTTTTTTATCACGAACAAGTAGCCAAACAAATTAAAAAGATAAGGTGTAACTCAGATCGATTGGAAGAGTTTCATGTTACGTACCGATAAGGATAACTTTGTGACTAATTAGCGACATCAGTGAATAATATAATGATCTCCATTCCCATGTAGTTAGTGGCTGCGAACGTCTCTTCCGATTCAACACCACACACAAGGAAATGTCGATGTGCACTCCAATACTCAGAAACGAGTTCTGTCAACGACAATTGATGATATGGGCGGTCATGGCTCCCACAATTTCCTATCCTTTGTAGCTCTAAGTGATGTTTGTCTCCTTACTATTCTCCCGAATCCATATTCTTCCAGCCATTTACATAACCCTGTTTGCTATGTCTGTTTCTGTTTGTCCCTCTTGCCTTCAATATGTCCTGTGAACGTCAAGTTTTCTAGCTCTTCCTTATTACATGTCTCAGAAATTTCAACCTTCTCTTTCTGATCTTAAGTGTAAGTGTCCCTTTCGTTCGTATTTCGTTCAAAACTTCCTGCACAATGTTAGGGAAAACAGAGAATTGTGTTTTAAATTTCCTCAGCCCTTTGTGTGCGCATACCATGTATTAAATGTTGTAGGAAAGGATTTAACATTAGATGAGAGTAATGGATATAAAACTGAACGCTCTTTTCGTTTTCAGTTTTTAACTCTTTGGAACATTACAGGTTGCATTCCATCAACACTTTGAAGTGCTTATGTCTGCTTAGTCGGTTATTTTTAATGCCACCGATTTAACCCCCCCCATTCCCATATGTCTAGCAGCACATATAGTTTTATATTCAGACCCATTACTTTGTTTATCTGATCAACAGATGGCGATGTAAAATAGTTAAAAGTAAAAGAAGATGAAAAGAAATCTTCCTCAAAGAATAAAATTGTAGCAGAAACAGGACGTTGTTGAATCTCTGGATCTAATGGTGCCAGCGTGGTTTCAGAATGGTTTGTAGCGTTTTCAAAAGCAGAATTTCGACTTGAGAACAACTAACGCTCAGTTCAAACTTCCGAAAACTAAAGAACTGAAGAAATATTTGAAATGAGCATTCATCAAAAATATGGGAATTTACAGAAAAACGAGAGTTGACTGAGTTAATTCGTTTAAATGGCATATTTCAAGATAAAATACTTTCGTTGTGGTCGGTCGGGCAAAGAAGTCAAATGGTCATTTTTTTTTCTTCATAAAATTCTTCTTGGTCGAACAGATAACTTTTTAGCGCCCTAGCGTATCTTTCATGTTGATATGTTGGATTTTGAATTACA
>OZ010588.1:41875027-42035027 GCA_963932145.1 Acanthosepion lycidas
TGCTTAACGTCTACTCAACTCCTTATTGTTTCATATAATCATTCAGCCGTTTTTCATTTCTATAATTATTCCGCTGTTATTTACATGTAAAGAAAATTAGTTCTTCAAGAACTTAACAAGACGAGCACTTGTCATTGTTTATGACGCAGAGAATGTAATTTTTTTAAAGTCAGTCACTACCAATGAAAAATATGGCTTTTTGACGAGAATATTAAGTCAAACAAAAACGCGTCTAAATCTAGGAGAGTCTTCAACGTCTCAATCTAAACAGAACTTACAGATGAACCATTATTTTTTTTTCATTTGGTTGTATTTAAAGGAATGTATTATAAAGCGCCCTAGGTAATTTGTTACAGCGCAATTTCACAGTTAGCAACTGGCTTGTTTGAATGACGCACTGAAAATGTCTTTTACTGGATAAGGGACTGTGATTTTGCTGCATGTCAACACACTTCAATTTGTCGATGCCGCGCAAATATCAGTCATAGATCTGAGATAGAGACTTCTTTCATGCGGTATGTATTTTTCTAGAGTCGGCTGAAAAGTTCATAGGCTGACCAAGATATTCTCACTGAATGTAAAAAAAAAATGAGGTTTATTTTTCAACATAGACCCGCTTGCCAGTTTACCTGGATAGAAGCAAATGTAATTATTAATAAGAAGAACTGAAATTAATGCATGCAAGATTTCACAGTTCTAGCATCACTCCTTCATATTCGGCTCATGAACTTTTCAACCCAACTTGTTTCATTCAATGCAACACATCCTTGTCTTTCTGGGATTTCAAATAAGTTGTCTACAAATTAAATAATTAACTGAAATAAAACTGAATCCCAATTTTCATTATGGAATATATAAACTAGTTGAAAGCAGCGTAAGTACATAAAAAGAGAAAATAATTACTTGACTGAATAATGATGCTATGAATTTATATGAATGGAGGTTTTTTTAAGAAATGTTAAAAATGTTATTTCAGATAAAGAAGTAAATAATAGAAAGAAAGATTTAACAACACCAAATCCATTTGTTTTAAATAAGAAATATTGTTATATTAAAAACTAAAATATTGACTAATACTCTAAAGCAATATTTAATTGTAGAAAGCAACAGTAATATCAAATAACTTTCTTATTGTTTAAATAAAGTCTTCTTCTTCTATGTGCTGTATCCCTTCAGGACATTAGCGATCATGGCTCTCCACAATTTCTTGTCCTTTGTAGCTCTTAATATTTTTTTTCTTTTTGTTATATCTCCTAAACCTTGCTTTGCCATCCATTCATTCAAACTTGACAGGTAGGTTATGGCGTTGTTTTCCCCTGTCCCTCTTGCCCTCATTCTGTCCTGTGAATGTCAAAAAAAAAAGCCTCTTTCTTTATTATGATAGCTAGAAATTTCAACTATCTCTATCTGGTGTTAAGTATAAATATACATTTTCTTTCCATTTTCATCCTTGCTTACATGTTCGGTCCAAGATATTCTCAACATCCTTCTGTAGAACCGCATTTCTGTTGTTTCAAGTCTCTTCTTCATATGTGAGGTAATAGCCCAACATTCACTGCCATATACGAGGGACCAGTATTACATAACAATTCATTACTCTTTTCTTTGTTTCAAACGTAATTTTCCCTGTCGCTTAGTACTTTCTTTAGCTTTTGGAAGGCATCTTTCGCTATTCCAATGTTCCATCGGATTTAAGTGTTGCACTTTCCATCCTTCTTGAAAATATTTCCTAGATATCTAAATTTGTGAACTTGCTTGATTTTGATGTCTCCAATTTGTTAATTGAATTTTGAGCTGACCTCTTTTAACATAACCATGTATTGGCTGAGGGTCGTTGGATTTAAGATATTATAAACAAAGTCAGTTTTCCAAATATATAAAATCCATTTATTCTCAATCAGGGGTCACTTGTCTCTCTTTGACGAAATATGGAGGAACTTCAGTTATATTTATTACTCAGAAGTATAATAGACTAAAAGAATTACGATATAGCAATTCGTAATGGAGTAGGTATTGACGAAATCTCAGTAGGTGTGGTATTGAATAAATATCAATAGAGGTTATATTGACGAAATCTCGAAAGGGGTTGCATTAAAGAAATCTGAGTAGGGGTGATATTGACGTAATCTCAAAAGAGGTACTATTGAAAAAAATCTCAATAGGGTTGGTATTGAAGAAATCTCAATAGGGACAGTATTTAAGAAATCAGAGTAGGTGTGGTATTGAAGAAATATCAACAGTGTTGATATTGACGAAATCTCGATAGGGGTTATATTAAAGAAATCTCAGTAGGGGTGATATTGGCATAATCTCAATAGAGGTACTATTGAAAAATTCTCAATAGGGGTGGTGATGAAGAAATCTCAATAAAAGTGATATTAAAGAAATCTCAATAGGTGTAGTATCGAAAAAATCTCAATAGGGGCAGTATTGAAGAAATCTCCATAGAAGTGATTTTGATGAAATCTCAATAGGAGTGGTATTGAAAAAATCACAATAGGGCAGTATTGAAGAAATCTCAATAGGGATGGTATTGAAGAAATATCCATAGAAGTGATATTGAAGAAATCTCCATAGGGATTGTATTGAAGAAATCGAAGCATATTTTGAGATTATTTTTTTAAAGAATAATTCTTTTTTTGCGAGTGAATATTGCAATAACAATTTTTTTAATAATAATAATTTTCCTTTACTAGTCCTACTTTTGAAACCATAACTGGAAGGTAGCGATATAAAAGAAATCAGAGATTCAAATATGTTGTTTATGACGTAATCAGTTAATGTGAGGAATTCAAATTTTTTTTTTCATGTAACTTTTCTAACAATACCACAAACTTCCCATTGCTAAATAACAGCAGACGTTCTGCTTACATTTCTACATTTCAACATTTTCATTTCAATAAAGTAACTTGATGATGTTACACATGGAATTATTTATTTATAATTTAAAACACTCTCCTGAAAATGTTCTTTCAGAATATTCGTTAATATTAATTGGTTAATATTTCCTGGTTATAAAACTTCTGGGGAATTGTTAATCAATTTTACGTTGCTGAATGGTAATCTTTTTTTAAATAATTTCAACGGTTCATGACGTTGGGAAAAATGGGGATTATTTTTAAATGAAAAATGTTGTTTTAAATACTAATGCTGAGTTAAATTAATATGAATTGCATGTGCTGTCCAAAATTTTTATTGGGTACACACCTTTTAAAAATATTTTTTACAACACTTAAGTTTTGCTAAGCAAGGCAAATATATAATTTAAAATATATATAAGTATATAAGTATATATATCAAAAATTGGGTTAGTAATTAAAGAAATAACGGATATAGATTTACACTGAATTGTCAAAAGATACCAGTTTGAAAAACTAATTAATAATGCTATGAATTTATATGAGTTTGTTAAGAAATTTTTGAAAATGTTATATTAACTTGAAATTAAACATTTAATAATAAAAACAAAGCTTAAACAACACCAGTCCACTTTTTCTAAATAAGAAATACTTTTAATATTTAAAACTGAATCTGTCTATATTTCTGAGATGAGGTATTATGTACATTATTTACATTATTCGGACTATTGTCTTCATCTTTGTTGCCATATTTATCAGAAATTTTCGGCAGTTGTACGCTCCGGCCTTCTTCAGGTGGTTGGAATGTCGAACTGAACCCTTTATTTCGCTCGCAGGCATGCCATGGGAGTCGAAGATAGATAGTTACTTAACATGGGAGTTGTAGCTTCCATAGAAAGCCAAGAGATGAGGATGACTAAGATTTGTTAGCGTTGTAAATTGAGTCTGTTTTTTTTATTATTTTTTTTTTTTTTGTAATTGCCTTCTTGAATAAGTTTAAAGTAAAGATATAAAAATGTTAAATCTCTTGCGAATTTTGCGACCCGTTCACTTTCAAACAACTAAGATTTATAAACGAGAAGACAGCCAATAGCGAAATATTTTGGTTTGGCTTTTGCTTTTTCTTGAAGAAAATCAGAATTTCTTACGTGCATGAATCTAACAAAGAAGAATAATCTACACTTTTCTTGTAGCTGACATTTTGTTTTGAATCTCATTTTTAATGTTCTCTTGCTTGAGCTTATATGACGTTTCCTTATAACCAACTGGTAATCTGAATTAAGCTCTCTTCACTCAGAATATATTCTTATCAGCAATTCACCTATTGATATAAGGTGACTACTTGTTAAATTTTCTTACACCTAACAACGTTATGTTATCAAAAGTAGTCTTAATTCTGTTATATTTTTTCAGTGAAGTATCTTCATTGTGTCATTTTTTTTTTTTTTACCAGTTGTCTTTCTTCTGTTTTTGGTGCTTTTCATCTTAATTTTCTTGTAGCCGATTCATCCTTGATTAGTCCACAGCTACTTAGGAGGTTTTCTTTTAAGCTTGGAGAATTCTGTAATGAGTTTCATGATTGTTCTTTTTGCGCGTATGTGTGTGAGATTCGATTACTTCTTGGTTTTCGAACTAGTTTTAAGGTGTGCTATATTTATGGGCAAAAGTGATCAATATCATAGTAACGTATGTAAATATAAAAGTAAACACTGAGTTCAACAACAAGCGGCCATTTTCAGGCCATGAATATTGCGAATGAAGATGACCTGAAAAATGTGTCCAAGCATGGAACAGATTGTCACTGCTTGATGTTGCTTTCAGTGTCCACACACACACACACACACACACACACACACACACACACACACAGATATATATATATATATATATATATATATATATATATTCAAATGAGAAAAGGAATATGATGACCTGTCTAAGTTCCGGTTTATCATGTCATGAAAAAATAACTTTCCCACCTCCACTCTTTGAGCTTAATTTTCTATTTAGCGTAGATCTGACACTTAATTGGTTGATCAAGACAAACCCACAAGGCTATTTTTAATTCTGACCGTGTGTTTCCTTACCGATACTCTTATTTTTCGAAAAAGAGGTAACACTTTGCTGTTGAAATTTTCTTAAAAATCATTTAATCACTAATTACTTACCATCACCTGAAGAGGCACAAAGTGCCGAAACACGAAAGCCTATGTGTAGCGATTTGAACATATTTTGTTCTAATCTCTTATAATAATAATAATAATAATAATAATAAGAGGATATATATATATATATATATATATATATATATATATATATATATATATATGTGTGTGTGTGTGTGTGTGTGTGTGTGTGTGCGTGTGTGTATTTCTATATTTCGGTAGCAAATTCTCTTTCAAGCATGTCTGATTGAATAAATTACAAACATTGCTTATTTTGATCATATTCGTTTCATATTCACGAATATGAAAGGATTATGATCAAAATAAGCAGGCATAACGTTTCTAACTTATTCACAGAGACATATATATATATATATATATATATATATATATATATATATATATGTATATATATATATATATATTCTGTGTATTGGAAAAATACCCTGAGGAGGTCCGCCATAAACTATGTTAAATTAGTTTTATTGATAGTTTCGGCTGTTTCAACATTATACCATCTATTCACGCCATCTTAGATCATGCGACAGATTGCATCCCAGTGTCTCTGTGTGTAAACTGTTAGATACTAATTGAAGTGATCAATGTAAGGAAGTGTACGTGTGCATATATAAGCATCGAAGCTTCCACTCATCATGCGTTGTTGTTTTTATGTCCATACTGTTACATATATATTGTGTATTTTAGGAGCAACCCTTCTTTTATGCATGTTCCATTTAAAATGATTGGCAAAGAATATCTTATTTTTAAAACTTTTCTTGCGTCGTTACAAGTTTTTTTTTGAGGACTGATTGTATAGAGAAGTATCCATATTGTTTATTACCCCGAGTGGTTTCAGCTAATACTTTAACAATTTTCAAGGGGAGATAATTTTCCGTGCTAACAAGGATTAATACTATTTTTTCCTATAGTGTTGTATGCAAATGATTTAGATTTTTGAAGTGTCTCAGAGATTAAATTGTAACTTCTTGTTTTCTGCCAATCTAAACCAAGTTGATTTAAAAAGGCTTATAAGTAGATATTAATTCTTTGTGGTTCATAGATTTTTCTGATCCTTTTCGAGAGTTTATTTTCGGAAATAAGAAATAATCCGTGTCGATGCCATCGGGGTGGAACCGATTCAAATTAGAAGCCAGGTGTTTATAGGTTATCTAAATTTAACGTTATTATCATATGAGCAATTGACACATTTAGATCTATATATCTCGATTAGCCCTGCAAAATGAGATGGTATCTATTATGGTAAGACATGGTTATTTTGATTATATGAGCGATTCATGGTGGCAAAACCTGTCTCTTCAAAATTCACTGTCATAAATATTCTTTACTCAGTCGCTCTTGGTCAAAATGTTTTCTTTTACAATAAATGTAAAAACAAACAGGCAAAATTTTTCCAGTACTTATATATATATATATATATATATATATATATATATATATATATATATATATGTCTGTGTGCGTGTGTGTATTCAGAGCAAGTAAAAACTTGCTATATATATATATATATATATATATATATATATATATATATATATATGCGCGTTGGATTTTAATTAGTCTCCCAGAAATAATACAAAAAGTAACAATTTTGTATAAACAAAGTTTTTTCTTTCTCTTGGAAAATTGCTTAGCTCAACTAGACAAGGAAGCTGGCCAGTTTTGAGAAACTTCTATTTAAAAAATTGTGGAAATTCTTTAGTCATTTTTCCGCTTAAAAGTAAAGAAAATCTCATTAAAAAAAAAACGGACGAATCGGAATAAACCATCTACTTTGCCTGACAAAATCTTTTACCAAATAAGTTCAATTTCTTTTACCGTTTGAAATATTTGTCATAGAAACTGATATATACTTTTATATGTGGATTTCGGATAAAGAGTTTCAAGGTAATTAAAAGTCCTTTCGTTTTGAAAGATTCGACCAATACTTTGGATTCTGTACGTTTTCTTTTTCTTCTGATGAATCTGCTTTCTCCCTTTTAGCCAATCAACTCCAAAATGGAATAGCATAGATGCCAACGGTTTTGACGGCTAAATTCTACTAAATTCTATTGTGGATTGTTTTAGATACAACTCGATGAAGCAAATCGTTTCTCACAATAAAAAACATTTTTAAAAGTTAACCTCAAAGAAATTGCATTGTCCTTGAAGCCCATCCTGTATTTTGATTGCTTTTTGGATTGATTTGTTTTTGACGGGTTATCAACCTTTTGTAGATCATTTAAAGCTAAATTTGAATTGTAAGAATTCTTCATACTGCATCTCCTTGTACTGGACTATGCTAAGCACAGTAACTATGAAGTACTGAAAAGTTATCAGCCCAACCAAGAAAGCTTTAGAAAAAGAAAATTCGTTTTCATTTGATCAAATATGAGGACTTCTTCTATTAAAGAAACATAGCAAGTCCTCATTATGTACTTCAAAATTGACCTTATGTCAAATTTTGTCATATGTCACATCTACCGAATATCAGAAATAACCAATCAAGATTGGAACCCGCATTCCTTGCACTGAAGATGGTCTATCGCTTTGACCATCAACGCCGATCAATTACCGAATTGACTTATACACCCGTATTTTCCATCTCCAAACCATTTTACTGTTTGGACTTTAATCTGACTTGCAGCAGTTTTTATTGTTTCTTGTATATCCGCTTTACTCGAATATTGTTCTATATTCTCATAGACATTTCTTTTAATGATGAACCGCAAGTTTTCTTTTAGGCTAGAAATTGAGTCCTTCATGCAAATAGTCAACCAACATGACTTAGAAGATAATAGCAGGGAGGTGGAATAATATTTTCAGCTAGTACTATCGGTAATAAAATTATAAGTCCATTCAAATGTGGTCAAAATAAATGCGAAGAATTCTTTTAAGTTCATAGACGAGACGGGTTCCTAGAGGGGCAGGTCCTAAAAGGGGAGCTTTTTTAATAAAATGTCGGTATGAACGTTACAGTAAGATGAATGAAAAACTAATAAAACTAATTAAATGATTTAAAATTCTTTAAACATATTCATATTGTTCCTACATTTTCTTTGAAATTTCTAGAAGCTTTACATTTAGAAGTTGCTCTTTCAGTTTCTCTCTGTCAAATAGTAATCTACTACTTAACATATTTTCCTGTTTATGTTGACGATAAAATGGCCATATCGCCTACTCTGAAAAGAAGTGTGAGAGTCCGTAACAACGTTACCTTTTCTTCGAAAACAACGACTAATTTCTTCAGTTAGTATGTTCACGGTTATCACATCATAATTTTTGAAAGACTGACCCAGGGTTTTAATATATATTTTATCTTCTATATTTTTTTAAAATTTGTCGTCTGTTTCAAAGACTGCACCCTCAATAGATTTATTTTCTCGTGGCCTCTTTTATACTGTGATTTAGGTAAATCGCAAAGTTAAAAAAGAATTTCGCTTTCCACCTCAATCCAAGGAGACTTTCTGGCGTGTGTTTATACGATTTGTCTATATGAGCCAGAGGTATTTACACAATTCACAGTAATTCCTTTCTCAAATGTAAAAAGATCTGCTCTTGTATATTTTGAATAAGATACGTTGTTTTTTATTTTAATAATAGTTCATACAGTTGCATGTTCCCCCACTGGAGATACACATACGCACACACAGACATACATATATATATATATATATATATATATATATATATATAATGTGCGTGTGTATTTTAATATATTTTCTGTTTATACGTTATTTTTATGGATAGAAATATTTAAGAAATTTTATAGAAAATATGTGTCCTCCCTCAGAAATTCGATTCCTCTTTGAGGACGCATATTTTCTATGAAATTTCTCGAACATTCAGGCGAGTATATGTTGTTAATACTGCTTATTATAAACAGTGCATTTACCTAAATATTTTTATCTGTAAAAATAACGTATAAACAGAAAATATATTAAAATAATCGGAGAACAATCCATTTCATAATATATATATATATATATATATATATATATATATATATATATATATATGTGTGTGTATATGTTAATGTATGTATATTTTGGCAGGAACATTTTTTTTAAACATCTTTCATGAAATATGGCAGACAAGAAAGATTTATTTAAGTTTTTATTTAGTTTTTCTGGCATCCTTACGTTTTTCGTTTTGTAGAATTAAGGGAAAACAGAAATTTTCCATCATTTTCATTGTCCCAAGCACTTTCGTCCAATTCTTTAACTGTTTTCAGGGGCTTTTTGCTTTTGGTGTTGTTAGTATATATATATATATATATATATATATATATATATATATATATATATATATATATATATATATATATACATATATATATATATATATACATATATATATATACATATATATATATACATATATATATATATACATATATATATGTATATATATATATATGTATATATATATATATATGTATATATATATATATATATGTATATATATATATATATATATGTATATATATATATATATATATATATATATATATATATATATATTTGTGGGGGTGCGTGTGTGGGTGTGTAAGTGTGTGTATACTGCTTTTAATAAGACAATGGGTGTTGGCTATAAATATTGATGTATTACAACAGTCCGTTTTTAATTTATGCCTGACGATTGTTACGTGCACGGAACTAGTGTCAAACGGTAAAAAAACAGATGTATATTTATTTAGTTATATATATATATATATATATATATATATATATATATATATATATATATATATATATATATATGTATATATATATGTATATATATATATATATATCTATGTATATGTCTGTTTATATATATATATATATATATATATATATATATATATATATATATATATGTGTGTGTGCCTGTGTGTGTAATAAAATCTAACCGTGTATATACGAAATAAGAGTAGCCTTTTCCCTTTATTATATCAAGTGTAGATTCGTATGCATTTTATTTAATATTCAGAAAAGTTTCCCGAAATTTTTCATTTGGATATCGTAATTGTCAACTTCCGGGATTTCCATAGCCACTCATCTTATCACCTGGAAATGATTGTTTTTTTCGCCGTTGCTTATCTTCATATATCCTTCATTTGATCGTTCACAACGGATGACTGATTCTTATCACGGGAGACTGTATGACAGTAATTCGTCTCAAATCATTTTTATAGCATTCTCGTGGACCTCAGTGTTACTGCGACCCGAACAGTCTTTCATCAATTTCCAGTGCGTCCAATCTCGACTTTAATGCTCTTAGCATTGTTCCGTCTACGTCAAGTATTACAGGCACGACGATCTTAACCTTGAAAATCTACAGCCTTACGGCCATATCACGTTGAACCACCCACTAGTTCCTGTACGATCACCGAAGTTAAGCAATGTCGAGCCTGGTCAGTATCTAGATGGGAATACTAGGTTCTGTAAGCCTGGAGGTGCGGGTGGTATAGTGGATAACGGCTTGGAATTGTTAATCGGAGTGTCGAGTTCCAATTCCAGTTGAATTCGTTATATTCACTTACGTGCAAATACAGTTGGAAAGTTATGAATCTACATATTCTCTCCCCACCTATGGGTTAATTAGTAAGACTTGTATCACTAAATCATTATTATCTCCAAAATTTAAAAAAATGCGTAAAAATGTTTACATTTCGGCATTAAGTAGCCCATAGAGGTGTCGATATGTCGTTAAACAAAAACAACCCAACCATTCATAATACACGTACTGTAGTTTTAATTGCACATCGTGTCTTTTCCTTGACCACAATACTCAGCCTTAGTTTGTTTTCTTATTTAGTTTGGGTAGTCGGGCCCGATCGCGAAGTCTCAAATTATTGCTTTTCCTAGGCCTGCCTCCAGATTGTGTTCTTACACACTTTTTACATCAGCGGTTTTCAAAACATTTGATTACAACAGCCATATCGTATATTTTACACATTTCCGTGGGTTAGAAAAAAATACTTTTATAAATTTTATTTCTATCTTTTTCGTAATCTGCACATGATTAAAAGCAAAACAGAAATGTACAAAGAAACAATGCCATTCTTACAATAAGAAAGGAATAAAAATGTTAATCATTAACAGATGTTCTGATAAAATCATCCATTACTTCAACATGCTTTTCTCATCTGTAGTTTTCATTTTAATATTTCAAGTTTCTACAGATCAGACAAAATCTTTTGGCGGCTAACAGTTTGGACACCTCCAATTTACACAGCCTAAAATCATTAATCGTTTCACCCCGTGCCAGCCGAGAGTGACACTAAGCCGCTGTGGGTTACTAAGGGTGACAAAAAACGATAAAGACGTCAGTTTGGAGAAATGACAATAAAAGGACAGGATTTAGGGAGACGGAAAGTGACGATTGATGCTGCACTAAAATTTTTGAAGATCGTAAGTGACAGGGAAGCAAAGAAACCTGACCAGGCCTTATGCGTTAGCAATATTCAATCCACGGTCAAATAGTAGATTTATAAACGTGTAAGATAAATTCTGTCGAGAAAAAATTGCCTGGCATGACACAGTAAACCAACTTTCCTAGCAGCTGATCTTGCAATTGATTCAATATAATCTTTACATAATACCCATTTCTTTCTGTCTGAATTTCTGGAAAGTTATTATTGCAACGTTTCGGCCGTTGTGCACTCCGGCCTTATTCAGGTGTATGTCGATCCGGGTAACTTATATGGAATTCCTTACTGAACCCTTTATTCTATCTAGGGGGACTGTTCTCGTTTCACTGCCCATGTCTACTTATATCTTGTCTAATTCTTTATTTTAGTACTGTTCTGTTATTGCTAGCCCTGTTTCTATTGATTCTAAGATTAAATAAATGATTCAGTTTGGAATTCCCTTTAGCTTACCCGTAATCGACACCCACCTGATGAAGGCCGGAGGGAACAACGGCCGAAACGTTGTAATAACAAGAATAGAGATGAGGACAATAATCTGCATGTAAATAGTGTAAATCATTTCCATCTTTTCTTAATCTAAACTTTATACTTTAGATACACATGTAGAGTAGACGTCCTGTTTTTTTGGGGAGGGGGTTTAAACTTATTTTGAAGTGTGAATTACGTCTACCGGTCTGAGCATTCGAGAGATTTAATAAAGAAAATGTGCTTTAGGACATGTAGAATTATAAGAAATAATATCGCATTAAATTAAAATCCATCAGTTCTTTAATAATTCCTATTGTATCCTTGTCTTTGTCGGAATTGTAAAATTTCGATGCGGGAAGATTATTGAATTCATCGACAATGTTTTTTTTTACTTTTTTTTTTACAGTCTCTTCCCTTTTTCTCAAAAAGTCACATTTGTTTTTTCCACTTGGTTCCTTTTCATTTTCAATTGACATTCAATGTATTTATATGACCTACAATAATCGAGTTTCTCTTTTTATGTGTTCTCTGCCAAACATACTCATGAATTTTCATCTGGGATGTTTTGCATCTTTCTTGAATATTCAGTACGCTGCTTTCTTGCCACTCATTTTCAGACCCGTGGTAGCCGATGTTTACTTAGTTAACTGCTTAGTTCGTAGACTACACATCCCTAGCGCGCATCTTTCTTTCAGCGTGGCGCGCGTACAGGTTTCTGCCGAGTCTTAAATCGAGCATCTCATGTGTTTGAAGCGGATGAAATTCTATACAAATCCTCAGCTGGTCATTACGACTGCTTATCGCTTGTCATTTACATCTTCGAATAATTCATTTCCATTTGTTAACCTGTACACTTTTAAATTAAAGACTTCGCTTTTATTAAACGTTGTACTTTTTATATTCCATAGACAGCCGCTTTTTGTTGCATGCCTAGATTCCGGTAATAAACAAGCTTTAGCAATCAACATTTTGGCGGGCATGATCTTTTGTGCATATTGTCTTATTGTCTTAGTCATTGAAATTATATCCATTTGTTTTATCGAAGCGATAAAGAAGAATAGTTTCATTGCTTGTCCATTTTAACCAAAAGGTGTTTAAATTTGATTAGATTCAGCATCCTCATCTCATCATGATAAGTGTTGAACAGTTCTTTTTGAAGTTTTTTCTTCTAGTTGAAAACTGAACAAATTTTGAACAACACATTCCCTAATTTCATATTCACAAAACGCGGTAGACGTTCAACGAGCTGATTCAGCTATTTTGGATTCTCGTTTAAAAATTCGCAAAGGTTATTTGATAGTAAATGTACTAGATTTTGTGTTGCTGTAAATTATTGCAGAATGTCGCCTTTTGAAATGTTCATCTTGAGTCTTTTTTTTTCTTTCTTTTCTTTTTCTTTCACTTATGTGCGGGAAGCGTAGCGGTTATCGTCGGGTAAAATGGAATCGGCGAGGAGAGTCCATGTTTCGGCCTAATCTATTCTGTCGCGTTCAATTTGCACTAATGCCCTTGGGAAAGACATGTTTTTAAATAGTAGAGTTTGTTCTTTAGCCTTGAGTGGCGTCCATTGTAGGAGAACAACAACTCTGAACTGTAGAGGAAGCAACAGGAAATTACTATGTTTCACATGAACTTATGATATTTTACATATATTAAAGGAATTTTTTGAACAGTCGTGGTCGCTTGCGTTCTGAACAGACGTGATATTTTAAAATATTTTTTAATTACGAGGCAAAAATGTAGATAAAGTATCCGAACTTTTGGGGGGTCACTTGATGTAGACTGACAGTACAAGAAAGAATATATATTGACCTTAAATCTGAAATGAAAGAATAATTGTCAATGTCTCAGCGGTGAGAAACAGGATTATCGTCGTTGGCCGGATGAAAAGAAATATATTAGATTTGTTTTTATTTTAATTTAATTTTATTTATTAGGTTGGTGCAAAAATAATGACGTAATAATGTCGATTTTTTTACGTATTTTTTAACGTCAAAAAACGACATTATTACGTCATTATTTTTGCACCAACCTAATATTTACTTTTTAGGGAATTGAGAGGAAAGAGACATGTAATCGTTTTTAGGATTTCCTCAAATTCAATGTAATGAAATCTATTTTCGATATTGACTAATGAAAGTATTTTGCAAATAACCGACGCCTAATTTTCTGACACAATTGATGAGAGATCCTCTTTATCGGCAGAATTTAGTTGCTGAAATAAATAGTTTTCAGTACACTTTTTAGGTATGGAATACATGTAAATTTTTAAATTAGTTAGTTTATATATATATATATATATATATATATATATATATATATATATATATATATATATATGTGTGTGTGTGTGTGTGTGTGTGCGTGTGTGTAAATATACATAGATCGATTTGTATCACATATGACTGTTATTAATATTATACGTACAATAATCCCATATATATATATATATATATATATATATATATACATACATATATATATATATATCTGTATATATATATATATATGTATATATATATATATATATATATATATATATATATATATATATATATATATATATATATAGGGAGAGAGAGACACAGAGAGAGAGAGAGAGAGATGTGTGTATGAGTAAATATTTAAATATGCATATTTCTGGATGAACATAAGTTTTACTCAAGTTAACATCAATTCAAAAAAACAGAATGGTTAATTTCTACGTGTTTATATTAGCATAATCATTATACACATGTAAACAAGCATATACTTTCCAAAGCACTTAATCCATTAATACTACTGTAACACCCGGGATTTATTAGGAAAATTAAATAAAATATTGTTTTAATTATAGATTTCTAGCATTCATCTGGAATTAATCAATTGGTTAAAAAATTCGGTATTATATATCACATTATTCGATTAAAAAAATCGGATATTATTTACGTTTATAACATTTATCTAACGTTAAGAGTTAACTATATATATATATATATATATATATATATATATATGATAAAAATATAGTTTTATGGTATGCTCAATATCAGGGATAGAGCGTACGTAAATACAATATTTGGGCAATGAGGTAACAGTTTTATGCTTAAACGCAATCTTCAGGCCGTATACATACATATATATATATATATATATATATATATATATATATATATATATATATATATTAAGAAATATACATAATATCTTACATTGATTGCATACCTTCTGTATTCGTCAGGTGAATTTTTGGATTCTGTAATATTTATGTAGGGGTAGATTATTATTGTTGTTAAAATATTTAAATAAATTGTAGTTTATTTTTGGATTTGAATTTAGGTCCAGATTAGCATTTAAAATTTGAAAATAAAGTTGGAAATAAGAATTCTAATTTCTAATTTAAAGAGACGCTATATATATATATATATATATATATATATATATATATATATAGGGTGTATCAAGCATACTTTTATAAGCTTCGGGGGCGGGTCCCTTACACCAAAACAAGTCCATATAAACGTATGTCCGCAAATCCTTTGTTTTTTTAAGTTTAACGTTTACCCTAAATGCTGTTAAAATTACATTCCAAGATATAATCCAAAAATACTTTTACAAACATTGGGAGCGTGTTTCTAACATCAAAACATGAGAACACTTTAGAAAGAACCGGAAACCCAATCCTAAATAGGAAACAAGTACTCTACTTTTGTTCAATCATTGGGAAAAGGTGTGAACAGGGTAACAGGCAAACCTATTGACTCTCAGTAATTAACAAAATTGCTTCAGTGTAAGCAAGGAAAGTGTAATTTTAGACCTAACCAGCACCTTTCTCAGTATCATAGGTGCCCACTCACGATATGAATATCCTCAGGTATACCGAATAAAACGGTGGTTTTACCATATATATATATATATATATATATATATATATATATATATATATATATATATATATATATATATATGTGTGTGTTTGTGTGTGTGTGTGCGTGTCTGTACGTGAGTGTATGAATGTATGTATGCATTGTTTCAAACGTTATTATAGGGGATACTTGAAACAGAAGCCCAATTTTTATTTATTAAACATTGTGTATTAGCAAAGAAAATGAGTTCCCCAATAATAAAAATGTCAGATTAAAAATCTCTTAATCCTATATATATATATAGAGAGAGAGATAGATAGATACATACATACATATATATATATATATATATATATATATATATATATATATATATATATAAGCAACCTGTTTGTAAGTTTAAGAAAATACAATTAAAATTAATACGGACTAACTTTGTTGGTCGAATTTAACAAAACTTAAATGTATTCTTGCTATCTATCTACTATCTATCTCTCAATATATATATATATATATATATATATATATATATATATATGAGGGTACTAAAAGTTCTCAGACCAAATAAGTATCGTGGCACAGAATACAGATATATGTTTTAATATAAATCTTAGCTCTGCTTCTTTAAATTGAGTACTGTATTTGTTTATTCGTACTAAGTAATATGCACTATATATATACGTGTGTGGTGTGTGTGTGTGTGATGGATCCTCCCGTCGAGGTCGACGTATGAGGATCCGACAACCTCATTCAGTTTTCATGTTTGTGTTGTATGTGGCATTTCAGTCTCGCTAGGGACCTGCGAACAAGTCCATATATTGTGCAACAGCGAAGATCTGAGTACATAGCAACAGGAATACAATTATCCTCAGTTATTTCTCTCCAGAGCTCGAAATCAGGCACATTGACAACTGAGTGGTTGCTCGTTAGCTTGTCTTTATACATGAGCCACGACCGTCTAACATTCCTTTGTTCACTGTAAAGCTGGCTATACATGAGGACCTTAGGTACTCTGTTGTCACTCGCCCTTACAACATGACCAGTCCAGCGAAGCTTTGACTGCATTACAAAAGTCTCAGTTTGACAAATGTTCCTTATGTAACCTGCATATATATATATATATATATATATATATATATATATATATATATATATATATATATATATATATGCATCAATCCTTCATTTCTGCATGTTTCATTAAAAACGACAGATAAGGTACTACGGTTAAGCTGCTTATTTAATTTTTCTTGTGTTCTTTTTTGGACACTGAGTGTGTAGAAACTGACCAAATGTTCTATAGTTCCGAGCGCTTTTGGCTATACTTTTAGCCATCATCAAGGATGATTCTATTTTTTCTGTTTAACTGAGTGTTTGCGATATGTGTATGTTTATAGTGTGTTAGGAGATGTTTTATTTTCCGAACACGCTTAGCACATTGTGGCCCCGTTCGTAGTTAATATTTGGGATATTTGGACATTTTCTACACACTCTTTGTCCAAAAAACAAAGCTCTTGTTCGAACACAAGAAAAATTAAATAAAAATCTTAACCGTAGTACCGTCTCTGTTGTTTTTAATGAAACATACATATATATATATATATATATATATATATATATATATATATATATAATTATTTTTTTTTTAAATAAATTATATTGAGGTTTTGGGCTCTTGTTTTTGAAACATGGGAACTCTTATGTAGCGAAGGAATCATATTTTTTTTTAAATAATTATAATTTAAGCTCTACTTCCGTATGGAACACTGTTAATTTTTTTTTAAATAAAAACAAAAATACTAAAGAACTCCGGATTATTTACCTAACGTGTTCTTTCCTATTTTTCTATATATTTGCATATATATATGTGTGTGTGTGCGTGCATGCGCACATGTGTGTATAATGTGTGTTGTGCCACGAAAACAGATAAAATGCTGACAATTTACTTAGACGTTAGGTCTCCTCTTATCTATATATCGCTTTATACGGGAAAATATACATTATGACCACTTACTATACTGCCCCTTCCCACGTTAGCCAAATTTAACCGCCGTTTAGCATTTATGGGATATGTTTCAGACCATACTAAAACAATACTCCGTCACACGTTGCATAGCTGCTTTTATTCAGGCGAAATGAAGACGTAAACGTTATCGGGTAAATCTCTCTAATTTTTTGGCACTTCAGATATATATTTTCTCCTTGGTGCTTCTATCCCAGATATTGAGCACTGTAAAGAAACAACTTGCATCAATTAAATTGCGAATATATATATATATATATATATATATATATATATATATATATATATATATATATATATATATATATATATATATATATATATATATATATTGAATTGGGGCAGCAGTTATATATATATATATATATATATATATATATATATATATATAAGCATCCGACGAGAATTCATCTTAAGAGTTTAATGTATGGCAACAGCTGACATGGGACCATGAGTAAATTCTGCTCGTTCACGCCACCCGCCATCCCATGTGAGCAGGGAGAGTAAAAACTTAGGACAAACTGCAGGGGGGGATTGCTGTTGGACATTTTGCGTAATTTTCTGCAAGAGTACAAGACAAGTGGGGTCACAATTGTCTGGTAAGAAAAATGAAAAACGCAAACGGGCGTCAAAATATGAAAAATGTAAAAGAAAATGAAAACGAAAACAAAAACATCTTTTTATTTTTTCGCCCCCAGTCATTGCGGTTTTCGGGTTGATAAATGATGATGTATGCGATGCTGAACGACCAGAAGCCCTCACTGTATTAGCTTTGACTTTTACAGAAAGTTTGGGGGTTTTTTCTTAAAATTGGTTTTCATTTTATTCTTCTTTCTCCTTAAGAATACCGTACATCTGTGGCTCATTTTGTTGTTGCTTCACTTCATACACGTTCAAATTGAAAAAAATAAAAAGAACTAATATAAGCATACACCGACGCTTGCTCACGCACATATCTATCTATATAATACTTATGTATATTTTTGTAACACGTTGCTGTAATAATGGTAATATTAGCCTTTTCCTTATAAAGAAACATTCCGAATTCCTTAACTGAGCAGTCAGTGCTACTGTCGGTTGAAATTGATAAAAATCTTTCTCTTAAAACAGTTTTTCAGGAAAATAGATTTCTCAAGTCCAGTAACTGTTATCCCTATTTCCAGTATTGATGGGGGAGGAATGCATTGTAACCGTTTTGAAATCGACGTCAACATCTTGATTATGTAATTTTTTTTCTTACATGTGCTATCCATTTTAGTTGTTACTGCTGTTGAAAGTCCTCAAGTGATTGCAGATTCTGTTATTTGATTCTTTTTTTAATGGTATTCCGTAGCGCCAGTCTAAAAAATTCAAAGAAGAGTGGTTTTCGCTCAAACCGACATGCTTCCTTCCCTCGAAATCATTTTTAATCATTGACCTTATGTAACGCAGACAGGAGGCATAAAATAAAAAGGGAACGCTACACAATTCGAATTTCCGACCTGAAGGTAACAATGCTACTTACATATTAACCACACTAATAATTATTTATATTTTTTACATTATTCGGACTGTTATCCTCATCTTCATTTTCATATTCACAACGTTTCTGCCGTAGCCTGGTATTGAACTCACAACCCTTTGGATCTAGTCACTTGATCTAACCAACGTCTTTATCCACTAGGTCATATGTTCAGCAGTGGTGATCCAAAAATCTTGAAGATATGTTTTAAAGGGAAATAACTGAGACATCCGGAAGAGGCATGGCACGTGGAACTAAAACAATCTACCCCGGTGGACGAAATAAAGGGTTCGGTTCGAAATACCAATCACCTGAAGAAGGCCGGAGTATACAACAGCCGAAATGTTGTGAAAAATTGCAATGAAAATGAGGATAACAGTCCGAATAATGTAAATAATCATAATACCTCAACTCAGAGATATAGACAAATACGCTAATAATGTTTTCTTTTTCTCGTTTTCTTCCTTTTTTTTTTCTCTCATATCCGCTCACACTCAGTAACCACTTGCGTTTTAGTGGCTTAGAGGGAAATGTTATATATATATATATATATATATATATATATATATATATATATATATATATATATACAACGTGCAACTTACGGATAATAAGTGTGACATTACTGTAATTATTGAACAATATAGTTCATGCCACATTGACGGAAAATCTACCAGTAAAAAAGAATTCTCTTATTGCTATATTTGTACAAAAACGACCAACCTTAAAATTTAAAATTCAAACTCAGCGTTACGACCGCACGTTCCAAAACAATAATACATTTCTCATAGCATTTTTTCGGATTACATCTATATTTTCGTCGTCCTCTTATTACCGAGAAGTAAAAACAAGAACAAATCTATTTCCATACCTGAGGATGTCTGTTGGAACAGACGAAAGCTTGTAAAAACTAAAAAAGACCTTATGCAACTGAAATTTATAAACAGGGATCATATCATTCATATACAGGTTCGGGGTTAGTGTGACTTATTGAAATTGCTTGCGAAGATGTATTCTCGCCCTTTAAATCGTTAACCTCTATAGCTGTTTTTTGTATGAATGATTCATGTAATTATATATATATATATATATATATACATTGATCATTTCACACCAAACAAGGCAATAAAGTCATTAAGGCTAAGGAGGTTGCTGAATGTGAAAGAATATATAAAAAAGAATTATTAAAGAGAGAGAACAATAAAAGAATAGGAATTAACAAAGTAGATGTTAACGATTGACATTATATTTTAATTTTTTTAAATCAAATTTGACTGGACAGCAAGAAACCAGAAGAGAGTTCTACAAGCATGAAATGCGAGAGAAGAAACTGTTAGCATAGAATTTACAATTAGATCAATTCATTTCAACAGTAAAATAATGAGTCTTTGACATTACTATCAGTATAGCACTTCATTTAAATATATAGAAATATATCTTTTAATTTTCAGTGAAACGTTTATTTGAACAGGTACTCTTATTTTATATTAAAAAATCCTACCGGCATGATTATTCCAGACAGCACGAGTATTTGGTAAAAAAAGTACTTAAATAATCGCATGATACTTGAATATCATGCATATTAACTCACACGTGAAAACCTTATAATATTTACACTATTTATATTCGAACAATTGTCCTCATCTTTGTTGTTTTCACGACGTTGCGACCGATGTGCACTCTGGCCTTCCTCAAGTATATATCGATCTGGGTAACATGCAGGGAATTCTTAACTGAACCCTTTATTTAATCTTCTTTTCTCGTTCTACTGTCTAGGGATGTCGTATAGTTCTTATTTTTATTTAGTACTGTTCAGTTATTGCTTGCCAGTTTCCACTGAGTGCAAGTACACACTACCCGACCGAGGGATTGAACTCACACCACTCAGGAAATCTTTGTGATCATGTCTTTTTGATTCTTGACTCCCTAGGCAGAAAATTTTGCTATTTCTTTCTGCGTTAGACTGGTTGCCAACCAAGGCTACAGGGCCCAGTCTACCCTACCCTACTCTACATAGCCGGAGGGAGAAGAGACGGATTCATACCTTTCCTAAGGGTATTTGTGCGATTGGAATTCTAAATCTGCTCTCAAATTTCTCATTCCGACCTCATATCCATTACACCACAATGAAAATCCGTACAACCACTATGTCACCAAATTCGCAGGCCAACGCTTTTATCCACTAGGCCGTCGGACATTCAGACAGAAACAATCTTATAATATTTTCACAAAATATGCCATCATATTTTACGGCATAGATTTACTATCAACTAATATCATTTATTATCAATTATATATAGTATCGGTGTGTGAGATATATTCTTTTATGCGCCGTGCCCTTCAGGCCGTGGGCGATCACTATTCTCTAGAACTTTCGTTATATAATACGCTATGGATTAAATCCAACAAATATTTGAATATATTTTTAATATATTTTCTGTTTATACGTTTTTATGGATACACTTATTTGTAGTAAATGATTTGTTTTTTAATTAAACATATATAAGCACACCCACACACGCACACACACACACACACATACATACACACACACACACACACACATATATATATATATATATATATATATATATATATATAAGTGGTTAATCGAATGATAAAATGAGAAAATTGCAGTGACGCGTTTCGATGCTTACAAGAGACTTCTTCAGACAAACAATGGTTATATGTAGATAGATAGATAGATAGATAGATAGATAGATAGATAGATAGATAGATAGATAGATAGATAGATGTGTGTGTCTGTGTGTTTATTTAAAATTTATTAAAATTCTGCCTAGGACTGCCGAAAATAACGGATGCCATAATAAATATATAGAGAGAGAGACCCAATATCATTTATGAATTCCTATATACTTTAAGGAACTGCGTTCTTGATCAAAGCAAATTCATCAATAATTGTATTTCACTTCATGTCTATCAAAGAGACTCACGTTGCATCTCTCTGACCACACCTCAATTAGGACTCATTTAAACATACATGGAAACAGACCAAACTCCATACCCAACACACTCGTCGAAAATACATGTATGCACATGTAAAAAAAAAAGACTAAAAATGATGGAAGAACTAATAATAAAAAAAGCCAACACTCTATAACATCAACTATGAACACGACCACAATGTGCTGGCCGTGTTGGAAAAAATAACATTCCCATCACTCAATAAAGAAAGATCTACCCAGTCAGTTAAAAAAAATCCTTGATAATGGCCGAAAACGCTCGAATATAATAAACATTCGGACAATTTTTTTTACACACTTTATATCCAGGAAAAATTGGATAAAAATCTTAATGGCAGTAACTTGTCAGTTGTCTTTAACTAAACTTTATATAAAAGTGGGATTGCTGCCCAAATAAATAATTATAACTATATGTATGTGTAAGAGAGACAGAACTAGTATTATGGGGGTTTTTTTTAACTACACGGAAGTAATGATTACTAAAAGATAGAAACATTGTGTTGCGTCAATCTCAACATTCGATATCCTGACCAGAGTATCAGTCACAGGAACTGAGTGTAAAACTTGCCGATCATTAAGCATTAATGGGCAGTCATAGAGGCAGATTTAGTTTTAGTTTAAATAAACGTACTAACAGATTTGTCTACTTACATGGGGGTGCTGAAAATATCTCATCTCGACACATACTCAAAGTCTGATCAACTATCAGAATTACCAAAAAAAAAAAAAAAAAATCTCTTCATGGACAAACTGAGAAACTTTCGGCATTCTCCCCTGTAGCGAAGCAGCGACATTTTTAAAATTCGCAAACCTGGTCATAGCGTTTAACTGATTGATAAAAAGAAATTGTTTGAGTTTAGTTTGTGCCAGTTAAAAAGGTCGAGAATCTGACAATAACCAGAACAATACGTCGACCCTTTCACTTTACAGTTTCATGTTTCTTTATAAGTGGTTCGACCAGATGACGACAAAAAGAATTTTTCTTTTTCTTTTTCTTTTCGATGCTTGAATTCTTAACTTTTTTCTTTTCACCTTTTTTTTTTCATCTTCATGCTTTCCTTATCTCTCTTTTTTTCAATTTTTTTTTTGTTTGTTCAGTTTTCTTACTCCTTTCTTTCTCTTTATCCTTTTCTTAACTAACTTTCTTTCTCCCCGATCATTCTTCTTTCGGTTCTTTTCCTTTTCCTTCTTTCTTTGTTCTTAATTTCTTTCTTTTTTTCAAATTCTAGTTTGTTTTTTTTTTTTGTTTTTTTTTTTTGTTGTTTTTTGTGTTGTTTTTTTTTTTGTTTTTTTACTACTTTCTTCTCTTCTTTTTCATCTTTACCATTTCTCTTCACTTCTTTGGGTTCACACTTTCTTCTGTTCTTTTCTTTTCTCTTCTTTCGTAATTTCCTTTTTTCGAATTCTTTTTTTACTTCTTTCTTTCTCTTCTTTCTTATCCAGTTTCTCTTTTTCCTTCTTCTTTTCGTTTAATTCTTCCTTCATTTTTTCATTCTCTATTCTTTCCTAATTTTCGTCGTCTTTCTAAAAAAAATTTTCTGCTTTCTTTCTCTTCCTCTTTTTTTCTTATTCACCCGCGGACTTTCTTTTTCCACTTCTTTCTTCGGTTCTTTTTCCTAATCTCTTCTTTCATTATTTCCTTTTTCTTCTCAAATTCTTTGTTTTTCTCTTACTGCTCTCTTTCTTCTCTTCGCTTTCTTTCTTTCTTTCTTTCTTTCTTTATTTCTTTCTTTCTTTCTCCTTTCGCTTCATTCTTTCTTCAATTCTTTTCTTTCTCTCTTCTCTTTTATCAAATTATTTGTTTTCCTTTTACTGCTTTCTTTCTCCTTCTGCTTTTTCAACCCTTCATCTTGTTTATTCTCTCTTCTTACTCCATCTTCCGGTTATGTTGATCCTTCTTTTGATTTTTCTTCTCGAATTACTTTTCTACATCATCATTCCTCATTACCTCCTGTTGTTCCACCCTTTATTCTGTTTCACTTAATCCACTATTTAGTTCATCCTTTTGACATTCAGGTTATTCCTATTTTAATTCTTTGTATCATAAGGATCCTCTTTTTTTCAACTATTTTTTTTTCTTCTTTTTCTCGTTTTTTAAACTAATTATTTTTTAATCCCTTCATTTTTTTTTTCTTTACATCTTTATTTTTGTACTTCTCCCTCTTATTTTGATTTTTTTTTTCAACTTCTATTCTCTCTTTACTTATTCTTTCTTAATCGTCTGTTGTCGTTTTAATTCTCCTTCCCTCCGACATATTTTTTTCTTTTTTCTCCCCAGCTTCCTTTGCTAAGTTTGAATCTTTTTTTCTTCGTCTCGTTTCTTTTACTTTCTCGTTTTTTTCTCGTTTTTGTCCAATCTGCTTTTCGTCTTGATTTTTTCTCTACTTTTGCTACGTCTGATGTCTTCCTGGTTCTTCGATCTTTTTCATTTCACTTAATCTTTTTCTTATTCTTCTTCTTCTCTCTCTCTTTCATAGTCTTTTCACTGATTATTCATTTCCTTCTTTTTTTTAGTTATTCTCGTTCCCTCTTCTTGCCTTCTACGACTTATTTTATTTCACTTCCTTCTATTTTCTCTTTTTGATATTCTCTCTTTCATTTCTTCATTCACTCATTCCTTCTCTTTCACTCTGACGGTACTGTACTCATCAGTCAAATCCCTTATATCTTGAGAAACCAAAGCCGACACGTAAAACACTATTTGCTTTGACAAAGTTGATTATTGTTCATTTTGCTAAAAGAAGGTTTCAAAGATACAAAATTAATTGTATTCGTACATACATTAATAGATATCTATATTATTACAAGTGATATATATGAGAATGAAAAGTACTATTAAACAAATCATATCTCGGAATAAAATTTAAAAAAAAAATGCTGCAAGCCCTCTCACTGCTCTAGCGCTACTTCCATGAAAAATGCTCGGAAGGACTAGATTCAGTGGTTCCGCCAGTCGTAACCTTCGTGGCTAGGACCCGCAATGCAACTACCATTGTAGTAAACCACTCACATTCCCTCTGTATCCCATCGGTGGGATATAAGTTCCACTCGAAAAGCTTCGTCCCGCGCACCACAGCTCTATGGAACCGACTGCCAAGAGGATGTTTCTCGATCACTACAATCTTAACCTGTTCAAGGCTAGGGTTAACCGTTATCTTTTTCCTCTATCCGTATAAACTGCCTCTTAATGTAACCTTCTATCTCAAGTGGCCCACGTGTCTTGTACAGGGCGAACCTCACTGTAAAAAAGTTGTATTAAAGTTGAAGCAGTAGAAAAGTTATTAAATCAATGACAGAAAGCATTATGAAGATTATAGTGTGTCAAGGAACCCATATTAACTTGTATAATAATAATAATTTATTTATCTGTACTCGTAAAAAGTTTTACGGTTTTCCTGTTTGAATAATATTTTTAAAGTTAATGATTGAATAATCTCCTTGTGAGTTCTACAAATATAAATTGTCATATAGGAAGAAACTGAGTAACTACCGACACCGAGGTTCGAGCGTAACTCTCTGGATTTATGAATATGTTTTCCGCCACTTGTATAAATATCAGTGTCAGGCTACTAACTGGAGTGATTATTGAGTGGAACTATCCAGTCGAATTAGTGTGAATTATTGTGCATCGATGATTTGGGTTTTGATTTAGGATTTACCGGACGTTAAACCGAGCCGCGCTACTAATAAGATATTCATTGAAATGGTTAATGATATTTGGTTGACTTTTACTTCTTTGTTCTTGTTAAGTATTTATTAGCGGTTGTAATTAAATATTGTTAATTTTAACATTGAAGTCTTGAGTTATACTTAATCATTACCGGCCACCGTACGTCACAAAAAATACTCGTGGAAATTCCTTTATTGCATCATTAAATATTTGAGCTTAAACGATTAACAAAATATTGCAATAATAATAATTATGAATAAAGGTCTTTATCTAGTGAAATAAGCGGGTACAAATAAAAAGATTCACTTGACATACGGTTTGAAAATTTGACAAGGTTATTCCATTTCAATGAAGCAGATGTTAAACATATGAGAGCCTTATTTCTTCCTGTTTCTTTCTTTCTTTCTATTATTATTTATATCTCATTTTTCTCCCTGAATCCAAACAGTATCTCTGATATACCCTTTTCTTCCATCTTTCCTCGCAATCACAATGGAATGGTTCATTACTTATCTGATTTAATGGCAGGGCGTAGCCACGTGGGTTAGGGTTAGCAGAATCATATGATTTTGGTGTATAACAATTCTGTTGCAATTTTTGTTCGCCTAATAAAAAAAGGTCACACACATCAATATTTTTAATAAGAAATAATATTATACGGTGATACTAGCGTGATATATTCTTCATAGAAATATATCTTGAAAATGTTATCAACATTGATTTTGAAAACCTTCACATTAATAGAAAAATTTCACGTATTGTAATCTCGCAGACTATGACATTGTATCGATTTCGAGATTCACCTGACTTACGGTCACATCACATTGAAACACCGGTTCCCATACAATCACAGAAGTTAAGCATGGAAGAAAAGATTAGCAACAGAAATACAAAGATGGTGACGACAAAGCCTATTTGATATTGAAGCAAGACGATCACTTAATAGACAAGGGTATCTGAGTACCTCACATCAAAGGCTTGAACAAATAAGACTGCAATCGAATAAACGTGGTATAAAGGAACTGATTTATTAAATCGTTCATTTTACTCGGGAACTAATTTTGTTTAAATTCGGATAAAAATTTTATTTGTATATACTATTAAAACGACAAAAAGAAATAATTATTCATAAATTTAACTCATTTCCCACTACAGATGGGGCAGGAAATATATAAATAAATACGCCTGAAATATATAAATAAATACACATTGAAAATTATTATGTGGTTTGATGATTTAACACTGACAAAAATTTTGATTTTTTTAAAAATTTAAGTCGCATTTTACTTTTCTTAAAATAAAAAAAACAAAATCCATAATATACCGAAAATGTTACTTTTTCTTCAATATTAGAATTCATAAATAAAATTATGCTAATATTGATATTTTCTAAATGTTTTGACAATTATCGCTTACATTAAAAGCGACCTTTTAATGTAGTTAAAACTACACGCTCCTAATGTCAGCTAAAGATAAACATTTAACGACGTTAATATTTACAAACGGTGAAATTAATCAATAAACCTCATCTGAAATCTTATATAACATTTCAGATCATATCTTATATATATATATATATATATATATATATATATATATATATATATATATATATGTGTGTGTGTGTGTGTGTGTAATTCTGGGTGTTTAGCCATCAGTTTTTCTTTAAGGCAATTACTATTAAAAATGACAGACCTTTTGTGTTTTTCCAAATTATGCATAATCCTCTTGTCCAAAGTTCATTTCGAAAAGTACTAAAAATTCGAAAGCTTGGGTCATATTTCTTGTCCTTTTCTTCCGAAATCAATTTCGGACGTAATCTTCTCCTTGTCATAGAAAGATTATTCATAATTTGGAAAAGCCATTCATTAAAATTAATCGGAACAAAATGTCTGTTGTTTTAAATTGTATTTGCCTTAAATATACAGGGTGCAAGGATAAATTGTCTTCTAAATTACGCAAAAATGAAGATAAGACTGACATCTCATTTTAAAAGATATATTTACGGAAATGACACAAACTTATCTTGAAATACTAATGAGTAAATAAAATTGCCATTGGCTTCAACCATGCCCTCCAGATGACTTCAGAATTTCCTGCAGCTCTTCTGGACGGTCTCCTTGTTTAAGTTGGTGAATGCTACCATAGTCATTGCCTTCAGTTAATCTTTGGTCTTACAGGGAGTTTTGTTGGTTTCTCGCTCAAATGCTAGGTTAGGTAGCCAGATGTAAGATGCGATGTAGTCGCAGCCAAGACTTGGTTCTCCTGCTTGTGTAGCATGATGCAGAGTCCTATTGCCAGACATAGGTTCTTCCAGTAGCCACCCTATTGACCAAAGCGACACTACCTCCTCAGCCTGCCATTTCCAAATTTCTGGCGTGGTAAATTGCGTCATTGTGCTCTTTTTCTCGCAGACGGTACCCAACTGACCCTATTAGACTGTGCAGTCGACAAAATAAATAAAAAAACAAATAACAGGCATGCACGAAATTAAAAACTAAAATGACGACAATTCACGCACACACACACACACACACACACACACACACACACATATATATATATATATATATATATATATATATATATATATATATATAAGGACATAAAATAGTATAAAATAACACCAGAAAATATAAACTAAAACTAAATGAAAAAATATATTGTTATAGCATTTTTTAAAGAAATGTGGCTTCAGGTAAAAAATTGAACTCTATAAATTGATTTCATTTTACGTGCAGTAGGGCCATCTTTCCTATTATAATGCTATTATTTTATATTAATGAATTCTTATTGCAGATAAGAACCGTGAATTCGCGTCCATATTATATAAGACACAGGAAATGAGTATTGGATTTATTCACCTTGTTCAACTTACTCAAACTATCTGTCTACTGTAGATCTATGGTTATCATTGTTTGATTATCAGTTGATCTTGGCCCATGATTATGTCAGTGTGCCAGACTAGGTTAAGTCTAGTCAATATCTGCTTCCTCGATTTATATTTGATATTTGTTATGCTTAGCGATTGCTTGATTGCCGTCAAGTGTGAAATATGGAAAATAGGAAGATTGTAATTCGCTGATTCATTAAACTACGATATATATAGTTTCATGGAATATTCTTGAGTCTCTCTACAAGATATACATTTTAAAAGGCAATTTATTGTCTAAATGTTCGAATACCTGCCTCTCTTTATAACACAAACTTTTGGTGCTCGACCTTCCATTCATATTACTATATCAAAGGATTGAAGTGGAATATAAAAACTCTTTTTAAATAGCGATTTTGGTAATTGATACAACTTAAACGGTTTGCCTGTTTTTTAACGTGCTTCTGCGATCCAGAACGACGATTTCCGGCTACGAATATTTGATTTTAGGCTGCATATGTTTAACACGTGAGAGAAGCTACCACAAAGATATTGGTTCAATCCCAGGTGAGATATAAAGCTCTAGATGCCTATTTTTTCGATTTTCCTGTCTTGAATTTCGTATATCAAGTGTTACCGTCATCTGTGCGGAAATTGCTGGATAATTTCTGCACAGATGAAGAAAAATCTTGAAATGACAGAGATGTGGTTCTACTGAAGAATGCCATAGACAGAACGTGTGAGCAAGGAGGAAATCTTAAGAAAAATAGGAGCAACAAGTAAATTTATACATTCAAAAAGAAGCAGTTGAAATTTCTATGACAAATAATGAGGAAAAGGGACCTAGAAATTTAACTCTAACAGGATATACTGCAAGCAAGAGAAGTATAGATAAATTTCCTTTATTCACCGTGTCCCTTCAGGTCGTAGGCGATCATGGCCTTCCACGTCTTCCTGTCTCTTGTAGCTCTTAATAAGTTTTGTCTTTTGTGCTATTTCTCCCAAACCCTGTTCTATTAGGTTGGTGCAAAAATAATATCGTTTTTTGACGTATTTTTTAACGTCAAAAAACGATATTATTTTTGCACCAACCTAATACTATCCATTTGCTCAAGCTCATCAAGTAAGTCACGCGCTGCTTTCCTCTGTCCCTCAATCTGTCCTGTGAGTATCAGATTTTCTGATCCCTCTTTCCTCTTTCATGTGCCCTAGAAATTTCAACCGCCTCTTCCTGATGTTAAATATAAGTTTCCTTTTTGTTTCCATTTTCTCCAAAACCTTGTTGTTGCTCATATGTTCGGTCCATGGTATCCTCATCATCTTTCTGTAGAACCGAAGATACCGAGGGACCAGTTAACTTAATTGACGAGCTTGTGTGAATGATTAGTAGAACAGGAACAATGAGAGATGGTAAAAAAATCGAAAATTGCTGAGCAACAAAAGACAGGAAGTTGTGGAGAGATATGATCATCGACATCCTGAAGGGAAACAGCAAATAAAAGTTACCAGATGATACTCAAACATTTAGGGAAGTTAAGACGCTAAATGGATTACCCAAAGAAAGGAAATCGATACAAATCGAGGGTCTTAATATCCTAGTATGCTTTAAAAGGTCTTTTTTTTAAATATTTGGTGAGACATGGGAAACTCCGTTCAAATTTTCTAAATTTTGAAACCGCACTTCTTTTAACTGATACATACTTATCAAGTTATTCACTAGTCGATAATAAATTCGACCTCCAATTCAAAATTCTGTGAATGTGTTTATAGATATATAAATTCTGTAAATAATATAGCTGAGTCTGGAACGGTGACAAAGTAGAGAACTCTGAGAATATTGAAATCCATATACAGCTTGGAAGACGAACTTACTCCATATCATGATACGTCGGGGTCGGCGCGTACTCCCCGCGTAACCCCCAACCTAAGTGAGAACAAGGCTGTGCTTTGTGACCCTAGCTATCTTATCAACATTTGCTTTTTTCCTACCTACATTTTTATGCGTTAAAATCTAAAGCTCAACTGACTATTAAAGGATTGAAAAATTTTCGCGGATTTTAATGTCATTCTGGGGTCTTTATTTCGTCCATATCTGTGAATTTGCTTTGCTCATGTTAAGTGTCGAAAATACACTATGTAAAATTCACTATTTTTTCTTCATAATGTTGAATGTTATAAATTATTCACTTATTAACAATAAAAATCTCAAGTTGGTGTTAAAATTGCCGCAAAACATTGCTGATTTATTTAAGATGGAATGATCTATTATGATATGACTTTAATTTGCATTTAGATACAATTTTTTTACTTGAATTGTTCACCTATATTGCATATGATCCATTATTGTACATAATTAGATTGCAATAAAATTTGTATTTCATATGTATACTACCTTAAGAAAATTGAGATGTAGTAAAGTGGGGGCATACCATGGATTCGGGGATGCACGAGATCCTTGCACCGGACCTGCTCTGTCATATATGCAGCACTGAATAGACTTTGATTTCTGAAAAGTGACCTCAGGCCTCTTTTTTAAAGCTGGCGTCACTGGATTAAATGAAGAAATAGCCGTGCTGCATCTCCCTCTGTACGGGGATGCTGAAATGTTTTCGCCCCGGTTCACCTTACAAAATCTGATCCAATTTTTTGTAGAACCTCTTTTCATCATCCTCTTGCATATTCTTGTATCTCTTTGCATACGAATAACAAGACAAACTTAACATCTGACTTGTTATTCCTATGCGAAGAGTTTGATCATATATAGGACAATCGTTGACAAGATTGAAAGTATCTTCAATGATTCAGTTTTGAAGACATTACTAAATACCTCGCAAGCCGCCTAATTATTAAAAAGTCTAGTCCGGTTGACAATTCCGACTAAGTAATATTATCGATCTAGAAAATGAATTCAGAGAGTTCAATACCCGCTCGCGTTTTGTTTTGTTTTTTGTTGTTTTTTTTTTTTCGTTTACTTCATGCCATTTCCATTGGAAAAGTCATGAATCTATCTTCCTCCAGCTAAATAACAATGCAGATTTGTTTCTCTTGCAATCTGTCTAGGAGGAGGAAAACTCTGGTTTCAAAATAAGCTCTGACAGGGAGGGGCTTCATCAGAATATCTTTCCAAGAGAAACCCCTGCTGCTATAGCTGGGTTAGATGTAATGCTGTTACGGTCCTAAGGAGATAAGTGACTCGTGACGTGGCAAGCCTTCAATCCTTATCATTTGAACAATTGATTCAAACAAAATTTCACATTAACGTATTTTGTATCCGGACTTTGTTGCAATATTTGTAATATAAATTGATAACATATAAATATTAACACGATGTCTCAGCACATATTCCATTTTAGTTTTTCTGAGTATATGATCGATAAAAATAAAATAAAATGAATGCTTATCTAATGTTTTTTTGTTTTTTTTTTTGGCTTACCAACTCATTGTAGATTATTTAAAGCCGAAACACTGTAAGAATCGTTTTTGCGAGTGAATATTTCATTAACAGTTTTTTGAGAATATCAATGATTTTTTCAGATAAAAGTCCTATTACTGGGGGGGGGGAGATGAATCCACACCTTTGCCATGAGTATTTGCGCTTAAGCGGACGTAACAAACATGACTGGAATTCGAAATCGATTCTCTAGTTTCTCATTTCAAGCCGCTATTCATTATAGCGCCCGCACATACCTCTTCTTTTATATAAAAAAAAAGAACATATCTTAAAATTTGTTCAGCTGAGTAAAACAATGGCCACTAAAAGGTTAAATGACCCAGAAAGAGTTGATATGTAAAATCTTTAAATAATTTGACGTTTGATCTGAAAGCACGCCAGATCAAACACAGGATCAAACCTTTGCCAAGGGTACATTTTCTTTAATAAGTTTTCTCTAGTATGCAGACACATAGACGTAATATATAGTTTAATTTTTTTTTAAGCGTGGCATCTATTTCAAACACGGGTATCCACGAAAAAAGTTTGAAGTAATAAGCAAAGTATCAAATTCTGTTAAAATCTATTTCATTCTATTCATGTCTATCTAGCTGTCTCTTTTTTTTCTATCTATCTGCACTAGTTTGTTAATGTCTATATATCTTGAGACTGGTAGGGGAAGGAAAGCTGATACAATAAATGGTCACTACTTTCGTCTACTTGCAAAATCGGCAAGTATACAAAACCTGCATATCAGTTGTACTATTTTCGTCGCTTTCTATTCAGGGAATTGTTTTAATCATTTCATCCCAACAAAGACAATAAAGCCACTAGGGTGCAAGGGGTTACTGAGTGTGAAGGAATCGGTGAGGAAAATAAAAGAACAGGGTTCAAGGGAACAGATGATGACGATTGATATTGCGTTTAAATTTTTGAAGATCGTCAGAACAGGGATTAGAAAAGATAGAAAGAAGACAAACTTTATTAAGAATTACAAAAAGACACAAAATTGTGGAAGAGGTACACGCTACATACCCCGCGGGTGTAACAGCAAAAATTTCCAAATCGTGTAAATTCAAAATTGTCCTTTTGTGAGATTAAAATTTGAACGGTTGCATCTTAGAAATGATTAAAGATATCATACTGAAACACTACTGGAATCTACTTTGAGCAATAAGTTATAATTACTCTCCAAGCTTAACAGAAGAATAGTGACGAAATGGAAAATGACATAATTTGAGTGTTGACTCATGTATAGCTAAGGATCGGAAGCTCATGAAGGATTGAAATAAAGTCCAAACACACACACACACACACATATATATATATATATATATTTCAAGTTTCATTTTCCTACTTATTCAAGATGATCTTCGTCCTCTCTAACCTTCTGACGTGTAGTAACAACGTGTCTCCCAGGTTTCACGTACGATTTCATTTTCAAGTCGTTTTTCACTGCTCTTTAGACTGTCATAGCTGAAACTACTCTCTCATGTACCAAACGTCTTATGAATTGAGTTGGAACTTTTCTAATTAATCTATTTAGCTCTAAGCTGAAATGATGATCCCTCTTCAAGGTGTGACCTCTTGATCCAGTTTTCCTTTCTAATGTTCCCTCTTTTTTTAAACTTATTCGCCGTTCTCTTGATAGTTCTTGAGTCGACTTTGAAGATAGAAGCCAGAGTATGAATGTTAGTACCATTACTGAAGGCTTGAATGATTTTTTTCTTCTCACCATTGTTTATTTGGGAAGAAAGTAGAGCTGACACAAAACAATTTTAACCTGTTCTCTTTCTAGCTGAATAACTCAAAGGGTTTGTCAGTGATTCTTACGACAAATGGTGTCAAGATGGCGAAACGTCTTGGAAAACCTGGAAAAAAAGAAACTCAGTTTATTTATTTATTTATTTATTTTTTAAGATATTAAACATTTTGTGGGGTGGACAATTATGCTGTTACACGATTTAGACAATTTTGCTGTTACGCCCAGTAGAAGAATTAATAGAAAAACAAGATGTCGGAAGAGTGTTCTACAAACGAGAAGAAACTACTAAAACTACTAGTATAGAACATATGGTTACAACGAACAATGTCAGCAGTGAAACTACAGGGAGACCTAGCTGTGAATCTAATACTGCGCTTAAATTCCTAAGGTCGCGGTACTAACGAGGAAATCTCCTCAGAAAGACTACCGAAAATATTTATAAAAGAGATACAGAAAAGCTACGGGACGGCGGCTAAATGACTGAAAGAACAATGTTTCGCTGGGTGTCACAGACTAAATTTGATCTATCGTAAAATAAACCAACCTAACCTAACAAGGCCAGTAAAATTTGGCATAATTAATTGTTTTTATGTCATCATCTTCTCCATTTTTCTTTCTAGAAGTTCCTGCAGTTTTCTTTCTATGTCTGCCATCAACACTATGTCATTTGAGTAACTACTGTTGTTAACATTGTGCCCATTAATAATAAATCCTGGTAGGACTATTTTATAATAATAAAGTTCACCCAATACAAAGCTCAAGAGATACACAGAAGGTTACTTTTAAAATGATGATAAGGAATAAAATGTGTGATATGAATAAAACGGGAGGTGATAGGAAGTGAACATTATGATGATAAGAAGGGTAGATAACGATTGACCCATGACCTTCTTTTCTTTGAGGATCACCTCGCTGTAAAGGTTAAATAAATACCGTGGGAAGACGTATTCTTGTCTTACACTTATTTCTATTGTCTAATTACTGTATTTGTGCCGGTCGTATAACAGAGATTCCGAAGGAGACATTGGCGAGTTCGAATTCCGGTCCAGATCATTGCATTCACTTTCGCAAAAATACCCCCGGGAAAGTTATTAATTCATCTCTTTCTCCACCCCAACTATGGGTTAAATAGCTAGGTAGAATGGACTCTGTGGATGGAAACCAGTATACGTGAAAGAAGACTGTGAAATGAACATCCGTATGTGACTTTAGTTGGGTACGTATTTGAACTCTAACTGATATAGTTGCTTTATAAACCACAGGTTGGTTCTGTGGTTTTCAAAAAAATCCAAATGGGGCTGAACAGCCGTGCTGAAAATAAATCGCACTGATTTGAACTGTGTCTTCAAGTCGAAACAGCTCTGATGATGACAATTTATTCTCTATCCCTATACTGGCGGATGGTCCCAGTAAATGTCCCAGATTATTCCAGTTCTACTTCTTCAAGGTGCAGTGTCCCTTATGACATGAGAGATCATGGCTCTCTACAAGTTCCTACCCTTTGTAACTTTCAGTAATATTGTCTTTTCAAACCCAGTCCATGTTCTGCCATCCGTTTACACAAGTGTTATTAGGTAGATTATTCGCTCTGTCACTCTTACCTTCAATATGGCCTGTGAGTACCAAATTCTACAAACCTTCTTTCCATATTACGTGTCCTCCAAATTTCAAATGTTTCTTTTTCTTATTCTAAGTATAAGCGTCCTGTTTTTATATTCTACTAAAAAATACTTCTTTAATGCATACATGTTCAGTCCAAAGTATTCTCAGTATCCTTCTGTAGAACCAAATTTCTGCTGTCTCAACTCTCTTCTTTGTGAAGCACAAATTTGTTACTTATCTTGAAGAAACACACGATAAAATAAATATTTTGCCCATAACTTCTTGCTCATTAACCACCCAATTCTCGTGAATTAAATGGATTAGTTTCATTTCAGCTGGGATAGGGATCTTTTTTTCAATAAAGCCAAAAAAGAAGTTAACACCCAATTCATACAAATACGCATTGTTGATGCAATTTATGATTTACAGTAACCAATGGGAGCGGCCACTGCAGAGAGACTGCAGTGCTTATCTGGAAGGACATTGTTAGTGATTTTGATCATCAGAAGTATCGGTATCTCTTAATCTCGGTTCTTTTCCAAAGCAGGTTTTGACCAGATCATTATTCAAGCCCTCTCTTTTTTTTACTGATAGTTCATATCCGACCAAAACTTAAATGAGTATCCAAGACATGTCACGTGATCTAAGTAGTTTCTTACTGGTTCTAAAAAAAAAGGTGCGCCGGGTTCGAATTCCGGTTGACTTCGTCACGCTAACTTTTGTACAAATTCTTTTGAAAAAGGGGTATGAATAGTTATTTTCAGGGCTGACATGGCGCTCGCCGTGTCTGGCAAGCAGTTTCGGAATAGACCGACTTTGAATTAAAAATTATGTTTGGCTCTGATACGACACATATTTCGGTAAATTTTTACTATTATACAATCTCCCTAATTGTCCTAATGCGCATGATCAATTCCCCCCTTACTTTATGGCCATTGGCCAGATAACAACTCAAAGATCATAAAATAATAGTCGTGGATGAGACGGCTATAACAGTAAAATAATACTCATACTTGAACTGTAACTAATAGTTGCAGTATAAACCACACTTTGGCTTTGTGGGCGTTGAGGAAACACAAAATGGCTGGAGAAGAAGTGCATGCTGGGAAACGAGCACTCATGATTTGCAGTGTGCCTTCAACTCAAAATCGCTCCGATGAGGAGTATATATTGTTTTTCTTTTCATTACGAAATGCGATAATAAAGTTATAGAATAAAACTGATAATACATTCATTAATCAAGAGCTCTCTTGTTCTTCCTAATAGTTCATATCCGACCAGAGTTTAAGTCAATATCGGAACGAAGGTTAAAAAAAGACAGAATTTCAAATGCTAATTCTCAAGATAGTCGACCCCTTCACTTTGGCGCAACATAATATTTCCTTCCTTGTCGGTAACCGAAATCCCTAGTTGCCAGTTCGAATCACTTTAAGTTAAAGAGTAGACATTTTTTAACATCAACCTTTGTCCGGTTGTTGTAATGTGGCTTGTTGAACCCTCGTCCGACTTCTTGCTTCCAAGCCAACTTTGATCTTCAAAAATTTAAATGCAATGTCAATCGTTATCTTCCGTCTTCTTAATTATTGTTCTTTTATTATTCTCTCTTCTTAATAGTAGTTTTCTCATATTCTATAGCATTCAATAACCCTCTTGCGTTCTAGTGGCTTTATTGCCTTGCTAAGGTTAAACAAAAAGCCAGTGTTTCATCTAATTCGTAACACTTGGCTTCGTAATTTAAACATTACTTAAAAGAAATTTAAATGTTTTGTTATAACCAGCGAATTGCTAACAGCTTGTCGTCCTCAAACAAGAAATCACGGCTGGCAACCTGCTGTCAGCCATGTGTTATTCCTCTTAGTTTGGGCAATAAAATATTCACTACAACCTAAACCAACTTTAGTGTGTGGATGTTAAAGTGATCCATCGCTTGCGAACTTAACAGGGTGACGTTTCTCTTCTTCTTATTTTGTCATATACAGATACAGTGCCAATTGTACGACAAATGGTGAGGTGACACCTCTTTTTAGTCAGCACAAAAACAAGAGGCCGTTTGAATTTTCTGTGACTACCATACTAATTAATTTTCATGGTGAACATTGATATCGCTATGAATGTCTGATTTTTTTGTTTCGTTTTTTTTTTTGTTTCGTTTTTTTTTTGTTTCGTTTTTGTTTTGTTTTTTTCTTTTTTTTGCTAATATATATTTAAAACTTTCAGTAGTTTTTAAAATTGATGCAAGAGAACGAAAAAGATACTAAAAACAAGTGAACACTTGTTTGTTTCTGTCTGAATTTTTGAAATATGGAGTCGAACTAGCGTCCTCATTTTCTCTCTGAATTTCGGGTAGAATAACCGTCGTTATTTACACTTTTACTATTGTCCTCATCTTCGTTGTTATTATCATAACTTATGTGACGTACGGTGACCGTTAATAATTAAGTATATTTCAAGACTTCAATTTTAAAATAAAACAGTATTTAATTACAACTACAAACAAAAACAAAAAAGGAAAAGTCAACTAAAGATAATTAACCTTGTCAGTGAATACTTTGTTAGTAGCGCGGCTCGGCTTAACGTCCGGTAAATCAAAAAACAAATCATCGACGCACAATAATTCACACTAATTCGACTGGATAGTTACACTCAATAGTCACTCAATAATAACTCAATAATCACTCAGTCAGTAGCCTGACACCGCTATTTATAGATCTGGCGGAAAACATATATTTATAAATCCAGTGTGCACCCCGAGGCGGTGTAATGGTTAGCAAGCTTGTCTTGCTAGAACAATTACCAGTGAATAGTGAATTCGATCCTCACTGGGTGCCTCATACTATTGGCTTTGTGCCACATCTAAGCTACGTTTGGAAAATCATTATATTCATAAGTCCAGAGTGTCACGTTCGAACCTTGGTGTCGGTAGTTACTCATTTTCTTCCTATATTTCGGCCGTTGTGATCTCTGGTCTCCTTCAAGTGCTTACCGATCCGATTAATCTAAAGAAATTTTGAACTGAAAACTTTATTTCACCTACAGGGGTAGAGTTTTCTCGTTCCGTTTTCCATGTCTCGCCAGGATGCTCGCTTTGTTTTCACTATGTCTAAACCTACACTCACAATTACTGTCTCAATCTACCTTGAATTTCAACGGAAACACACTGATATGGGATTTCTTCTATGTGTGTGCCTCTTCCGAACGTGGGTGAACATGGCTCTCCACAACAAGCTATCCCTTGTAGTCTTCAGCAGCGTTAGTCCTTTTACGAAACCTCCCAGCCCCCGTTTCGATAAACATTCACAGAAGCTATCTTCCTCTATCATTCTTGCCCTTAAGTTCTCTAAGCTTTCTTTCCCCATTATGATGATTTTCTAAGCACAAGGCCGAAATATAGGGTACCCAGTGAGAATCGAACTCACTAACCCGTTGTAATTGATTTAGCGTGACAAGCTTGCTAACCATTACACCACGTCGAAGTGCCGAATATATTGATTTAATAAGTGTAGGTTAGTTGTGGTACAAGGCCGAAATATAGAGTACCCAATGAGGATCAAAATCACTCTACAGTCATAATTAATCTAACGAAACAAGCCACGTCGAAGTGCTCATTTTCTAAGCGTAGCTTAAATGTAGTAGAAGGATGAAAATATGGGGTAGCCATTAAGGATCGAACTCACTATTCAGTAATTGATCTAGCGAGAAAAGCCTATGAACCATTACACTACATCGAAATACCCCTCCTTTCTCGTTATGGTAATTTTTTGAGCGTAACTTAGATGTGGCACAAAGCCGAAAGTTTGGAGCAGCCAGTGAGGATCGAACTCACTATTCAGTCGTAGTTGATCTAGCGAGACAAGCATTAAACCACGTTGCTCACCTGTCCTTCTTCATTATGTACCTAAGAAATTTCAGCTGACTCTTTCTGATTCTGAGTATAAGGGTTCTTTTTGTTACCACTTTCCTTGAGAATTCTTCGTTGCCTATTTTCTACGTCCATCGCATTATCCTATAGGGACCCCTTAATGCGCTATGTATTAACCTTAGCCCTCCTCGCATTCACCTGGCTAGGGACACTGGTTTTTGTTATTCATCAAAATTAGGAGAACTCTCTCTCTCTATCTATATCTATATCTATATCTATATATATATATATATATTAAAATGGCGCAACAGAATTACAAGTATTAGTTGAACCTGTTTAGCATAGTTCCAGTTGTTAACATCTTTTCGCAGATCTATTACTCGGTCTGAATATTTTATGTACCAACCCGCTGAAATCGACTTGTCCATTGGTTATATTAATACCTCTTTTTGCCGGACTGCTATTTTTGTTTTGTTCCCGGAAGATGGCCTTGTGCCATAATTGTATTCTTATATACAATAAATTAACGGAAGACAGAAATCACTTTTTGGTTTCTTCATGGAATACATCTGGCCGAAGGCTGAAGAATGGATCAACCGAAACGGTGTCTTATTAAAAAGTATCCAAAGAAGCTCATATGTTCTAAACACTATTGGGTATGTTAATTGTTTTTATCAAACTTATACACAATATTCTTACCGCCATTTCTCTTCAACTTCATATGCCGCGTTTAGTGCGTGATTTCGTTTATAAAAGCAACTCTACTCAATTTTGACTAAGCCTTAAGCAACTCCACTGCTAACGTCAGTGTGGCTTAAGCAACAAAATAAATTGATTGAAAAAGGGACAATAATAAGATGTATAGATAAAAACTTAATCTATAGTGAGTACAGAATTTTATGTTTTTAAAATCAGACTTATTTAAAAATATTTGAATAATTATAACTAAAAACGTAAAATGAAACAAATAGTTACTAAACGCGTTATTTTATATGGTATCCAAGAATTTTACCATTTCTACCAGATTAGCTAGATTAGAATGTCTTGCTTTCTTTCTATAAGACCCAAGAATAAAAGATATACAGTGTAACCCGGATATAAGAGATTTTCTCTGGTCCCAAATTAGAGCCATACTTACCTAAACAAAATACACCAAACCCGGATATAAGAGAAACCCGGATATAAGAGACTTCTCCGGTCCCGACAACTCTCTTATATCCGGGTTACACTGTATGACCACCTTCAATACTAATTCTTACGCAAAAATAAAGAATTAGATTGAATCCTTTAATTTTAGTACTCAAGAAAGAGGCATGCAATTTTTCATATATAACCAGATGGAAATCCACACAGCAAGGAGGAAATTGGTTTGAAATTCCAGTGAATGTAGAACCACAGTGTTGCCTGTTTTCTTCTAGGAATGTTTTAGAAATGTTAAACTTGTGTACTATTTTTCCATTCCATAAAAAACAGGTTTATTCAAAACGTATTCACCATTTTTTATTCACTATTCCAACAGATATTAAACAATTATTTTACCAATTCGCCGTATTCTTTTCTCTTAGAGCCAAATTCAAATGAATATCTTAACTTCAAGATCGGCACAATGTATTTTTTTCTTGTCTGCTTGAATCTGACTTTATTGCATTAATATACAGTGTCTAATAGACGGAAGAGGACATTTAATTTTAAGAATTTTTCAGATCCCTTCGAACTTAAGACTTCCCCTGATGTTCTTTTTGATCGTTTAAATGTTTTTCCTTTTATTGCATTTTGGATAAAATCCGGGTACTATTGTATAAAAGTGGACAGGTGGGCGCATTTTCAAATTTACTTTAATACTTGAAATCCTTAATTTCTAAACTTAATTTTTGTGATATTTTTTTGCAAAAAAAAAAAAAAAAATCAAACAAATATTTAGAATAGCATTTAATTCTAAACGATATGCTTTTAAGAAATGTTAAACTGTTTTTTCAAATCACTGTTCACATGTATATGCACGCGGGTTCGCTTTTGTACTATGTTGCTAAATTATTCCCCTGCCTCCAACTAAGACCCTGCTTAAGAGTAGGTACAAACATTTTTTTTTCTTTTTGTTACAGCCGGTTTCTTAACATTGTAGAATATGTTTAGCTTACGCTTGCACTTACAAAGCAAGTAGTAGGAATTAAAATAACTAACGCTAATGATTACTACTTAGCGAATGACATTTTAGATGATTGGTACGCAGTGTTGACTCGTGTATTAATTTTATTCTATAAGTTTCTTATCGCATTTCATAATGAAAAGGAAAAAAAAAATTATACTCCTCATCAGAGCGGTTTCGACTGCAAGTCATGACTGCTCGTTTCCCAACATGCACTTCTTCTCCAGCCATTTTGTGTTTCCTCAACGCCCACAAAGCCAAAGTGTGGTTTATACTGCAACTATTAGTTACAGTTCAAGTATGAGTATTATTTTACTGTTATAGCCGTCTCATCCACGACTATTATTTTATGATCTTTGAGTTGTTATCTGGCCAATGGCCATAAAGTAAGGGGGGGATTGATCATGCGCATTAGGACAATAAGGGAGACTCTGTAATAGTAAAAATTTACCGAAATATGTACCATAACAGGGAAAAATATGAATTTTAATTCAAAGTCGGCCTTTTCTGAAACTGCTTGCCAGTCACGTCGATAGTGTCACGTCTGCCTTGAAAAGAAGCATTCATACCCTCATTTGCAAGGGAATTTGTAGAAAAGTGAATGTAGCGAACTCAAACGGAATTCGAACTCGGCGCACCATTTTTTTTTTTTTTTTTTTTTTTTTTTTTTTTTTTTTTAGAACCAATAAGAAACTACTTAGGCCACGTGACATGTCTTGGATACTCACTAGTTTATTTAACCTAGCTCCTTTTCATCTCGACTGGGTCAGCTTTATATTTCCCCATTCCCGCATAATATTTTATCCTTTTTCCCCACTCCCTTAGCGAGAGAGCTTCTTGATTCTGTCCCCTGGGCAGAATACAGCGGCCTCTCTATTTTGAGGGTTGGACGGTCCCCTACTAACATCTGTTATGTTTAGTTTGTATTTTGTGTTTATATTTATTTGATTATTGGGTTCATCTCCCTCCCCTCTCATTCTATCATTATTAAAATTTTATGTATTTTATGTATTATCATCAAATTTTTATGGTGTGGGGCGCGTTTTGCTAGGTTCCCCTTGAGAGGATGTGGTATTATGGTGGTTGGAGGATTGTTTGGTGATGGACGAGTTCTTGTGGTGAATGGGTAAATTGTAATTTATGAATGGGTCGTGAATCTGATTAGCTAGGTATAGGATAGTTAGTTTGGACCAGCCTTTACCCCTCCCCTTCATCGGCCATGTGCCAAAATTTGTAAATTACAAATAAATATCCTAGTTTATTTAACCTAGCACAAGGCCAACATACTGTGGTATTTGTGAAACTTGAACTCAATACGCCAGCCTGTGGACTAGGTCGGACACAATCACTCTAAGCTTGGCGTTCATCTTTTAGTTTTAATCCTCAAATATATTATATATATATATATATATATATATATATATATTTTTTTTTAAAATATCAGCTCTTTTAAAAAATGACTCTTGCTTTACAAACTTCTTTTAATGAAAATTTGATTTCTGTTAGTCTTTGTGATTTGATCCGAACTAGGAGAGTGTCTACATCAGGAGACACCCCCTTATAAAGGATATCTGAAATACATATACCTTCAGTTCACACTTTGATCTCTTAAATATTAAATAACTTTTTTCCAATCTGTTCGTATTGCATCTACTCTTATTTCTGAAATATTTATATTACTATTTAGGTGAACGTCGTTATTAAAATAGTGCCTGTGTATACCACATGCGCTGATCAGTGTCGCTCTCATTTCGTTGATTGAGTCCGTTTCTTAGTCTCTTTTCAAGTGGATGTGCCGGTGGTGTAATGGATAACGGCTCGGAATAAATTGAGAGCAAATTCCAGTCGGCGTCGTTAGATTCACCTTGTGCATAAATACCCTTAGGGAATCCATCTGAAACTATGGGTTAAATTGTAATGAATTTACAGAGAAAATTCATTGTCATTTTCGAGAGAATAGATGCAATATTTACTTGAACAAATTAAATCCAAAGAAAATGAATCTATGAAGTATTACTAAATTTTGACTTCCGCTTCTTTTATGCGCCGTGTCGTTCCTGGACGTGGTCGATCATGACTCTCGACAATTTCCTGCTCCTTGTAGCTCGAAACTTTCTGCTCTTTTAGATAAATTAACCGCATCTCTCTGCCCATCCTGCTTTCGATACGTCCTGTGAGTTTTATTTTTACCAAGCCACCTGTCCTAGAAATTTTAACTCTCTAATTTTATGTATATGTACTCTTAGTTTCCACTACTTGCGACTATTTGGCCTACTAATAAAAAAAGTTAAATTTAGTAACGCTGGACTTTTACCCATTGACAACTTAAAGTACAATCTGCCATTTCACACTCCACCCGCACACGCTCGCCCTTCTTCGACTGTAGAACTGATCACTTGGTCAAAGGTCATTCTCTTATAACGATCTGACCTTTCCAACGAGCATTATCAAACAGCTACTAAACCTCGGTTACGACGGGAACGTTTTTATAATTACTGTATCTCACAGAAATATGTGCAAAATGCTTGTGAATAATTGCATCCAAATAGCTTACATATTCACATTTTTTATTTACTGATTTCGGTTTGGTACAAAGGCAAATCTAGATAAATGACAGATGATAGTGTAGCACCATTTTTTAAAGTAGTGTAACGTTATTTACCTGCCATTTAACATCAGTGTTGGGATATAAGCTTTATACTCGATTCGAACCCCGACCACTGGCACAGGTTGAAAAATGCAACTACCTCGCTCACAAAACTGAAATCTGTATTCACGTTTCTACTTCGGAACAAATGTCTGCTCAGAAAAGATCAACTGATGGTCATTTTTAAATGATTATTTATCCTAGAGTCACGTTAAAATTAGATCTGTTTCTGAATGAAAATGTTTTAAATCATTTTCCTTATTTTTTTTAAACACCCTAATCCGTTTGTACCCCACTCAAATATTCGAAGATTTTTTTTTTTTTTTTTTTTTTTTTTGACAACCACATATTTTCCTTCATAAATCCAAGAAAACATGAATGCATTCTTTCTTTCTTACTTTAAAATAAAATAAACAAATCTCAGGAGACTCTTAAATTGAGTGTTTGTTCAGCTTTATAGAGTTCTCAGGGGAAAGGGTCTTCTATAAGTTTCAAAAGACCCTCAAAGGGGTGTCGAATTAAAAACGAAAAATTTGAGAGAACCAGAAAGCTTCCATGCTTGATAATTTTATCAGTCTTTCCCTTTTTGATATTTTTCTCTCGTTTCTAATCTCCTCCTCCCTAATTTTTGGTTTGCGTTGCGAATGTTTCTTTCGATGCCATTTTTTTATCTCTCATACGTTAATTTTTTTTTTCTACTCCTTATTCTCTTTTCTCTGTCGCTATCTTTTTGTCTTTTCATTTCTACATGATCTCGTTCCCAAAGTCTTTCTCCACTCATTTTCTTTTCCTCTCTTTTTATATACGTCTTTCTTTTCATGCTTCCCATATTTTTCGTTATCTTTCGATAGAAAATCCTTTCTTCTATCTTTGCATTTTTTTTTTCTTTCCCATCGCTTTAATCTTTCGTATAACACCTTTTTCTTTCTTCCCCTTAAACTTTTTCATTCTTTGGCATTTTTCTTTGTCTCACCACCCTCTTTTTTTTTTTTTTTTTCTTTTTTTTACTTGTTCCACCTTTTTATGCCTTTTTTTTTATTTTCCTTGTCCATCCCGTTTTGCACTTTTTATTTTCTCTTACCCCTCACCACCAGTCTTGTACATTTATTTTCCTTCGCACCCCCCAAATCGTTCTATGCCTTTTCCTTCGCGCCCCCCTCCTAAACCGTTTTATACTTTCTTACTTTCCTTTCCAAACCCCGTTATATTCATTTTTCGTGCTCTTTTGTTTTATACCCTTTATTTTCCATCAGCCTCTTATTTTATTCTCTTTCCAGATTTATTGCATTCCTTCCGTTTAATACTTTTACCCGTATAATATATATATATATATATATATATATGTGTGTGTGTGTTAATAAGACAAACGTAAGGGTAACAATATGATCATTACGATAAATATTTATTAAATATTATGAACCATATGACAAAACACAAAGTTCGGAATTTTTGGACACGCCTGTGCCCTTCATCAATGGATACAGGAATAAACAGAAATGGCAATTACTAGTATGGGAGAAAAGTTAAATGATGAAAGCATAACTGTAGAGAATTTGGTTCGTTATATGTCCAATTAATTGATTCTTGTCAAATTTTGTAAGTAAAAGGGTTGGTGCGATTTATCTCATTTTGTACAGGAGTGTTAAGGTAGAAGTTGTTTTGCAGATGGTCACAAAATGAGAGGGGAAACGGCGGTGGATGAGAAGAAAGACTGAAAAGGTATCAGCCAGTCTTTGATTAAGTAATGATTATAAATGTGTATGGCTGACATATACGAGAAATTGGAAAGATTCTTCTGAAGTTAATAGCGAACTGAGAAATCCTTTGAAGGAAAGAAAAAAAAAGAACAGATAGTGGGAAGGTCGAAGACAGGATGAAGTAAGATGAAAAATGTTATTGGAAAAGGTAAAAAGGAACGACGAAGAAAGGAAATAAATGAGATTTGAGAAAGTAGATCAGTTGTAAAAAGAGGATGGGTGCAAAAAGACACCTTTAAGTCAGCGTCGAAGGAGAAAGGAGTCAAGAAAACCAAGACAGGAAGGAAGAATTTTTGGGAAAAAAAAAGTATAGTTTCTGTGTGTGTGTGTGTATATATATATATATATATATATCCCGACTCGTCATTCATCCTCAAATATATTGGGGGAAATATTAGCTATTTCAGTTGCTTTGAAAAATAACCCTTATTTTGCGAACTTTCTTTTATTTTCACCAAGATAAGATGATTATCTTCAGCGTGGTAAAGTAATAGAAAAGGCAAAACATAGCGAGTGACCTTTCATGACTCGAGCAAAAATAGCCAAGATTAGAAATCCGTATGTGTACCAGGTTTCTTCAGAAGGCAGGCAATGATGTCTTTCAACTGAATTTATGTAACTCTTTCTTCATAACGATTTCTTTTTTTTTCCAATACTTATTCCGCCATTCATTTCTCCCCTTCTTTTTCTTGCTCTCAATGTATCCTGTGAGTTTTCAATTTACCAACCTGTCTTTCCTTATTAAATAAATGTAATATTAAATATTGCTTTGTTACCAGTTTTTATTTGTACTTCGTAGACTTGCTAAAAGATTTTTTATATTCTCAAATACTTTGTAATTTACATTTTTTTTTCGGACTGTTGATCTCATTTTTATTGCTATATTCACAACGTATCAGCCGTTGTACGCTCTGATTTTTCATGTAATATTTGTTGGATCATGGCTCTCTACAACATCCTATCCATTTTTGGCTCTTAGCATTTTTTAACTCTTTCTTTCCCATCTGTTCTACCATCCAGTTATACAAGTTTATTGCATTTTTGCCTTGAATATATCATGTCAAATTTTAAAAACCTTTTCTCATAGTTTCTAGAGAATTCAATTGTTTCTTTCTTGTACTAAATGATATAATTGTTTTGGGTTTTTTTTCTATATTTCTGTTTTTTCTATATTTCTGAGATGAGGTATTATGTACACTATATTATTCGGACTATTGTCATCTTTGTCGCCATATTTATTACAACGTTTACTCAAGAACACATGGCACAAGGCGTTAGTTAGATCCGGTGACAGGACCTAAACAGTGTGAGTTCAATACTCGTTTAAGGCGGTGGAGAACTTGGTGAGGGGAATTAACAGGAGATAACTGACAACTGACATTCTTTAAACATGGCAGTTGGAACTAGAACAATCTACCCCAGAGAGCGAAATAAAGGGTTCAGTTCTATATTCCAACCACCTGAAGAAGGCCGGAGCGTATAACGGCCGAAACTTTGTTTTTTTTTCTGTGCTTTTTTTTTTAGTGTGTGTGTCTTGTGCGCGTTTGTGTTTGCTACTGGACAAGTCTATATACTTTCGAACAACTTTCTTCACATTTAAAAAGTGTAAGACTTTTGCAGATTTCTGATGCTTTAACAATTACACATAGATTCCTTCGACTCTGTATCTTTGTTTTTGGTGACCTTATCACCAGATTTCGGTCGCCACACTCTCCGGCCTTCCTTAAGTGCTTGTTATATTCAGTAAATTTCTAGAAAATTTAAACCTCTAGTTAATACACTGGAATATGACAGCTTTTTTTTTTTTAATATCTCGTGAACCAGTGGCGCAGTCTTGACATGGCTGTAAAAAAAAAAAATCAACCAATCCATCCAAAATCATTGAAAGATTTGAAAATGAACCTGAAGTAGTAGTCTTCAACATTTTTGATTATTTTTTTTTTTTTTTTTTTTTTTTTTTTTTTTTAGGTGGGGTGTGGGTGCACGTCAATTTACTCTTGTAAAAAAATTACTTTGTAAAGAGGCTAGTAATTGAAGTAACTTAATGTAGTTAATAAATGGCCGATTGGATGAGAGAATGTGTTCGAAGATGGACAAAATAGTTTCATTTTATCACAGCAACAGAAGTATCTCTCCTAAAGTCTGCTAAAACGACTTAAAAAATAAAAGTTCATAACAAAAATTACATTAACGATTAAACTTACCTTGAAATAATCTGTAAACTTAACGGGTACTTGTATACATATGTACACGCATGGCTTACGTCCGTCTCGAGAGACCATGGATTTACACCCGAATACTTATGCCCTCTCCAGGCCTGGGCACGTTTGTTTGCTTGTTTTTAATGAGAGGTCACCAGTTTTCCATGCAGCACGACTTCCCTCGCAACGCTACTGATGCTGCCCATGCAACTGGAAGAGACCAATACAACTTGGCACCGGCTTCGTTGCATGAGCTGCCAGAACGAAATTGAACTGGACATAGAACTCCGGATTTGAATTCAGAGTTGGCTTTCCCCTAGTCTGGTAACCAACGATGGCTACAGAGCCAAGAATGCTCTACTATTTACATGTAGTTGGAGGTTCTGAATTCAGTTTTTCCTTATCCTAGACGTAGAGAAGCCGGTCTTTACTGTTATTTACCCATAGCTGGATGAGAAGAGGATTCATAGCTTTCCCAAGGGTAATGAACTCTACAGCAATTCAAACTCGGCTCTCTTATTTCGCAATCCATTACGCCACCGTGGCATATATATATATATATATATATATATATATATATATATATATATATATATGGTAACACGTATAATCTCTTCACTGAATGAATATGAAATCTTTTTAAGCAGACGGCTAATAGGGTTCCATATATTTATAATTTTACGAAGCTTTTGAGATTTATTTCACGTAATGAGGAAGGGTTGCTTGGAAAATTGAACCCTTAAGTGTCCTATTGAGAGCAAGCGACATAGACGAAGACAGCGGGCCATCAACCTGACGAGATTGTGTGAATGGATGACGGAACCTTTGCTAAGTGCCGCACAAGATAGGAAGTTGTAGAGAGCCGGGATCGCCTATATCTTGAAAGGACGCGGCACACAGTCTATAAAAAAAAAAAAAAAAAAAAAAGGCCAAGTTGAGGAAAACAAAATTCGAAAAATGGGTAGTCTGGCTGCCTGGAAAATCAGCATTCGAAGCTTCTTTTTTTAAAAAACTGGACTCGAACGCCAATTTCTAGTGCCGGTTGTAAAGTATTTACCCAAACATACTGGCACAAGGTCATGACTGGAACATGTTTCTCACACGTTCTCTTTCTCACTGTTCCAAATTCATTCACACAATAATGGTTTGTTCACAACATAAAAGAATGCTTTTGATAAACACTTGGATGCATTTGACTACCATGAACTTGTTAACGGGATAAAAAGAAAACTTTTGAGTCGAACATGCACACTTGAGGGAATTTCGTTAGCATTTACTAATGGTCGGTCTTTTCTTTATTTCTTTATCTTACACATCTTTCTTTCACTGCCACGCGCACTAAACTTTTATAATTAAGCACGTGTGGGGAAACGTTTTCAATGTCATTCGCAAGCCTCCTCTGAACACTCTATTGACAAATGGATAAAAAAAATAAGAAAGTTACTACTGACGCGTTTCGTTCCGAGAAGGAACTTCTTCAGAGAATAGTTTTATTAATGAAATCAGTTGTATATATCTAAGCGTAAAATATTAAAAATACAATAAACGTCGTTTAAAATTTACATATGAACGTTAAATTGAATTTGACGCCGTTATATTGAAATCATAAGTTTAGCAGGTTTTCATTTGTGTAACTTATTTTTATTAGGTTGGTGCCAAAATAATGACGTAATGTCGTTTTTTGACGTATTTTTTAACGTCGAAAAACGACATTACGTCATTTTTTTTTTGCACCAACCTAATAGTTGCTTTTTTATTCTAAGTTTATTATTTAATTTTTTAAACTATATTTATATGTATAGATTTATATATGTAATTATGTATGTATGTACGTGTGTGTGTATTTATATGTATTATATATGTAAAACTAACTTTTCTGAACAGATACCGCTTCACCATGACAGTCGTGGAGTGTTACCTAATTTTTTTGAACGTGTGTGTTACACCGAGCTCTTCTTTTTTCAGTACGTAACCGCTTTCTTGAGCAATTACATCTGGCTGGTTACTCTCATTTTCCAAGCACCCACGTCTGTTCGAGCGGCGAGCCAACCATTTGTTGGTTCCACGCCCACACAGTCCACCTGTGTTTTTTATACTGCAACAACGCTGAATGGACCTTAGTTACAGTTTTTGGAACAGCGCGCATAATAATGAGCCGCAGCTTGAACAACACCAGTGCCTTCAAACCCTCGGTCACGATGACTTGTGACATCAACGATTTTCGAACATTTCCGTCGACTCCATTTCACTCACCAGGCTTGGGCCAATCCGTGGTATGATTTCTAGGCACTTTGCAAAGATACCGAACGCTGGGATCGCTAACTCCAGATCGATAGCACCCAGAATCCACTTTCGTTCGATACCCGCTTTCATGGTCAGAAAGCGAACGTTCTAACAACTCGGCCACACATACACACACACACACATGCATATCTTTTCTACATCAGCAGAGGAGTCTACTACATCGACGAATTGACTTCGCAACAAATTACATTTAAAATGCAACAATCTTAGCCACAAAGCAAGATTATATTTACTTTTTTAAGCCAAGTAACACTAGAATGAATTGTAGAAAGAATTCTTCCTGAATATATGGTAAAGAGTTTTATGGGACATTTAAAGGCGTGACTCTATTGTGAAAATACAAACGTAGGAATGTGATCAGTTAGGTACCTTAATGAGATCGCTAAAAAAGAGCATAGCAGGATGAAAAAGACGCCAAACATGACGAAAACAAAATTTTATCGTTTAAATGTTTATTATTAAGAGGAAAGAGCAAAGTATTTTGGAGTAATTTTTTACATTTTTTAATCGTTCCTAGCACGTCCGAAATTTTCGTTAAAAATCTTTTTTTTTTTTTTTTTTAGAGTCAGCAAAATTGACCATTTTTTCCATTTTATAAAAAAACTGGAAATCTCACTTTGAAATTCTTTTAAATATCAATTATCATTTTTCAAAACTTATTTTAAGAAAATCAGAAATTACGTTTATTTAAAATATTTTGAACCAAGCTTAACTTAGCTTAGCTTCTGCGCCGAAAAGATGTAATTTGAAAATAAAACAAAGTAGCTCAAACTTTCGCGTCCCTTGACAGATGATGAATGGCATATTGACGGATTCCGTGAGGATAATTTGTTCTACGGAAGGAGAAAAGTGAAATTTACATTTAAGCGAACAAATTATTTACCACGTTATTTTTAAGGAAAACTTTCAGCGCTCTATTTTCTTTCTTTGTATTTTGCTTTCACCTTTACGTTTACGATGCTTTATGGAAAATATATTATAAAGAAATTAAAATAAAACTGTTAAGAGTGAGATTAAATTTAATATTTCATAAAAAAAGGGATCTTTCTTATGAAATTTTATCAAATGTACATAAAATACTATAATTTTATGTACATTTATTACATTTTACTGTGTTATTTGTATTGCCATTCATTTTATTAATTTTGATATTTCATTTATGGAAAAATGTTATAACTGAGATTAGTATAAAAATAAGATTATATAAATTTGATATGTTGATACTGATACCTGTAGGTACCCTTCTCAGTTGAAATTGAAAAATCAAATTAACTTCACCACACGTGTTTCGCAAAAATAAATCTATATCTGAAAAGGACATTTACGAAACTGAATGCGGCTTTTAACTAATTTTATAATATTTTTAACAACTTAAATGTAAAAATCTATTATAATTAAAGAAATAATTAATTTTATTAAAAATTCAGTATTTAAGTTAAATACTAGACAGAAACTCAATCTACGTGACGTTTTTTTTTTTGTTTTTTTTGTTTTGTTTTTTTTGTTTTTTTTATTGCACACATGATACTTCCGGTCTTCCGTAGATTTGATTTACATTGTTATTGACACAAATTATATTTTTTTATATACTGTTGTTCGTTAGTTTGTAAAAAGCTTTGGAAATTATAATCTGTAAATATATATCTACTTAATAACATTCGTTGAATTTTACAAATTTTCCCCTAATTTTAGAAGAATTAACATTTCATGCCAAAATAATAAAATATTTCAGAAATAACAAATAATTGTTTTAAAAATTCCTTTTTCATCGAAATATCTTTTTGCTTTCATACAATATTGTCCATGTTCATTAAAATAAATAAAAGCAATTGAAATTAAATATTTTTGTTTTGAGTTTTGTATGTTACAATTCAGAGATGATTTTCAGGTAGGCTGGTCCAACTAAAAAAGAAAAAAAAAGAAAACATGATTTGGTTTCCTCAAAGCCTTATGCTTTTAACTAATATAATCACTTTTCTTCCCAAAATTGAAATTATAGAGTTTCCGTGCAATTAGTTAGGAGCGGGGGTAATATATATGAAAAAATATTTCTGCCATGACTTCAATAAAAAAAAATTTAATAAGTTCCATCATTTGTGAATAGTTTCTGAAAGTTTCATAAAAATACGAAAATTTTTATTTTTGCAAGATTTTCCAAATTAATGTGTTATCCAAAAACAACAACAAAAAAAAAAACGTGCTAAAATTTTATGTTCCGGTGATACAAAGAGAAACAAGGTTTTTTTAATCAAAATTTAGAATGTTCTAAATAGGAAAAATTTTAAATTTTTTAAATAAACTTTGATTTTTTCCTCTCAATAATAACATAAGCATTTAGACGCTAAAATTTAGTTTTCGTCAAGTTTGGTGTCTTTTTCATCCTGCTATGCTCTGTTTTTAGTGATCTCATGAAGGTACCTATGATTACTGCAAAGGAAAAATATTTCGATGTGGTGCCATACTTCCGGAACAGAAATTCTTGAAAAGTAGCATATGAAAATCTTTCTCTTATCCTAGAACTCCGATACGGATCACTTAACTGATATGTTCAAAAGGTCCAACTGTTTTTTGTTTTGTTTTTTAATAAGTAATAGAGGAATACACATTTGAAAAGCAGTTTTTAATGGAAATTTCCTGCATGCATCTAATATTCTTAATTCTTGAACCAACTTTGGGAATGCACACAAACTAACCTAAACTCACCACGAAATGCACACACTTTCTCAGTATCCGCGAAAGGATATCTTCCAAAGTAGTTTCAATTTAGCTCTTTCTCAATTTCCCTTGATAATGTGCAGTTCTTCAACCGTAAATCAATAGTTCCCTTGCCAGGGATGTCTTCAGCAACGCGGAGTGACCTAAAGAGCGCGTCATCAGACATTTATATGGACCTAGTCCGATAATGCACTCATTGATAAACGTCAAGTAGCATTCGCGGTAAGCTTCTCTTATTCTCTTTAACGTGCGTCCAGCACTTCGATGCAGTATAGAGAAGACGCTGCAATTTATACTGTTGAAAGTCGTTAGAGAATATGAAATAAGTTTTTAATTCGTTCAACTAAAACCAATTCAAACAGGATTTTTTCCCTTTACTTAATCTTTTATTCTACGTCTGACTAATAAAAAAAAAAAAAAAAAAACTATATCAACCATAGAACAGCGAGTTAGTATTTCCTTCAAATACAATTAGTATCACTAATGTAATTAACTGGCCGTGCTAAAAACTTTTACTAGTCTCCCCCAGATGATTACGAGTGCAGTGAATTCGAATTTACCCGTGTTCGATTAACGTAGTCTTTTCACAAAGCTGCAATATTTTCAGCAGAGTGGCTTCATAATAGGGTCATCGATGGCGTAACCAAATGACAGAATATGACTGAATTAAAACACTACACTGTTACTAATCGTACGCGAGTGTCGATTGCAAACCACGTGCTCAAATAAATCCACGTTAGGCTGAGGTCGCTTTGATCATTGGTTCACGTACGGTGACCAGTAAACATTCACGTTCGGGGAGCATTTCTTTTGTTCCGTCTTTCGATCACAGCGCTTTAGGAGTGGAATCAGATCAGAAAACCTTGTTCCTTATCTGACCTATTTTCTCTCTGTTATTTTACGTTTGAATAAAGCAAGGTCTCGGAATAGCAAAATTTTACAGCTTGAAAACCCATTGACTATTGGAAAGAACTAGTTATTACATTATTATGATCATCAAACTATTTTTTTTTTAAATATCCACTCACTCTTGGCGTTGGCAATCATGTCTCTCCACAGACTTATTTTCTTTGCTATCTTGCTCAAAACAAAGTGTTTACTAGCACGTTTCATGTGGGGAAGATAACGGTTAATCTAAGGCCTGAACTTAGGTTTGTAGTGATCGGGAAAACATCCTCTTAAGAGTTGGTTACACAAGGCAGCGGTTTGTGGCAAAGTAACTGGTCGAGTGGAACTTATCTCACTAACGGAATACGAAATGAATGAAGGTGGTTTGCTACAGAGTGCGTGGAATGACTAGTCTTAGCCGCGAAGTTTGGAACTAATGGAACTAAGAAATGTAATTCGTCCGAACTCATTCCAAGGAAATAGCGATAGGATAGAGAGCGCAGGATTTAGAATTTAACCCGTCGCTTGGAGAAAAAATTGATTCGTGCTTTTCCCAATGCCATTAGTAAAAAGTGAACGCAATTAATTTTGAGGAAGTAGCTATGAGAAACATATTAAATATCCGCATACATTACATCAGCGACCATTACTACATTTGATGGCATATCAAATCTTTCTCGTTTACATTTAATATTACAATACTATTTAAATGATCGCACCGGTTGAACCAGCGGATGAAGAGCGCTGCGCATGACGGATATGCTACAGAAGGCGCCAATAGAAATTATAACAGCGGCATTCCGTTGCAGTTTCATAACTGGATTCGGCATATGTTTCGCAGAGGAAGGTCATGAAATAAAGTGTGTGGGTCACTTCCTGGCAAGGTGGGATCCACTTTAAATAAATTCACGCCTTCAGCACTTTCTTCTACTCTGATTTCCTTCACCTCCAACCAATTCTTGCAAAGCCAAACGGCTACAGAGAATAGATGACTGAAACAGGTTTTGGTGAAACTAGAAGATTCTAGTCCTGGACCTGCACGTTGGCGGTGAATTTACTCATCAACGCTATCATAAAGGAGGCGATCAGGGAAGAAACTATATTCTCGACGACTATGTAAATGAAATAGAAGTACTGGTAGTTAACGGTCTCTTGTTAAACATTAACCGATCATATACCACAATTTCGTATGTAAAATCCAAGATATGTGTGTTGATTTGGGATCTTATATCCCATCAAATACGGTAAAAGATTTGTACAACTTTACATGTCAGCATTAGCATAATACGAAATTCACTCCCTAATTATTAGTCATGACCTGGCATATCGACTTCTGTCACTTTCCCTACCGCCGTAACATAGCTTTTCCGTACCTTTTCTATAAATATTTTCGAGGTAATTGTCCTGAGTTTTCCTCTTTGGTACCTAGTATCTAGTATTTATGAATTTAAACGCGGTACCAGATGGGTGGCAGTGTCCCATTTTACAGTCATAATGGCTATATGTAACCGTAAGTTCTATGCTAACAGTTTCTTCTCTTTTACTTCTCGCTTACGGAACTCTCTTCCAGCTTACTTTTCTGTCAGCTTGGATCTTCAAAAATATAAATGCAAAGTCAACCTTTATCGTTTCTTAATTTCAGTTTTTATTGTTTGCTCCCCCGTAAGTCTTCCTTTTCTTATATTCTCCCACACTCAGTAAACGTTTGCATTTTCGTGGTTTCATTGCCTTACATGCGTTGAAATGATTCTAAAAATTTCAAGTTTTTTTTTCTTGTTAATTTATCCCAAGTAATTGTCATCACAAGTAATTATAAATATTAATCAGTTTTTTGTTTGTTTTTTTGTTTTTTTTTAAAAAAAAAAAATGTCGGTCTTTTAAAATAAATTTTAAATCAAAATTTGTTTAGATTGCCTCGCAACAACTCCAAACATCAGAATGAAAAATTACCAAAAACCAGGGAGTGATTCACATTTTGTAAGTGCGAATAATATTCGAGGTACTTACAAGGAATTTTTACAATTAAAAAAAAAAAAAAAAAAAAAAAAAATTTATTGGCTTGTTTATCGGGTAGAAACTAAGAAATAGCGCACCCGAGTCGCCATGATTTGGGATATGATCGTAAAGGTCAAAGCAAATGACGTGAAATGGAAGGGCCTCACTCATAGAGAATTTAGTGTGAATTTTAGTAAATATAATTTTATTTTTTTTATTTTGGTGAATTAACAGAAAAGATTTTTTTTTTTCTTCTTCCAGTGGAAGATGCGTCAGTTTTTAATATACAGTGTAACCCGGATATAAGAAAAACCCGGATATGAGATTTTCTCTGGTCCCAAATTAGAGCCATACTTACCTAAACAAAATAGACCAAACCCGGATATAAGAGACTTCTTCTCCGGTCCCGACAACTCTCTTATATCAGGGTTACATTGTAGTTTAAAGATTTTTTTATTTTCCTCTATCTTTTCATGTGGCCGCGTGTATAGTGCACAGGAGAAAATCAATTGAATTACAACAGCTTTGTGTCATATTAACACTGATATCTTTTGTATGTCTTAGCACAAAGAGAAATAAATACTCGTCTCATCGTTAAATATTTTAACAAAAGGCAATGCCGTTAGCAAATCGTGATGTTTGAGAATAGAGCAAATCACTCGTCCATAATTACCTTAAAGTCCAGGTAAAAAAAATAAAGCTCTTAAACTCGTAACCTGTACTGATTGGCTAGCGTGTGCGTTAGAAAATGTGCGTATGTTTTCTTCCGTTTAAATATCCCCTTCATTTCCTTCGTATTATGAAATAATTAAGATAGTAGGTAAGTTTAAACGTATTATCAAAATGTTTCACTGGCTTGTGTAAATATTGAGGACTACAAATTTGAAGTGCTCTTAAATTGAACCCAACAGTTATTCTGGATTTTATGTTGTGAATAACAAATCGAGAACATTTTTATCGACGGGCACCTCTATTTCATAAGTAAACTCTATTTTACGTTAGATGTTTAGTTTACTCACAGAATGACATAGGAGTAAATAGTTTCTCCTATCATCCGGTTCGTATTCCTTTCCCATTTTTTGAACAGGAGTAGAAGTTTATCCCTTGTTTCCTGTTTAGGATTGGGTTTCCTGTTCCTTCTAAAGTCTGTACTTCTGACGTCTCCACCTGAAATTTTATTCAGTAATTAGTATTTTTGCCTATCGTCCGGTTCACACACTTTCAGTCTTTTTAAACAGAAGTAGGGGTTTATCTCTTTGTTCCTGCTTAAGATTAGGTTTCCTCTTCCTTTTAAAGTCCGCTTGAACTCTATAATTCTTTTCATTTGAACTCTGAAATCTTATTCACTAATTAAATCTTGACCTCTTTAAGTCTAGAATTAGCAAATATCTTTACTACATAACCCCCAACTTCTTGCCCTTTCTTACGCTAATAGAACTCCACGCAGTAAATCTCTACCTTGAGTAGTCGTGGGCCTTGAATTGGGTGAACATAAGGAAAAAAAATTGAAATATCGACACTAGTAATAGCTGAGGACACCCATATGGTAATCCTTTCGTCAACTTTTCTTTCTTCTATCGGTATAAATTTCTATACCAAATCTTTCCTCTCTATTAATATAAAGATATTACGATACAAAAGGTCATGGAGTTTATCATTCAGTAATAGACTGTCAAAGATAGGAAGGTGTGCGGATCATGTAACCGATAACTGGAAGTGCAGAGTTCAAATTTCAGGCCAGTTTATTGAACAGGAATCTGTCCATTCGCCTCTACTTCCAAATATGGGTTAAAAAGCAGTAAAATGGAATTTTTTGCATTGGGCAAAAACCAGACAAGGAAAACTCGAAATTAAGAAACGTCGATAAGGTAACAGGAAACCATTTTTTTTCTTCTCGTCAATGTAAGGCAATTCAGATAAGGAATCTGTGGAGAGTCATGACCGCCTACAGCCTGAAGGAAACTGGTTTAAAAAAAAAAGGAGGTAATTAGTTGAAAACAGACCGACAAACCAGCTTCTTTTTGCTGAGGAAAAATTCTTCCTAGAGGAGGCGTCAGTATCGGATGAGGGTTCAGAGGAGGGAGCCGAATTATTAAGCATCTACCAGCACACTTAAAAGAAATTTGACATTCTAAGTCGCAAAAGCGGTTGGGAGGTTAGAAAGGGAAGAAGGGCGAAGAGAAAGAAATGTTTGGCCTCAGTGGACCGGTGATTAAGTTGGGAACAAGGTTGGAGTATGCGGCTGATGGGGGGGGGCACTTTCAACACTGCACCCAACTCCTCACCCACCACATTCTGCTTTGTGACTTTCAGCAATTAACGCAAGAGGCAGGAAGACACTGGTTGCTTGACACCCAACCTCATTGCCCAAACCTGATCCGTCAGTTCCCGTCTGGAGGAGGCTACCCAATCATACGATTTTGGTTAAGAGAATTGGTAGAATGGTGCAATACCCGATCTTTAAAAAAAAAAAAAATTACAAAAAAAATTTAACTTTTCTTCGCCCCCCCCCACACACATTATATATGTCTGTGTTATTTTATCTCTCAAATTGCTAAACTGGATATCTTTTTCAATATTTACTAAATTTAGAGATGGAAAGATTGTGTTACGCCAATCTTCCTGTTAGGAAGGGCTAGTTTTATTAGAAACCTAGGTTCAGATACTGGCCTTTGACACTGGGAGAAAAGCTCTCTCCCTCGCGCGTACGTGGGATCTATAATATTTCCTTTTTTTTTCTTTTTCTTTTTTCTCGCTCGCTCTCTTTCACGTTCACATGCACATACTTATCTATCCTTTTATAATTTGACTTCAATTTAGTGACAGGCTATTCGTTTTCTAAGCACACCCAACTGCCAGGGATGGGGCTAGCAAATCCATATAAAATCCTCTCAACCCACAGAATCCACCTGTAGTTTATACTGCAACTATGCTAAGAGAACCTTAGTTACAGTTTCTGCGAAAGAGTGCATTACCTAGCGTGAACGATTTTTTTTAACACATTCAATATGCCCAAACTCTCGATCACGATGACTTGTGATTTCGTGCTAGCACAAGAAACGGCTCCGTCTACTCAATTTTATTCAGAAGGCTTGGGTTAACCGGAAATATGGTTTTCAAGCATTTTCCAAAGGTGCCGCGCGCTAAGATTTCTTCTTCAGGGCGTTGGTGATCATGGCTCTCTACTATTTCCTGTCCTTCGTAGCTCTTAATACATTATTTCTCCTAAACACTGATCTGCCGTTCATTTACTCAAGCTCCTTAAGAAGATTATGCGATTTTTTCTTCTGTTCCTCGTGCATTCAATCTCTCGTGAGCATCAGATTCTCCAAGCCATCTTTCTTCATTATCTGCTCTAGAAATTTCAAATGTCTCTTACTAATATTTTGACACTCTTTTGTTTCCGTTTTCTCTAAAACTTTGCCGTTGCTCACATGTTCGGTCCATGGTATCCTCAGCATCCTTCTGTAGAACTAGATTTCTCTTGCTTGAAGTCTCTTGTTAATCTTTCAAGAAATTTCCTCCCCAAGCCGATATGATCAAGAATTCACCTTCCTGTCAAATCGACTACGGTGAGAAAACGAATAATCTAACCACGGGTATATATATATATATATATATATATATATATATATATATATATATATATATATATAGTGTCCTGGAAAATCATTTTGCGCTAATCTTTTAAGTGTCTATTATGATCACGGAAATTAAGCAACGTCGAGACTTGTAAGTGCCTAAATGGGTGACCAATTTGGAATAGCAGGTGCTGTAAGCTTGGATGTACGGGTGATCTAATAGATAATAACTCTGAATTGTTACTAGGAGAGCAGAGTTCCAATTTTCGATTGTTTCATTATATTAATTTGCGCGCAAATACCTTTTGAGAAAAGTATAAATCTACCTCTTCTCTCTCAGCTATGGTCCATGGTATCTTCAGCATCCTTCTGTAATACTACATTTCTGTTGCTTCAAGTTTCTTATTAATCTTTCAGAAAGATGTATCACTAGACCATTATCTAAAAAAAATTTCTTACAATCTAAAAATATTTTCAGGCTTTAAATAACCTGCAAAGGGTTGATAAATCGTAGAAAACAAAACGATTTCAGTGCCTATGCCTGTCTTATATCCTACCATGTTTCGAAAACTGATCACTTGGCGGTGGGTATTTTTATTACTGTTGTAGTCCACATACCACACATTTAATGTGTGCATAACTTTTCTTCTTTACCTAAGGTCTTTAGCCAGTTCACTGAGTTTTTAAACTTGAACGGTATAAAGTTTTTTTTTTTTTTTTTTTTTTTTTTTTAAATTTGTTTAGATTTTGGGAAATGGGTCGGGTGAAAAATTTCGACATTCCGCCAGGGACACCCAACCACCTATTGCTTTCTTTCTCGATCTCTTTCATATTCTCAATTCTTTCTCTGATCTTGGTCGCTAAAAATGTTTAAGGTTTTTACTTATTCTGTCTAGCTTACAGCTGTTCGTCCTCTTCATTTAGACAGTTGCATTCTCCAAATTCTCTGACGAAAAAGGTTAAAAATAAACTCTTGGCTTCCCTATTTGTGAAAAAGAATATTTTCAGAAAAGGCTTTCTCACATCTGCGCAAAGAAAAAAAATATGGATTAGCATTTTTTTTGTCTCCTATTTATTTTTCCTCTTGAGACAAAAATTTGCAAGCCTTGGTGGTGGTGGTGGTGGCAGCGGTAAAAACAAACAAAAAAACTTGAAGTTAACTATTTTCTCAAAAATAGCAGTATCCGTGAAAAGCAAGTTTTCCTATTTGAATTTACTGATGAATCATAATTTTTAAGTTAATGGCTGAATAACATTCTTGTTAGCGTCATGGCTTTAATCTAACTATGGAAATTCTCCTATTGCATCGTTAAATCTTTTAATTTAATAAATCAAAACAGATATGGCAACAACAGCCCTAAGTATGATGCAGGTCATTATTGAAAGAAGTGGGTACAAATGAAAAGATTAGATATTGACAAGGTTTTCCATTTCACCGGAGCAAACATTAAAGGCATGAAAGCATTACTGCCTCTGTTCAGTTTCCTTTCTTTCCTTTCTTTCCTTCACTAAAACCGAACACCCTCTTTGTTATATCTTTGTTATTCCTATCTCTCAAAACGGAATAGTCCATTATTTATCTGAGGTAATGCTATGGTGTGGCGTACTTGCTAACGAAGGAACAAATAATGATTATTGAATACTCTTTCAAAGAAACCACATCATGTTGAAACACCATTTCCACCGAAGTTAATCAACGTCAAGCCTGGCCAGGTTATTGACTGCTTGGGAATACCAGGTGCTGTAAGCTTGGATATGCGGGTTGTGAATTTGACTCGGAATTTTTAATCGTAGAATCGAATCCCGTTGGTTTGTTATATTCACTTACACGGAAATCCGCTTGGGGAAAAGATATGAATCGGCCACTTCTCTCTCCAGCAATGGATAAATTAGTAAGACTTGTATCGCTAAACTATTATTTAAAAAATAATTACAATATAAAAATATTTTCTCGTTTGAAATAACCTGCAAAGATTGATAAGCCTTAAAAAATACTAATCCATGATTGGATTCATTCAATCGATATTCGAGCGTATGAGAAATCAAAATCGACACCTTTTCTTCACATCAAAGCCTTAACAAGGTTTGTTGCAATAAAGACTGTCGGACGTTCGTGATATCTCATAAGATCTGTCCAATACAAGGCTACTAGTAATGTACACCTAGTGAGGATCGAACTCGCTACAATATTAATAGTTAAGATAAAACGTTAAGTGTTTTCCTGATGTTAGGAATGTTTCAAGAAAAAGTGTATCTCCCTTTCATGGTATATAAGCGGTCTCTGGAAAAGCGAATGATTTTATATATATATATATATATATATATATATATATATACTCACACAGTCCGTCTGAAGTTATGCAAATCACATAAACCTCAATAACTGTAATTTGCTTTTAACAATATTTGTCAAAATGGTAAATAGTTTAATCCATTTCAAATTTGACAAAGATTAAATTTTTCGCTAATTTCAGCTTGTTGTACTAAAGTTATTGTATTTATTATAAAAACTACAGTCTGAAATTATGTAGATTATTTTAAGACCTTTGAAATCTAATATTTTTTTTCCCATAATATATTTTGAAATATGAAAAGGATCTAAAAAATACTGAAACAGTTGAGTGCGGGAATGTTCACATTGGAGATATTGAACACGCTTCGCAGAGAATATCAAACGTTAGTTCTGTCGAAATGCTAAGAACTAAAAGCCAAGGAAAAAGCTATTTTTGTGCTGTTTAACAAAAATTAGAATCGGAAAACAGATTAAATTCTGTTGTAGTTTACTGCATTTAATTTAGCACTTTGGGTGAAAAAAAACCATCTCTCCCTCAGCTATGGATTAAATATCAGTGTAGACTGGGCTTGGTGACAGCCAGTCTAGCAGTACTACTATGAATTAAAAAACATGAAGGCAGTGGAGACACCACTTACTATATTTCTCAAGCCATGGCTATTTACAGATGAGAAAACGTCCTAAAGAAACAAGGTATTTAGAAAAAAGAAGTTTTACCCCATCTTACAAACAGTGCGTAACCGGAAATAGGAAGCAAGTTATTAATTTAAAATAAAACTCTCAAATATTATTCGATAATAAAAAAGTGAAGAGAAGGAATTGTGGAATGTCTGTAGATTGGGTTTCGATTAAATTGACATTTCGTTGGCTAAAATGGTAACGACAACGTCCATGAAAAGCTGACTTTAGAGGAATGTGAGCTTCTATCTATCAGAAGCTATTGTTATTTTTTGAAGATTCAACAGTTACGAATTTCTCACTAACATTTGTGATCAGCGTTGTCCAGAATTCAAAATGCTGATTTTTTTTTTTTTCCAAGACAGATCTTTTCAATCTGGAATATTGACGCTACACAATCCCTAATTTGGTAAAGTTTAGAAAACAAAAACGCATCCAGTTTGGACACAACGCTGCTAAATAATGTCTAGCAAGCTAGTTTCGTAGCATTAATACTATCTGGGGTTTACTCTTCCATACGTATTACCTTGTGCCAGACTAAGCAAGCGAGTAAATACTTAAGAACCGAAGTAGTTCTGTATTTTTCACTCTTACCAGAATATGCTGGTGTCTTAACGATTTTCGCCGCGTAAAATAGAATTGATGAACAGTTCAAATTCCTGCCAAGGCAGTTATATTCACTATAGGCTAATAATACTCTTGGGGAAAGCATGATGCCATATCTTTCTCCAGGTATGGGTTAAATAACAAGGTAAACTTTAGCATTGGTAGGGACAACCAATCCCGAAGAAAGACAACTTAAAATTCAAAACTGGGTTATGGAGAAGGCAACCACAACTCTTTCCCAAGAAACAGCAGAATACAGTTTAGATATTAAAAGGAAAGGAAGTTGTGAAGGGCCGAGATCGTCTGTACTGAATGGACATAGCATTAAAAAGAGCGCTTAATATTTAAGTTAATTTGGTTAATCTCCCCACGTAGATTTGCGTTACAAAATCATACTTCATATTATTTATATGCAAAAGGAAGCTGGACTTTTAAATCGGTTAAATAGTAGGACCTGTATATGGAAAAAATAGTTATTGTCAAAAACAGTCAATAACCTATGACTATGGGATGATAACCAATAAAAATAAAATCAATTAATCAATTAGGCGTCGTTCATATTCAATAGTATTCTGTGTCCGTCGAACATCTATAGATTTTATTTCAGGATAACTTCAGGTAACATCACATATATTTAGTTTGACTTCTCGTGTCGTTATATGATCATTAGCCCAATATTATGACTGTTTAATCTTGTACTGTACAAATTATTGCTCGACTGTTTCCACTGAGTGCCAGTACACACTGACTCAACCCAAGAGTTGAACTCACAACCACTGTCACCAAATTCACGAACCAACGCTTCTACGTGAAAATGGCCTGGCGTTGGTTTGGGAATTTGGTGGCATAGTGGTTGTGAGTTCAGCCCCTGGGTCGGGCAGTGTGTATTTGCACTCAATGGAAACGGGCGAACAATAATATGGTTATAAGGTGGTTATAAATAGAAACCTATAATTAATATTCTATTTTTTATTTTTATAATTATTACCGGATTTTACTGTGGGTTAAACTTTTTCGTTAATGTGCTAAAAGAAGCTGAGTTTCAGTTTCTGGCTTGTTTTATATCATCGCTATTGTTTTTTGTTTTTTGTTTTTTTTTGTTTTTTTGGGGGGTTTTTTTTTGTTATAATCAATCAGTAGTTTAATAAATTGTCTACTTTTTTTTTTTTTTTTTTTTTTTTTTCAGACGCCATGTTTGTGGATCCAAATTTGAGAGATACTGCTGTCCCGGTTGGATAAAAGAAGGCAACAGATGCAGTAAACGTAAGTTTTCGACTTTCTTCGGTTAAAAATCCTCGTCCTCCTCCTACTCCTCATCATCCTCCTACTCCACCAACACCTCATCATCATCCTACTACTCCTCATCCTCAAATGACAAATTCTCCAAGTTCTATATCCTCATGTGTCCTACAAATTACACGTCTCTAAGTATAAGCGTCCTTTTCATTCCTGTTTTTTCTTAAGTTACTCGTTGAATACCATGTTTGCTACCGTGGTATTCTCAGTATCGTTCTATAGAATCACAGCTGTGTCGCCTCGAATCTTCATGTTTAAGAAAATTCTCCAGCGTTCACATCCAAATAAGAGGATTGATATTACATAACAGCTGAACCCTCTTTCCTTTGTTTCTAAAGGAATGTTTTGTGAAGGCATCTTTAGCTATTTCAAAGTGCCTTCGGATTTCTACATGGCATTTTTCATCGTCTGTTCCCAGGTAGTTAAATTTCATTTCCACGCACTTTTCTCCTAAAATATCCTCTTCATACTTATATCCATAAATATGTGGGTAAAAATTTTGTTGAAATTGGATAATTCTTTTTTTAAATCGGTATCACCCCCCGCCCCCTGCAATGCAGTAAAGCGACTAAGACTCAAGGGGTTACAGGGTGTGGAAGAATTAGGAACAGAAACATTAATAATGAACGGGAAAAGGGAAGAATAATCAGGAAGACAATAGATAGCGATTCTAGAAAGCATGGAGCTGGAAGGGAGTTCCACAAGCGAGAAGTGCGAAAAAAGAAACTGTTAGCATAGAAATCACATCTACACCTAGTCAGCTCGACTGTAAATTGATGAGATCTCGACGCCAGTCTAGTACTGCGCTTAAATTCAAAAAGTCTAGGTACCATAGCGAAGAGCTCATCCGAACATGAAAGTATTTATAGAAAAGACCCAGGAAAATGATGGGAAATTGACTGAAGCCGAGCCGCCAGATCAGGACCGATAACATTGCTGATTCTTCTTTTGGATTTTATCAAAAATATCAAGGTAAATATCAAGGTAAATAACAGGGGTACCGGACCATATGTCGCAGCAATATTCTAAGCATGGACGAATATAAATATGTATGATAGATTCTGGAAAGAAAAATTGTCTCGCCTGGCACAGTGAACCGATTTTCTTAGCAGCTGACCTAGCAATGGATTCAATATAGTCTTTCCACTTCATGTCAGATGAGAACGTTAGCCCGAGAAGGCGCAACGAGTCACTTTCCTGGAGGATAGCATCAGCCATGCTGATAGAAGGCAGAGAGGTTCTCTCAGATGATTAATGGAAAGAAATTTAGTTTTGAAGGCGGTAAAATTGACAAGCCGTCTCTTGCTCCAGTTAACGAAGGTCTAGAGCTCATCCGACCAATTATCATGAATGTTTTTTTATTAAAAAACGCATAGAGAAGCAAACTTACAGCGCTGACTGGAAGGGAGTTCCACAAGCGAGAAGTGCGAGTGAAGAAACTGTTAGCATAGAACTTACGGCTAAATCTAGCCAGCTCAACTGTAAATTGAAGAGATCTCGACGCCAGTCTTGTACCATGCTTAAATTCAAAGTCTGGGTACCATAGCAAAGAGCTCATCCGAATTAGGTTCAATTTTTCTTTCTTTTTAAATTTAAGTGATCGCCTAAAAATTTTTTCATGGATACTTTTTTACTTCACATTGATAAACAACTTTCAAACTCAAATATATCCAGTTCTAAATGTTGAGTACTATTTCTTTTTTTATTTTGAAATATTACATATCATTTGACACAAGGACAAACGTGTTGGGTGGCGTAAGGTTGGTTGTCACTGACTAGCCTACACCTAGTGAATATAGTTCACGATCCATTCATTTATTATAATTTACTCGTATTCCACAAGAACTCCTTCATCTCCATTCAATCTAACACATACCATAATACCGCATATTCACAGGGATCCTACTAAATCATCTATAACATGAAAATATATACGCAATTGTTTTTTATAGCAAAATGTTGAAAATGAATTTTGATCAATTTAATCATTTATTCACAAATGTTTATCCGTGAAAAATGTTAAACATAAATTCATTTCTTTTGTGTTTTTAAAGTTTATATTGGATTTTAACTGTCGCATTTGTATGCAAGGACACCCTGAAATGATTAACATTTATTTAAAAACTAATTTCCTACTATCAATTTACTATTGTCTTTCTAAAGATACAAACTGACATATCAGACATAAATACAGACACAGAGCGCTTGTCTTTGTAAGTTATAGATCATTGATTTTACTATTCTACGTGCCCAAATATTGCAACCTTGCGTCAGAACTACGCTTTAATATCTGACTTTAACTTTTAGGGAGGCGTGATCATTACGTAATTCTCACTGGTAGTAGTAATCTTTGAGATCTGGCAAGAGACAGGGTATTAAATTAGACTGATCCTTTCCATTTGGGCAATTGGCGCAACATAATCTTTTGTAGAATAAGCAATACTCTTTGCATGACAGTTCTTGGCAAAATTCTTCTGTTAGTTCCAGTCGCATAAATTCTGGGATAGTCATTTTTCAACAGGGCACTCTTAATTTTCTCTTCTACCGAAATTCCTCTTTCTAAATTCCGAAAGTTATCTAATGAACAATACTTTGTCGAATAAGTCTACATTTTCTCTTAAAAATAAATATGATCAACCCCATGATCGGGTGTGGTTCTCTCTACCTATCTGGGGATGAAAGCCGGATAAGTGTTACTTCATTAATAGCGTGTATCGGGCAAGTTGACCTGGCGGAACCCATCCCTCTCCAGATCACATCACAGCTGATGCCCTATTTTTTTTTTTTTTTTTTTTACAGTAATGTTCACCTTATACAAGGCTCGGGGCACTCAAGGTAGAGGTTTACGGGGTAATTTGTATAAATAGGAAGGGAAGATAACGGTTGACTCTAGACTTGAACAGGTTAAGATTGTAGTGATCGGGGAAACATTCTCTAGGGAGTCTTTCATAGGGCAGTGAAGAAGCTGTCTGTTCACGCTGATGGAATACGGAAGGAATGTGGATGGTTTGCTATTAGGTTGGTGCAAAAATGTCGTTTTCTCACATAGTAACATATGTTAGAAAACGACATTACTTTTGCACCAACCTAATATTATGTAAGTGGCATAGACAGGTTGCCGTTGATTCCATCACGGGAACCCTCGGTCCTGGGTATGACGATAACCGACAGCAAGGCCTCTGATCGGGAGATTGGAGATTTTCAGGAGCGTGGAAGCACTTCTTAATTGATGTTGTTTCCAGCTCTACCCTGACCCAGGGAGATAGCACTTGTTATAGTCCCAGCTATGGGCAAATAGTTAACACCAAAACGAAAACACTAGGAAAGAATAAATATAGTAAAAGGTCCTGCAAAAAAATTTATAGTAGAATTACCAACAATACATTTTATTTGTAGTTGAACGCATGCAGTTGCTTTCAAAATATTTAGTTGAAGGCTTAAAATTGCGTACAAAATATTCATATTTGAACACTACATAACGCATAGTGGTTGATATGCCCCTAAACAAGATCAACCAAATCCAAACCCCATTGTGCTAGATAGCTGTTGATCCCTACAAGAAGGTTCACCTGTCCTTGACAGGTCTTCTTTTTAATTCTGTCGGGTGTTTGGTCGCCCTCCTCAGCTGAAAAGCTTGCTCTCCAATACTACATAAAACTATTATCATGCCCTTCTAAACAGTAATACTTTCTAACCACAATACACAGAACTTTTCCAGAGAAAATAAAAATCCATCAAACCTTTCAGTTTACGCATTAAAAACATCATGGGAGAAAACCCGATAGATGCGACACAAATTCACAAATCAGCTATTTCATCTACACCCCCTTTGGATCATAAACCAACGTAACCTTACACGATATTCAAAACAAACCTATTGTATACCAGTCTAAAATACTGAATATTAAAAATAACCACAGACCATGTTTTGTGTGTATGTATGTATATATATATATATATATATATATATATATATATATATATAATATATATACACACACACAGATGGAGCAAAAAGTATGATTCGCCGCCGGAATAAGCAACAGAAAAGAATTACAAACATGGCTTCAATATATAGTGCTGAAATAATTGCTATTAGCACTTGACATAATAACCACAACGTCCCACAATAAATTCATAATTTTCAGACTCTTTATCTGCACTTACTACATTAAAAATGTTAACCCCACAATTACTAAACAGAATCTACCACTTGTCTAAAAATAAAGAAATAATCTTTTGTTGGATTCCAAGCCATCTTTGGATACTGGGAAATGTCAGAGCGGATTAGGAGGCAAAAAAAAGCCATGAAGTATGCAATAACACACAGTTTCCATACCCGATTATAAGACTATTGTAAAGAAAATTATCATTAAAAAATGGCAACATCATTGGAAAACATTCATTAATAACAAACTTCAAGACATTAAACCAACTATTGGAGAATGGAACTCGGTATAAAAATAGGAGAGAACAGGTCGTGCTGACCCGCCTTCCCATAGGCCACACCTACATCACCCACCATTATTTACTAGAGGGCACAGAATCCCCAATATGCACTACATGCTAAGAAAATTTTACAGTGAAACATATACTGTTAGTGTGTAGATTTTGATCTAGTGCGAACAAAATATTACCAGATGAGTAATTTAAAAAAATAACATTTTACGAAAATAAAACCATCCAAGATTGTAAATTTCCTAAAAAGTTGGATTGTACTCAAAATGTGAGTAATTGAAAAATGGTTCAAATATATATGTATACATGCACACCTATTTTTTTTATTAAACTATAGCTATGAATCTATTTAAAAAAAAATTGTTAGCATTAAATGACCCACTGAGGTTTTGATATGCCATAAAACAACCAACCAACCTCATCAGAATATCCTAGTGAGAGAACCGGCTTAGCTGCCAATGATCTGACCACGCGGCAGGTAGTACTGTTACATAGTACCAGTAACACTTGTTGAGTGACTTGATACAAATTTAATGAACTGATATCTAGTGATCATGATAGCATAGTGATCGGCCCATATCTTCCAATTAATATTTTAAGTATGTTTATTTAGAGACGGTTGTTATATCTATTATATAAAAATTCGGTGAGATTGGCAAGTTTTCATGGGTTCGTGAGGTTTGGCGTTTGGTAAAGTCAGCAGAGGATAATCTTCAAACACAGGAATTGAATATAGAGAAAATACAACCTTTTGTCCTCCCCCGGAAACAAGTAAATGCTAAGACTCTGAAACCCATCGCGGGACCAATTAAATTTTTATTGGCTCTTATTATAAACGACCATGAAAATTCTTACCTACTCAAATAAGGATTAAAACAAACTGATTTCGACATTTCATTATAAAGAAAGAAAAGTGTTTGACTGCTATATGTTATCTATCCTCTTATATGGCAGTGAATGCTGGACAGTCTCTCCACGGACGAGAAAAATAGAGGTAGCAGAAACGTGGTTCTATAGAAGAATACTGAAAGCTCCATGGATGGCGCGAATAAGCAACAAAGAAGCCTTAAAGAAAATGAAAGCAGAAAGAACACTCATAATCGGGAAAATGAAGAAGGGATACTTGAAAAACTCTTCACGGGGCATATTGATGGCAAGAAAGATAGGGGAGGCCATCGAGCCACTTACCTGACGGGCTTGTGTGAATGGATTGTGGAACGCAGGGCGGGACTTCTTAGCAAAGGAAGAAAATGGGTAACGGTTAAATGAAATAAGCAATCATGTCTCTCCACAACTTTCTATGTTCGGAAGGAACGCAGTATACAAAAGACTCTTAGAAAGGGTAGTGAGATAGCCCAATGGTTATCGGTGAGCGGAGATCATTCTGCTTCGGTGACAGCCAATCAGAACTACTCTGAGTAACAATCCGTAGGGAAGGCAACGGAAAACCATTGCATTACCTTTACTAAGAATTCATGGATTTCAGATAATGAAGAAAAGGAATATGGAGAGACGTGATCGCTTACGCCTTGAAGTGGGACACTGCATCAATAATTCTGCGTATTTTTAGCATTTTAATGAAAGCTTCTATTAACTGTTGATCTGTTTTGTTGGGGGGGTTGTATTTACCATAGCACTTCGGCTGGTTTATTCTACTGCCATTTCCTGATGTACAATCCGTATGGAATGGAGTCACTTTAACCAAGAGATAAAACCAGAAAATGGTCACTCTATCTAAAACAAAAAAAACTTGCATATCTTGTCAAGGAGACAGGGACTAATAAATAAGACAAAAAAATGATCCTAGTCTCCTGCAGTATTGACCTAAGAAAGGCTGTAGAATAGATCGGTTGAAATTAGTTGCCATATTAGTGATTTGCGGCTACATTTGAAAGTTCAAAGCTAATGCATTTTATTCAAGTGTTACTGAGAGAATGTGCCTGTTAAATGTATATAAGGTATTGGTAATTGAAATGCATTGAAAATCAAAAGATTTGTCTGTCGAGAAGTAATGCAAGCGTTACTGACTGATAAACACAGACGAGTGATTATATCTATGATGTTAAGTGAAGAAGAAATTAGTTTGAGAAATACTGTAAAAACCGCCATTACATACTCGTGTAGTCTAGACCGAAGTAAGACGACCCAAGAAAACGTTGCTTAAATTAGATAATGATTCCAAAGAAGCTTCTATGAAACAGCTGTTCGCGGTAATGAGCAAGGTCATCGTTTTGACAAAATGTCTGCTCGAATGACGAGCTGCACGTGAATTTCGAAACACCACATGCTTCTTTTCCTTCTACTTCTCGGTTACAAAAGAATCTGGTCAAATTAAGCCGAAAAACGTATCAATAATTATGACTGATGATGATAATAATAATAATAAAGAATATTTGAAAGTTTGTCGGGTCAAAATACGGGCTGAGAAATTAATCTGATTAACTGCCGAAATGTGGTGGGGAGTGAAGTAGGCAATTAAACAAGGAAGTGTTCATTAAAACCTAAGCCGGTAGGACTGGGTCAATGGGTACAAATATTGTGTCGCTGGGAATGGAAGCGAGGAAGAAAGTTCGAAAGACGAGAAGATAAATCAGACAACTTCAAACGAATATAGGTCTGTCTTCTACTAAATATGATGATTAATGGACGCAGGTAATCAAAACTGGTGCCCATCGTTGCAAGATGTTTAAAAAGCTAATTTCACAAACCAGTTCGCGTGCTTGGTGTATATGATCTTCTCTTACTGCTCCACTGTTACAATCGTGTGCCGCATTCGGCTAAGCTTGATCAAAACTTTTTCGAACAGAAGAGTTAGATTTAGTCCAAAATCATATCTGTCGAATTTCACGAGAATAGAACTCAACTCAGCTTTTCAAAACCAATGCGCTAACCACAATGCAACTAAACCTAATCGATTTTGCTTGATCAAAACTTTTTCGAACAGAAGAGTTAGATTTAGTCCAAAATCATATCTGTCGAATTTCACGAGAATAAAACTCAACTCAGCTTTTCAAAACCAATGCGCTAACCACAATGCAACTAAACCTAATCGATTTTGCTTGATCAAAACTTTTTTGAACAGAAGTTAGATTTAGTCCAAAATCATATCTGTCGAATTTCACGAGAATAGAACTCAACTCAGCTTTTCAAAACCAATGCGCTAACCACAATGCAACTAAACATAATCGATTTTGCATGAACGTAACTTAGCGAAATTTGAGCTGTTAGTTGTGGTGGTCAATACTGCAGGAGACTAGGGTTATTTTTTTGTCTTATTTATTAGTCCCTGTCTCCTTGACATTGTTTAATGTGATTAATGTTTTCTATTTTATGTCAATTAAAAAATTCAGAATTTCAGTTTACATTGCGTAGCTTATACGTTGAATCAGAAAAAGACAGTTGAAATTTCTTTGCTACACAACGAAGAAAGGATTCGTAAATTTGGCACTCAAGGACAGCGAAGGCGAGAGAGAAACCGACATGAGAAACATGTGTAAATGGATGGCAGGAAAGAGACAATAGAAGGGGTCCAAAGTCGAGTAGGAAACCAACATTTAAATGCTGAGCTTTTAAGATAAAACGTCCTCACCAGATATGATTGATGTATCACAATCTTCCTACGTATTTCCCTATTTTGCCTTTATGCGGGATTATGCCAAATTGAAGAAATAACACTGGTTTGAATTGCTTCAATAAGATTATCTAGCGGCGCTTATTTGTTTGTTTTATTTTGCACAGTATTTTTTTTTTTTTTTTTTTTAACAAAGTATGAAGCTAATGTAGCAAAATAAAATTAGATTTATCATTTCATTCCAAGGAAGGCAATAAATCCACAAAGGCGTAAGGAGTTACTGACTGAGAGAAAATATGAGAAAAAGAAAACCTTAAGGGGAGAGAGAGAGAGAGCAGTAAAAGAATAGGAATTAAGAAAGATAACGATTCAGATTGCATTTAAATGTTTGGAGATCAAAGGTGACTGGAAAGCAAGAAGACTGAAGAGAGAATCAACTGTAGGGGTATAGAACTTAGTTACATCTAACTACTTCAACATGTATAGATGAGACCTTGCCGCTAATCTAGTACTGCGCTTAAATTCGTAAAGTCTGGATACCAAAGAGGAAAGTACACCAGGACAATTACCATGAAAATATTTATAGAAAAGGCAGAGGGGAGCTGTGTTACGGTGGTGGGAACGTGACTGAAGCCGAGATGCCAGGTCAGGACCAATAACATTCCAGATTCTTTGTATATTAACAAGAATCTCTAAATACGTAGAAGCACCATACCAAATGTAACAGCAATATTCAATGCTTGAACAAATGCTAGACTTATAAATATAAAAGATAGATTCTGGCAATCACGACACGATGATTATAGTGTCCTGGGTATGACGATAAACTACGTCCAACAAGGCCTCAGATAATGTTTTCGGAAACAATGTTGCCAGCTATACGTTTTTGAAACTATAATGTTGCCAGCTATACGTTTTTGAAACTATAATGTTGCCAGCTATACGTTTTTGAAACTATAATGTTGCCAGCTATACGTTTTTGAAACTATAATGTTGCCAGCTATACGTTTTTGAAACTATAATGTTGCCAGCTATACGTTTTTGAAACTATAATGTTGCCAGCTATACGTTTTTGAAACTATAATGTTGCCAGCTATACGTTTTTGAAACTATAATGTTGCCAGCTATACGTTTTTGAAACTATAATGTTGCCAGCTATGTTTTTTGGGTTTTTTTTTTTTTTTTTTTTTTTTAAATAATGTTGCCAGATATGTTTTTGAGACAGTAATGTTGCCAGCTATACGTTTTTTGGAAAAATAATTATTGCCAGCTATGCGTTTTTGAAGTGACAAGGTTGCCAGCTATGCGTTTTTGAAGTGACAAGGTTGCCAGCTATGCGTTTTTGAAGTGACAAGGTTGCCAGCTATGCGTTTTTGAAATGACAAGGTTGCCAGCTATGCGTTTTTGAAATGACAAGGTTGCCAGCTATGCGTTTTTGAAATGACAAGGTTGCCAGCTATGCGTTTTTGAAATGACAAGGTTGCCAGCTATGCGTTTTTGAAATGACAAGGTTGCCAGCTATGTTTTGCGTCCTGGGTATGACGAAAAAATACGTTCAACAACAAGACCTCAGATAATGTTTTCTGAAACAATAATGTTGCCAGCTATACATTTTTTGGAAAAAATAATGTCAGCTATACGTTTTTTTGGAAAAAAATAATGTTGCCAGATATACGTTTTTGAAACAATAATGTTGCCAGCTATACGTTTTGTTTTTGTTTTAAATAATTATTGCCAGGTATGCGTTTTTGAAACAATAATGTTGCCAGCTATGTGTTTTTGAAACAATATTATATATATATATATATATATATATATATATATATATATATGTGCCTTAATTTGGCATTAAATGACCCACAGTGGTTGATATGCCATAAACCCAAACAACCAACGAGGATTATAGCTTGTCATAAGGATATACTTATGAGGCTTGGCAAACTAGTCTTCCTAGAGTAGTACAATGAATTTGATCCGGACCGGGTTCACGGGTTTTATTGTTTTGTATCAAGCTAAAAACAAGGCCTGTTGAAGTGACCGAGCAAATATGGAGTTTCTAAATGTTCCATGACGTTGAAACCTAGTATAAAATAATTTCTGTCTGAATTTCTGGTATGAGAAGTCATCATTATATACATTTAGACAAATGTCTTCCTTTTACTCTTAACAATCTGAACGTTGTGGTCACCGGGGTTCTTCAGGTGTCTGTCAATCCGGGTAACCCTTTTATGGAATTTAGAACTGAATCCTTTAATTTATTTAGATTATTCTCGTTCCGCTGTCCATGTCTAGGTATATCTCCTCTTGTTCTTATTTAGTATTGTTGAGATATTGCTTCCCGTGTCCAGCCTGTTTTCATTGCCCAGCTCAGGGATTGAACTCACAATTACTACGCAACCAAAAACCTACTCTTTAATCTATGGGACAATACTGAATTTAAAACTTGGGACCTTTTTAACTTTGTTTTTATTGCCTGAGTGCTACTGTCACAGCTGCTGCTACGCTTGCCCTTCGTCGGCGCCGCTTTTCTTTTCCTACTGCTGCTGTTATGGGGGCTGGGGAAATGGCACATTCTCCACTCTTCTCATGTTTAAACCTAGTATAAAATCTGATTTTCAAATGCTGAATTTTATTAACGAACACAGCCACCCTAAATCCAATTGGGCATCAGCTGATTTTAGTAAATATCATCTACGAATTAATGAAACTTAATCGAGTAATGGTCCAGAATAAAAGTGACTATTACCAGCTTCCTCAGATATGAAAACAGACGCCTTTAAAATTAGTAAAGTCTAGATAACCTTTAACACTGCATTATTCACTATTTTCCTTCTCACTACATTTTTTTCAAGGCTCCTCTACTTAATTTCAACCATGTCATTTTCTGTTGCCATAGCAGGATATGACGGCACAACTTCAAAATTCAAAAACGCTATCATTCCTTCATTTGAGTCACTTACAGTGACAGGATAACTTTTTTGCTTTGCAAACAAAAATCACCTCCAGAATGTTAAGGGTTAAGGAATGAAGAAGGCCTTCGTGGTTTTTGAGAACTTTTTTTTTTCTTAGGCGTCAATGGAAGATTGATGAATGATCTTTGTACTCGCTTCTTAGTTTTATGCCAGATTAAACTAGATTTAGTAAATATCTATACATAATATAAGCCTTTACGTGTCCCCAAGGCATGTTCAAAATTTAAAATGTTTCGTACTACCTCTAGAAATCGGGAGGGAAAACGAAATCAACTTTAAAGGCAATGGGGAAATTCAATATCATAACTAGACATTATGAATTTCAAGCGCAGCATTTGACTGGCGACGAGGTTTCATCAATTTACAGTTAAGCTAGCTAGATGTAACTGTAAATTCTATGCTAACAGTTTCTTTTCTCACACTTCTCGCTTGTGGAACTCCCTTCCGGTTCATGCTTTCCAGCTAACTTTACTGTTCGAAAAATTAAATGCAGTGTCATTCGCTATCTACTATCCTCCTGGATTACTCTTTTTGTTTTAGCTTATTTGTAATGTTTCTGGTTCTAATTCGTCTACACTCAGTAACTTAGTGGCTTTACTGTCTTGCATGGGCTGAAATCGATTAAAAATATCTGTTTATTAATCTGTTGAATATGTTGGTAATATAAAGAATTTAATAGGTCGATAAATTCAAATCCGGTTTCAGTCCTTAGAAGAAGGATGATTAAAGAATGAAGAAAAATTCAAGAGTTCTGGTAAACATACTGAATGAATTATTATATGCTGATCAGCTACGGAATAACTTTAAAAAAATTTCTGTGAATGCTAAAAATAACATTTAAAATCAATATTTAAAAATCTTGTTTGGCATTCGTGTATCATTTCTTGACAGTCTTTGTACATTAAATCAATCCATGAAGATCCACCAAACTCAGTCCATAAAGACATTGTACTGACCACTCTCTATTGTACCGAATCTTGGGTCATATATCAGCGCCGCCTCGAACGCTTTCATCAGAGCTGTCTCCGCGCCATTCTCAAAGTGCCATGACGCTGCTTCATCACAAACACAGAAGCTTTGAAGAATGCCAGCACCTTCAGGGTTGAAACATTACTACAAATAAAAAAAAATAGCGGCGCTGAGGATGGAAGGCCTGTTTGACGAGCTGGTCTCTTGCTAGCCTAAATTCATGTAGAAAATATATTCTCTAAAAATGTCCCTCGTCTTTTACGATACCGACCCACCACATTTGAGTAACCTATGCTGTTGCCAGCCATTTTCTCACTAAAACAATTCGTTACGAGTTTAGTCAGTTATTGCTGAGCCTTGTTCAGACGTGGAAGCCGCTCCTGAATTTTCATTCCATCAATCATTTAGCAGGATTTTTAGATACTCTAATACTGGGTCAAGAGTTTAAATTCTCCGGTAATGGTAAATTTAACCGTTTCTATACTGGAAACATTAGATATTTATTGACCGAACAGAAAGTGTTACTGTCGGTAGATATTCATAAAATCTTGTTTATCAAAACAGATTTTTTTTTTCTGTGAAAATCACTTCCCAAGTTCACTGTTATCACTAGCATTTTAACCTGTTAGGATCTTGGGGGCCCAATCTACACTACAGCTATAGTAGCAGTGGTGTGTCTTTTTCTTATTCAAAGTATTATTAGGTTGGTGCAAAAATAATGTCGTTTTCTAACATATGTTACTATATGAGAAAACGACATTATTTTTGCACCAACCTAATAGTTACGCAATAATGAATATTAGAAGACTGCTGATCTAGTTTTAAAAAAAAAATAAGCATTTGAATTCTGACATTTTAATTGAGATAAAATCATTAAGTAAGCATGGACTTCCTTAAACAAGGAGACAGGGACTTAAAAAAAAAAGGTGACAGAACTAATTTCAACTCTGAACCTCAAAAGGGTAATTTGCATTTCAAGACCCGCGCTCAGTTGCTAATAAAAAAATTTCTCGAATAGTTCCATTTAGGTGTAAATGTACATGCTTAATTCGAAAATGACAAATAAATTTTTGATAAAATCTGCCATTTTCGAGTTATCGGCAATAAAAATTCGGAGTCATTCGTGTTTCGGTGGGTGAAGTTGTAATTAATTCTGCTCCCACCACCCAAAAAAACACAGGGATTCTCTAAAATTGATTTCTGAGGTAGCGTCCACGACAAATGAATAACTGATAACAGGCTTTTTCTCTCACTAACCTACGTTAGCAAATTCTCTCCAGGCTGGTTTGAATTCAAAGTTTTCATTTTCCTAGACTGGTTGCCAGCCAAGTCTATAAGACCCAGTCTTTCCTGCTATTTACCTATAGCTGGAAGAAGGATGGTTTCATAATTTTTCCAAGGGTATTTGCGTGTAACAAACTCTACTGGAATCCAAACTCTTCTCTCAGATTTCTCATTCCGAGGCGCATCTAAGACTTATAACTCTTTCTAATATTAATGGGAATTCTCTTTCAAACGTCGGTTGGTAGTGCGAAACTTTCTAGTTAGACGTGCAATCTATTGTTGCTGCTTTTGATGTCATTTTGATATTGTCTTCGTTTGCGATTGTGTTGCGCCAGTCTATAGCGCCTGATAAAAGCTTGTCTTTAAAATTTATAGTATTAATTTGTTTTTAAGACATTCTTAATTTATATTAAAATAAGTAAAATACTTCTGATTCATTTATTTTGCACTGAACACATTTTTGAAGTATTGTACTTTCACAAACATAGGCAAAGAGAAACTGTGAATAATAGACATTGGATGGAATGTCACTTGTAACGTTGGAATTGCCATGAGATTAACGTCTGTCTCTTTCTCTCTCTATTTCAGCCATATGCTTGGGAGACTGTGGCGGAGGAACGTGTATGCGACCTAATCAGTGTTTATGTCCTAACAGACAAATTGCACCTACATGTGGAGCGAGTGGTGAGTAAACTCGATTGAACAAATATCTTGACTAACTCTGGGCGATCAATCACTTCATGACAACACTCAAATTTATTTCTATACATTTTAAGAGATATTTAACAATACGGGACATCGATTTTTAACATAGCGGATAAATTTTAATCGAAAAGATCGCCAGTGGCCACTTAAGGATGGATTGACATATTTCGAGTATATAAAGTAATGCATCAATTTTTGCTGATGAAGATATAAACTATGCACTGAAATATTTTTTCAAAACTATGAATTTGCGTTAGAATAAAATTCACACAGAATCATGAAAAAACTCTCTCTCTCTCTCTCTCTCTCTGTGTCTCTGTCTCTCTCTGTGTCTCTTTTGTGATATTCCTTTACGTGCAAATACCCTTGAGAATATTATGAAATCGCCTCTCCTCCCCTGCTATGGGTTAATTAGTAAGACTTGCATTTCGGCATTAAATAACCCATGGAGGTTGATATCCCGCTAAACAAAAAAAAAAAAAAACATATCTTTTGGCATAAAATATTACTGAAGCACTTCTACATAAGTCTGATTCAAGTCCAATTGAAAATCTATGGCAAGGCTTGTAAGATCGAAATCTCCAGAGGGTCTCCAGAAATATTAATGACTAGCTTAAAAGCCGCCCTGCGTGCGGACTTTTAAGGAAAGAGTGTTAAACGTTCAAATGAATATTGCAAAAGGTCTGTGAAGGATTCAACTGGAAATCGGAGCAATGTATCAGAATATTTTCTTTTCTTTATATTCTAAATTGTATTTTTTTTTTTTTTTTTTCAATGTGTATTTTTTTCGTAATTGTTAGCATATTCCCTGCTACATTGTTATAACATTGCTATCTGACTGCACTGGTTATTTTTTATTTTATTTTTTTTTTTTTTTTTTTGTGTGTGTAAGATCAAATTGCTATTTACTGGAAATAACTATACAGTGCGGCAGAAACACATCCCATACGTACCTCTCAGAAATAGGCACTTCGACGATGCGTAATAGTTAGCAAGCTTGTCTCGCTAGATCAGTTACGACTGAATGAGTTCGAACCTTACTGGATGCCTCTTATTTCGGCATTGTCACATCTACCTTTTACGCTTAGTAAATCACGATAAATCCCAGAAATAAATCCCACATGATGGTAAGACATTGTTGGCAAAGCAGGCATCAAGCTAATATGATTCTGTCACTCTCTGTGTAAATACGTTGACAGCGATTTCTCATAAGCGCTGCCATTTTAGAGTTGATAGGATAATATGTACTACACTCTAAGCTAAATTACACACCAACCACACAACATACATCGCTAAACAGATCCCATTGTACGCTCGAGAATAGCAGTAAACTCTACTTCGATTATAACACAAACGGTAAGGAGGTAATAAGCACTGTAAATGTATTAAATATTATCAAAATATTTTTCCTATATATATATATATAATTTTCGATTCCCCCGTTGTATTCGACGTATGAGGGTCAAGCAGCTCAGTTCTTAGGAACCAACAGCCAGACACCAGCACATGCCATTTGATTATAGTGGTGAAGGCTTTGTGCAGAACCATTCACACTTTTTGAAGGGCCAAATACAGAGATCTGGTGCACTACGTGTCACAAGGCCTCCAAGCTACCCTACGCAGGTTTTGAATTCAGAGTTGTCCTTCTCCAAGACCAAGGGTATAGAACCCAGTCTGTCCTGCTAATTACCCATAGCTGGAGGGAGAAGAGGATTAATACCTTTCCCAAGAGTATTAGCACGTAAGAGTATGTAATGGATTCGACTCCGATTCCTCAATCCAAGCCGTTATCCATTACTCCACTCTCTCTCTCTCTCTCTCTATATATATATATATATATATATATATATATATATATATATATATATATATATAGAGAGAGAGAGAGAGAGAATCTGTAGGCACGCCATTTTTGTGTTTTACGAACTGGTAACTATTAAATAGTGTCATTTCAGAATTTCCTGAAAGTGTTTCAAATTAGAAGTACACAGGTCGAGTAAATGAGTGCATTGTCTAATGTGAAAGCAAAATTAGGCTACCCGGAAAACGATTGTTTGTCTCTGTATAATTCTCCTCTTCTTTCATCCGGAAACCAAATCAATTCCACGTGTTCTCTGTTCTATCACAAATGAATAAATTTTCTGTCAGTTTCCAGATGTTCTGTTCGTTGCCTGAACGGTGGAAATTGTAAAGGAACAAGGTGCATTTGCTCTTCAGGATACGGAGGCCCATTTTGTGGCACATGTAAGTCAGGCTGACTATGTCGCCTACCCTCACCGGCAAATTGACCAAACCGTCCATTCCAACTCATCCTGCACTCATTAGATGCCGTTATTACTCAGCATCTGTGTGTTTGTGTTTATTAACTCAACCACGTGACCCCCTCCAAAGTTTTGCCATAATCTATTCACAACTATCCTTAGCACTGATAAACCTGCATGTCGAGTGTGTTACTCATCCCATCTCACTTTCCTATCGTTTCCACCCCTTATTCATAATCTGCACCTTTTAGTCATCAGTGTGACATTTTTACTAATTTTTTTTTTTTTTTTTTTTTTTTTTTGCCTAGTGTTGAGTTTCAGTTAATTTATCACTACTTCCGTTTGCTATCATTGTGAATTTGATTTTCGTTTCCATTGTTATTAATACGGATTTTTTCCTGGTTTTACATTTTAAAAACCTGTATATATACATGTATATCATTTATAATCTTAGTTTGATATCACAAATGGAAATTTATGCTATTCACACGGCTCATGTACGTGACAGTAAATTCCCGAGTTTCTTTATCTACAGATCGCCGTCCTATAAATGGCTAGCCTGAGTAGATCGACATTCAGGCCCCTCACAAAGTTCTACATACGATATTTAAGCTATAATGGAATTTTTCCTATAAATCAGAGTTCCCGTTCATATCACATCTCATCATTTTCAACTAATCTACTGCTATCCACAATGTTAGAATTATTTGGAAGCAATAGCGATAAAAGAAAAGAAAAAAAGCTGAATTGGAAACGGAATGAAATCGACTGTCTAGACACATCGGACGCCAGAAATTTAAAATTTACATTTTAAAGTTTAGTGTCCCTACATCTTCAGCATTCCTCTCGATAGGTTAGCTGTTTTACTCGGTCCTACTGTCATAGATCACAGGGTTAATTTGACAATTACCTAGCAAAATATCTGGAGTCACGCTATAATTTAAAAGCACTTAGGTTTATAGCGTGCAAAGTATGTATATTCTGCAAGGTTCTGATATTAAATTCGATCTTAATTAGTGCTGCTCCGTCGGTGGGACCTAGAATATTTGGACAACCTTCTCTAGAAAGGAGCCACCTACCAAGTAAATGCTTACAGACGATCAATTTTTACTTGTCCGTAAACCAAGTAAATGCTTGTTGATACAAATCGTCATAAATTTATCGTCATAATTTAAATACATTTCCAATTCAAGAACTTGTTTTATCACGATGGTTTCGTTTTAAGAGATTATGTATCTATCTCTTAAAACATACCAGATAATTTATTATAACAAAATACTTAAAAATCTATTGTATAATTTTACATCTCTGCTAATGTCTACATATGACTCTATTTTATAACATTTTTTTTTTTTTAAAGCAACTTATGATTTTGACCAGTATGCAGGTTGCTTAATTTTTCTACAATCTTTGTTTTAATCAGTTCACTCAAGCAAGGCAATAAAGCCGCTAAGACATAAAGGGAGTGACCGTGTAAGAGAATAAGAAAAAGTAACATTTTTAAGGAAAATAGGAATAAAGAAAACAGTAGATAACGATTGGCATTGCATTTAATTTTTTATGATCAAAGTTTTTTGAAAAATATGAAACAGGGAGAGAAGCACTAAAGAAGAAACTGTTGGCATAGAACTTACGGCTGCCTCTAGCCATTTTAACTGTAAAATGATGAGACCTCGTTGCCAATCTAGTGCTGCACTTATTCATAAAGTCTAGGTACCAGAGCGGGAAATTCATCAGAACAATCGCCATGAAACTATTTATAGTAAAGGCACATGGGAGCTACATGACGGTGGGGGTTGGAGTGAATAGTATTCAAGTTGCTTAACTTTATGCTTAGGTATAATAATTAATAGTAAAGGAAGATATTTTATTATAGCTAAATTGTATAATTGGTAGAATTCTTGAATCTTATATATAAAGTACAGTGTGTTTGTGTGTGTCCAAGCAAGTCCTCTGCTCCCACTGTTCCGATTTCAATGATTCATAGTTCATTCAAAAGCCTTAGAAAAGTTAGGCGCAGGGAACGAATTTCATTGAGCTCAGATTCATGGTTTCCAGATTATCCAAGGTTTATACTATATATTAATATATTATGCTAGCCAATATTGTTGCTTTCATGGTTCAGGGGAGTAACTCTTATCCTTTTGTATCCAGAATTGCCTGTAGCTTAAAAGCCACCCTATCTGGTGATGTTTAAACTAGCCCCTGAGTAGAACTCTCGGTTTGGTCATCATCAGAATAGGGTGGTGCAGATGCTATAGTAGGCGATCTCCACGAGATCGCTAAAAAAAAAAAGAGAGTATAGCATGAGGAAAAAGACGCCAAACTTGACGAAAAAAAAATCTTATCGTCTAAATATTTGTTATTATTAAGAGGGAAGATCAAAGTATTTTTGGGGATATTTTTTTTTACATTTTTTAATAATTCCTAGCACGTCCGAAATTTTCGTTAAAAATCTTGTTTTTGTTTTTTTAATCAGCAAAATTGGCCATTTTTTTTTCCATTTTTTTATAAAAAAACTGGAAATCTCACTTTGAAATTCTTTTAAATATCAATTATCATTTTTTCAAAACTTATTTTAAGAAAATCAAAAATTATAATGTTTATTTAAAATATTTTGAACCAAGCTTAACTTAGCTTCTACGCCGAAAAGATGTAATTTGAAAATAAAACAAAGCAGGTCATAAACTTTCGCGTCACTTGATAGGTGATGAATGACATATTGACGGATTCCGTGAGGATAATTTGTTCTACGGAAGGAGAAAAGTGAAATAATTTACATTTAAGGGAACAAATTATTTACCTCGTTATTTTTAAGGAAAACTTTCAGCGCTCTATTTTTTGTACTTAGCTTTCACCTTACGTTTACGATGCTTTATGGAAAATATATTCTAAAGAAATTAAAATAAGACTGTTAAGAGTGAGATTAAATTTCATATTTCATAAGAAAGGTATCTAATTAATCTATAGGTACCTTTCTTATGAAATTTTATCATAAGTGTACATAAAATACTATAATCTTACGTATATTTATTACATTTTACTGTGTTATTTGTATTTCTATTCATTTTATTAATTTTGATTTTTCATTTATGGAAGAATCTCATAACTGAGATTAATATAAAAATAAGATCATAAATTTCATAAGATGATACTGATACTTGTAGGTAGCCTTCTCAGTTGAAATTGAAAAATCAAATTAACTTTTCCACACGTGTTTCGCAAAAGTAAAGGCCTTAACAGCGGAGAACAATGCTTAACCAGAATAACGCAACTTAATTTTATTCTGGTTGGTCTTCCGTAATTTATAATTACAGCCCGATTATAAACACAAAATTACATTTCTTAATTATTGCGTGTCTTCTGATTAGTCAAAATGATACAATTTACAACGCGCTAAAAAGATCTATCTCATAAGGACACTTAGGAAACCCGATGCGACTTTTAACTAATTTTATAATATTTTAACAACTTAAATGTAAAAAAATCTATTATAAATAAGAAATAACAAACAATTGTATTAAAAAATTCATTTTTCATCGAAAAAACTTTTTGCTTTCAGAAAATATTGTCCATATTCATAAAACAACTAAAAGCAAATAAAAGCATTTGAAATTAAATATCTTTGTTTTATTGAGTTTTGTATGTTACAATTCAGAGCTGATTTTCAGGTGAGGGGGGGGGGTCGAATTAAAAATTAAAAAAAACATGATTTGCATTCCTCAAAGCCTTGTGCTTTTAACTATTGTAATCATTAAACTAGACTCTATCGAATTTCTAGCTTTTTCATAAAATTAGTTATGGGGAGTAATAAATATAAAATAAATATTTCTGCCATGACTTTAATAAAAAAAAAAAATAAAAAAAAAAAACACATATTTATAATAATTTCGATCATTTGTGAATAGTTCCTGAAAATTTCATTAATATCTGCAAATTATTTTTATTTTTGCAAGATTTTTCAAATTAATGTGTGACATACCAAAAAAAACGTCCATGTTGTTTTACTAGTTACGGTGATACAAAGAGAAACAAGCCTTTTTTAATCAAAATTTAGAATGTTCTAAAAAGGAAAAATTTTTTAAAATAATTAAAAAAAAAAAAAAAAAAAAAAAAAAAAACTTTGGTCTTTCTTAACATAAGCATTTAGACGATAAAAGATGGCGTCTTTTTCATCAGGCTATGCTTTTTTTTTTTTTTTTTTTTTTTTTTTTTAAGCGATTTCGTGGAGGTACCAATTAGGTATCCTGATTTTTCATTGTCTCCTGTATAAATGATAGAATAGGTTTGGCGAGGACTTTACAATCATTTCCTATTAATGCCTTAGCAAGATTATTAAGACGAAATGTGAAATGGATATTAGGTTGGTGCAAAAAATAATGTCGTTTTTGACGTTAAAAAATACGTCAAAAACGACATTATTTTTGCACCAACCTAATATATTGACTGTTTGCCCTTATGTCTTATGACAAAATGTCAACTCCGATTTTAACTTCACGATTAAGTTCATTGTCTTTTTGGTCCCCCTTCCCTTCTCTACTTTTTGACAAAGGTTCTGGTTGGGGAGTGTCATATCCGTCACCAGACCTGAGGATGTAGTCTAAAAAGAAAACAATCATCTCCCTGATGACATTTTATTTGGCCTCTGTTTGAAAAGGAACTTACGTCAGCTTATAGGTCATTATCCACTTTGCTCATTATCCCCTGCACGTCCAATTTTGATGAAGGAACTAGTCGTCCACTAATTCCGCCTTTGATATTGTTGAATGTCGCTCTAATTGTGGGAAGAGTGCAAGCAGAAGTTCTCTCGACGACTACAACCACGAGGTGGACATTTTTAATTAATTAAAATGAAAACAAAATTATTTTCTTGTCTTGAGAAGGCTGCATTCAAAGAATTTTTATCCAGGAAGAAATTTTCCCAAGTGACAGTTTGTACCTTTTCGCAGACGCGTCTTCGACTTCAGCAATCTCTAATAAGGAGTCATTTCCACAAATAATAATTATCATTACTTAAACATCGTAGGTAATTAAAATTTAAAATTTACCATAAAGGGAGATAACTGCATATGCATTTATTCTCTCCAGGGCGCTTCGTGCTAATGTTCGACTTTGTAGCGTTATCAGACGAAGAAGCCAGAGATGATTAACTGACAAACATAACTTGCGTCATATCATTTGAATAAATTGTCAAATTTTTAGTTTAAAATTAAATTCTTGCATTCTACATAAATGTATAAACTATTTTAATTTATACATTGATATCACCGGATTTTTAAAAAAAAAAAAAATGCAACTTTACTTAGATTTGATTAAATACAATCTTAATCACTTTAAGCTGAGGTCAGCCGTTATCTATCCTACATATCCTCAAAATAGGCACCTCTTTTTCCTCATCGTATGCCCTTCCGGCAATCTCATTCAGTAACACGACCTTGGGCCTTATATTGTGTAAAAATTTAAAAAAAAAAAAAAAAAAAAAAAAAAAAAATTTACAACTGACATCATTTTGGCTTCAGTACCTAAACATAAACAAACACTAAGTTACTAAATACGTTATTTTATATTATACTAGCAAACTTCGCCCGCTCGCTAGCGCTTCGCAAAGTAAAATATAGTCACTACGTGAAATCTTTGAATAAAAAAAAAAATTAAATGAACATTTCATAAATTGGCTTGTTATAATTAAGTAAATTTTTCCAAATAGATGCCAACTTGTTGAAGGCCAAATAAAATGCAAATTTCAAACACTTTTCTGCACTATATAAGACGATATTCCTAAACAGAACTATTTTTGATATGAAAATCAAAACAATGCTCGAATAAAAGAATAGTAATAAAGGACAGTTAATTAATGAAAACTTTTTTAAAAATCACTATGCAAATTAGTTAAACCTTAAAAGTGATATTGACTAGAAGTAGATAGTAGAGAGATGACTTTTTAATCTCAGAATTTGTGGGAGAATTGAGCTACAATTTCGCATTCATTGATATAGATTCCATAATATAGGTTTTACTTTAGTTATTATGTTTCTCTAACTCTGTAAGTGTTGAATGTATAACTAATTGTAATTTCTATTTTTCTATATTAATTTTATCTCATAAATTGTTCCCGGTTTTGTCATCCATTAAATAATTGTTTGTACAGAAAATAAGGACCTACGTACATCAAATTGTCTTTAAGTGGCAGCAGAAGAATTATCGTTGAACTTTTAAAAGGTAAGCTTAAACATTAATCCAATACTTAAAGGCAGCGATCAATTTCCGGTTCTGTAGGTTATTGGTAATCCATAATAGTAATATTTACCCGGTCTCACTTACTGAGATAAGGGGCTAGCTTTTACGCGACATGGATAAGAAAAATGTGCTGTGCCGAGAAAATCGGCATTTTGTTTATTGGATTTTTTTAATAGCATTTAAGCTTAACTTTATATCAAGGTCAAATAAGAAAATGTCGAAGATTGTATTATGCAATTACACAAGTGGGAGGTTTTTGTTTTTTGTTTTTTTTCTATTAAGAAAATAACTAAAAGATTTTAGCTTTTTTTCTTGGATTTGAGTAGTGAAGATTTACCGAATAAAAACGAGAGTACTAAACTGCTATGTGATATCCTCCTGTATGGCAGTGAATACTGGAAGATCTCAAAGATGAAGAGGAGGCTTGAAACAGCAGAAAATGTGCCACCTGTCAATTTAACAAACTCAGAATCTCATGGCTTTTATCTATTTTGAGCAGCCACTATTCCACTTAATATATATGACGCGTTCACGTTCGAGGAGGAGCGTATTCAACATTTGATAATTTTTCGGTAATTTTGATCAATATTTCTTTTCATGGTTAACCGTAAGGAATTGTAAATCTAGGACCTATCTTACACTTAAAAAAATAAGTAAAATAATAACAATAATATTTAAGAATTTATTACAGCAAATATCAAGTTTTACGGAAACATTGCTGACAATTATGTATATACTTACGTAAATAAAAAATATAAATCTTGATGCGATATTCGATATGTTATTTTTAATTTTCTCTGTATTTTAGAAGACTTTGGCTGCAATGCTAAGTTTCCTAAGTTGAACAAACTGTAGCTATTTCCTTTACGCTTTGTTACTCCTCTTTGCCATTGTTCTTTTTAGATCGCTTTCTTCCAGTCATTTTGAAGGGCAATAGCGAAATTCTGAAAGTTAAAATGATTTTATCCCACTTCAAATATAAAGCCTGTAACAGAGACTATTTTAAATGAATACAAGACCAAAACTAAAATGCTTTTGACAAAAGAATCTTAATGATTTCATTATAATTATGTAACAATAATGTAATGATATTCCGTCGACAAATCTACAGTTTGATTGTTACCAAATCTCATTGTATGGTTACGAACTATAAACCTAAATTGAGTTTGAAATATTGTGTAATAATCGGCTCTAATTTTTTGTAAAATACTTGGATATGATATAATGAATAATTTGCAGTAAAAAGAAAAAGCAATTTTTTTCATTTTCTTTTTTTTTTTTTTTTTTTTTTTGTCGAATACGCCCCTCCTCCGACGAACCCGTGATATCTACATTAGGGGTGTGATTCTTTTTATTGTCCTTCCTCACAAAACAAACTCTAAAAGTTACTGACCGACAGATTTATTAGCAATTCCACCGAGATGAACAGATAACACTAATTAACAAAAACATTTGAAATGTCGAAACACTAAACATCTTTTTTTAGCTAATTTGAAGGTTCTGAATCTGAAAATGACCTTACTTTTTCTTGGTTAGCTAACGTTTTTGCTGTACAGAAATGCATCATATTTTTTTTTTTTTTTTTTTTTGGTGGGGGGGAAGCATTTTCTTTCATTTGTTTTCTATATACATGATATTGACCTATGGCAATATATCTCAAAATAAAATCGTAGAAACCTCTCAATTCGTATTTAAACCAACAAATATTGGTTTGCTTAACGAGAAATACTGTTTTTTGCAATAACAATCATACCCTAAGTCTTTAAAAATAGCAAGATTGAATATACGAAGACCATTAAATATTTTCATCAAATCATTTGATAAACTAACAGCAGAAATAAAACCTTCATGAACGTATGAAGTATGGTAAACTTTTTTTCTTGATTGTCATGTTCAATGTTAAGTCCTTTTTGATGCTCCAGCAGTATCATGTACAATGGAATAGGTGCATTCAATTGGGATGTCGTTAGGAGTTTCTTTCGAACTGTGAAAACAAAATGTTCTCAATGTGCTTAATTTCCTTCCGTAGAGAATATATGAATATCAGATTTTAGGGTATCATTTTTTTTTTTTTTTTTTTTTTTGGTAACACCTTAATTATCAGGTTTACTAAAGTGTATTACTGATAAAATTATCTGTTAATTTGAATTTTGGCGATAAATTGGAAGAATTCGGTAGTTCTATTTCAAAATTTTTGACTCGAAAACACTTATAAAAATAGTTTATTTCAGGTGATTGACATAAATTGCTAGGCCTACCTGAAAATTGATGGATTTCTAAAAACTTTTATTAACTAAATTTTGCGATCAGTCAAAATCGTAAATTGATCATTTTTTTTCCAAAAATGAGCAATCTCAGTACACCAAAAATGGTAGCTGACCATGAATAACTAAGGTTAGCACAATCAAATTAGCTAAAAAAAATATTTTATTTCTTGGCACCCAAAATAGCGTTGTTGACCAGTATAATCAAAGAGTGGCTAATTGAATTACAAAATGGGAGTATTCTTAAGCTGTTATGCGTTTTTTGTTTTGTTTTTTCGGAAACGTTCTTCGGCCTAATAGGCGTTTTATCGATAAAGACACACACACACATATATATATATATATATATATATATATATATATATTCATATACGTTTCATTAAATAATATAGACAAGTGTTGTCTATCTATTTTATGTAAATTTTTTCGTAACGTCTGTCTTGTCCGTATATTGTTTAATATGTTGTAATTGACATCTTTGATAATGGCTTAAGTCGTAAGCTTAGATTGTATTAAATAAAAATATAGATCAATATTGTGAATTTCTTTCTTCGTTCAACGATCATGTCATCAAACTTATCAGACGTTACGAAAAAAATTTATTAGGTTGGTGCAAAAATAACGTCGTTTTCTCACATATGTTACTATGTGAGAAAATGACATTATTTTTGCACCAACCTAATATCTAAAATAGACAACACTTGTCTATAATATTTAATGAAACGTGTATGAATGGAAAGGTGTTGCCTAAATACACACACTATATATATATATATATATATATATATATATGAGAAAGAGAGAAAACAAATGTAGGTTAGTTTTCTATGGAAAATGCTAAAGATACATGGAAACCCAGTTTTAAATTTAAATTTTGCTATCCACTCTATCTAGCCGATGCCATTTAACTTTTTATCGATTTATTTCTATCTGTTTTTAATTATCCAACTTTGTGGCAGCGCCAATTCTGTGGGGAAAAGAGATCTGATCCTGGACGTAAATTTCAAAATTATTTCCCTTTCAATTCAGTTTTAGCTTTTAATAAATTAGAGAATGTAGTTGTAATTAAGATTAAGTCAAAATTATGGTTAGGCTTATTTACAATGAATGACTAACACATTGTATTTTTGTGTTCATGTAATCTTCTATTTGAATTTCTAGATGTTTCATCTATGTATTTTGGGAGACATTTTTTGCAAGCTATTTAATGTAAAATTATAATTATTTTCCCCCATATATAATTGGAATATAAATTACTTTTCTTCATCCTAAATCTCAAATATTTTCTTTGGAATTTCCATGGATTAAAATTTAGAAATTCATTTAAAATGCAGACCCAAATCTATCATGTCCGACCGCATGGACATCCCGATAGTTCCTAACTAATAGTTTGATTTTTCTTATTCAAGTTTTCAACAATATCATTCATGGGGAGATTTTAAAAAAATGAACCTGTGTTTGAAAGTGATTTTATTCAGGCGAATGTTTTTAAAAAAAATACGAGAATAATGTTTTCAGAGATAGACTGAGACTTTTTGCTAAAATGAACAATACACATGACTTTTGTTAAAAGTCTCTTGGATAATTTGAACTAATAGAAGTTCGCGCTTTTAATAATTAAAATGTTTAACGTAATTCAGATTTCTTTCCAATAATTTCGTTTATGTATTGATAAGCAGCATGTGTTTCACGCCACTTCCTTTAACAATATTGTGAACGTCTGTACACAACACAAATCCCAACAGTTAAAATCTCTATAAATTTACAGGTTAACAGTAATACATCTTTCTAGCACTATGTGGTGAGTGATTATGCTTATATTCAACTTACGAGAAAAATAAATAAAAATATTTTATTCTATTTTCATTTCATTATATTTATGATTGGATAGAAAGAAGCGCTTTTGTTGGCTATCAATCCTCGTTTAATGAATTGTTCCAATAGTTGACACCACGGAGGGTAGATAGGAGGTATACATACACACACACACACACACACACACATATATATATATATATATATATATATATATATAGTGAGAGGGGGGGGCGGGAAGTTGTCTGAAAAGTAACAAAAGTGGCTATGCTGTGGAAGTTATGAGCGAAAGCGGGATAAGTGGATTGTTATCATCAAACATATCTTGGGAGGATATAAATGTAACCTTAGCTTTCTGCAACTATTGCATTTTTTTTTTCATATGCGATAGTTGTGGCAGTACAAATTGTGACTTTCACCTCGACAATACACCTGCTCACAACGTCTTGGGCATCTGGCAGTTCCTGGCAAAGAACATCGCCGTATTGGAACAACCTCCCTATTCATCTGATCTTGCTCCGTGTGACTTTTTTTTTTTATCCAAACTCAAGTGGATCATCAAGGGGACCCTTTTTAAAGGTGTGGATGCCAACAAGAGGGCCGTCACGACGGAGATCAGGAGCACCCAAGAAGAATTCTTCCAGAAGTGCATACAAGCGTGGCAGAGAAGGATGGAGAAGTACAATAGACTCGATGGGGATTACTTTGAAGAAACCATGTAATTTGTTTGGAACTGAAATAAAGTGACACCAATCCCATTACTTTTCCGACAGAACTATGTGTGTAGGTATGTATGTGTGTGTGTGTGTGTGTGTGTGTGTGTGTGTGTGTGTGTGTGTGTGTGTGTGTGTGTGTGTGTGTGTGTATGTCTGTGGGATATTTATGAGCAAAGATGTTCGATATCAGGGATAGAACGTATAAATATAAAAGTATATACTGGGTTCGACACAGAGCGGCGACAGTCTGTTCCATGCTCTTCACACCAGAAGATTCTGTTCAAGCGTGAAACCGACTGTTACCACTCAGTGTCCACTTGCATATAACTACTGAGACGATATTTCTCAAGAAAAAATTGTTACCGCAAATACACGATACTTAACTAAAAGTGGCTTATAAAGTTGGTGTGAAAAAACCTCGACTCTTCAACAAGGATAAAGATATTCAGTCAGTTGTGTGCCATGCATGATACACGCGTAGGCGATCATATATCTTTCGATACACGACTGATGAGGCAGATTTTTCCCGCAGTAGGTTGCCATTTCTTTCTGCAGTAGACCAGTTGCCATCCAAGTCAATTTCCGGTTTATTCTGCTATTTACCCATAGCAAGGGAGAGAAGATGAGGATTCATAGCGTTCCCGAGGATATTAGCATGTAAGTGGATGTAATGGATTCAACTGGAATTCGAACTCGGCTCTCCGATTACTCAATCCGTGCCGCTATTCATTACTCCGCCATATTACAAAGGTATTACACTTCTAATAAAACAGAATTCTGATGACTAAGTATTTGGTTAGATTTTGAGAAGTCGGTCGAGCCAAGATCTGTTCAACTCTTATGCATTATTTAATAAAACTTTATTGTGTCTAATTAACCCAGTAATGTAGTCTTTTTTTAATTTAATTATTTATGATTAAAAATAAACTATAATTCAAAACCGTTAATCATAATTCATAATGGCTTCCTTTACAGGAGGCATTAACGGGTTAATATAGTAACTGACGTCAGCTACTTGTGTTTGTTGTTTTGTTTTCAAAATTTTTCCTTAACAAATTTCTAGTTGTTTGATTTGAAATCTGACATGTATTTTTGGTTATCATCTAACAATTCTTTTACCTAACAATATCTGCTCACAGCCGCAAAGGTTTCAATACAATCTAAGTTGTGACTGTTTATTAAACTTAATCATATTTCTTACTATAGAATGCGCAATTTTACAATTTTAATTGTGCTTTTATTAAGCTGAGTCAGATTTTTTTTTTTTTAACTTTATTCTTCAAAAAATAAATTCCAATTACATTTTATTCAATTATATATTTACCATGATTTGCAATATTTCAAGCTCCTGAATCTGGTTTTCATTAGAGAATGTATTTTTTTCATGAAAATGATCACAAAAAGTAATAATCGTTTGGTGCAAAGTCAGGTGAATATAGCGGGTCAGAAAGCACAGACCAACCGAGTTCCAACATTTTTCTTTTCTTCTTGCTGTATGCGGCCTTTCGTGATTAATATTGTCCTATGATAACCCAGTTCTCATCACTAGTTACCATATTTTTAAAAGATTGTTATATTCATTATTACGACGAGTTCTCAAAAACGGAAAAAACTTTGGACTCGACCTAGTATATCACGAAGGCCATAGTTTCGGAAAGACGTTTTGGTTGAAATAAATGCTATCCACAAACATTTTTCAGCAGACGATCCCAGACTGAAAAATAAAATACTGATGAGATGGAAGAAAACCTGTTTTCTCTGAATATAAAGTATATTCAGGCTTACAGGTATGTTAAAATAAGTAAATAATAATTTTATTAGCTGTGGTTATCACTATGGATAATGAAAAAAATTAGACAAAAAGTCTGAAAATTAAAGCTTTTGTGAGTGCGTTCAAATAGTGCGTAAAGTTGTGACATTAAATAAATGCGGTTTTATCACCTGATTCTACCAGTATGTTTTATATCTCATCCAACTTTGGTTCTTGCTTGACGGGAACAACTATTTTGCATACGGAGGTTAAAAAATAACTTTATTTTCAATCTTGAGATTTTTGTATATAAACGATTGTCTTGTTGGTTTTAATAATTGTTTAGTTTTTAAAATAAAGCTATTTTCTGCTTTGAAAGTGGTAACTACCTAAGCAATTCGATCAGTACGCCCTGAAGATTCATTTCAGTGAAATCTAGGTAGGTATTTTCTGGCTCACTAGAATATTTTATACTCTGCTCTACTGACTGTATTGAGCACTTTACGTTTTTTTCTTATTTTAGTCGACTGTTTTTCTTGTTTATTTTTCTTTTGGCTTAACATTACGGCGTTAGATTTTTTTTCGACCTACTCCGATGTTTCTATTTTTTTCTTTTCCAAATTTTTCCCCAGATACCAGTTTGTTTAGATATATTTTTATTTGCAAATTGTACTATCCGGGGTTTTTTTTATATACCAGTCGAGTATAGGTATAAACATAAACATAACACGCACACACACACACACATATATATATATATATATATATATATATACATACACACATAAAAAAAATAGCAAAACTTCAAACTTTTTAAATACGACTATTTTGCTAATACCAGTTTAAGACACCTGAAACTCTTAAAAAAAAAAAAAAAAAAAAATCAAACCCTGAAGTTCATCGTAACAAAAGAAAAAAAAATGCTGTGTGAGCATAATGCCGGGTAAGAAATAATGCCTGCATTGCCAGAAATATCAGATAGTTTTAAATATGTTTTTTTCTTTCCTTCAGCAACGTGTAACAGTGTGTGCCAAAATGGAGGTCGCTGTATCGGTCCAAATCGCTGTGCTTGTACATACGGCTTTGGTGGTGCTTCTTGTGAGAATGGTAAGTTTCGTTTTCAGTTTCGTTTTGAAAATTTTTCTCCGATTTTAAAGAACTTTTATTATTTTTGCAACGTTTTCACCCTTGAGATGTGTACTAAGTTGCTTCGTTATGTTCAAGAATAACTCAAGAATTCTCATCGGATCTTATTCCAGTCTAAATTACAATCAACTCTCGTAACCTAACTGTTGCATGTTCATTTAATTTCTTGACTTCACTACACTTCGCTAGAAACTTCGCAATTAAGACAATTTCCATTAACTCGTTAATGTCCATGTCCCATTTTTGGTAGGGTAGTCATTAATATTATTCTAATTATACAGCATTTTTATTTTTTATTTTAATAACTTTTAAAGACGTGTATTAACTCTGTTTTTTGCTTCGTTATACCGCTGTAGCCTGGCTGTGTTGGCTTGTTTCGGGGAAGGGGAAATGGCAAATTGCTGTTTTATGGACATAAAGAATCTTATTGCAATTTCTTATGGCGTCGCCATTCTGGTCACGATCGGATATTCTGCAGTATAGACTAAGCTAAACGACAAACTCTCAACACAGTATAATAAAAAAAAAATACGCTACAAATCTCTACAGAAGGATAGATTATAACACAAATACTAGGGAACGACATTTCACGATGTCTTACGAAATTTATATTGCCTGCTGTCGACGTATATTTTCAAGGCACTGGTCGTCTTTTCAAACATCCAGTGTCGTTATAATGTCTGAATATTTTTCCACCGTTACTTTTGCTTATATCTTAATCTGTATTGTATATTTGGAAATACGTATTTTTCTTGCTATGGGTAAATAAGACAGACTGGGTCCTATAGCCTTCAGTGGCAACAAAACTAGGAAAAGATCAACTTTGAATTCAAAACATCAACTACGGGTTAAATAGCCTCACTGACCCGAAATTAGCCAAGCGTGGTGAGTACGACGACACCCCTAAAGACCTGGTCAATGGAGGTGTGTCCTCCAACAGAAATGAGAAGGCTCTAAATTTTGATTTAATTTTCTATCAAAAGCACCGAAAGTGTATTAAATATATTTTGCGGGTTTACAAACATTTCATTCACACGTGCGTGTGTGTGTGTGTATATATATATATATATATATATATATCTCCCGGTATATAGGCTGGGGTTGAATAAGACTGGCGAAGTAGGTCTGTTCGCCACATGAGGTAATTTTGGATTTTTTATGTGCTAATTTATTTGCTCTGTAATAATACATTTAGCTCTTTTTTAATATTCTATATTACTAGGATCCACTTAGATTATATACCAAGGGATGTTTCCTTTTGCTATAATACAGTGTAACCCAGATATAAGAGAGTTGTCGGGACCGGAGAAGTCTCTTGTATCCGGGTTTCTCTTATATCCGGGTTTGGTGTATTTTGTTTAGGTAAGTATGGCTCTAATTTGGGACCAGAGAAAATCTCATATCCGAGTCACACTGTATATATAAACTAGACTCGATATAGCGTCGCTACTCACTCGGTTCCGCAGCGATACTCCTCCAAGTATTCAGATAACCTCGGAACAGTGCCCCAAGAGCCACGACTGCTTTTTGGCTCTTAAGACGCTCCATCGCAGAACATTAGCTGGGTCTAGCAAGGATGTACAAGTGATTATTTGGGTGAATTTAGGCTAATCGTATAATACTTCATCGAGCCTAGAATAATCCTCAACAGAATGCAGAAAGCAATTGATGGATTTGAAACCGACAATATTATCAACTAAACGTTGTTTTAGTAATGATAATAAAATACATCCGGCAGTAAAGCCTCTGATCGGAAGATTAACGGTTTTGAGGGGCGTGGAAAGCACCTGTTAACTGCTGTTTTTCCCAGATCTACACTGACCTGGGGTGGTGGTATCTGTTAGGGTCCAAGCTATGATCAAATAGTTAACGCCTAAACAAAACGCATTACACTTTTTTATAATAAAATGAGCAATAATGACAATGAATGCAACATTAAAATAATTACATTTTTATAGTAAAATTACCAAAAATACATTTTATGATCTACAACTTGTATATCGATGAAACCTGATCTACAAACTGATTAAGTGACTTAAAACAGTCCCTTTTTATGGTAAAAATTGGCAGAATTGTACATCTTCATTGTAAAACAAAAATAAAAAAACACACACAAAAGGATGCATAATGCTTGGGCATTGCTCTCTGTTAGGGAATGCGGCTGGAGTCTTAAAAGTTCTGTTTTTAGAAAATGTTTTAAACTTTATATTTTATGTCTTGTTACACATTTTATACAGTATTTTAAATGGTTGTATCGATCAATGCGTAATTAAAATCTGTTATTTTACGTATGAAAAAACTTACACTAAGTGTATGGTCACCAATACTATTTTTTGCAAAATGTTTTTAAAAGGGTCTGAAATGTTTCTAAAGTGTCTATAATAAAATTTTAAGGCATATGGGATTTTAACAATCAAAATAGGTACTTATAAGCCTTTTTTTGGTGGGGGATACAAGTATTCGCAGATTCTAACTATTAGCGGCCGGTTTTGGTGTCTAACCTCCGCGAATACGGGGGGACTCGCTGTAATCCATTGGGGTTGATATACCGTAAAATACAGCAAATAAATCTAAACATTATTTCAGTGGATAAACGTGTTTGAGTCGACATTTTGGTTAGTCGTTTTTTTTTTGTTTTTATTTTAAGCTAAATCTATATCTGCTCGTATTAGGTTTTTTTTTTTATTTTTTTATTTTATTTTTTTTTTTTAGGCAATTTATACATTTCAATCCAACTTTATTTCTTACTAGCCTAGATACCGCCCTTCCGGCGGACTTTAGGCTAAATCCTGCGGAGGAATTTTGGGCCTTCGGTCTTTTAACTTCAATGTCCTATGTACGTAAAAGTTATAAGAATTTATAAATAATAAAATTATTTTATCTTTATTCGACATCTTAGTTCGGCATAATCTTTGTTCGTATACGCAAACGAACCCCCGTAGTTTGCTTACGTTTATTTTTACGCGTAATTTTTATTTTCTTTTGAAAACACCATTCTTTATGATCCCTTCATATAAAGTCACTCTTAAAAGACAAAGGAATTCAAACTATGTAATATTTCGAATACGTCACAGTTCACGTACTAAAGAGAAAAAAAAGAAAAACATGAGCAACATATCGTGTCCCATTTAAGTTTTAATTACGTTTTAATTAGACGATATTAATTGCGATTGCGACGAAATTATGGTTAAAGCTTTAATAAAGAATTTGTTTAACTTTTTACTCTGTTCGATATTTAACTTTTTAAATGAGTTTAATTTTCAATCACGTGTAACTATAGTAGTTACTTTAGATTGTTTATGATTTACCGAATCTCGAAAAACGGACGGACAGACAGGTACACCGCGCTTTATTTATATAGAAGATTATTATAGTAAACTCATATCATTATCGTCGATCAGACATTGTTTTCTCCAGTCGCGATGAATGATTGCTCTCTCAGAGAGCTTCCATGCTTTGAAACGTCTACTAGGAATTATTCACTTCATATCTCAACTGGAGTTCATATATACGACCCATTGGAAAATGGTCAGTTCATTCTCTCTCCCCAGGATGTACCTGACATGCTTTGGTCGAATCTAACAAGAGCCAGATCAAACCAAAAAAAAACAACAAAAAAAAAAAACGGAATATTGGTGCCGTATCTGCAATGAAGCTGCTCAATTTCACTTACCCGCTTTAATAATTAAAAATATTCCAATCTCGGGAGGGATTGACATATTTTCCACTCTGTAATTTATTTCTCACAGACTCAGTCACAGGCCCTTCTCTATTGCTATTTTCATTAAAAGTTGTGTTTCTATGGACTCGAGTCTTTAGTACTACTAGTTCCGACCATTACAGCTAGGACACGCCATACTACTAACACGGAGTTGAATCATTTGTTCCTTATTCTTAGAAAGCCTTTCCACCAAGAACCGCTACTTTATGGAATATACTCCTTCGTGGATGCTATCCTGGCCACTGCAATCTTAACTCTTTTCAAGTCGAGGATCTATCGTTATCTATCTATCGTTATAATCTTCACTTTCTACGAATTCCTTTTTCGACGATAAACTACATCTGGCAGTAAAACCTCTGAGTGGGAAATTGTATGTTTTCAGGAATGTGGAACCACCTCTTAATTATTGCTGTTCCTAGGTCCACCCTGATCCGGGGTGGTAGCACCTGTTAGGGTCCTAGCTATGGGCAAATAGTGAACCCCCAAATAAAAACAAAACACAATGAAAGTATAAAAATCCCAGCAATAGCTTTTTTTATAGAAGAAAAAAAAAATCCCAGCAATAGCTTTTTTTTATAGAAGAAAAAAAAAATCCCAGCAATAGCTTTTTTTTTATAGAAGGAAAAAAAAAATCCCAGCAATAGCTTTTTTTTATAGAAGAAAAAAAAAATCCCAGCAATAGCTTTTTTTTTATAGAAGAAAAAAAAAATCCCAGCAATAGCTTTTTTTTTATAGAAGAAAAAAAAAATCCCAGCAATAGCTTTTTTTTATAGAAGAAGAAAAAAATCCTAGCAATAGCTTTTTTTTATAGGAGAAAAAAAAAAATCCTAGCAATAGCTTTTTTTTATAGAAGAAAAAAAAAAATCCTAGCAATAGCTTTTTTTTATAGGAGAAAAAAAAAAATCCTAGCAATAGCTTTTTTTTATAGAAGAAAAAAAAAAATCCTAGCAATAGCTTTTTTTTATAGAAGAAAAAAAAAAAATCCTAGCAATAGCTTTTTTTTATAGAAGAAAAAAAAAAATCCTAGCAATAGCTTTTTTTTATAGAAGAAAAAAAAAATCCTAGCAATAGCTTTTTTTTATAGAAGAAAAAAAAAATCCTAGCAATAGCTTTTTTTTATAGAAGAAAAAAAAAAATCCTAGCAATAGCTTTTTTTTATAGAAGAAAAAAAAAAATCCTAGCAATAGCTTTTTTTTATAGAAGAAAAAAAAAATCCTAGCAATAGCTTTTTTTTATAGAAGAAAAAAAAAATCCTAGCAATAGCTTTTTTTTTATAGAAGAAAAAAAAAAAATCCTAGCAATAGCTTTTTTTTATAGAAGAAAAAAAAAATCCTAGCAATAGCTTTTTTTTTATAGAAGAAAAAAAAAATCCCAGCAATAGCTTTTTTTTATAGAAGAAAAAAAAATCCAAGCAATAGCTTTTTTTATAGAAGAAAAAAATATCCCAGCAATAGCTTTATGTATAAAAAATTGCGAACAATACCTATTTATAGTAGAATGACCAACAATACATTTTATCTGTAGTTGAGGCCATACAATTGTCTTCAAAATAGTTAGGTTTCGGCATTAAATAATCAGTGGAGATTGAAAAGCCGCTAAATAAAATCAGCCTAGCAGCCAATCGACTTCCTCTTTCACTCATATTACAGCTCATTCATGTTAACCATTTTAACAGTAATCCTCTATCTTCAGTAGCGCGCTTCCTAGCCTTGCACTGGACAAATATTAGCATAAAGACAAAGTCAGTTGACAAAAGAAAACTAATCTAAAATTAAAACAGAAAATATTTTTGGGGACATGTCGCAACTTAAATTTAAAAAACATTTTAAAATTGATTCACCCTTAAGTTAGAAGTAAAACGTAAATACATTATCTGCTAAAATCAACTTGCAGGGTTAATTTTTTTTTTTTTTTTTTTTTTTTCTGGTTTTATAGATTTGCGAACAGGGCCGTGTTTTACGCAAGTTTCCAACTCACAGTGCAAAGGTCAGCTGACCGGTGTTGTATGTACTAAGGCTCTTTGCTGTGCTACCATTGGAAAAGCGTGGGGTAATCCTTGTGAACAGTGTCTCCATCAACCTTATCCTTGTCGCCGAGGATATATACTCAACCCACAAGCCAATTCTTGCCAAGGTAAGTAATCAACCTTTTCAGGTTTCACTGGTATCTTGAACGGCGTCTTTAAATTTACGTGCTTGCTTGATTTTGATGTCCCTGGTACGTTGCTCGTTCATTGGACAATTTCTTCCTCGGCTGTAAAACAAAAAAAAAAATATCCCGAGTCATCGATAGTCCTTTCTTCTTGCTTTCTTTTACTACATCGTGTAATAATACTTTCCGTTTTCTTTCTGACTTTGCCTTAAATACAAATACACGACGGATAAAATAATATAACCGCCATTGTTATTCTTCCCTCCTATGTGCTGTATCTATCCCTTCATAACGTGAGAAATCATAGCTCTCCACAACCTCCTCATCTTGCGTCTAGCATGAAACCCCTTGTCGCCTCGCTCTTAGGCTATATTTGTCATTTTAGTATTCCTTCCAGTCCCTGTTCTGACATCTCTTTAAACAAACTCGTTAGATAGGTAACTTAACGGTTCTTTTAATGTCCCTATGAATGTCCAATTCTCCAGGCACGCCTTCCTTATTGCGTTCCAGAGATTTCAGCTGTCTCTAAGAACGGGTGTCCGTTTTTGTTTCCTTTTTCCTTAAAAACTCCGTCTTCCTTATATGCCCTGTCTGTGGTTTTCCCAGCATTCTTCTGCAGAACCCTATCACAGTTGTTTCAAGTCTCATCTTCATCTGTGAGGAAATTGTCCAACACTATCACAGGAAGGATTCCTATTACGTAGCAGTTCAACATTCTTTTCGTTGTTTTTAACAACTTTGTTTAGCTTTTGGGATGCATCTTTGGTTATTCCAAATAGCCTTCGTATTCCGGTGCTTCAGTTTCTGTCCTCTGTTATTAGGTTGGTGCAAAAATAATGTCGTTTTCTCACATATGTTACTATGTGAGAAAACCACATTATTTTTGCACCTACCTAATAAAACCTTTCCCAGATATTTAAACTTCTGTACCTTCTTGGTGTTGAAATCTCCAAATTGTATTTTGCATCCTGGATTTTTTTTTTCTCTCGCTGACAACCAACCATGCAGTATCTTGTTACACTTGGTGTTTAGTGATTTCTTCTCCATTTCCTTTACTACATTGTCTAAGAGGTCTTGTAGTTTTCCTTCTGTCTGCTATCAACACTATCGTCTGTGTGTCTTATATAGTTAAGATTGCGTCACCGATAATAAAACCCTGGCAAAGTCTCCATCTCTTTTGTGATAGCCTCGCTGTAATACCCTTCTCTTACACCCCTTTCTATTTTTTGCATACCAACTCTGTTTCCACTCATATGCAGGCGTTTTTCTTTATTGGATCTTTCCCAAATAAAGATTTCCAACAGCTTTAGCAGATTTGTGTCTTACCTTCTCTAATGCAAATTTATAAAACATAAGTCTGAATCTTCCTTCTTTTGTAATGCACCCCCACACCCTATATCATTCGCGTCATAAATATAACATTTATTGTTCCAGTGTCCTTGACAAAACCGCACTGTTCTATTTTCGGTGAAATTCTGCTCGATGCTATGTTTATCAGAATTCGGATGATAAGTTTCGTTATGTAGCTCGTTTGGATGATTGCCGGATGGAGCTCGCAGTCATCTACGAAGATGGAGCTACAAAGGTCTTCTCGTATATCACCACTGAAGCATAATTATTTCTGTGATACTGTCGATGCAGAAATCGCATTTCAATTATAATTCCATCTGGCTGGTCTTGCTGCATTGTTCCTGTACATTTTGTTTATTACCGATCTTCTTTCAGATTTTAATATTCCTTATTTAACATTGAAGTCAACACTCAGTGGCGACAGGCTGTTTCATGCTAGGCGCAATCGACAGGTGATAGCTTGTCGTTCCTGCGTGTTGACTTCAATGTTCGCTTTTATATTTACATACATTCCCTCTCTCTGATATTGAGCACTTTATCCCATAAATATAGCACGCCTTAAAACTATATTTCTGTACTTATATATATGTTTGCATTTGTTCTTAATTTTCGTGTTCTCTACTCTGGCATTAAACTGAACAAATCAGACGTCCTTAAATTATCTCATTTAGGTTCAGTGAGTGATCAAGCGAAGATGTGAATGAAGAAGTTGAACATCAGAGATCATGTTGTAGTGCGGTCATTATTCTTCTGGAAAAGAACATGGTCATCGTGTTGCAGAAATAGCAACAGAAAAGCTTGAACGATTCTCTATAATTTCATGACGGTGTTCACCTATCCCTTTCCCAAAAGCAAATGAGTTTTAACTTATGATGCCCCCACACGATGAAGCCAGATTTTAGGCCCCTATGCAACGTGGGCTAATACAGTCTGGAAAATGTCACTCGCTAATTCCACATTGCACATGCAAACTATAACTTGCATAAAGGTATTAGGTTGGTGCAAAAAAATAATGACGTAATAATGTCGTTTTCTGACGTTAAAAAATACGTCAAAAAACGACATTATTACGTCATTATTTTTGCACCGACCTAATAAAACATGTTCTGGTCACTGAACACTACAGAACGTCATCCAGTAGCCTGGTTGTGGCACCACTGTAGAGGTACACGAAAATATCATGGACCATGTAGATATCTAGTTCGAGATAAGCGCGATCATAGTCCTACTGCGGTCACACTCGTTAGCTGTGTAATTGATGCTTAGCAGTCTAACACTGTTGTAGAATTAGTTTAGGCTGTGCGAGTAGTGTGACTGATATCTGAGCGGAAAGTGGGATCGACGAGCCAATTTAAAATTGTGGTGAATGCCGTTGGTGAAGGTAGGATTCCCTCTCTTCTCACTCTCGCTATTGGTTAAATAGCAAGACAGACTCGGTCTTTATGGTGGCAATCATTCTTAAGAGATGGAAAAATTTGAAGAAAGCAACAAGAAGCTACTCTATCTTTTCCAAGAATGCATGAAAATTCGTAGATAAAGAAAAGGCATCTGTGGAGTGCCATGATCACCTCGTTCTGAACGGACATTGTATTTTAAAAATAAATCTAGTGATGAAAGGCTATACTGTGGGAAGGGGAATGATTTTCAAGAGCGTTAGAAATTGCGTAAGCCGGCTCAGTCTGCATTCGAACCCAAAAATCTGAATTCCAAACCGTAGAGTAGGCAACAGGAAATCATTCTACTGTCTTTCCCAAGAAGTCACGGTAATTCGGAAATATTGAAGAAAAAGAAGCTGTGGAGAATCATGTCTACGTCCTGAAGGGTTAACATATTAAAAGATATTTTTTTTTATTTTTGTATATCTCTCAATGTCCCAGCATTAAAAAAAATTATCTTTTTAAAAAAAAAAAAAAAAAAAAAAAAAATGCAGCCCTCAACCGGATTTACAGTGGATTTTAATTCTTCTTTTTTTTTTTTTTTTTACTATTTCAGATGTGGACGAATGCAAAGCGATTCCTGGTTTGTGTGTGGGAGGCAAGTGTATTAACAATGTTGGTTCCTATGTCTGCGAATGCAAAGAAGGACAGAAACAAAATCCATTGACTAATCTGTGTGAAGGTACGTAGACTTATAGTTGTTTTTTATATAAGCAACTCATTTGTAAACAATTGTACTCAGAATGCGAATAAAACCTACGGACGTTAGTGTGGCTTAAGCAATTAAAAAAAATGAAAATAAAACCATAAAAGTGAAAATTATTAAATAAACTATATTAAACTACATTCAAGAATTCTACCAGTCTAATTACATTGAAATGTCTATTTACTAGACTCAAGCATAAAAAATGAAGTAACTTTTACTGATTCTCGTGCAGAAATTAAAAAATTCGAGGACTGGTCAAAAATAAGATGCTTATTCTTTAAGTTATGTATTGCATCGTTCACCATATAATACGCAACGTGTGCTTAATAATGAGAACGTGTAAACGCTATTGTGGCGAAGAGCAATGTGCGGGTATCCGAAATCTCAACTCGTTTTCCCAGGCGAAAGTATGACTTTCGTGTGAGATATGCAAATTAATTTAGAATCAAAGTTTTGTTTTAATGAAGTAAATATGTATATTTGAATAAAATTTGTACGGAATGTGCTACACAAGCGTTTTGAGAATTTGCCCAAAACATTAAACCATTCACCATTGTCTCCTATATGCACGTAAAGAGCGATCCTTGCGTGATTTCATGCAAAATCCCATTCTAAATTCTGAATTCAGTAGGAATAATCTTAGATCATTGAACTGGAACACACTGACAGAGATACCAGTAAGTGACCAGAATAGGTAACAGATGCGCATGCGCAAAATTATAAATTTGAAATGTGCACTTCCTTTTATATTTGTGATCAAATTATCAAATACTTTTTAATTTTTTTTTCTGGATATCTACTCTCAAATATATTTCGATTGATGTGAATATTCCTTTCTCTCAAAAGTCATTTTAAATGCAGTCAACATATCTCCATCTATAAATATCAGAACATTTGTTTGAAACCAGTTTCATCTTTCCGCAACAAACTTGACCTTCCTTAAGAGATACAATCAATTTATTTTTTTAAAACGCTCTCTTCACTGTAAATAAGGAATAGTTCTTAAGTTTTTTTTGTTTTGTTTTTGTTTTTGTTTTTTTATTCCGCATGCGCGCCTGGTCCCTCTTGTAGATTCTTACTGAGAGAGACGTCGTAACAATTATCAATTCCGGTAATTTGTAAAGTTGTAATTCCGTCTGAGGTAATTTCTGCCCACTTCATAATACCTTTGGGAATATATACACGCTCGTTCGACAAAATATCTTTGGTAAATATAGGGTAACAAAAAAAAAATCCTTGCTGTTTTTTTACGTCGTGTGGGAAGAAGTAATCACTGATACGCAAATGAGTGTATCACAAGCTGGAAACGATGTGGGGATGGGGTATAGTTCTTGACCAGTGCAGGTACCTGACATTAGTCATAGCTCGAACAGCGACGAGGAAACATGACGGTGTTGAAGCAGCTCATTTGATGTTGTCTGCTTTATTGCTTTAACGTGAGCGTGTCGTCAGTTGCATCGAGTCGCCGAATGCGTCAAGGCTTTGAGGATAATTCTTTAAGTGAACACACTACCAGGCATTGGTTTCAGAAGTTCAGGTTGAGATCTGTCTCTTTGTGATTAACTCCGCAGTGGCCGGCTACAGGTCCTGGATGATGAAGCCCAGGAGGCGGCCACAGAGGAATGCACAAGGTTTCTGCTGAAACTGTCAAACTTCACCTGCACTGCATAGGGAAGACATGCTAGTGGGTACCCGAAACACTGTCGGAAGCCAACAAGTGACTGCCTGTTTCTGGCTGTTTTCTCGACACAGCAATGTACCCATATTTGATCGAATGCTCACCAGCGATGGAAAATTGATCCTTTATGACACTACTCAGCGTGCAAGACATTGGTTCTCACCACAGGACCCTGTACATTGCACAACATGACCACCTCTACATACACGCAGGATCATGTTCCTTATATGATGGACTAGTTGACAAGTGGTGCACTATGAGCTGCTACCAACGAACCAAACCATCAATTTTGACCTGTACTTGCAGCAGTTGGGACGTGTGCAATAGCCACTGAAGCGGGTGAATGCCAGGCTTCATGGGACCAGGGATACGTTACGAAGTTTTGGCTGGAAGACACTGTGCCATCCACCTTACGCCAACAGGTTACAACCTCTTCCAGTCACCTTCATGGGAAATCCTTTGCAAACGAGACAGACTTGCGGCAGGCACTTAGGCTTTTTTGCGTCCAAGAAACCTGATTTTACCGCGCAGTTAGAAGCACGTTGTCGAAAAGTTCTGAGTTCCAATAAGGATTACTTTGAGAACTTCAGCTATGTGAAATTTGCTGTATACCTTTTTTATAATAAAAAAACCCGGCAAGGACTTTTTATTATCTTGTAGATAATGAACAAGTAAGCGCTAACGTAAACAATTAAAAGGAACAGCTGAAAATATGAACCTCTTGGTCAACTGTCATCTGGCCAAGTCATTGCATATCGGTATTGAAGTAGTTTAGCTTATCCTGATAGGATACCATAAGTACGAAACAAACAGTGAGGATCAATTCGCTACAGTCTTTTTTTTCACACAGAATCAATTATACATACAAATGTACATGAGACAAGGTAAAAGAATGGAAAATTGGACCATGAAAAAAATTTACCGCTAAGTTGTCACTGTCGCTTTTGATGTCTCTTTGTAAGTCACTACACCGACTCACAAAAGATGGTGGTAAAAAAAAGTTCGTACAGCATTCGTTTTGTATGTACCGTTAAGAATTCGTCAGAACTTTCTATTTCTGTCTCTGTCTTCCTCTCTCCCTTATTGTTTTGTTACGATATTCCAATGTATACCTAAATAGAATATTATCACATTTCTCAGTGACAAATTACGGAATTTTTATTAAATTTTATTCCAAAATCTGTCTTCGTTGCAGACATTGACGAGTGCCGTGAGAGGCTGGGAATATGTCAAAATGGCCGATGCATCAATACGGAAGGCAGTTATTTCTGTGATTGCAATATAGATTTTGAATTAAGTCCTGACAAAACAAGATGTGTCCGTGAGTTTCCCAATACTGTTTTTACTTTCTGCTTCGTTTCTTAAAGGTATATCAAATACTGTGTGTGTGTAAACACAAGGCGTTTCGTTTTGGGGAATCTATCAAGATAAATGTAAGGCTTTTATTATGCAGCATGTAATTTGTAAACAGAAATAAAATAAAAACGCGTTAGTTTTCAAATTTTAATTTTCGAACGTTTAAAACCTTTCTCAGGATTAACTGTGAAAGGTAAACTATGGAAGGCGCTAAGTGATGTAATTTAAAAGATAGAAAATGTTAATGTTGCTGCTGAATTTTATTTTTTATATCTTTTATTTAATTTATTAATGTAAGTATTCATTTTTATTTTAATTTGATAAATTATATTTATTTTAATAGGTTTTGATTTAACTGTTTTCTTTTAAGTTAAAAAAAAAATGTTATAGTTATGTATGTTGCGAAATAAAATCTTTATAGTTGCCTTGATAAAATCCGTCAGAATACGAAACACATTGGTAAAGATTTGATTTTATCTTTATTCATATTGTATTTTTACAGACATATATATTTGAATTTGTACACACACACACACATCACTTAGAAATATACATCGCCAGTCGTCCAGAGCGAGAAGATTAACTTGATTATTTATTATAAAAAATTTAAAAGTGCCAACCTCATCAATAACTCAAGATCCAAACTACATAGGACCAGAAATATTTATAACTTTATAAGTCCACTTACGGAAATGCGTTCCTGACGAAAACAAATTCATGAATAATTATTATATCGGACATACAACTGCATGCCTATCAAGAAGACTTACTTTGCACCTATCGGATAATAGCGCTATTAGGACTAATTTAAATACACACGGAGACCTACCAACCTTTATCCGCAACATAATCGTAGAACATACCAAAACAATAAATTTATCTAAATTCTGAAGACGCAAAACTAATGGAACAGGAAATCATTCTTAATAGTAGTGTGAAAACGACATCAATATGTTGACTACTGTTAGGAATTAAAACCATTCTATTGCTAAAAATATCTACTTATTAAGACCAAAAATCTCCTTGATAATGACTAATAAATTAGCCGAAAGCGCTCGTGTTCAAAGATCATTTAGACAGTTCTTATACACTCAATGGCCAAAACAAATCTCTTGTGTGCATGCAGGAAAAATATAATGAAAAGCTTAATTGCAGTGCCTTGTCAGTCATTTTCAATGAAACGTACACACACACACACAGTTTCATAATTTAAGTAGTCGCATATTTTAACAGGTGAGTTTGTAACTAATATATCGAATGGTTAATTTTGAAGACATGCAGAAGGCAACTTAAAATTGTTTTAATTCTTAGAGCATCCGATAAAAGCGTCACTAACAAAGGTTTAAGAAACTGTCATATCAACCCCTGCACTGTTTTATAAAAGGAAATTGCCAAAAACCTTTAAAATTTTCATATTTTTCAATATCCTTGGAACAGACTCCTACGTGGATGCTTTCCCGATCTCGGCGATTTTACCCTGCTCAAGTCGAAGATCTATTGTTACCTATCTTCTATATCTACATAATCATCACCTCCTACTTATATTCACGTCACACATCTGACTCAATAACCCTTGATCTTGACTTTTTACTCTTGTATTAAGTGAACACCCATAAATATATATATATATATATATATATTGTATTATTTTCATATTTTATACTCTACTTTTATGTAACATAAACCAAGAAAGCCTCGTATTAAATTCTAACGATACTTCAAAACAAACTGATCTTTGCAACATGACGGAGCAATGTTTTTGTTTTGTTTTCTTTCATTGATTGTTTTCATTCCTCATTGTAGCTGTTCGCAAAATGCGGTGCTTTCTTCACATTCGAAACCACCAATGTGTGAATCCTACATCGGGATCTCGAACCACATACCGTAACTGTTGTTGCGAGCAAGGAGGTTACGGTTGGGGAGACCGGCACAACTGTCACATCTGTCCATTGGCGCAGTCAAGTAAGTAAATAGAATGAGTGAAATTATGAGATTTTAATTTGCCTACATTTGAGTAAACTTTTTTTTCCCGCCAAGCAATGCGGGAATGTCCCTAGTACCCAGGAGGTTACAGGGTGGGAAAGTGAGAGAAAAGACTGAATATAGGGAGGATTGGAGAAAGAACCAAAGATAAACGTGATTCAAGAAGATATAAGTTGGCGATTTATGTTGCATTTAAATTTTTGAAAATTGTAATTATCAAGGAAGCAAGCAAATGGAAGGGAATTCCACAGGCAGGAAGTACGAGAAAATTAGAAGTAGCGGTTGCATTTAACTATTTCTAGAGTCAACAGGTGTGATCTAGATGTCAATATAGTAGCACGCTTAAATTGGTCGGGACACCAGGGGGAAATTGTTCGTCAAATCAGTTGCCATGAAAATATTTGTACAAAAGACAGAGGGAAGCCGCATCACGTCGGTGAGAAAGTGACTGTAGTAAAGATACCAAGTCATACTTAGACAATAGTTTAACGCTCCATTTTTATTTACATCTCTTCTGAGACAATGGATCCTGTTCCTCCATTATCAACAGCACAAAAAAAAACAAAAAAAAACGAATAGTTTGTAATTCTTTCACAGGGACGAGGATTTCTCACACTATATCAATGCTATTTGCATTCATTTTTCATGGTAACAAAGCCATGAATGTGTCATTAAGCCAGAGTTGGCATAGTCCAGTTAAACAGAATTTTAAATATCATTTGCGTTCACACTTACCACTAATGCTTTTGGTAAATATGGATCCACATCTCTGCGTTCTGCTCCACTACCAGATATCTCAATAAGAAATGTCTCGCTACTGGCATGTCACGATGGTTGATCAATAAACAGCGAGCGAATAAGCACCTGCACTTTGGCAAACTACTTTCTCATAAGATTACTGTCCTGACAATTGCTAACCATAGCAGAGGCCAGTGATGCGCGCTTTGTGTGTGTGTATGTATGTATATATATATATATATATATATATATATATATATGAAGAAATATAGTCTGAAGATGTGCTATATCTATGGGATAAAGTGCTCAATATCAGAGAGCGTGTGTAAATATAACATTGAACATAGAAGTCAACACTTAGAGGCTAGTCTGTTTCATGCTAGATTCAATCGTCAGACCTGACGATTGTATATATATATATATATATATATATACTTCCTTCTGGAATGATTTGTTCGAGTTTAAATAAATTTTGAACTTGTACGTATAACACACAGTGGAATCACGCAATAGAACCAAGTAGATATGTGTTTTTTGACTCCCTTAAATGATTTTCAGCGTAGTTTTGTTTGTAATTTGTCCTTAAGAGCAAGATTAAAAGAAGAGTTTTACATTTCTGATTAAATAAAACAATGTTTCGTTTTAGAAAGCTTAGATGGCAACGAAAATTCACGAAAAGCGCTTACATTTTGCGCTTAACTCTTCTTTTGGTTGAACTTTCAGTACCAAAATTAGTTGACCTCACCCAAAACCCGCCAAAATGAAAAAGAATCATGGGAATATAGGGTTCTAGATAATGTTATATGGAAAACTGATATGTTGCCCGGAATATGGTGCCAAAAACGGATAATGATCAATGTTAACATAGAATAAATTGAAAAGGTTTTAAATATCTCTCCGAACAATTTTTTTTTCTTTATATGTTGTAGATTTAAATTGTTTTAATATTTAGGAACTTAGACTAAAAAGGAAAGCAAAATTTTGTCTTCAGCATTTTTTTTTTTTTTTTTTTTTTTTTTTTGGCGCTACTTGAAGTTGAACATTTCAAAACAAAAAAAGTAAACAAAATGTGAAAAAAAATTGGGTTGATTGAATTTCGTGCTGTACAGCCCCCAAATCCACTAAATCATTTTTTTAAAATTGTCTATCACTTATAACATTAATTTCAATAAAATTCCAATGACTTTCCTAGCAAAAAGAAGCAGGAAAACAATTTTTCAGAACTGATCATCTAAAAATAAATGATCAAACATGAGTTTAATTTCAAATGATCCTAACCTGACAAGTACTTATGTGAAAGTTAAACTAGTTCTAAAATCCTCAAACTATCTACTTTCCAGTTCGATATAGCACATGACAAAAGTTTACAAAATTCCTCTTGCGAGCTCATTATGGAACATGGTTTAGTATAGCAAGATTACCATGCATAATGTAGCAGTTATCAACCGTGTTTCACGGTCGGTGTCAAATTAGTTCACATCAACAAATGGCAACTCTTTCCAAATGAATTTTCCTGATATATAAAATTTCAATTTTGAAATTTAATTAATTTAATACATTAATTTCGGATAGGAAATACAGATTCTAAAAGCATATTAATTCGATGAGCTGCTGTTGAAATGTCCGTCATTCGCATTTGAGCAATGGATTTACATTGACGAGAATTCTATCATTCGCAAGAAAAATGGCATATAAACTGTTTTAGATGCTGTGTAAAATTTAAACTGTTAATTCAGGCATAAGCTCTACATTCTACATACAAATCAATCTCAGAATAAAGTAGCAAAATGTGTATATTTTCAAAATCAGAAGATCAAATTGCTTTCCAAAACCCTAATTATCTGTATTACATTCATTACCTATAACATATAAACTGAATTACAAGTAAATAAGATCTTTTTTTTATTTTCAGATGACGAAAGGAAATTGTGCAAAACTGTAGAACCTTTAAAGAAGCATGAAAAGGGAAATAAAGACTGCAGGGACTACAGTAATTGCGAAAACGGCAGATGCACTGAAATCAGGGGTAATATCAAATGTATATGTCTTCCCGGTTTTGAACAAGATGCCAGCGGTGCCTGTGTTGGTAAGTGTCAATATTCGAAATGTTTTTTTTAATCATTTCACTCCAAGCAAGGCAATAAAATCCCTAGGATGCAAGTGGGGTTACTTAGTGTTAGAGAATGAGAAAAACTAATAGTAAGGAGAGAGGAAATATAGGAATAACAATTAAGATAACGATTGACATTGCATTTAAATTTTTGAAGATCGAAGTCAAGAGATTTCCACGAGTGAGAAGTGCGATAGAAGAAAATATTAGCATAGAACTTACGGTTACATCCAGCCATTTCAACTGTAAAATGATGGTATTTTACCGCCAATCTAGTACTGCGCTTAAATTCATAAAGTCTAGGTATCATAGAAGAAAGTTCATCAGAACAGTTACCATGAAAGTACCTACAGAAAAGACACAGGGTAGCTACTTTACGATGGTGGGAAAGGGACTGAAGCCGAGATGCCAGGTCAAGATCAATAACACTGCAGATTCTTTGTACTTTATCATAAATCTCTAAATGTATAACAGGATCACCAGACCAGATGTGGCAGCAATATTCAAAGTAAGGACGAATTAGTAGATTTATAAATATGTAAAATAGATTCTGACGAGAAAAAAATATCTAGTGCGACATAGTGGACGAACATTTCTAGATGCAGACTTAGTTCGTCCGAGAAGGTGTAATGAGTCAACCTCCTGGTGGTTAGCATCAGCCATACTGATGGAAGGCAAGAAGAGGTTCTCTGAAACTATTAAAATAAATTTTGGAGTTTGAAGCGTTAAAATAAACAATTCACTATTTACCCCATTGAACTACAGATTTATTTCTTTTTTCTTTTTTTAAGATCTGCCAATTTGAACCGGCCAGACTTACTATTAAGATCGGAATAAATAGTTGTGATCAGCATAGATACCGAGTTTGGAACTGATGGCATCAGGAAGATGATTTATTAAAATTTAATACAGTGTGGGTCTAGAGATAGAAATAATCATTAACACATGAGCAGGTGATCTAGAGAAGCGAAAGCCATATTTCTTGTCGGATTGGTAATTCCTCTCACCTGGGCAACATTTGTGAAGTGTTTGATAATAACCTCTGCGGCTCGTTTTTTGAAGATGTTTACAAATGGGGGTGGAAATCGATATAACTGGTTTCATAGCATGCATTCTATCGTCAGATATATAGATATGTTTATAGATACACTACTGGCAAAAATTTTAAGGACAATTTCGATATATACCTTTTGCGTTGTCATATTCCGTTACTTGAGTAGAGCTGCAAAAAATTAAAATTGGCTAAATACTAGCTGGTCAAAAGTTTAAGACCATGCCTAAAAGAAGTCCTAAACAGTAAGAAATGCCCGTCAAGATGTCTTAGTAGTGAGTTGCGCGGCCGTCATTCGGAATAACTTCAAAAGTTCGCTTTGGCATGGTCGATATAGGAGCCAGAAGGCTGTTTGGAGTGTTATTCCAAGTGGTGAAAATGGTTTCACGAAGATCTTTCACTCGTTGGAATTGGCGCTCTTTTCTATGGACTTCCATTGACATCCACCCCCAAATATTTTAATGGGGTTCAGATCTGGTGAACACGCTATATCGTCCAAAAGAATCACGTTATTTTCTATGAAAAAAGTCCTTTGTCCTGTAGTCGTTATGAACTGCAACGTTGTCAGACTGAAAAATCCAGTAATTTTCATACAGGCGAGTGTCTTCAGTCAATAAGGATGCTCTCTCTTCAACATGCCAATGTAATCAGCCGCGGTTTGACGCCCCTGTATAATTTGAAGCTGCATTTTTCCCTGGAAGGCGATAGCACTCCGGATCATGATGGAACATCCTCTACTGTGTCATGTAGAAAATGTCTCCGGTGGGATATCCTTATCGTGCTAGTAACGTTGGAATAAGGGCTAGACCATCGTTATTTTTCTCATTGGAGAACAAAACCTTATTCCGCTTCTCTGTGTTCCAAGTTTGGCGCTTTTCATCAAAGTTTTATGGTGTGGAAAGAGGCGTGAACTTTGAAGACTTTTACTGTTTTTAAAGTCTTTCTCTCGGAGATACCGTCTTATTGTTCTTAAGTGGCATTGCGCGTCAGTAGCGGTCTTAATCTCAGCTGGGGTCTTGCCGGACAATTCATCGAATTCTCCTGCTCAACACCAACGAAAATTTCTTAGGATGACCACTTAAAATTCTAGTTACGTATCCCACAGGGTCTTCTAAGAAATTTGCAACAGTAGTTTTACTACATCCATTCTCACCATCGATGGCATGTTGATAGACCTCGTTTTTACGGCTCGGCAAATCTATTACGTTCAAAGTGTCAACTTTTTAGCCTTTGCCCTGTTTTTACCAAATGTAACACACGAGATACCAGTAGGAGATACTGACTGTGCTACTGCTTTGAACATAACCTACTAAATTTCGTTACGTGTTTATCAATTAAAGCTTTGTTTACATATGGTATTAAACTTTTGACTAGCTAGTATTTAGCCTAATTTACCAGTATTCAAATTCTCCAAGTTAAATGCTAAGAAAGTTTTTAATTTACATTTGTCCGCTTATTTTGATTTTTCGACACTCTACTCAAATAAGTGGTTGAGTCTGACAAAGTAAACAAGTATTTTATTTTCCTTGACCTTAAAATCTTAGTCAGCACTTTATAGCAGGTAAATGAAAAAAGATACCAATACAAAAGCAAATGAGATATAATTAAGTCATGAAAACATAACCGAAAAAATATAAGTAAAATAATAAAATCAATAAAATATAAATTAGTATAATGATCAGTACTCGAATTGCATTTTTCGTTGTCCAAGAATTTGTAACCCCGTTTGCTTAAATGATTTATGCTTGGGTCTAATAAGTAGAAAAACAAAATTCGATGTAACTGACTCGGTGGAATTCTTGTATATAATATAAAATAACACTTAATAACTCGTTTATTTTATTAATGCTTAGGGTCATATTACATTCATGTACCATCACCTAAGTTAAGCAACGTCAAGCCTCGTTAGTACTTATAGTTGACCACTTGGTAATAGCAGGTGCTGTAAGCTTAGATAGGTTTTATAGCGGATAATGGCTCGGAATTGGAAATCGGAGAGCAGAGTTCCAATTCCAGTCTGGTTAGTAATATTCACTTAGACACAAATATCCTTAGGAAAGATATGAATCCACCTCATCTCCCCCAGCTATGGATTAATTAGTATGACTCGTATCCGTAAATCATCATCTCAAAAACATTCTTACAATCTAAAAACATTTTAGCTTTAAATAACCTACAAAAGGTTGATAAACAGTAAAAAAAAAATCAATCAATTCTTTTTTTAATTTTTTTTTTAAGTCGTGTAATGGAAAGCGCGACACTGAACTCCGAAATGCATTGGGATAGCCAAAGATACATTCCAAAAACTAAGAAAAAGACAATATTTATAAATGTAAAAGACAATAGGAAAATTAATAGTTGCCGACGCGTTTCGACCAATGTGGACTTTTTCAAGGCAAAAACGAAATGAATTTATTAAACAAAGTAACTAATAATAACGAAACGAAATGTCCTTAGCAACTGAAAGAATTTAGAGAACGCTATTTTCATACAGTCAATTACGTCAATTACTGTCACGTGTGGAGATATTGTTTTTATTGCTGTGTTGACGGATTCAACCATTTTCTTTTGATTTCTTGATACTGTGTACATTTGCTTGGGAGAGTAGTAACTCTGTTAAAGTGAAACTGGGAAAAAGTCTGAGCGTAGATTAATATTTGTGTGTGTATATATTAGGTTGGTGCAAAAACAATGTCGGTTTTTGACGTATTTTTTAACGTCAAAAACCGATATTATTTTTGCACTAACCTTATATATATATATATATATATATATATATATATATATATATATATATATATATATATATATATTGGATTAACCACTGCTTGATTTTATAAAAATAACGAATTTTTTTAATGAAGAATAAGCCTAAAAAATTCGGCCAATTTTTTTTTTTTTTTTTTTTTTTTTTTTTACGTTTTTTAAATGTTTATTTAATACTTGTTTCTCACAATCTGTGCTAATTAAAAACATGATCGGTACATAATAAACTCGTTACAAGTGGCATGTGAAACTTATAATTTAGTTCTTTAAAACTCGTGATCTGACATCCGATAATCCGGTTGAATGTGTAATACGATCGGGATCTTCATACATGTAGGCTAGTCTACTGGACTTGGAGCTGTAAATTATTTTTTCTTTAATTTTTTTTTTTTTTTTTTTTTTTTTTTAAGAATAGTAATAACACACATTGTTTTCGCCCTCACCCCCATCGAAAAATGCAGCAGCATATTTTTGAAGAGGAACGCCTTTTAAGGCAACCAGTCTTTTTTAGTAAAGGGTTCAATATCATGAGATAGAGCATTAATAGTAAACAAATAAAATAGTAAAATAATATATAAACAATAAAAAACAAATTTATATAATGATATAAACTTTAATTGCACTAACATCCAACCCAAAAGTGATCTTAAATATTATAATATAAGCGTAACGAAAATCTGAATATTTAAAGGAGTCAATTATAGCTAATATCCAATAAATTATAAATTTAAATTTTATTTCTTTAAACGCTTTAAGCCCATTCCTGTTTACTTTAATGATATAAAGTATACACAACAATTTCAATTTTGACGACTTCATGCAATATCTTACAAGTTCAAAGGTAAAATTTTAAATATGGTCTGAGTCGAAATATGTCTGAACATTTTATTGATGTATTTTTTTTCTTAATTCCATACCAATTTCTTTTTGCAGATAAGGATGAATGCGTTGATGAAGTGTGCCACAATGGAGAGTGCAAGAACACTCTTGGAAGTTTCATCTGCATTTGTGAAGATGGTTTTGTCTTGTCCAAAGATGGAAGAACGTGTACAGGTAAGAAATTCCGTTCATGCTCTTCACAGTATCTTCAAGTCTATTTCTGTAAATAGATGAAGTTTAAGTAAATACATTATGAAATGAAAATGAAATCAGGCATGGCTGATCATATATGTAAAGTAAAGAGTAGTCATCAACCCGCGTAGAATGAAGTACTAAAAAGCGTAGAACACTGGAGTCAAACATCTAAAAGAATCAGCGCATATGCTAGGCTATGAGGACCCCCTTAGTGGGTCTAGCGTAGAAATAAATACGATATTGGAGCAAAGGCTTCGAAAGCAGCAATTACAGTAGAAATAGAAGACTCAATGAGTACAGTTAAGCGTGACAAGGAGCAGAAAACTCATCAGCAGTCAGATTAGGTTTCCGGCTCAGTTATCCACTTGGATTAAAACCTAGAGAATTAAAAGGTTGATTTGTGAATTTGATGACAGTAATTGCATGTTCAATACCTGGATTAAGTCGTGCGTACTTGGACTCGGTGAAACAAGAACTAGACGCATTATTCGTGGACATGGTCAGCTGAATGAGAACAATCTGCCCATGTAGATCAGATAAAGGTTTCAGTTCAAAATGACCTGAAAATCGACAAGCACCTGATGACCGAAATATTGTGATAAGAGCAAAGATAAGGACAAGTCCCCTCATAAATAATTCCTCATTTCAGAAATTCTGTTCGAATTTATCAAAGGGTTTCTTCTTTGAAGGGGTTTTTCTTTTTTTTTTTTTGTTGTTGTTGTTTTGAAATGGATAAATGTGTCTTATGAAAAATTCAAAAAGCGTTTGGAGTATACTTTGGAATTATCTTGGATTTAAAAATCTCAACGGAACAATCTCGGTTAGAATAACAGATCTAGTGTTTGTAAAGAAAGAGAAAAAACGTCTCCAAGAATGTCGCTGATCCAGCAGATCACAGATTAAATCTGAAGAAAAAAAAATGTAAAATTTTGTCGATCTATTTTGTATTTGGGGGGGGGGGTGTTATATATACACACACTACCAATAAAAAGTATTTGGCCACCCTCAAAAAGTTTTATTTCTCATCCGTAAAGGGTTATTTTCAATGAAACAAGTTAAGCATCACCATGATTTTAGCTATTATACTAAATTCAAGTTTCCCCGAGTCGCATTTAAATACAAATTAAACTAAAAATACACAACAAAAAACACTTAAACTTTTGATTCATCAAAATGACACTCTTTGGCCGCTATCACTACTTCACAGATTCTCAACATTCTTTCCACCAAAGACTGTCGGAAGACTGAAGATACTTTCCTGCAAGAGTTGCCAAAGGTGAGCCGCACTTGTGGGTTATTTATCTGACATTTTGGTCAAACTCACCAACCAGTTCAATGCGATTTAAGCTCGCTGATTGCGCCGGCCAAGACATCAGTTGAAGGATGTACCTCTGGCAAATTTTACTAGTATGCTTTGACTCATTATCATGTACGAGTACAAATCTTTGACCCACAAGCTGTGTTCCAGATGGGATCGCATGATGCTGCAGTATGCTGTGATTCAATTTGCCCTTTACCTGGTGTAAATCCTCGACTTTGCAATTGCACCCCCCCCCCGACATACACACACCATAACATAGCCTCCATGCTTTACTTTTGTTGTGATAAAGGTGGTTGCAACTCTATTTCCCCCAAAGATCTTTAACTTTGATTCGTCAGTCCAAAGAACTTTCTTCCACTATTTTGTCCAGTGTTTGTGCACCTTGACCAACTGGTACCTTTTTGACATTGTTTTGATTCTTCAACAGTTCTACCATTTAGGCCAGATTCACGGCGTTTTCTACTCAGTGGATGTTGACACATTTTTTTTTTCATTATATTGGTTCAGTTGTGCAGTGATATTTGGGGCAGTCAGCCTTCTATCACGCAAGCTGTTGACTCTGGTGAATTTATCCTCTGCTCTTGTTGTTGCTTTTGGTCTACCAGCCCTATTCTTGGTTTTGTTTTGTCCTGTTTCCTAATGTCACCTGACGGTATAATCCACTTTAGTTCTGGGAATTTGTATTTTTTAATTTCTCTGCTTTAATATACTTCGTTTTTTGTTTGTTTTTTTTTTGTTTTTTTAAAGTAATGATCATTTGTCTTTGTTCAAATATAAGTTCATGTGTTTTTGGCATTTTGAGAAAGTTTTGATCCGGAAGAAAGTTACAGTGTAACTCGGATATGAGATTTTCTCTGGTCCCAAATTAGAGACATACTTACCTAAACAAAATAGACCAAACCCCGATATAAGAGACTTCTCTGGTCCCGACAACTCTTATATCCGGGTTACACTGTGCAAAATTTAGGTTTTAATTTAAACGAAATATGAATAAATATTTCACTACTGGGCAAGGTACATTGCCAGCATAGGTAAATATGTATTATCTAGCAAGCAGTAATTCAACACAATATCGATTAATGTGAAGTCAAGTGACAGTATAATGTAACTTTTGGAAAACGTTTTATTTATGTTCCGTACTAAAGAAAAACATTTCAAAAGATATCTGGTGATACTAAAGTCAAAGTTACTAGGAAAAAACTTGTACTTAGTATAATATATAAAACCATTGCAATGCTTAACTTGTTTAATTAAAAATAACATTTTTAGGGTGAGAAATAAAAATTTTTGAGGGTTGCCAAATACTTTTAACTGGTAGTGTATATATGCGCGTTGGATTTTAATTAGCCAGAAATAATATAAAAAGAAACAGTTTGGTATAAACAACTTTTTTTTTTCTTTCTCTTAGAAAATTGCTTAGCTCAACTAGACAAGAAAGCTGGCAAATTTTGAGAAACTTCAATTCCAGAAAAATGAGATCTGAGAAATACACTTAGGCAGATCATGTAAAATAAAAAGGTTTCGCCTCCTCCCTCTCTCTCTCTCTGTTTTCTCTCTCTCTGTTTTCTCTCTCCTCTCTGTTTTCTCTCTCCTCTCTGTTTTCTCTCTCCTCTCTGTTTTCTCTCTCCTCTCTGTTTTTTCCCTTCTCTCTGTTTTTTCCCTTCTCTCTTTTCCCTTCTCTTTTCCCTTCTCTCTTTACCCTCTCTCTTTTCCCTTTTCTCTCTCTCTCTTTTCCCTTCTCTCTCTCTCTTTTCCCTTCTCTCTCTCTCTTTTCCCTTCTCTCTCTCTCTCTTTTCCCTTCTCTCTCTCTCTTTTTTCCCTTCTCTCTCTCTCTCTTTTACCTTCTCTCTCTCTCTTTTCCCTTCTCTCTCTCTCTTTTCCCTTCTCTCTCTGTGTCGCTTTCTGATTGCAAGTATAAGTTTCATCCTATTTTCCTCTAAGATTTTCTCTTGATATTCTTAGCATTTGTTTATAGAACCACATCTATCGCATGGGGCCTCTTCGTCTATTCACTACCATAGAGGAGAATGTATCATGTTAACATAGATTTTTAATATAGAGAAGAAAACTGGTTGTTTGTTAATTATTTTTTTCTTTTTCCTTTCTTTCCTTGTACATTTATTCCTTGACTTTCCCTTGATTTTTTTCTTCTGTTTCTCTCTGCCTGTTTTTTCACTTTCGTTCTGTTTCTCTCTTTTTAATAAAAATTAAAATTCTATAAATTTTGCCCTCAATTAACTCTCCGTTAATAACGTCGGTTGTTCAAACGTCCCAGCAAAATGTTTTTCTTTAATAGTGACAAGTCAAATTTTCATGTTTAGTGAAGTAGCTTTCTGAATACTTCTGTCGCATAACTAAAAAAAATTTGATTGAAAATTACAATTTTTTCTTAAATTTATGTTAAAAGCAAAAACCTTTAATCGTGTTTTGTTTTTCATTTTTATTTTTCCTATTAAAAAATAAAAAAGACGCAAGAAAATATATCACAAGAAAACAAAGTGGTACATTTATATTTCAAATGGAGTGTCTGAAAACACTACAGTACTAATGCTCTAGCAGTTACCCATATGAGGCCTGTTAAATCTTACGAGAGACAGGAAAGTCTTGTACAACATGAAAGTGAAAGTTTTATGAAAGAGTTGCTCTCTTAGAACATCATCAGAGAAACTTAAAAAGTAGTTACAAAAATGAGATATACGAACAATTCCATCGAAAACAGCTCGAATACTGAGGAGAGTGCTGGAGAATTGCGGAGACTGACAATTACTCAAGTCAATTGCTTGAATGAATGAATAATAGTAATAATGTTTGTAATGCTTTTATCTGAATAGAATCCTTCTAAAGTGTTCTTGTCTCCAGACACTTGGCTGTATATCTGTTAAAATTGTAGACTATATGGAATCTAGTTCGTCTCAACGGGGAATACGTGACTCACTTTTGGGGGTTTTTAACGGATTGAGGAATTTGCAATATTTCCAGTAAGGAATTCATTATGTTTTGGCAACTGTAAATGATCCTTGTTTCGTCTAAACCTTTTTTTATTTTGCAGATATGAATGAATGCGAGAAAGACAACATGTGCCCCAATGGCGTTTGTGTAAACATGAATGGTTCTTACAAATGTAAATGTAACCCGGGCTACCAACAATCACCGAACCAGCAAATCTGTTATGGTCAGTCTTATTTACACGAAACTTTTGCTATTGTATTCAAGACATAGAATTTATAAACGTAATACACACACACACACACACACACACAAAAAAACCCCAAAAAACCTTGTTTTAGTATATCTTAACATTTTATTTTGGGTATTTTTATAAAGTCTCAAGCGATCAAGTCATATACGACATAAAAGGAGAGAAATTCCCTTGTAAAAGACATTGGAATCAGTTAAGACCCAGACAGACTACAGAGGTCGCGGAAAATACCGAAGAGATTCCAATGGAAGTCTTATATGACGCCTTTGATATTCCCGTGCCAGTGAGTCAACATTCGCCGATGGAGGTATTCCCGACCTCAACGTCAGAGGTACCAGTGTGTCAAACGCCACCACTGCAAGGAGAATTGAGGCGAAAAAGTCTTACAAAAAAGTTAATCGTTTATGTCCAGACCCTAAAAAGAGGAAGTATTAAAGCTAAAATTCACGGGAGAATTTACCTCAGGGGGGAGGTGATATAATGGAATATGCATACACCTGTGTTCCCCACTCGCTGAATATGATTGACTGGTGTCCGTCATAAATACCGACGGACGTATAGGTACGATAGAGTCAAGAGCATTAGTCTGAGAGCTAAGTCTATAACGACGCCCATTGGACTACGCCATTGATCTACACTTCTTACCTGCGACTATGACGCGTACCAGTCGATTACTGCTACCGTATTTTACTTGGTTATAGTAGCCAAAACCACTTGGCTACTTCGTTCAAATATATCCCTTTTCCGGGACATATCATGTTAATATTTACTTTTACCACAGACACCATAAAACCATTTGATAACAGGGAAGGGTGTAACTTCCGCCACCAATAAATATCGTCGATTTACGTGATAAATATCATCTTCAGTCCTATGACCGAGTGTGGTTGTAGCGTCACTGCATAACTGAGTACCTTACCAGTTCTTTCTACATGCTTCCGCTGCGTGCCTGTGTCTGAGACTCTTTGAATATTTCAGTCAACTCATTGAAGTTTTAACTGTTTGCCGCCTCCTTTGCCTAAAATGGAAGCCAGTAAGATGTCATTGGAAAGATTGTTGGCTTTTCTGACGTGTGCATGGCATTTCAATATTCGTGGATATGAGATCTTCCAATGAGCCTGTTTGTTGTCAGGTCGTGACTTGCACTGCGTCATTTTTTTTTTTTTTTTTGGTCTTTGTAGGAGATGCAACATATGTAAACAGACTATCATCACTGTCTTGTCCGTATATTGCTTAATATGTTGTACAGTAATTGACATCTTTGATAATGGCTTATGTAAGCCGAAAGCTTAGATTGGATTAAAAAATATGGATAAATATTGTGATTTTCTTTCTTCGTTTAATGATAATGTTATTAAGCTTATCAGACGTTATGAAAAGAATTTACATAAAATAAATAGACAACACTTGTCTATATTAATGAAACATTATATATATATATATATATATATATATATATAATTTTCTGTTTTGGAATTGGTGACCATGTTGGCATTTAAATAACAGGTTGGGAGTAAAGGGAAATAAGCAGTGTTGACATGTTTACATTTTGGAAATCTAAATTTTCATATCTAATTTTTAAAGTATTTTTTCAGAAAAATAAAGTTTATCGATTTTTCTTTATTTATTCCCAAACTTGTAAAAACAGGGAAAAAATACCTTTAAAAACGAATTAAACGCTTTTTTTCAGCATAACAAAAAAAACATTTTTGTATACTCACGTGTCATGCAATGTCGGACCTAACTTCTCCATCCTTTCCATTCGCAAAAATTTATAAAGTGTAACCCGGATATAAGAGTTGTCGGGACCGGAAAAGTGTCTTATATCCGGGTTTGGTCTATTTTGTTTAGGTAAGTATGACTCTAATTTGGGACCAGAGAAAATATCTTATATCCGGGTTTCTCTTATATCCGGGTTACACTGTACTATGATGGCGAAAGTAATTGAATTTTTACTTAATTTGCTACGTTTCCTCTTTCAGAATCTGGCAGAAGTATAACGAATTCTAATTCTGTTTTTTTTTGTTTTTGCTAATTCTCATCTATAACAGAAATGAAATTAGTTTGAGTGCTAACAATTTCTTATTGCAGATATCAACGAATGTACTAATAATGGAAAGTTGTGTCTGAATGGTCAGTGCCACAATAGCCCAGGAAGTTATTATTGCCAGTGCAACAAAGGTTACAGTTTGTCACCAGATGGCGCTTTCTGTCTTGGTAAGCTACGTTTTATCAATAAACTTGTTTGAATTTTTTGTATTTCCTCGACCTTCTAAAGCGTTGGCTTTATTGTCAAACGACCTGTTCGTCTTTTATATGCCAAATACTTTCAAGACGTCCGACAAAATGTCTCTCCACAACTTCCTATCTTTTTTGATCACTTCAGAAAATGATTTTTTAGCCTTTACTATGTTTTGTGCTGCCTGTTCTATCCATTCATACAATTACATAGATTCCTCGCTTCTTCTCTTATGTTCTGTATCTCTTATGAATATTAAATTCTATTGGTCTACTTTTCCAGGAATTTCAGTTATTTTTTTCTGATTAAGCTATATGATAAAAATAGTTTCCAGATATGCTATATTTAGGTTTAAAGCGGTCAACATCAGGGATAGTGTATGTAAATATAAAACTGGGCATTTAAGTCAACACCCGGCAACGACATTTTATGTCATGTATTTCACAAAGATAAATGTACATATTTACAAACTTTGCTTTACTCGAGACAAGGTCAGGCTATTATGGCTCTGGTATGGAAGAATTTATTTTTATCGACAGTGATGTTATATTAGTATATGGAGTTGACGCAACTGTTATCAATACGGAAAATAAAAACGGCAAAAGGAGTTCAAATTCCGACTGAGGTTGTTGTGTTCATTGAGCAATAATGGTCTCGCGAAAGGCTTGAATCCAACTCGTATCTTCTCAGCAACTAAAACATAGTGGACTGGTCTCTTTAGCCGTTGTAGGGCAACCAATTTTTAGAGCAGCTTTAAATTCAAAATCATGAAGAAGGCTAACGAGGGAAAAACTTAACTTTCCCAAAATAAATTATAGTGACTTTAAATTAAAGACATTAAACTGTTGGAGATTCACGAGTGCCAGAGCCTAAAGCAACATTAAAAGAAAATGAATGGTTCAAATGACTTGCGCACCACGAACCTTTTTCCTTACACGTCTTTTTGTCTCAAATTTAGTTAAACTTCATGAATATTTATCGAAATACATTAACTTATGTTAGCCTTTATCAAAAGGCTGCAGTAATATGGTGTCCTGCAAATGTTATAGTACAAATTTAAAAAAAAAAAAAAAAAGTTCCATGATAGGCACCTTTTTGGGGGTGGTGGGGTGGGTGGAATATATATATATATATATATATATATATATATATATATTAAACGTAATTTTTACTGGATTGCCACATTTGAAATACACCCTGTTTACTATTAGGTCGGTGCAAAAATGTCGTTTTTTGACGTTAAAAATACGTCAAAAACCGACATTATTTTTGCACCGACCTAATACTTCGTATTACGTCTATCGGCCTGCCTTACCCTTTGTAGGAGAAACCACCGACTACGCTACAGAGCATCAGTCTAGCAAGGTTCTATTTACCGTTTTAAGGACTTCCTCCTTCAGTTGTTCTAGAAGGCCCATATCGGCTGTTTCGTATCCGAAACAAAGAAATTTCCAAAGAAATTAATGGATATATTCGTGCATAAACAAATTTTTTAATTTACTGTAGTTCCAACCAATGGAGAAACGTACTTTTTATATAATTAACTGTACACATAAGCATAACTAAATATGCAGGGAAAGCGAAAAAATTTATTCAACAGAAATAAACCCCATATATCCATTTATTAGGTGAAAAAAGTATTCGTACAATAAAAGAAAGAATACTTAATCTTCATTTTATACTTTATAGTATAGCCTTTATTCACTACTACAATCAACTTCTTGCATTTTTCAATGATTTGCAAATTTTAGTTGGTATTTTGTTCCATTCTTCTTCGAATATAGTCTTCAGATCCGGAATGTTTGTTAGTTCTCGACTGGATTTGAATTTTCAAATAACGCTACCGATTCTCGATTGGGTTTAAATCAGGGGAATGACTTGGCCATTTGAGGATATTTACCTTATTTTCAGCCAGTCATTTCTTCGTAGATTTTGCAGTGTGATTAGGATCATTATCTTGTTGGAAGATCCAGTCAGGAGAAAGTTCCAGATTTTCAAACGAAATCATTAAATTTGCTTCCAAAATATTTTGCTGCGGCGTTCATTTTACCATCTATTACTGATATGGTGCCAGTAACTTTGGCAGAAAAACATCTCCAAACCATGATGCTACCACCACTAAATTTCATTGTTGGAAATGTGTTCTTTTGTTTGAAGCCGTCGCCATTTTTCCTCCATACATTATTTCTAGAATTACGTCCAAACAACTCATTTTTGGATTCGTCTGTCCATAATACTCTTTCCCAATACGATTTTTCCTTTTCCTTATCCTTATGTCCACGAACGAATTTCAACCTGTCATCTGTCTTTTCAATAGCAGTAAAGTTTTCCGACGGGAGCGTGAATTTAGATTGTTCTTATGAATTTCATTGCTTATTGTCCATTTAGTGACACAGATTCTTGAAAGCAAATCATCTTACAACTTTTGACGAGTAACCATTGGATTTTGTTTAATCTGTCACATTAATTTCCTCGAAGAACATGAAGAAATCTTCGTGAAGCACCTGTTCTTTGGTTTTCAACAATTTTGATTTTTTTTTTTTTTTTTTTTTTTTTTTTTTTTTATATATATATATATACCTTGCAATAAATGAACTAATGGTAGTATGTGGAATATTCGGGTTGTATGAGATTGTCCTGTAACGTTTACCTTCTTTCCAGAGCTTAACAATCAGTTTTTTTTTTTTTTTTTTTTTTTTTTTTTGCAAATTTGTTATTATTTACCTCTTGCCATAATGATAATCTTCTTGTACGAATATCAATTACAGAATGTTCTGTTTGTAGTTTTAGGCCAAGAATAACACCTGATAATATTATTGGAACATTATAGAATATTCCACTTTAAAAATTTTAAAATATAAAATTTGCATTGTATGGATACTTTTTCACCTATTAAAATGAATAAATGGGATTTATTTCTATTACATAAGTTTTTTATTTTTTATACATATTTAGTTATTATGCATCTGTGAATAGTTAATTATATGAAAAGTATGATCGTTCATTAGTTGGAAATACAATAAACTAAAAATTTATGCCATCCTCTAGATTTAGTAATTCGTAAGTTTCATACTGTCTTTTGTTTAATTAACTCCTACTAGCCTACAATGCTGCAACTATTTAAACCATTAGGTCATGACATCCACTCTTTTAGAGAAGGGGAGTGTACCTAAATTTTAAAATCCACCAGTTCTATGATTAACAGTAGCCAGAAAGTTAGATTAGACAAAAAAGAGCTAAAACTTTAAGGAAACTTTATGCAGTAATGGATTGTTAATTTTCTTACTGAATATATGATCAAATCGATTACAGCGTACCTTTTCATTTATCGTCCTGGGTAAGACGATAAACTACGTCCAACTGCAAGGCCTCTGATCAGGAGGTTTTGAGGAGTGTGGAACCACCTCTTAATTTCTGATGTTCCCAGATCTACCCTGACCCGGGGTGGTAGCACCTGTTAGGGTCCCATATATGGGCAAATAGTTAACCCCCCCAAACACAGATCTCGTCCTGGATATGATGATAAACTACATCCGCGTCCTGGGTATGACTATAAACTACGTCCAACAGCAAGGCTTCTGATAATATTTTTGAAAAAAATAATGTTGCCAGCTGTACTTTTTTGAAAAAATAATATTACCAGCTATACGTTTGTTTTTTTTTTGTTTTTTTTTTTTGTTTTTTTTTTATTTTTTTTTTTTTAAAGAATAGTGTTGCCGGCTATAGGTTTTTGGAAAAATAGTATTACCAGCTATACGTTTTTGAAAGAATAATATTGCCAGCGATACGTTTTTGAAGAAATGAAATATTGCCAGCTATACGTTTTTGAAAAAATGAAATATTACCAGCTATACGTTTTTGAAAAAATAAAATATTACCAGCTATACGTTTTTGAGGAAAAAAAATATTACCAGGAAAAAAAAATTGTCAGCATTAAATGACCCATTGAGGTTGATATGCCGCAAAACAAACCGAAACTTTTTCGTTTACTGAGTTAGCGTTGGTGTTTTTCATAATTTGTCTAAAAAGAAATGATATTCAGAAATTACAAAAAAAAAAGTTAAAACGTATACTCAAAGAACTGAGCAACTAATATATATATATATATATATATATATATATAGTGTGTGTGATAGCTGTCAGCTTGTATGTTCATCGTGACATGATATCAAGCAATACCCGTGCATAACAAATTTAAGTGGTGAAAGTGGTCAATCTTACTAAGAACATCATGTATCCCGCTAACCACAAAAGAACCAGTCGACACAATCAAATACTGTCAAGCCGCAGGATCTTACATCAGAGTTAGTTAAGGAATTCAACACTCTAAGTAGACTTAACGTTCACATGGACGCTAACTTTGGTATTTTTACATCGCCCCACCCCCCACGTTTGTGCTAGATTCGTCTGTCCTTTGACACATCTTGTTTTTTAATCGTACTAAGTGTCTAGACGTTTACCTCACCAGAAAAAGCCTGGTGGGGAAACCCGTGTTTTACATATCATTCTGTGAGTGTTGTTGATGCTGTGTAACCCAGTATTACTTGCTGCATGACTGGGTTATCGGTGGCAAAACTTGTTCACCCTATTTGATGTGATGTTATGTAAGAGGGATCAAATATAGATCGGAATCTGATAGGATAAGGACAAAATAGGAAACGTTTATAAATCTAACTTTTACTTTTATTAAAGCTTCATCTAGGAATGAGATTTGAAGAAATGAAAGAAATGATAAAAAAAAAATTAAAAATACCAAATATTTTCTTTCTATTTCTCCGTATTATCTGATGAAGCTTTAATAAAAGCGAAATATTTTTGATCTTTAAACGTTTACTGTTCCTATATATATATACGTACGTTTGATGTGTGTGTGTATATATATATATATATATATATATATATATATATATATATATATACACACACATTTGAGGTGTATTATCAATTAATTCGCCCACTCCACTGCAAAATACTGCAACCACAGCTTCTTAATGAAGGCCGTCTGAGATCAGTACATTATGATTTTTTTTCCATTTTCTTTTTTTTCTTTGCTGGTTGTGCTGGGTAATTTTCAAAAGTAAACTGAATGACCCCAACAAATTCTGCTGACTGCTGGGAAGGCAACTGGCAGCTGTGCGAATGTTACCAACGATAAAAACGTTACCGGTTATAGCTGTATCGAGCATATTGCGTTCTCAAATACTTCGCCTTCAAGAAGGTTGTATTGCAGTAATATTGAGCATCGTTTTGGTTATGATTATCCAAAGATGGCTCGTGTACAACTATTTCTATTTTATCAGGAGTTTGGAACACTTGAAATAATATGAAAGGCTATCAAAAATTAATCGGTAATATTTATTCTCAGTCATTGTTGAAATAAAAAGAAAGAAAATAAACGTAATTACTAGAAATTGTTATCAACATGCTGGACAGTGAATGAAAGTCTCTGTATTCTACGTATCTGACAAAGAGAGACCACAAGGACATACCTAAATCTTTTGCACAATTCACTGCAATTAGTTTCACATTGTTCCTACTCTGACAGGTATTGCACGTGTATTTGTTTATAATTATTTGTCATGTTAATCTCATCACTGGCACAAGAAGATGGTTGACGGAACAGAATATGCGAGTCAATGAATACTTTGATAAACCACTTTGCAGCCAAGGTAGAAGTAGTAAGTAGCTGCTATACCCATTACCAATTTTGACAGGGCTTCATTCATATGGATGTAGACTCCATGCATTTGTTTATTAACTTCGTTGCTTGACCCTTTTTTTTTTTATTTAGAACAAAATAAAATTTTCATTTTTTTCTTTCTTTCCAGATTACAATGAATGTTCTTACAATGGAATGTGCACGAATGGAATGTGTGTCAATATGGATGGCAGCTTTAAATGTATTTGCAATCTCGGCTACACCCTTTCTGCTGGCGGAGAAGTCTGTATAGGTATGGTTATTTTCCCAGTCATTCAAAATGTTTTAGCCAGCCCTCACCTTCACATAATGGGATTATCTGAGAGTTCAATGGAACGACTTTCACTAACAATTAGTTTTATGTTAAGATTAATTATTTGATCAATTAATCGGTTAACAAATGAATTATAATCCAATTAAATAATTGTTTGTTTTATTACCTTAAGTTCCTGAAACCCCGAGGATGATTTATAGCTTCACGCGTTTACTCGTACCATTTTTTAGGTGACTGCAGTATTTAAGGAATTGTGAAGTTGCATTGTGCTTAAAAAATATCCAAAAATATCTGTCTATATTTCTGAGAGGAGGTATTGTAGTTACTTACACTGTTTACATTGCTCGGACTGTTGTCCTCATCTTTGTTGCTACATTCACGATGTTTCGACCGTTTTCTTCAGGTGACTGAAATATCCAAAACTGTTCTTACATTATCATTCTTATGTTCAATACTTCTTGAACATAAAAACATTCTATTTACCTTTGAGTTGATAGTTTTTTGTTTTTTTACGTACGCAAAATAATGTGAATCTGTGACGTAGAGAATGTTACACAAGGAAGATATATGCATATGTTTGTTTATTTTCATAAAGCTAGTTCTTCTTATTATCGTTATTGTACTAAAGTTCCATTAATGACAAGAAATAGCTTCTTTTTTTTTTTTTTTTTTTTTTTGTTTTGATTTTTGTTTGGTAGAATTTAGTCGTGCTTAATTAACTCCTGTTGTTTCTGTCATTTTAACTCCTGTTGTTTCTGTCATTTTAACTCTTGTTGTTTCTGTCATTTTAGACGTGAACGAGTGTGTGAATGATCCGAATATTTGCATCAATGGACAATGCATTAACAACCAAGGAAGCTTCAAGTGCATTTGTTTCGAGGGTTATATTTTGCAGTCTGATGGCAAAACTTGTCGCGGTATGTAAATTACCTCATTTTCTTTAATCTATTGATTATTTTTTGTATTTTTTTTTTTAAATCAGTTTTTTTTTTTTATTTGCAAACATTTACTTGTTGCTAAAACAAAATGGCGTAAATAAATGGACAGAAAAGTGTGGTATAATGACTTCAGATTTTGTTCCGTTTATTCACCAATGCAAAGTGCTGAAAGTGACGTTCATGAAGAGGGACGCAATTTTAAGTTTGGTTTGGAACTATTTTAGATTTAGTGATGTTTAATCTATTAGTCGAAGAGTACATCGATTCAGAGCTGTGATTTTAAAAAAAAAAAAAAAAAAAAAAAAAAAAAATGGAATAAGATGGAGTAAAATCATTGTGTTGTCAGATTAATTCGTTCGTTTGTTTCATTTATTTTAATCCTATCATTCAACAACTTTTACAAATAATATAATAACGTCAATAATATAAAACGAAAATCAAATTTATGGAGGAAAAATAGAACTACAAAAAACATTGCACTATAAATATTTTGCATTTTAATTTAAATAACATTGAAAAAAAAAAACGAACGAAATTATCTGACAACAAATAGTAATAAAATAATATCAATCGACCCAAAGTGTTACAATAAATAAAACTGAGAAAAACAATCAAGGTTTTTCGTTTGTTTTTAAGCTTTCACGTTTAAGAATTTCGTTTCAATTCAACCAAAATACCCCACCGTTTATAACGTTAATACAAAAGCTAGTGTCTTCTGCTTTTTAACGCTCAAAACAGGTTATGCGATGTTTTCGCATACATAATAAAAGCTCACTTCTAATATCTCACGGGATCACTGAAATATGGATGACGAAAGATAAGAAAACGCTGTTTCTCTCGCTTTCCTTGACCATGTGATGAAGTCCCACTTAAAAGTAAAAGCGGCTGATAAGAGAGCTGAAGTATGAATGATCAAAAATGAATAATGGATATTACTTACACTGTCAGAATTTTATTCCCAAAATATACTAGTATCGTTAATAATACGTATATTTTATAAACATTTAGCAGGAGTCTATTTTATGTTTGAGATAGTTGTGAATTTCCCACCAATTGATGCTATGGGCTTTTTTATTTTTAATTGACTTCGACTATTGTTTCAGTATGATCTACATCGTTGGGTGTTGTAAGAGCTCAATATATATCTACAGTGGCTTAACGCCAAGCTAGAGACTGTCAACCTCATACCGTCGATTTAACCCTTTGAGACCTGACCATTGCTTTACTGGTTGTTTTGTGTTAAAAATTATAATTGGAACTGTGTATATAACACGGGCGAGTTTACCGGGTTAAATTTTCGGGACAAGTCCTTCATGAAAAAAAAAACAATATTTTTGGTCTTGTTATAGTTAATTCTATTATCCGAGATAGTAAAATATGTGTGGACAGTCTACAAACGAACAAATTTTTGTATAAAATTCAGCATCAATGTTCCTATATATCCGAGTAAATCTGGACCGAATGCAAAAAATCTGCTGAAATAGCCAACAAAAAACTGAAAAGTGTAGATAATAACGGACGTATTTATTAGTTTGTCATGAGTAATTTCCGTTTTGGGAAATCAATTGTAACGAAGACTTATCATCCTAACTACTAATTATATGAAGCAGTTAAAAATAAATTTGAAATGCACTAACATACCTTAGTTTTTGCACGCCAATAGCAGCGTACACAATCGATTAAAAAAAAAAGTGTTGTTCTCCTCTAGGACAACTCGAATCCGCATACAGAAAGAATAACATAAAACAATTTGGAATACGGTTCGTAGGTTCTATCCGAGCGGCTATATTTACCTAGACAATTACACCAACCGGTTATTACCTTTTACTTTGAAGAAAATTATCACTAATGATGACTAGATTCGTCGAAATATTTTTCACATCAAAACTCGCAGAATTTTAATGAAATGGTATAGAAGAGTTTCCTGGTAAGTCAATGCTAATAATGGTGAATAAAAATTGGTAAGCAAAAACGGAAATGATTTTTGACTAAATGTAGAATATTTGTATCATTGAATTAAACAACGCCCGAATCCTTAATATCATTATTTGTATACGATTTAAAGTGTTAATCAAATTATCTAAATAAAAGTTTTTCTTTCTTTCTTTTTATCATTTTACAACTTTTTTTCCAATAAATCTGAAGACTCTAGACACCGTGTACAATATCAGTTTATTTTTATACTTTTTTTCCTCATTTCTTTCTATGACTAAATATATTAATTCTTCAGATACCAGAAGAGGCTTGTGTTATACTCAGGTGCGCCGTGGCCAGTGTAGTAATCCTTCTTTTACGGCCGTAACCAAATCAACCTGTTGCTGTATGGAAGATAACAGCAACAATGGATGGGGTTATCCTTGTGAGGTCTGTCCAAAACCTGGAGACCCACATTACAGGACGGTCTGCCCACATGGACCTGGCAAAAATGGCAATGGAGGAGGTAAACAAGCTTATCTGATATAAACCGAGAACTTTCATGTTTAAATGGACGTCCTGTATTAAAAAAAAAGAACTCTGCCACACATTCAGTTAAAATGAATCATTGCCAATGCTAACATTTTGACTTAATTTTTTTTTTTAAATGCCATGTCTATCCAAGATGTTGGTGATCATGCTTCTCCAGTTTCCTTTCTTTTGTGAATTGTGATGCTTTTTTAAGAGTTGTTTTCTGTTGTCTTTTCCAAAATTTGGAATTCAAAATTTTCTTCTCTTAGACTGATTGCCACCCAGAACCAAAAAGTCCTGAATACCCGCAACTGATTAGGCCGGAATTTAAACTCTGCTCCCACGCTATTATCCGTTGCATTCTCCGCACATCCATATTTTGTTTTTGTTTTAATAGTCTCGAAAGTTGTGATAAGAAACAGCAATACGGCGAAGAAAAAAATTTGAATAATCAACAATGAATTGATATTAGATTGTAAATTTGTATTGTCTAGTCAGAAGCTTCTGTGACCAAACTGACATTGACGTTGTCTCTGTTGGTGGCTAGTCTCTGTTGGCGGCTAGTCTCAGGTCATTATTTGATGTAACACAAGGTTTCCAACAACGGTTCTGTTGTTTTCATTTCTTGATCTGACTACACGTCGTCATGATCGGTATTCTCCTGTGGCAAACGCCCGTCTTATCTTCTGTCCTTATTTTCTCATAACCAACCTGAATCAATTGCATCCTCATCACTTTAACCCGTCTTCATTTCTTTCAGTAAATTAATGGAATCTTCCATTCGAAGTTTTAGCTTTTGCATCGGTGCAATGGCTGCTATTTTGGCTGGTGAAGTTGATTTAACGATATTATTTGTTAAGTGCCGCTAAGTGGTTACGCTCCGAGAACGCTGAAAACTTCAATGACGACCTTTTAATTATCTTCGGTTTTAAGGCCTCGCTATCTACCGTATTGTAACGTTGAACTTTAGATCTATTAACTGCAGGCATTTTACAGTTTCGCATCGTTCAAGAACCATTAATAAATCTGTATAACTTTTGTCTTAAGCTTCTTGTATCGCTCAAAGTGCTTCTCGTACGCTCCGCTAAAACGCACTGAATTTACACTATTACACTGCCTTACTACTCGCATATCTGCTCATGCTGATCAATAACAATCATTTTGAATATGCCTGTCAATACTAAAGGGTGTTTCATTAAGACGGATCAAAGTGAACAGTAAATAAAACAGTGTAATTGAAAATGTATTTATTCCCCTATTGGATCATGTTATCTAAGTCCTGGCAATTATGTGTGAAAAATAATATCGCTCAAATGTCCGTCAAATCTAAAAAAAGAAAAAAGTCATTGGGCGCTTAAACTTAACCGACTTTTAAAATCGGTCCATGTTATTGGAACACCCTTTATTATTGAACCGAAGACTATATTTTCTACAAATTACCGGTTGTTCTCTTTCGTTGTAGAAGAATTCTCCGATATGTTCTTTCCATCTTTGAAGTATTTTTATTTCTCTAATGTCAGCGTTCAGTCCTTGGGTTTCATGCATTCAAAAGATATCCTCCTCAACAGGAAAGTTTTAATTAAAAGTAACAAGAATGAAGTATAAACTATTACAAAATTAATAAAGGCTTTTCGCGTCCATACCAGATGTGATAACACTTTGAATATACGCACTTTTATGCATATTTGAGCATAGAATAAAGCAAAAGTTAATTCTTCACTTCGCCCTTGCAAAACCAAGGATTAGAAACTCTGTAAACAAAGCATTCTTTGCGCTAAGTCATCAGTCACTTACTCATTAATATCGTTTATCCGTCGGATTACTTTCTAATTGGTAAAAATAAGTAACTGTTTCCATTTTCTGTTAAGTGCTGATATTGAATCGATTTAAAAAGGCTGGTTGGTAATTTTTTTTTTTTTTTTTTAACCTTCGTACATGCAAAAAAAACGGTTTATCAAAAGGACTTCGTTTCTCTTGACAACGCCATTACTGTAAACTCTTTTCACTCGTTCGACAGTGTTTGTTTTTAAGAAAGCGATAATTAGAATTTTAATAAAACCCAATTGTATGAAAATGGATTTATTTTCTTTATTCTTGAGAATTGGTAACAAAGATATTAAATACTATTTATTAGATTGAATATAATATTCAATCTAATAAATGGTAAATAATAAAAAAAATATTGCGTTGTAATAGGTTTACATAGTTTGATAGTTTGGTATAAATTTTTGAATAAATTCTTTTCGAATTTATTTAATGACCGATAATAAATATCGCATTTTACTTGGTTCACATTTTTATAATCTTGTAAATAAAAATTGCCGAGTGAATCAAAAGTGTATATAATATCAGTGTCAAAGGAATAACCGTCTTTTCCACTTACCGTTTTTTTTTGTTTTTTTGCTAGTACAAAGGTTAAACGTTGCCGGTTGGTTATTTTCTTTACTGTATGTTCATTACTGATTTATCCGTGGGGGGTGGGGAAGAACCTAGATATTCCGCATAGATTTTGAAGCTACGTTAGCGTCTTCTATTTCGCACGTGTATTTTTATCGGAATAAATTTGTAAAAAAAAAAAAAAAAAAAAAAAAATGGGATACAAATATAAATTTGTACTCTTGTGGGGAAAACTTTCAACGTCCCCGAGTTTGATAAACTAATTTCTGTTGTTCTCAGGTCCACCCCGACCCGGAGTGGTGGCACGTGTTAGGGTTACAGCTATGGGTAAATAGTTACCCCACTCCAAAAAAATGGGGTCAAAACACCATGAAAGTATTATAGATTTTTACAGTAAAATTATCAGCAATACATTTCTGTATTTCTACAAAATACCGGTTGTTCTCTTTCGTTGTAGAAGAATTCTCCGATATGTTCTTTCCATTTTTGAAGTATTTTTATTTCTCTAATGTCAGCGTTCAGTCCTTGGGTTTTATGCATTCAAAAGATATCCTCATCAACATATATCTTATGATTAGTAAGAGAGTTGTCGGGACCGGAGAAGAAGTCTCTTATATCCGGGTTTCTCTTATATCCGGGTTTGGTCTATTTTGTTTTGGTAAGTATGGCTCTAATTTGGGACCAGATACAATCTCTCTTATATCCGGGTTTCTCTGATATCCGGGTTACACTGTATCTTTACAAAACTACGACAATGAAACCTGACCTACAAACTGATTTTTTACAAGGAATACATATTCTTTTCATGCAAACTTATTCTAAAAATCTTGTCTGTACTAAATAATCCATCGATGTTGATATGCCGTAAAACAAAATAAACCAAACCAAATCAACTTTCAAACAATGTTTTTCGCTTCGTTTCTCTTCAGGAATAAACGAATGTGCCATGTATCCAGATGCTTGTGAAAATGGAGCCTGTGAAGATTTGGACATGGGCTACAGGTGTGTTTGTTCCCCTGGCTACAAAATGGATGCAACAGGCAAAGCTTGCATTGGTTAGTAATTATTTTTTTTTTTTTTTTTTACTTCTCGTTAGGAAAATAATTAAGTCTCTGGTGAAATATTATAATTTAAAAATTCGTAAAACCCAATGTTGTTCCCCTTTGACATTTCATCTGATTACTTTTCGTTTCATATTCAGATATCGATGAATGTGCCGAAAACAAGCAAGTCTGTGATGGCGGTCAGTGTCGAAATTCTCCCGGAAGTTATACATGTGTATGCCCAATTGGCTTTGTTCAAAGCAAGATTACCAAGATGTGTGAAGGTAGGTATATTCTTTTAGATAATTGGTATTTCTAGTCATAATTCTTTTTCTCAGTTGATTGTAACGAAGAGGTGTACAGTAATTGTTTACCAACTAAGAATCCCTTCAAAACAAAATAATGTTTGATTATAAATTTGGAAGTAGGTGATAATATTTCAAATGGAAATGACTGATTGGCTTGGAAATTAGTGTCTAAAATCCTAGTTTTAACTAACCGAACACCTTATTTCAGTGGTGAGGTTGACCACTGGCATCTAGTTCCCTAGTACTAAGATTCGAACTCAGTATCGTCATAATGGCCTATTAAATATTACCCCCACACCAGCACAGTGTCCATGAGTATTTAAACTTCGCTATTGCAGTGAAATACCCATTGCTTGATTAGCTTAACTGTTGCGCGATAGCAGGCGTTCTTAGCCTTTTTATGCCCTACAATCCAAGGAAATGTTCGATCAATGTTCATGGCCACTAAAAATATAACGTCACATTTGGAGATTAAAGAGTTTAAATCGGTAAAAAACAAAATCAAACTAATAAGCTTTTAACTCGAGACCTCCACAAAAAACGCGATATCTAATGTTTAAAATGAATTTAAAATCTACCAAAAATAAAATATACTTCCCGAAATTTTATTTGAGGTATATTAGCTGATTTAAAGTATAATTAATCTGATTTGAAACAAATTTACTTTAAGTTTAAGATATCGCAGAAATGCATTTTTTTAACTCTACACTGTTGACGCATTTGACAGCGTGATGACATATCTAATGTTTTACGGAGGCTTTATCTGTAAAACATAATTGAAGAAAATAATGCCAGCGTTTTTTTTATTTAATTTTTTTAAGTAATCGGAAAGCTTAAAACTTTAGGAAAATATTCTCCGTAATTTAATGTTTTATTGAATTTTAGAAATGTTAGCCTCAAATTTACTATAGTCATCGCTTTTATTTTCTGATTGTTGTTTATGGTCAAACGTACTTACAAAAATTGGTACGTTTATACGCATACAAAAATATTCAAAATTCTTTTTTAAAATATTGGTCTTTGATGATTTGCGCTAAGCTTTTCCTTTTATGATTAGTAAATATAGTTTTATCTAAATAGCATCTAAAATTAATACAGAATTTTAAGATTTAAAACTTAATTTTTCTAATAAGAATTTTGTAAAAATTTCTTATCATAATCATTAAAACAATAGTGTTATTAATATATCGTATTTATAAAAGCAATTATTCTTTTCTAATTACATAATGTCATCTTTTAATTGCATTTTTTTTTTTATTTTACGATCAGAGCAGATTTTCGGTAAATGGTGCTTTTTTTTTTTTTTTTTTTTTTTTTGACAAAAACAAATTGATGATTTAAATTCTTCAAGGAATCCTGCTTTTAACCAATATATTAGGTTGGTGCAAAAATAATGTGGGTTTTTGACGTATTTTTAACGTCAAAAACCGACATTATTTTTGCACCAACCTAATAAATATGAAGTGGCTGAAATTTCAATTTCTCGAATTTTCATGAATTTAAGTTGTTACTCCAAATGTAAATATCTATATATATATATATATATATATATATATATATATATATATATTTATCTACCAAGAAAAAATTAATTCATTAAAATAATATCATTCATTTGGGAATAAGTCCTGAAAATTAAATTAACATCTGACAATTATTTGATTTTTGCATGAATTTCTAAAACAATGTGCTTTTTACACAAAGAAGAGGCTAGATTTCTCATACTAATCTTTGGTCGGCCTGCTGGCACAAGAAAAGATTTTTAACCAAAATTTCGAACGTGCTAAAAAGGATTGAAAAAACTTTAAAAAATCAAAAATACTTTGGTCTTTCATCTTAATAACATGAACATTTTAACGATAAAACTTTATCAAATTTGGAGCCTTTTTCTTCATGGTATGCTCTGTTTTTACATAACCTTTGCTGGTACCTACTTTAACTCGGTGAAAATGCAACTATAAATTGAGCATTTAGATTTTAATGCGATAACTGCTATATATATATATATATAACCATGTTCTCTTAAAAAGAACCGATATATTCTGTTTATTTAAATTTTATTGTATTTTGCCAATTTTTGAATGTCGTTGTGTATTGGGATCAAATTGTGTTGTATGTATAATATATATATATATATATATATATATATATATATATATATGCTTTACTGACAATAAACTGCTGCATTATTGCCTGGCTGTGCTCGTCCATCTTCTAAAAAACAGGAAATTACCATATACTAGAAATAAATGACTACAAAGACGCTGATTTCTCATGGATGCCATCATTTTGGTTTTGATCAAATAATCTACAGTACAGACAAAGCTAAACGACACCCCCCCCCAGCACGTAATATAATGAAATTTCGCAATAGTTTCTAATATAAAAGCTAGGGAACGACATCTTGGAAACGTGTGTGTGTGTGTGTGTATATATATATATATATATATATATACACACACGTCTACAGCAACCAATCTAAATTTTGTAAAGACTTAGAAGTACGCCCAGTTACAAAAGTGTAAACAGTAAAATGAATCACAGGTGCTGAATATAAAATTTAATGATTTCTTTGCTCCTGCTTCTCTTTTATGATTTTGTCAAGACGTGGAATCTTCTTGCTAACTGCGATCTGTTAGGCTGCTTGTAGATTCAGGCGATTTTGTGTTGATACAAGAAAACTAAATCCAGATTCACATAAGTATGTTGTTACAAATAGAATAACACAGTGCTTTATTTTTAGCAATATTAGGAGTAATTTGGTCCGCCTATCACCCGGTTCACACTTCTCTCCGGTTTTTTGAACAAGAGTAGATTTATCCGTTGTTTCTTGTTACTCCTAAAATCTTTTCATTGTCTTTCACTCCCAGTAGCCCCTTGCGTCATTTATCGCCTTGCTTAGAGTGAACCGATTAAAAAAAAATGGAAATTTATTTAGTCCTGAAATATCTTACGGTGGAGTAATGGATAGCGGCTCGGATTGAGAAATCGGAGAGACAAGTTCGAATTCCACTCGAATTAATTACATTCACTTACGTTCTGATACCCTTGGGAAGAATATGAATCCTTTTCTCCCCTCCCCATTACCCTATGGGTAAGTAGCAGGACATACCGGGTTCTATAGCCATAGATAGCAACTGGTCTACCACAGAAAGAAATGGCAACCTAATCGTCAGTCATGTATCGAAAGATACATGATCGCCTAAGCATGTATCACGCATGGCACATAACTGACTGATATATGCATAATGTAATGCTGTTTTATGTTGGGCGTATAGATTGTATCCGTAACAGAAGATTGAAAATATTCTTTTACACTTCAAGATTAAGACACTTTTTTTTTTCTTTTTCTCTTCAGATATCAACGAATGTCTTCAGGCCCCATCTCCATGTATCGGCGGTAACTGTGTCAATTTGGCCGGCAGTTTCAGGTGCGAGTGCAACACCCCCGGAACCGTTTTAGATTCCAGTGCAAGGATTTGCATTGGTAAGTCTAATACTGATTTTCTCTTTTGTTCCTCTGATTCAAAAATTTCTGTTTTGAACCAAGCATTAGCGTGAGCCAGCTAGTTGATCTTTGCTACTGAGTAATTTTAGGTTGGTGCAAAAATAGTGACGTAATGTCTTTTGTCTTTTTTTTTTTTTTTTTTTACGTTAAAAAAACGACATTATTACGTCATTATTTTTGCACTAACCTAATAAAAACCACGATCGTTAACGTTTGGCGTGTCATTTTCTGGCATACTATTCACAATTACCAAGTGATAGTCATTAGGTTGGTGCAAAAATAATGTCTCATATGTGAGAAAACGACATTATTTTTTGCACCAGCCTAATATTTACTAAGTACAAAGATCCGTTCACTTGATCTTTGATTTTTGGCTAGAGATTATAGTATATACCCCCTTTTACTTTTTTTTTTTTTTTTTTTTTTTTCATTGAATAAAAGAACTATTTATCTATCTTTGCAACTGTTCCTGACGGCATGATAATCTAAAATATTGAAATCTCAAAATATATAAACTGAGAAAATGAAGATCCATAACTGAAATGAAATAAAACATTTAGAGAATACAATGATGTCTGAAGTGATGATTAAGTTTTGAAAGAAAATAAAAAAAAAAAAATAACTTTGTCAAATGAGACAATACTGATTGCTATTTGAAATTCATGATCTGTCTCAATCACATTAAAGAGTCGGGGCATGTTCTAGTGTCTATGGTCAAGTTTTTCTCGTCAGAATCCATCACGCACATTTACAACCTACCATTCGTCCGTAAATTGCAATACTGCTGCCATATCTGGTCTGGTGATCCTACTATACATCTCTAGATTCTTGACAAAATCCAAACAAGGATCTGTAATGTAATCGATCCTGACCAGGCATCACGACTTCAGTCACTTTCTCACCGACGTCGCGTGGCTTCCCTCTGTCTTTCCTATAAATATTTTCATTGCAACTACTCTGGTGAGCTAAAGATACTTCAACTACATTAATTTAAGCGTGCTACTTTATTGGCATCTAGGTCCTACCCGTTGACTGTTGAAATAGCTAAATGCAACTGCCACTCCGACGCCAAGTTTCCTTTCTCGCACCTCCCATCTGTGAATAACCCTCTGTTTACTTTCTTCCCTGTTCAAAAATTTAAATGCGACGTCAGTCTTCTCTTTCATTCGCTATAATCCGTTGCGTACTAGTTACATTCTCGTCTTGCTTGGGGTGAAATCATTAAAAAATAAAAATAGAATTTGTTTTGTTTTTTTATATATAGGTTTCCAGCATTTAAATAAATCCTATCACTATTTAATAACTACTATATCCTATTTAATGGCAATCATTAAAAGTTTTTATTTGATTTTTCTGTTATTTTCAGACAATCGACGTGGAACTTGCTGGAAGAATATTCGCAATAATTTATGCGAGGACAACATCAAAGGAGACACTTTGCGTTCAGAATGCTGTGGAACTTTGGGCAAGGCTTGGGGAAGTCCTTGCGAACGATGTCCTCCGGATTGTAAGTAACAATCAATACTAGACAAGATTCATTACTGGTTCAATCATTGCATTTCAGTAAAAAAAAAAAGTTCAGCTCCTCTCTGTTCAACGCGACAAGAATGTCGCCTGATATTTTGAGTTCAAAAAATTAAAAACTACGAAGTTAAGTAACGTCAAGCCTGGTCAGTACCCAGATGGGTGAGCACTTGGTAATACCAGGTGCTGTAAGCTTGGATGTGGATAATGGCTCAGAATTGGAAATCGGAGAGCCGAGTTCAAATTTAAGTCTGGTTCGTTATATTCATTTACGCGTAAATATCTTTTGGAGAAATTATCAACCCACCTCTTCTCCCATCTATATCTACCGCCCATCTTGTACTATGGTATGATATCTACCGCCCATCTTGTACTATGGTATGATATCTACCGCCCATCTTGTACTATGGTATGATATCTACCGCCCATCTTGTACTATGGTATGATATCTACCGCCCATCTTGTACTATGGTATGATATCTACCGCCCATCTTGTACTATGGTATGATATCTACCGCCCATCTTGTACTATGGTATGATATCTACCGCCCATCTTGTACTATGGTATGATATCTACCGCCCATCTTGTACTATGGTATGATATCTACCGCCGATCAATTGCTAGGCCTCCTACTAGGAAAGCTGGTTCACTGTCGTGTTAAACGATTTTTCTCGTTAGAATCTATTTTACATACTTATAAGTCTTCCATTCGTCCATGCATTGAATATTGCCGTCACATATGATCTGGTGCTTCTGTTATGTATTTAGAGATTCTTGATAAAATCCAAAGAAGTATTTGCAATGTCATTGGTCCTGATCTGGTATCACGGTCTCTATCACTTCACCGCTGTAGTGTAGCTTCCCTGTATCTTTTCTATAAATACTTTCATGGTATTTGTTCTGACGAATTTAAGCGTGGTGATAGATTGGTGGCTAGTTCTCATCATTTTACAATTGAAATAGCTAGATGTAACCGGAAGTTTTATGCTAATGGTTTCTTCTCTCGCATCCCTCGCTTGTGGAACTCTCTTCCGGCTTCTTACTTTCCAGTCAAATCTGATCTTTAAAAGAATTAAATGCAATATCAATCTTTATCTTCTGTCTTAATTCCTTTTTTTATTCTCTCTCTTTTTCTTTTTCTCTTTCTCCTATTTTTTATATTCTGTAACCCTCTGCTCTTAGTGGCTTTATTGCCTTGCTTGGGGTGAAATTATAAAAAAAAAAAAGGGATGAATATACTAGTCTAGAAGATTCGTTAAAAAATGAAAAAATATCCCTGAAATTTGAAAGGCGGAGTTAAGCTATTTGGTATGTCAATATTTACCCAAATGACATAACCACTTTTCTGTTTTATTATTACTTTCATATATAACATTTTCAAAGTAAATAATTCCTGGTTTGGTTCCATGACTTATAGGGAATTTTTTCATCTCTACTGGCAGCATTTTTTTTCTCTAAACTGTATTTTTTTTTATATATATTGAAGATGATTTTGTAATTTAGAGCATTATTATTATTATTATTATTATTAATCTAGCGCATAGCAATTACTATTGGATCTTGTTGACTTGCTTGGCAATATCTTCCAATATGTCCTTTTTTTCCAACGAAAACAAACCGTCTCCGGACATCTCGCATGCAAATAACATTCATTGCCACATGTCCAACAGCTAAACTTTTAGCATGAATTGCATTCTTTTGGACCACCCTCCAACTTCCACTAATTAGGGTGTTAGCTCCATATTTCAAACGTCACAAGATTTAACATATTTAGTACGCAATTTCTTAACATGAAAAAGTAAAGATTTTTATAGAGAATTTGCAAGATAATTTTTTTCATGCTAAATAACAAATTAATTTCTTTTTTTATAGCCGAAAGGAAATGTCCGAAGGGATTTGCTGCTACGACAGGGATTCAGTGTACAGGTAAAAAAAAAAAAAAATTGTTTTTTTTTTTTTCTTTTTCGTCTTTAGAAAATATTTTCAGAATATTTTTCCTTGCTTCGTAAACTGGAATCGTCGTCTCTGGCGCCGGTTATTTTCTTTTGCCATTCGATATTTCCTCTTTATTTCTTCTTCTGGTCACATGTTCAAAGAAATATCAGGAGCATTCCCTTTTTTTTTAAGCAAATGTTTAAAAAAAACAAAAACTTCATATTTACTAAGTGTTGCTTAGGATGGTATAAGGCTACAAAAATGGAACATCCAGTGAAGACTGAACTCACTTTAGTACATGGTTATTCATATAAGCAACTAAACTCAAATTTGAATAAAACATAAGCAACTCTGTGGGTCAAGGTGGGTTAAGCAGCACAAAGAAACGAAAGAAAAAGAAAACGTAAATTTAAAAAAAATGTTACCAGACATTATTTTGTACTGTATTAAAAATTATACCAGTTACATTGAAATGATTTTCTTTTCTATCTATTAAAGCTAAGCTTAAAAATTTGAAACAAGCAGTTAATTAATTGCTTGTATATATATATATATATATATATAAATGTCATGTAGAAATTGTAAGCTCATTTAGCATGCAAATCATTGCTCCACCACAAAGCGTCCGAATTATATACTGTTTTCAAAATTTGGCACAAGGTACCCAATGAGGATTGAATTCCCGTTAGTGAAAGCTGTAAGCGAGCCTCCCCAAATTACATACGTTTTTCTAAGGTAATTGTAATGAGCCCCAAATTGAGAAATTAGTCCACTTTAATAGCAAGTCTAATGGCTTCACCACCTGTCACCTCACCTAGAATTATATTGATTTTCTAAGCGTACCTTAGATGTAGCACATGGGACACCCAGTGAGGATCGAACTCGCTATTCAGTCGTAACTGTTTTAGTGAGACAAGCTTGCTAACCATTACACCACGCTGAGGTAAACTTGATTTTCTAAACGCGGCTTAGATATGGCTCAATGCCGAAAGTATAGGGCACCTAGTGAGGATCGAACTCGCTACTCAGCTACAATTGTTCTAGGGAAACAAACTTGCTAAGAATTACACAAGGTGTCGAAATGATTTTCTAAGCGTAGCTTAGAATGTGGCACAAGACCGAAAGTGTGGTGCACCCAGTGAGGATGGAACTCACTACTCATTTGTAATTGTTTTAGCGAGACGAGCTTGCTAACCACTACACCGCCTCGGGGTGCCCTCACCCAGAATTATATACTGTTTTCCAAGTCTGGTTCGAGACGCTAATTGTAATCCGAGACCATTTCCCTCCCCCGCCCTAACACATCAGGTGTTCAATGCCTGTAACATTGCTGGTTGTAATGTCTGTATTACAGACATAATTTAAAAAGTTAATAATGCAAGACAAGTCGTTAAAAATATTATTTGTTAATGTGTAACTTAGTGCATCTATCAGATATTTTGAATTGCATTCATATATTTAGATATGTGCAAAACTTAAGTGATGAAAATAAGCCTCGCTTTTTTTTTCTTTCTTTTTTAAGGGGATGACCTGTCATTCATAAAAGTGGATTTATATTACAAAGTGAAAAGATCTAACGAAACGCACACACACACACACACATATATATATATATATATATATATATATATATATATATGGATTCTATTTTTATAGGCCGACATATTTGAACGTTATTTTTAGTGTATTCCTGTATTTGACTAGTCGTGCCGTTCGTTTTTAAATAGTATTTATTTCGTCAACCAGCTTGCATACTCGAGAAAACTGCATTCCGTTTTGCAGGAGGAGCCACTGTTTGATCTGGTGTGATTTTTACCTCTAAGCTACGAAGAGCTTAAAAATAAAGCAAGATTCTATGTTGCCTTTACAGAACATTCACTAGTTAAGATTTTCTCAAAAGGTCTATCTCTGTCCTGGGTATGACGATAAACAGCATCCAGCAGCAAGGCCTCTGATCAAGAGGTTTTGAGGAGCGTGGGACGGCCTCTTAATTGTTGTTCCCGTGTCTACCATTACCCGGGGTGGTAGCACCCGTTAGGGTTCCAGCTATGGGTAAATAGTTTTCCCCTCCTATGAACTGGAGTCAGAATATTAGGAAAATGTAAGAATGCGTTTTTTGTAATAATAATACCATCAACACAAATTGCAGTATATAAAGTGTAAAACCCGATTTCAAAAAGCTAAAACTTCCCCTAAATGGGGCCTCTCGTTTGCCGTGGGTGGCAACCCATGATGCCTAGGGACGGAGTTCTGGTGACTGAGTGACTCCTGATCTAATATAAAATGACCAGGACTTTCCACGACACGTCGGTCACTACCTGGGATAGACGGTCGGATGAAATAGCCCAATCCATTCCAATCGGCTAGTCACATAGTGGCAAGGGCTAGTTGGGATGATAGATAATGGGTTCGACAGGGCCCCGAAACATTAAATCCAACTATACTTGGGTAGATATGGTAGGGGTAGGGGAGTGCAAGTGCTCGTATCCACACTCATCACAACTGTACTGTCCGTGTAGCCCTGGCGGATTAGGGCGAATGGGATTAGTCCCCCCCCTGATAGCGTCCCTTAAAAAGGATCTCTGAGGTAGGTGGGAAGCACAGACAGCGAATACAAATATTAAAATTATATGGCTATCTCGTATAAACGAACCAAGAGACAATATGAGACTTCTGAAAGCGAAAATGGAATAGAAAAAAAATCAATTTCCAACTTTCATTGTTGTAGAATCAGTAGAGGGTGATATATCAAAAGTGTCTTTCATGTTGCAAAGGGTTATTTCAGAAATGATCAAGCCACAATATGTTAAAAAAAGAAAGAAAAATAATACCCTATTGATTCAAGTTATATCCAAAAAAGACGCAGAGAAATTGCTAAAAATCAAGCAAATTGACAACAATAAAGTCAAGGCCTACCCCCATCAATTTCTTAATTCATCAAAAAGGAGTAATAAAATGTCCAGAACTGTTTCTTTTGCTCATCAGAAAAAATTTAAAATGACGACACCCTAAAAAATTAAGGAGTAACAGATGTTAAAAGAATACAAGTAAAAAGAAATGACACGGTAACAAACACATATTTTGACATTCGACAAACCGACTCTACCAAAAGAAATAAAGATAGTTTGCACAATAGCTAAGGTATAGCCATACATTCCTAATCCTCGTAGATGTCATAAATGTCAAAAATTTGGTCATCTTCAAAATGTTTGTACGAGAACATCAGTCTGTCGAAGATGTGGAGAACCGGAGACCGAGCATGGTGAATCACCTTGTGAAAGGCCTCCTTTATGTCCAAACTGTAAAGAAAACTATTCAGCAGACTTCAAAGAGTGTAACATTTTGAAAACAGAAACAAGTAGAAGAAAATAGACGCAAAATATCTCCTTCCAAGAATCCAGGAAACAGGTTGAATGTAATTCACTTCAAGCATCATATGCAAATATCACTGAAATATCAAATCAACAAAAAGTTACCCAAGAAAACAACGCATTAAGAAGCCAAGATCTTATAACTCTTAACAAATTAAAAAGTTTAATAGAACTACTAAAATGTAGTATATCACTCATATATCAAACGCCCATAGACAAAAAAAAAATAATGTCCCATCAACCTCAAACAAAAAAAGTCTCTACACGTACAAAACAATTAAATCTGAAAATTTCAAACCAAAGTACAAAAATCCAAGAAATAGAAACCTCTAAATATTCTCAAGAGAATCAAAAGGTACATAAAAAAAAATAACTCAACTTTTAGTGAAAAATCAAGAGAAATGGACATATCTCTAACACCATCACAAACAAGGGAAAGGTCATCATCTAGACAAAGTTCATTAAAAGAACCGAATGGTAAAACTAAGGGAGCAAAATCAAACAAGAAAGTAGAAACAAAAGAGGTTCAAAGAAGAAAACATTAACAAGAAACAAAACGCTAATAGTCTGAAGAATATAGAAATGATGGACACTTCACCGATATAAAAAAAAGAAAAAAAAAACATTGGACATGTAAAAATACATAATCAAGATGCAAAACCTTATTTAATGGAATTGTAACTGGGGTGAAAACACTGAAAGTGTAAAAATAGGTTTTAATACCAGAAATACTTTGTAAAAAAAAAAAAAAAAATTATTACCAGCAATACAATTTAGAAAACCAAATGTTGCCAGCAATGCATTTTTGAAAAAACAAATATTACCTGGAATATATTTTTGAAAAACGGTTTTATATATAAGCCCTACATGTTAATTTTCTATCTTTTTTTATGTGTATTGAGCACTTTTTAATATTGTTTCCTGGTCTAATTCAACTGACTATTTTAACTTATATCACACACACACAACATTTAAAGAATTATGCAAATATACTTGATAGTAATTAATGTTGTACGGATAAAATTAAAACCTATTTATTTTATATAAGATTTATACATTTAGTTCCAGATTAAAATAAAAAATACAGTTTGACATGGAATGAGCCAGATTAGGTTGAAATGTCGTTAAAATCACTAACCTAATTGAACACTTTTTAAAAACGTAACACGTCTTCACCAAATATTTTCGTCGCTTGTACTGCCTGTCCGAAATATTTCTATTCATATCCTGCATCAGTGGGTTTTTTTTTTTTATCTCATTATAAAACACGTATATGACTGTTCGTAAGCAGATCTGTGTGCCTCTCTTTTGGACACTTTTTAAACTTAACCGCTTCTGGTTGTCTGACATTGACAGCATGTCATGTTGATAAGTCGCAAATCCGTTGGAATCGGATCACTGTGTTTTAGGGCGAAAAAAACACAACGGTCAGAATGACAAAAAAAAATCCTATTGAAATTCTTCTATCAAAGCAGCTAAATCTGTCAGACGATCCAAAGTGTGGTAAGGGGCAGTTGGCAAGCTCCAAATTTGAAACCGTTGGACAGGCTTGTTATTACTCTATGACAATGCACTCTACAGGGTCTTGTTAAACTACAAAACGTTGTGAGAGGAAAATGTCTATTTTTATATGGGGAAAATAATGACTGTCGACCGACAAAGAAAATCACCTGAGAATTCAAGAACGTCAGTCAAAAACCATTGAAACCTGATTAAATCGGTCATCTCTACTGATTCTCTCGATAGGCTTGGTAAGAACGTTCTCCTAAATCTAAAGGAGGCTGTCGCCTTATCTTTGTCCTCTTCCTTTGAAATACTCGCATTCTTTTGCCTCAAATTCGATTTTAGCTTAAGACATGATTTCAGGAAGATCTCGCGTTTAACTCTTTCTATTCTAATTCTATACATACCTCCCAATGACATGGGGATTTTTCTAAACGTTTCTTAGATGTGGTACAATGCAGAATATATGGATCGAACTCGCTATTCAGTTGATCTAGCGAGACCCGTTTGCTAACCATTACACCACATCGAAGTGCCCTACGCCCCAATGACATGTCTGTTTAGTAACTGTCCATTTCTAAATAAAAATCGGTTGTTACATAAATATGTCCTCCTCTCTCTGTGAAGTGCCGGGCCACAGCCTCACCACGCTGGTATTGCTGCTGTAGCTTCGGTAGTAAATATGCTTTTTACGGCAGGTGAAGGGAGTTTCCAGTTCTACAATTATGTGACATAAACTTTAATATTTTTAGCTCAAACCTGAAAAACTTTGTTTAAAAATACATTGGATCTAAAGAGTATCACTTATTGATGGTTTCATGAATTCATTAATAAAAAATAGTAAACACTTTGTGAAAAAGTTGTAAAGATAATTTTGATATCCTTTAATAAATTTCCACTCACGCTTGAGTTATTTATTTTAAATTTGGAAATTTAATAATTTAAATACGGCTATATATTAATTTAAATTTCTAAAAAATGAAGGCATTTATTTTTAATCCGACATTTTTATTTCAAATGTTCTATTGGATATTTCAAATATTAATATACAGTATAATAATACACTAAGTAAAATTATATATATATATATATATATATATATATATATATATATATATAGCAGGCAGCAACCCCTTTTTTTTTTACAAGTTTCATTAAAGGCGACTGAAAAGTGGGGATATAAAATGTGTAAAATCTGTCCAAATGTTTTATATATCGGAGCATTTTTGGTTATTCTATTAGCCATTATCGGGGATTTTTTTTATTTACTAAATGTGGGTGTGTGTATATATATATATATATATATATATATATAAACAATTTTCAGTTATCCTATTTGTATGGGTAAAAGTGTTCAATAACAGAGCTTATGTAAATGTAAAATTGGACCCTGGGGTCAAGACCTAGCGGCGGCACTCTGCTTCATACTGGAGCGCAATTTTCAGTTTTCAGTCCATCTGAAGATTGCGTTCAAGCATGAAACACTGTAGCCGCTGAAGTTAAATACTAGACAGAAACTCAATACACGTGACATTTTTTTTTTTTTTTTTTATGCACGCATGATACTTCCGGTCTTCCGTAGATTTGATTTACAGTGTTATTATAGATTCAAATTTATATTTTTTTTATATGTTGTTCGTTAGTTTGTAAAAAGCTTTAGAAATTATAATCTGTAAATATGTATCTACTTAATAACAACATTCGTTACATTTTACAAATTTTTCCCTAATTTTAGAAGAATTAACAACATTTAAAGTAAAAATAATAAAATATTTCAGAAATAACAAATAATTGTTTTAAAAATTCATTTTTCATCAAAATATCTTTTTGCTTTCAGACAATATTGTCCATGTTCATTGAAATAAATAAAAGCAATTAAAAGCTTTTGAAATTAAATAATATTTTTGTTTTATTGGGTTTTGTATGTTACAATTCAGAGGCGATTTTCAGGTAGAGGTGGTTCAACTAGAAAAAAAAATGATTTGGTTTCCTCAAAGCCTTGTGCTTTTAATTAATATATTCACTAATCTACACAAAATTGAAATTATAGACTTTTCGTACAATTAGTTAGGAGGTGGTTAATACATTTGAAAAAAAATTTATGCCATGACTTTAATAAAAAATAAACATTTGTAATAAGTTCCATCATTTGTGAATAGTTTCTGAAAGTTTCATTAAAATCCGACAATTATTTTTATTTTTGCAAGAATTTCCAAATTAATGTCATACAGAAAAAAACGTGCTAAAATTTTATTTTACTAGTTCCAGTGATACAAAGAGAAAGAAGGTTTTTTTAATCAAAATTTAGAATTTTCTAAAGGAAAAATTTTTAAAAAAATAATTAAAATAAACTTTGCTCTTTCCTCTCAATAATATTAGGTTGGTGCAAAAATAATGACGTAATGTTATTTTTGACGTTAAAAAATACGTCAAAAAACGACATTATTACGTCATTATTTTTGCACCAACCTAATAACATAAGCATTTAGACGCTAACATTTTTTCGTCAAGTTTGGTGTCTTTTTCATCCTGCTATTCTCTGTTTTTAGCGATCTCATGAATGTACCCAAGTTAAACTGTAAAATCACATCCCCATCTTTTAAAACAAATTTTCTTTTGTAAATTTTTCAAACATTTCGCTCTTTTTCAGATATCAATGAATGTGATGTTCTTCCTGGAATCTGTTTAAATGGCTATTGCATCAACGCAGATGGTTCTTATAAGTGCAACTGCCCTGAAGGATTGTCCCTTGATCTCTCTGGACATCGTTGTGTCGGTAAGTGTTTTTTTTTTTTTTTTTTTTTTTTTTGTCTTATTTCATTTGATTCCACTTCACTTGCATACTCAAAAAACATATCGCTCAGTTGCTGTAAATAAAAGCAGATTATAACTACGAAAGATTATACAAAAGACAGCAGAAGTGTTCACGGGTCTGATTACAAGTTATAAAACTGGCTACATTTCAATGTTCAGCGTTACTAAATTTGGAACTGACTTCTCGTATGTTGAGAAATTCCAAATTTGGTTGCGCTAGGCTTTCAAAAGTTACCTAAACTGGAATGCCTGTCTGATCGAATTATGAACCACGTTAACAAATCGATTCAGACCAAAATTTACAACGGTTGTAAAAGATTCTTACATCTAAGCATCTCCTATAGGGCATTGGATGCGGGATAATCTCCTCACAAAAGAAAATCGAAGCGACAGAAATGTGGTTCTACCGAAAGAGCAGGATTTACCAATATGCTTAAAAGGCTGAATTCTGAGGTCGGGGCGCTAGCCAAGGTGTATAATATTTTTGACGCTGTCATATACCTTTCTTACACATAATGTTGTCATAACGCATTGAGAGACTCTAAACACTTCACTAATTTTAAACACCCGTCATCATCCTCGGTTTCACTCAAATTGTTTAATCCAATATTTATCCAACTAAACCTCCTTTAAAGCGAGAATATGTCCATTGTCAGATACTCATAATTTCAACAGATTTTGCCCATTAAATACAAGCTATTTCATTTCCAGTCAGGCTCAGATTAACCTAACCATCAACAGTGTAAAGACAGTTTCAATATCACTGGCCTCAACCTAATTTCTCCATACTTTCCTCTTGTTAAGCTGTATATTAGCAGTTCTAGGGTTCGATCCCCAAACAACCCTTTAATATTAATACTCATTGGGAAAAGCTTTATTGGTTTACCCAAAAGTTCAATCAGTTTAAGAAAGTAAATCATTCTTTTGATTCACATTCGGACAATTGTTCCCATCTTCGTCCCAACATGCCATTGTATCCTCTGGTAATCTTCATCTATTTGTCGATCCAAGTAACTTTCAAGGATTTCGGAATTGACCTTTTTATTTAATCTCGTTTATATCTCGAGATCTCTCGTCTTATTTAGTACTACTCAGTTATTTGTTCGACTTTCTACTATGTGTAAGTCTGCACTTCCCGATCCAGCAATTGAAGTCATAATTACAATGTAAACAATATTACGAAACAACTTTTAATCCATTAGACTATTGTCCTCTAACCCTAAAACTTAGAAACTTAAATTTATCTTGCAAGCTCCTGTAGATTAAATAAAGGGTTTACCTGTATCGACGAACACCTGAAGCTGAAGGCTGATAACAACAAAGATGAAGACAATAGTCTGAATGCAAATAACAGTATTTCCTAGAAACTCAAACAAAAATCAAAATATTTTTTTCAGTAACAATTACTTTTTTTCGTGTGGAAATAAAGTATTTTTTTTTAATTATGAAAATAGAAACCTCTTGAAATTTTCCTGTTTTCTTTATAAAATATCTTGATGGATCTTATAAATATTACATTTATTTTTCCTCGGGCAATGACGAATATCCTTGTTATATATATATATATATATATATATATATATATATATAAACGCGAGGTTAAGTAAAAAAAAAAATTAGCAGCATATGAGTGCGGATAATTTTTTTACTTTTTCTCGTATGTGTGTATATATATACACACACACACACACACACACACACAAATATTTAGATAATACTTACTTTAAACGTGTATTTATCTTGAGAGCCCATCACAATTTAAGAATTCCTTTAACACAATGTTTTTAGTATAAATGTTATTTGGACTACATCAACAGATGAGCCCATTTCATCGAAATAAGTGAATTTCCCAACACGATGTAGTGGACTATCCTGACGACATGGAATTACAGTGCGTCTGTAAGTTCACACACACTCTCATATATATATATATATATATATATATATATAAGGTTGGTGGAAAAATAATGACGTAATAATATCGATTTTTGACGTTAAAAAATACGTCAAAAAACGACATTATTACGTCATTATTTTTGCACCAACCTAATATATATATATATATATATATATATATATATATATATATATATATAAAAGCAAAGAATTTAGTCTTCAAATACATCTCTCAAAATTTTAAATTTTGAGTGTAAAAACTATTTTTTTTTTTTTTTTTTTTTTTTTTAAGCTGAAAAAGTTATACAGTTCCTCGCAAACAAATTTCATACGAAAAGTTTGTTTTATTACAACACAAACGAAATAAATTGTTAGTATAAGGTGAAACATATGTGCGAGATTGTCACGGGAGAGCTAAAATCTACGTTATGTGCGTGTAGCGTCAGCAAGCTTGGTATATTTGGGAAAGATATTAGAATAATCAAGAAACTATACTGGCAGCAAACGGACTGTATAAGGCAAGGATGTGTCTTCTCACCGGACATATTCAACCTATACAGCGAGGCAATTCTGAGAGAACTAGAAATCCTACCAGGATTCAACATTGGTGGTCACAATCATGACAACACAAAATACATAGATGACACAGAGCTGATAGTAGACACGGAAAGTAAATTACAAAACCTCCTACAGAAAGTAGCGAAGGAGAGCGAGAAGAGGAGACCAAGTATGAATTACAAGAGAACGCATCGTTATCAATAAAAAAATAAATTTAAAAAAAAGATGAGCCCAAAATGCTATTCATAGGTCGGGGACACTAAAATCAAGCAGGTACAGAAATTTAAATATCTGGGAAGTGTTCTGACAGAGGATGGTAAGTGCGACGCTGAGATACGAAAACGTGCTGTAATGGCCAAAGACGTATTGCAAAAGCTAGGCAGATTATTACAAGACTGGAAGATTTCCTTGGTAACTGAATACTGAACTGCTACATAATATCTGTCTTCCTTTTCGGTAGCGAATGTTGGACGGTCTCCTCAAAGATAAGCAAGAGACTCCAGGCAACGGAGGTATGATTCTAGCGAAGCACGCTAAGGATATCATGGACCAAACAGGTGAGCCACGATGAGGTTTTGGAGAGGATGCAAACAAGGAAGAAGCTTATACTTAACATCAGGAGAAGCCGCTGAAATTTCTGATACGCATAATGAGAAAGGAGGGCTTGGAGAATCTGATATTCACAGGGCGAATAGAGGGAAAGAAACACAAGGAAAAGCAACGTGTGACATATCTAACGGGCTTAAGCAAGTCGATGACAGAACAGGGCCTGGGAGAAGTAGCAAAGGGACAAAACTTATTGAGAGCTACGCGGGATAGGGTGAAGTGGAGAGCTATGATCGCCTACGTACTGAAGATACATAAAAGAAGAAAAACGTACACATAGCAACAGGTAGTCAGTTGCTTATCAGCGTGAATACGGCTTTGACAACATAAACCCAGAAGACGTCGTCACTGTCTATTTGTTGCCTCGGTACTTTTGCAATACAAACTGTACAAACAGGTTTATGAAAATACTTTAAAATTGAGAAATAATTTACACGACGAATTTTAGTACTCAATAATTATTTTTAGTAGACTTTTTGCATTTGAGAAATCAGTAGTGTTTATATCCCTGTCGAATGTATACTGAAAACTAAAGAATGAATTTATAAAGAGTGCGATGGATAAATTGTCTAAATTACGCAAAAATGAGGATAACAGACATCTCATTTTAACAAATATATTTACCAAAATTACATAAATATCTTGAAATACTAGAGTAAATTTATTTAATAAAATCGTCATCGGCTTCAACCGCGGCCTCCAGACGACTTCGGAATCCCCTGCAACTCTTTTGTGTGGTCTCCTTGTTTAACTTAGTGAATGCCGCCATAATCTTTACTTTCAGTTTATCTTCGGTGTTATAAGGAGTTTTGTTGGTCTCTGGCTCAACTGCGTCCCACACATAATAATCAAGTACTTACAAAATGGGGAGTTAGGTGGCCAGATGTAAGGGGTGATGCGATCGCAGTAATTGTCTCCTACTTGTGTGGCATGGTGCAGAGACCTGTTGCCAAACACAGGGTCTTCCAGTAGTCACTCTCTAGACCCAGGGAGCAGTATTTCCTGAAGGCAATTAATATAGGCCTCCGTGTTGAGTCCCTGTGGCAATATGAGTGGAGGCATAACGTCAGCCATCACTAGTGATCACTCCAAACACCTTCGTAATCACCGTTAGACCCTTCCAACTCTGTCCGAATCCTCTGCCCGATCCCCGATCCTTATCAAAATCCCTGAAATGTTCATATTGGGGCTTTCGGTGCGAATGCGAAGCGGTAAAGCATGAATTTCCAAATTTCTGGCGGAGTAAATTGCGTCGTGCTGCTCTTTTTGTCTTAGACACTGATAGTACTATTAGGTTGGTGCAAAAATAATTTCGTTTTTTAACATGTGTTACTATGTGAGAAAACGAAATTATTTTTGCACCAACCTAATATATGGTGCAGTCGACAAAATTAACAAAGATGCGCGAAATAAATAAAAAATAAAATAGACAATTTATCGATAGCACTCTGTATTTAATTTCATTTACGGTAAATCCAGTTGCATGAATTTTCAATAAACTTTCTATTTAATGTTATCCAGATTATCGTAAATCCAGTTGCTTCCTCGAATACCGACACGGACAGTGTAGCAGTAAGATGCTTGGAGTTTACCACCAAGCCATCTGTTGCTGTTCTGTTGGAAAAGCCTGGGGTTCACCTTGCTCAGCATGTCCACGTCCGGACACAGGTAAGTCAGCTTTTTTTTTTTTTAATTTCTCTGAAACCTAATGTAGGAAAAAAAAATTATACTGTTGCTCTATTTGCTTTTTAATAAGTTTTGTCTAAGATTTGACTCTCAACAGTCTCCGTCGGAGACACAGGTAAGTCAGCTTTTTTTTTTTTTTAATTTCTCTGAAACCTAATGTAGGAAAAAAAAATTATACTGTTGCTCTATTTGCTTTTTAATAAGTTTTGTCTAAGATTTGACTCTCAACAGTCTCCGTCGCTCGCCGTTTCGGCCAGTGACAACTCTAAGCTAAAATTATTTATGGATCATCTTTTTCTAAAAAAAAAAAAAAAAAAAAATCAATAGGTATTTATTTATAAAATAAAGGGCGAGATGAAAACGCCTCCAACATATACCTCTCACATAATGGTAAGACATTAGCGAAATGGATATACCATTGTCTCTAATATCTTATTATATAGGAGTTATGTCTACTGCACTACATATAATAGCTTTATTAAATGGCTGACATAATGGTTATCGACGTGAATATCGGAACTAGCTAGACGAGCTAAAAATTTATTTAAAAGTTCATACTCTTGGCGACATGAATTCATCAATTCCCCTCTTTAGCTATGTGTTAAATAGAGTAGACTGTGTTCTCTAGCCATAGTGACAACGAGCTGGAAGGATATTTCTGAATTCAAATCTATGAATGGTAGACTTAGAAAGATTCCAGATAGACTATTTTTCTCCAGAAGCTATCACGATACGATGAACCAACTTTCCTAGAATCTGTGTTTGCAACTGAATCGTTCAAAATCCTATCAGTGGATTACGTTCACTGTTGCACTGAGAAAGCGCGCTGAGTTACTCTCTTGGAGGTTAACATCAGCCATGATGGAAGACAAATAAATAAAAAATAAACTCAGTTCAACTATCTCACCTTCTGATGAAAGGATATCTTCAGAGAAGTTTTTGAAATTTCTATGAAAAGTAGTTGAATGCATGAATTTTTATTCCGTTGCGAACGTTTAATGATGTTATTGAATGAAACATTGATAACAAACATTCGCAACGGAATAAAAATATAAAGTTTTATATAAAATATATATATAAACCAGTTGGATGCATAATATTTTATTCCTTTGCGAACATTTAATGATGTTTAACAGAAATTTAAACAATCACCTCGTTTTCATAGATGCATATTACGCTTCATTCAGTAAGGACATCACTAAACGTTCGTAACGGAATATATGTATATATATCTCCAAGTATATAATTGGTGTATACGGAATGAATTCCAATAACCAACAATTACTATTCTTAAAAGAGTGCTCAATACAAAGTAGAGCAGATACAATTATTTATTTAAAAAATTTATAAATTTATTGTTTTACGCGTGAGTTTACGACCCCATTCGCACACATGGGATTAAAATGTATACATATATATTGTCAGAGGACCGGATGAAGTAACGTCTATTCTAACGTAATTTCAACGAAGAAATAAATTGAGTAACATGTCTATTTCTCCTTTTCTCCTCGGTAATTTTATAATTTTAAACTAGTGATTAAATTTGGATTTTAAAATTGGCAGTTCTTAATTTTAATATCAAATTCTATCATATAATTTAATAATTATTGGTTAGAATAAATTCTTTTTTTAATATTACCCGTATTTTAACGATCTGAATAGCTATTATAACATGACTTCGTTGTCAGGCATTTTTGAATTTTCCTATACTTGTATTTTGATTGGTCATTCTAGCTTTTGGAACAACGTTTTCCCCTTGTGAAGGATCGTTAACTAATTTGAAACTTTTAAAACCATTTTGTTTTTGCATTCAACATCATCACTTGATAATACACCGGGAGTGTTGAAACAAAATGACTATTTTTGTAGTGATTTTATAACATGTTTGTTATAAATTTTTTAAATAAATAATTATAATCATTTGGATGCTTACATTTTTATTCCGTATGAAACATCAGAAAAATTTAAACGTCCAACATTACGTTGGCAACGGAATAATAATTTATGCATACAACTAGTTTTTATACATTCCATCTTTGTTCGGACATTTCATATCCGCCATTTTGTCATATACATGGAAGTAGTAATTAATATTGCATAGCAACTTTGTCAGATCGGATAATCACTTAAGGCGGGAAACTGCCTGTTACCATGCAGTTTTGTTGCTCGATGGTTAGTAAGTACGCTTAGTGTCGTGTTTTAAATTACAAGTATCTCGCTTGTGTGGCTTCTATGCCAAAGAAATCTTACTAAATAACTACATTTGGCGAAGGTGGGATGGAGGTTAAATTGTTTCCTTTATACTTCTTTCCCGTGTGTTTCGGCTCTGTCACATTCTTATAGTTTAGCATTCATACCGGACAACTAACGACACGAATAAATTGTACTCATCAAAATTTCAAGAATATTCGGGAGCGGCGTGAACAGGCGGAAACAGCCGATGCGATGTCGCCTTCTGCATAGCTTCGCTAAGGAGGACACCGCACACGATTGTCTTTTGTCACTCTCATGTCGTGTTATGCTATAGTCGTTTATGACCCCCCCTCCTCTCCACCTCTTTTTCAACCTCCAACTGTTCCCATTCAGCACGTGATGAAAGAAACTCCTTAGCGTTACTGGCCAATTATCGATGGCGTGGTGCAAGGAGAAGGGAGTGGAAGAAATTGAATGGCGTCTCTTCTGACACAGGAATCTTGAGCATATCGCAGCTGTCAAAATAAGGCAAAAGAAGTCAAAGGTTCAGCTTTCAGCATTTTTCGTCTTCTTTTCGCAAAATTTGAGCTAGCATTTTTCTTTATATTAATAGCTTCATCGTTAGCTATTTAAAAAAAAAATCAGATAGCAGGTGATGAAATACATTGAATTAGAACAAAATTCCATTTAATCTAGATTCCCGTTGATGTCGGGCATACCGTCCAACTTGTTCAGAAAGGTCTCAACTATCAGCTATATACAATTTCTGTTTTTTTTCTTTTTTTTTTTTTTTTTTCAAATCATTGTTTAAAAATGGCTTCAAGGGAATTAATACTTTAGATCTTACGGAAAACAATCCTTCATCAAACCCTATAGTCTGACGCTACAGAATCCTAAAGAATTTTACTAAATTAAAAAAAAAATACACATCACGTTAAGACCTCCAACAGCAACTAAAATGGTTAGTACATGCAGAAAGTAAAATAATTATATAATGAAGATTTTTACTTTCTACATAGACTTAAATAAGTGGCAACGAAAGAAACTCTCATCAATACTAGAAAAAGCGATAAGTTTGGACTGAAGCCTATTAACACGAAAGACTATTTTAAAAGAAAGATCTTGTAATTTTTAACCGATAGTAATGTCAACTGTTCGGTCAATGACTATCGAATGTTTAAGGCTTATTTTATTATCATAGAAAGAATCTAGTCTTCCTAAGCTATTCGATTTCTGTCAATAAGATATTTGGTGAGCCTGGACGACTGGGTGGCTGAGACAGTTACGTGTTTCTTACTAGTACCATGACCTGTATTCGAACTTAAAGAAAATTTTAATGCTGCCTTTCTTAGACAACAAACATCAACCATTGATGTCAGTAGGAAACACAAAATTGCCTTAGTATATAATTATATACTAATTGGAGATTAGTTTAAACTGAAGGCCTCAAGTGTAAGGTACTAGTGAGGTCAATATTCACTATTCAATATCTATAATCTGCAAGACTAGATTCGCTAAGAATACTGATAATAGAATCAGAAAAAAGACAGCTGGGACACACGATGATGAAAGAGCTTGGAGAATTAAACACTCACAGAACATATTGAAGATAAGTGAATTAAGGGAAAGAGCGACAGTTTACTTGATTTTTGTGAATAGATGACAGAACAAGAATAAAAGTGATGGTGGAGGGGGCAATTTTTATTTAGAA
>OZ010588.1:42040027-42045651 GCA_963932145.1 Acanthosepion lycidas
TTCTATTTACACTATTTACATTGTTCGGACTGTTGTCTTTCGTCTTTGTTGTCATATTCACGACGATTCGGCCGTTCGCGCTCCGGCCTTCTTCAAGCGATTGGAATTTTGAACTGAACCCTTTATTTCGTTCACCGGGTTTAAGAGTTGGTTGAAGTAATCCACTGACCCAAATAGTTGTGATTTCAATACCTAGTCACAGCAGAGGTGAATAAAAACTTGGAGAGTTGAGATAGTAAAGGGAAATAACTGAAACTTAAGAAGAGGCATGGGACGTGGAACTCGAACAATCTACTTCGATGGATGAAATAAAAGGTTGGATTCAAAATTTCAATCAGCGGAAGAAGAGCGAGGCGTACAACGACCGAAACGTCGTGACTATGACAAAGATGAGGACAACAGTCCGAACAATATAAATAGTGTAAATATATACAATACCTAATCTCAGAAATACAGACGTTTTATTTTAGTATAAAAAAATGTCAAACTAACTATTAATTCCTAGTGAAATTTCCACAGTAACGCTTCGTATAGCGTCAGATTATCCAAACTACCAAAGCAAAATGCCTAAATATGCATTGTTTAAAAGAAAACCTTTTGTATTTCAAAGGATGTTTGTACCAGTGTACTCATTTTTTTATGCTGATTTTATTGTTACTTCTTCAAAGCTTAAAATCCATAAGGGAATAAAATGAATTTAAGAAAAAATAAATTTTACGGGCATAAACAATTAGGGCAATTATACCAACCGGTTTGCTTCATTCTAAGCAATACGAGCCACGTAGAGAACGAAAAATCACATAACTGTAAAATGCCGTTTCTTTCAATTCTTTCACTCTCCAGCAGTGTTCTCTTGTAAACTTCGTCCCAGAGAGGATAATTTGATAATCTCTAGATTTCGTCATTTCCAGTATTGTACAATTGCTGATTTTTTATTATTATTATCCAGACTATTGTAAATTTTAATGCTTTTATAAGGATCTATCTGATTTTTTTTTTTTATTATTCCCACTCTTTTTAATTTCCTCTAGTTGAATTATTGTACAGTTTAATCTTGTTGTTCGGGGATCTATGAAACTATTCAATGGTAATAGGGTAATGTCTTGAGTACGTTCTGCTATTTGCGATATTAACGAAGGGACATTTTTGTTATGAGCTTGTATAAAAATGTCATTTAACATTTGTGGGTACTCCTTCATGCTAAATACAAGTACCTTCTGGAATAGTAATGCCAATGGAAATTTTTAAACTTATAAAATAAGCGTGTGGGTTGAAATAAACGTCCCGTCATAATATATATATATATATATATATATATATATATGTATGTATATGTATGTATGTTTAACAAAATAATCGTATGGCGAAGAAAATGTTTTGTGAATTTTCTAAGCGTGCCGAATATGCAGTGTGACATGTGGAGGGTGAGAATTGAAGGAAGTTATTAAACCGTGCCGGCACTTGTAATTGGTACACACCAGGATGCAAAATAAATATCGAAAGAGTTAAGGATGTGATTTTGAAAAATGCAAATATAAATAAAGTATGAAATAATCATGTGTCACGTCCTTCTTATAGTAACTCGATCAGGATAAGCGTGAACATTAGTGTTCTGAATTTAGTGTGACAAATCTAACGTTTTTACTCGAACTCTCCGCGAAGTAATAATGTTCTATTACTTGCCAAGTGACGTTATAACTAATTATTGGTTTCTTTTCTGTTTTCAGATATCGACGAATGTCGCATTTCGTTCGGTGTATGTTCCAATGGTACATGTGTCAACACGCCTGGAGCGTTTACCTGTGATTGCAACGATGGTTTTGAGGGTGTCATGATGAACCAGATGTGCATAGGTCAGAGACAACATTAATTTCAATAGCAAACTGTTGAGAGATAATTCTCCAAGTATATAAAGAAATTAATACATTTTTTCTAATCGATATCACCCCAAGCAAGTCAGTAAAGCCACTAAGACACGAGGGGTTACAATGTGCGGAAGAATTAGGAACAGAAACATTAATGATGAGCGGGAAGAGGAAAGACTAATCCAGAGGACGGTAGATAGCGATTGACATTGCATTACATTTTACGCCTTTTCGATGACTGGCTGAAAATAGAATTATTTTAAATCTGTGTTGGTTATTGTTGTTTAGCAAGGCAATCAACTGGTTATATCGTTAATAAAGCCGGTGTTGGTGAGGTTCTGACTCTATAAAGAGAAAAGATTTTAAAAACAAAAGCTCTACTGCTGGGATCACTCCCCTGTGTGTGAAAATCAAGAACAGTGTAAAACAGAATAAAACAGTGTATTATTAACTATGTAGGATTTTTTTAAAATCAACTTACATCATTTTTTGGTTACAAATGTTACAAAGACTTTTTTATAAATTTATAAATTTTCTTTTAACAATTTTAAGAAATTCTAGAGAATCAGTATGCTTCTTTTGTAGATGGAACTTGCCACAAATATTTATAAACTATCATAGTACCCATAAAAAGTCATTGGATTATTGATATATAGGTTACCACATTTGCTTAGCTTCAATGTGTCTGTACAACCATATGATGATAAATAAATAAATCCCTCTAATGAAGTTTTGCAGATACAGAAAGCTGGGACCAAAGAAAAATATGGAATGAATAATAAAATTAAGATATAAATATAAATAATCCAAAACAAATGAAAAGAAATATAAAAGCACAGTTTCCTCCTCCCTCTTCACACAATTTCCCAATTGTCTATATACAGATCCTGCTAAAGGTGTAGTACACATGGTCTGAAGATCGCTTGTGGCATAAAATTAACATGCAGTGTTGTTTCTATATCTATACAGTTTTATAAAAAACGCCCTATCCCTATCTTCTAACTGAAGTGCCCCTTTCAAGACATGGGAGATCATGGCTCTGAGCAATGCCCTGTCTTTTGTAGCTCTTAATATTAGGTTGGTGCAAAAATAATTTCGTTTTCTCACATAGTAACATATGTTAGAAAACGAAATTATTTTTGCACCAACCTAATAACATGTCTTTTACTGTCTCTCCTAATTCCTGTTCTGCCAACCATTTACACAAGCTTATGTAGATTATGGATTGTTTTCATATGCCCCCTCTTGCTTTCTCTATAACCTAAGAGTGTCAAATTTTCTATTATGTACTCTAGAAATTTCAAATGTCCCTATGCTAAGTATGTTGGTTTCCATTTTCTAACTAAAATGCAGAAAAGCATCAAGATTAAATCTAGTATTATTGTAATGTTTTGTGCTCCTGAGTTTATGAAGTAGATGGCAAATGGTTTGGGACAAGTTTACTGGTTACAGCACTTAGTACCTACAAAAGATGCATTCTTGCTTATACTTTGTCTGAATGGCTGAGATGAGCTCTTGTTGCTATTGACTCATTCGGATTTTCTGTCTGAATTTTGGGGCTGAGAACTTGTTCTTTATTGACATTATTAAAACTCTGACTATTTCTAGGAATATCTTGTTTTTATTTCGTAGTACTCAGTTATTGATCGCCCCCTTTTCCGCTGAGCCTATGTCTGCACTACCCAGTCCAGAGATTAGTATGTCACCAGCTTCCCGAAACAACGTTTTAATCTACTCGATTAATGTCAATCCAGAGTCTAGTACTTGAGCCTTAAACCTATTCTACCAGCTGCTGACGCTACATGTGCCCCTTCGCTGCATTCACCTAGATATGTACAACGGAACGAGAACAAATCTACGGGTGTAACTTAAATAATAGATAAGATTCCATAAAGCTTCCCCAGATCGATAAGAACCTGATGATCAGAGGGTACAACGACTGAAACGTTGTGATAATATATAAAAAAAATGAGGACAATATTCAGACGGTAAATAATATAAATAATCATTTCTTTGTTGTTTTCAACACAACATTAATGCCGCTGCAACTTAAGATACAAAACAACAAATCTGGTTGGAATGCATCAATTTATAACGTCTCTATACATTTTCAAGCATTTGGAGTTTCTTTCAAGAACAAAAATATAGGCTTAACAATCTCAATAAATAGACCAAATTACTACAAACCAAAAATAAAAAATTAAGAATCCTTTTAAATCGCTTGTGAATATAGTACATCGTTTAAATAAGTATTATTAGAAACGTTTTAAATAGAAAACTGTTTTAACAGTGTTGACAATTTCGGATTTCAAATGGATTACATTTTTTTAAAATTACACGCCCATCTATTCGTGATGGAGCTGTAAAAAATGGTTATCTCCCTTTTTTAAATTGTTACGGCTACTGCACTAAACTATTGCGTCGCTTGTCGACCAGCTGCAACAACATAAAATGAATATACGAAAGAGAAAAATGTATGAGGAAGGATGATGGATGTCCGATGCTTTAGAAGCATTTTCCAGAGTAGTCTTTTTTTTTTTTTTTTTTTTTTTTTTTTGCTAATTTCTGCTGTCGGTTAACAGACGTTTAGGATTAGAGAGAAAAATTAGGCCAACCGGGACAAGGAATATTTACATTCAAATAGAAATTTACTTATTTTTGCACTGCAAAAGCTGACGAATTAGTTTTTGTTGGGAGACGAATTAATTATTTAAACATTGCAAATCTATCCTCACGAGTGACTTGTGTAATTTCAGTCTATGAATATTCCTGATTCCCTTTTGTCTCTTCTTATTATTATTGCTGCTACGACTAATATCACCAACATTAATCATATTAATGAATAAAATGTATTGAACTCGTTCTTATGAATAGTTAAAATAGACAATCATTTTTTAAAAAAAAACTAAATAAGGTAACCATCTTGTAAAGCAAACATATTGGAGCATTAATATTGTTATATCAAATTATTGTGATGGCAGCCATTTGTAATTTGGCTACTCGAATGTCCCCATCTTTTTTTTATGTAGAACAATTAATGTGATAATGTATATTTATCTATAACTAAATCTGACAACGCGGTCTCAGAGTTAATTTTGTATTAATTTCCAGTTCACGGAGTAGCTGTCTCAGCTAAATACAAGAAAAATTTAATACACAATGTTTATCACTGATTAATCATAAGTACAGTAAAATCTATTAACATAGTTTTAATTGCCTTTTAACGTTTTATCTTTAATTGTACTGTTCATATTACTATAATTATTTGGTGTATTATTAATAATTGTTTAATATGAAAACATTTAAATATATATTAATATGAAAGCACAAACTTTTTTTTCATCTTCGCTGATTCAAGGCTCGTTCAGGTTACACTTCAGTAACCATAGATTTTTTTTTACCAATTCGCTGGTCATCTGTAAAAATATAACAGAAAATACTCAAACATGGTTATATATATATATATATATATATATATATGAGGTGTTTACTCATTCCCCCACTAGAATGAAATGTGACACAAGGTCGGATTAATGTGGGGAGCCGAGCGCGTACACTCGGGCAGGGACAAAAATTCCCCTCGGCCCCCGCAACCGTCGGTTGCGCTGGCCTCGGTGCGAGCACCGATCCCTCCCTCTTGTGCAATGGGTGGGCGCGGCCTCGGGCAGCTCTTGCCCAGGGCTGGGCACCTCTTCAGTGTGTGTATATATATATATATATATATATATATATATATATATATATATATGAAATAAGCGA
>OZ010588.1:42045851-42108351 GCA_963932145.1 Acanthosepion lycidas
TATATATATATGTATATAATATATAGTATATTATATATGTATATATATATTATATATGTATATATATGTATGTATATTAAATATGTGTGTATATATATATATGTATATATATATATGTATATATATATATGTATATATATATATGTATATATATATATGTATATATATATATGTATATATATATATGTATATATATATATGTATATATATATATGTATATATATATGTATATATATATGTATATATATATATGTATATATATATATGTATATATATATATGTGTATATATATATGTGTGTATATATATGTGTGTATATATATGTGTGTATATATATGTGGTATATATATATGTAATATATATGTGTATATATATATGATATATATATGTGTGTATATATATATGTATATATATATAAGTCATATATATATATATGTATATATATATATATATATAACATAGTATATAATATATGTGTATATATATATATTGTATATATATATATATATATATATATATATGTGTGTGAAATAAGCGATAAGAGAATTCGAAACGTATATTAAGTTCGAATTCGGTCAGTACTAAAATGTATTTCCCCTTTCGGACAAAATTTATTATTTCACTATCCGTGGATTAAGATGAAAAGACATTTATTTTACACATTACATCTTTTCATTGTAATTCACTTCCCTGTCCATGCATTTAATTCTGTTGAAAATATTAACATAGAACTTTATACAGTCAGCATTCAACTAATAACTATTGTACCTGATAGTTGCAACAAGTCCTGTCCAGCGCAGGTCAAACTAACTCATTCCCTAGAACCACGCATGCGCTTTACCTAAATTGCAAATGGCGACTCCGACCGATCAGGCGAGACCTCTTGGCCTCGGTTAAGTTATAATTCCTTGGTCCTATTTTAACACACACCCCACTGATCGCAAAAAGGACAGTCAGGCGCAGGTCGCTTCTGACGCATACTCCTTCTGAGGGAGGAAGCTCCGACTTGGTTGTCTTGGAGTTCAAGGCACTCTCGTATCAATCCCCTATGCCCTCTTAGCCAAGGGTAAGTTAGAATTCCTTGATCCTATTTCACCACAACTATATCTAATGCTTTATCGATGCACGCTGGTATTAGGCAACATGACTGGGCTAGGTTTGTTGACCATTAATATTAAGTAGTGAATTCTATTCTCACTGAATGCATCACACAAAATTCTACATTAAATAAGCCAACAAGGGTTAACGGGTAAAATCCATCAATCGCATATGGTCTGATGCTCCTGCTATTTACCTTGAGCTCCTTGATAAGATTCAAAGAATCTGCAATATTATTGGTCATGATCTGGCGGCTCGGCTTCAGTCACTTTCTCACCGCTGTAAGGTTGCCTGATTTTTCTATAAATACTTTCATGGTAATTGTTCGAATGAACTCTTCGCTATTATACGTATGGGGACTAGTTAGGATTTTCATAGAGACAATGAGATATTATGGTGGATCTAGTAAGATTAGTATGAAAGAATTCATTGTTTTGGGGTTAGGAATATTGTTTGAAAGTTTGGGTCAGTGTTTGTGGCTAGCTAATTTTAAAGTTAAGACAGAAGACCATCTTTCCCCATTCTCCATTTTGGCCTTGTGCCACATTTTTTCAATACAAATAAATATCGCTCTTCACTATGGTACCTAGAGTTTTTAAATTTAAGCACAGCACTTGACTGGCGTCGAGATCTCTTCAATTTACAGTTGAACTGGTTAAATGTAGTCGTAAATTCTATACTAACAGTTTCTTCTCTCGCACTTCTCGCTTGTGGGACTCGGTTCCGGTAAAATGCTTTCCAGCCAACTTTAATCTGCAAAAATTTAAATGCAATGTCAGTGGCTATCTATTGCCGACTTGATTACTCTCTTCTCTTTTCTGCTCATCATTAATGTTTCTGTTCCTAATTCTTCCACGCCATGTAACCTCTTGTGTTTAGGTGGCATTACTTCTTTGCTTGGGGTGATTTCGATTAAAATAAAAACAAAACACCGCATAATCTTTCAAGGGAATAAATGTTTTGACATATTTGTTTAATGAATCATCCTCTGATTAACATAATTTGCATTGCATTTCTACAGTAAAATTATTTCCAATTCTAAAATATTTATTTTATTGCCACTTTTAATTTCTTAATTCATAAATTTTAATTTTAGATGTGGATGAGTGTGTAAGACGTCAGCCCGCTCCCTGCCGTGGAGGGACTTGCGTAAATACTGCAGGAGGCTTCCACTGCGAATGTCCTGAGGGTCACGAACTCTCCCCAGACAAGATGACATGTAAAGGTATGCTAATACAAGCAATTCTGTAATCTGAAATGTATACAATTCTAACACCTATCGTCTTTCCGTCATGTTTATCTCTTCCTTTTATCGATATTGACAGTTTGTCTGAATTTCTGCGATGAGGAATTATTATAATATACCTGGTGTTTTTGTTTGGTCCTTAAAATCACCAACTTTCGACCGTTTTACATTTCGGTCTTCTTAATGTATCTTTCTCAGAATTTCGTCTATAACAATGATAGTAACACTGGAGAACCAAGAGAGTTAAAAAAAATACGCTTACATTCTAAACTCTGAAAACGCCTTCAATATGTCTAGCACAGAACTAAATACGATATGGTAGTCTTTTGATCAAGAAAGAACAGACGTTAAACTTGAGTCTTCAGAATTCTGCTAAGTGGGCATTTTAAGCGACTGAATATAAATCTTAAATTTATAAATCTCTATCCTGGAATAGGTATATAAAATCCATATCCTTAAAGAAGCGATATTACAAGGACAAATTATCAAATATTTTAATTATAATAAATTATAATTAATACGATTTATCTCCCCTGAGCACGGTCAACAGAACGAATTCAATCTGCATGCATTGAATTGAGAGTTCACTGGAAATTACGAGTTACAATAAATTAGTGCAAAATAAAGATAATGACAAAATTTATTGCGATAGGAGATTAGCTAAGAGTGTGGATAAGATTATCTTATACTAGTTATCCAAGTGAGGAGGGCTTGTCTGCCTTGAAAATCGGTAATAGAAATTCTGGCTTTTTACCTGAATTCGAATACTGATCTCTGGCACCAATACGTAATACGTAATATTTTCAGTAATGAAATTACGAACAGATTTGTAAGTGAAGAAATGATTAGCAATTTGGGCAACAGTGAGTTCGATCCTTAATAATGTTCTGCTTGTGGTTTCTTGAAAGACGAAGGTAAGCTTGATTATATTTTCATTTTTTATTTATTTATTTTTTTTATTTATTTATTTTTTTTTTTTTTTTTTTTTTAATGAAAAGAGAAATTTATTAAAACGAATAAGTACTGAAAGTGCTCAATTTCGGAATCCTCTCCGGTAAATTTCCATTCCAGATCACCCAAAATATCTTTTTCTGTTTTTTACTTATTTTGTTTTTCAAAAAATTATTGCCGATAATGCGGGCTAATTAAAAACAATACTGATAAAGAGAAAAAATGTTAAAAAAAAAAAAAAAAAAAAAAAACTGAATCTCCATACACCGAGTGTCAACTTTATATTTAAAAGCTGAACCACTCCATGTATTCCCTGCAATTCTAATATATATATATATATATATATATATATACACACACACACACACACACACACACACACACACACATGGTGTATCATAAATACGTTTACAAATTTTGGGCCGGGTTCTTCACACCAAAACAAGAACAAAAGTCTTTATATACATATGTCCGCAAATTCTTCGTTTTTGAGTTAAGTTTAAAGAAAGTTCACGGCAAAATGGAATACTTTGCAAATGATACAGATACAGAAGCTGCTCTTGAAGTACTCTCTATGAGGTACTATGGGATGTGCGATATACTAGGGCCACTTGACGCGTGTTGATTCCTAGATCGTCTCCGTCAGCCTGTAGAAAATGTTCTTCGTGGTCAAGAGTACGAGCGGATCCGTCTTCCTCGATCCATAGTTTGTGATACCACGGATCCAGTCTCAGCAACGCGACGATAAACAGCACCAAAGGTTGGATGACTCTGCTGCCTTCAGTCTGGGAACGCAATCTGATACAGCCATGCAGCCTCGTGTCCATTACCATACGTGCAGCCGTATGTAAAAATCATATCTGCCTGCTGACAATATGAATATCCTGCCATTGTTAAACGGAACACATCTCCGTTAACTCACTATTACACACATTTTAACGTTGAAGACAGACTAGCTACAAATGTACATAATGACAAATATAACCTCGTTTACATAGCAACACAAAACCATCTACCGTAAACTTTCTGTTAACTCAAAAAGCGAAGGAAATGCCGACATGTTTATAAGTTGTTGTTTTTTTTCTTGTTTTTGGTGTGCGGAACCTGCCCCCTAAAATTTGTATTTTTGATACATCCTCTGTGTGTGTATATATATATATATATATATATATATATATAACAAATGTGGATTAAAATCGACAGAATGATACGATAAGGAACAAATAGGAAGCCTTTAAAATTTAACATATTTCGCTTTTATTTAAGCTTCATCAGAATATGAAATATGGAAGAGAAAAAAAATCTTTTTTTTTTTTTTTTTTTTCCATTGGTTCAAACTTCACGTATCTGCTCTGTGAAGCAGCGTTTGTGTGTATAATTTGAGTGTATCACCTTTCCAATTGGTCCGTGCAGGGTTCGGTTGATAATGTATAGTGTGTGCGCGTTTGAGCGTCTAGTGAACATTTTTTATCTGTCTGGTAGTTGTCCGTATGTTGATCGAGGGTGTTTTATGTGAGAGTAAAAATAACTTTAGTCACACCGGTTGTGGTTGTTAGTATCTAAAATCTGTCTACCTACAACCACAATGTAATAAAAACTTTTGGATTAAAATAAATTCTTCACACACACTATATATATATATATATATATATATATATATACACACACACACATGATACGATGGGTAAATTGCGCGTTGTTTTTGTTTTTTGTTTTTTTTTGTTTTTTGTTTTTTCGAGGGCACAGTCTGAGAAAAAGAGCACCATAACGCAGCTCCATCTGAAATTTGGCAACAACATGCTATACTGCTTGGCATTCGCGCCGAAACTCCAATACGAAATATTTCAGTGTTTTGGTGTCAATCTGAGGACAGTGCGTAGAATTCGGAAAGAGTTGGATGAGTCTAATGGTGATAACGAAGATTTTTGGATGACCACTAGTGATGGCGACGTTATGCCTCCATTCATCTTCGCACATGGCCTCAAACTCGACACGGAGGCTTATATCAAATGCCTTGAGGAGGTAGTGGGTCAAGAGGGTGGTTGCTGGAATTTAGACTGCAATTTATCCATCGCACTCTGTGTGTATACATATATCGTTCACATTTGTCTTTTATTTCTTCCCTTTTTTAATTTTTTTTTTTATCTATTTTGTATATTACTTTCTTCCTCTCTGTAAATTAGCGTCCATTTTTCTTTCAGTTTGGTTTATCGGATTCCGTTCATGAACTGCATGTATTTGCTGTTTGATTCGATGCATCCATTATCACAGATATTTTCTTTTTCTTTAGATGTTGATGAATGCTCCATCGACAGCGCTGTCTGTTCCAATGGCGTGTGTGCTAATTACATGGGAGGCTATCAGTGCAGCTGTTTCAATGGATATAAGCCTAACCCATCCAAAACCTCTTGCATTGGTAAGTATTTATTTCTATCAGGCATAGTATATAACCTGTTTAATGTTCGTTATTCCCCTTCCCAAATGCTTCTGCGGCTTCATCTTTAACCAAAAGATTAATATCAAGATGTTTTAAGTATCGAAATAACGGAATTTTTTCTATGATAGATTCCGACTACTGGCAAAGACAGGCTTAGAGAATTTAACACTCATAGGGCGCATTACCAATAATGGATTCAGAGGAAAGTATCAACAAGCCTACTCATGTTTGAGCAAATAAATAGACGAACAATTACTTAGTAGATTCCTTATAAATCCTGACAGCAGCGAGAAAGGAAAGTATAGAGAATCATAATTTCTCGTCTCCTGAAGGGAAATAACACAGGATATTCTGAATTTTGTTATTTAGACCACAACACTGCAATCAGTGTTGTTTTTAAAACAAACAACGTAGAGATACTATTAGGTTGGTGCAAAAATAATGACGTAATAATGTCGTTTTTTGACGTTAAAACGTCAAAAAACATTATTACGTCATTATTTTTGCACCAACCTAATATAATAACGAATAATGCAGATAATAATAAAAATCCTTTCTCTTCCGTACCCCAAAAGTTTAAATAACGTTAGTCCAGAAAATGCAACGATCGAACTATTTTCACCAAAGCAACGATGGTCGTTGTCATTTGTAAATTCTGAAAAAGAATCGAAATGAATGTTTTAATTTTATTAAATGAACTATCATTATTAACTGTTGAGATTTTTGTACTAATATCCCCATCCTGAGCTATGTGGTGTAACGGCTCGGAATGAGTAATCGGAGAGCAGCTTTCAAATTTCAGTCGGTTTTGCTACATTCAGTTACACGCAAATACCCTTGGAGAAGGTATGAATCCATCTCTTCTCCCTCCAATTATGGGTTTAGATTTGGTTAGAAGCCGATCTACCACAGAATGAAACGACAATACTGAACATCTTATGCTTGGTTAGTCATGGTGATTTTTCTAGGTTTGGATTAGATGTGACACAAGGCCGAAATTATGAGACACCCAGCGAGGATCGAATTCACTAATCAATCGTAATTGTCCTAGTGAGATAAGCTTGCTGACAATTTCACCACGTCGAGGTGCCTTGTCTGTCATGAATCGAAGATGTGATCGCCCAAACGTATTAAGTATTGCATTTGACCGACTCATCCTCAAACATCATGGTATTATCGAGACTTTTCGGTCGATAAATTTTTCATTAAGATTGCATTGACCAAAATGAATTAATAAAACCAAAAAGAATAAAATTTTAAAAAAGACAGCAATTGTTAATTAATCGAACTTTATATGTCAATATTTTGTTTCAAATGACTTAAAAGTATTCGCATATTGAATTACAGGCATAAAGAGTGGTTTTACTAACAGTTTCTCTTATTTATAATTATGTGCAAATATCAAGACTGGCGACGGGACAATACTGAAGGCGTTTCGAGTAAATGTCCATCGAAAGTGATATAATGGGCGAATATTATGCTGGACGAATTCTGTACTCGATAACATCGCATTTAACGGATTGTTGCAACCTCCAACCATATTTTCCTCCCATAAAATGGCTAAAAAATATCTTCCAGATCTTATACATGAATATGAGGTATTTGATATGTTTATATGAACTGAGACACCATAAAAAACGAGTGCTTAGATGCAGCCTATGCATCTATCATATTGAAAATGTTAGGATGGAAATGAGGTTGGTGGGGTCTTATATGTTGTCTAATACAGTAATTAAACCAATTTACAGGGAAGAAAAATGAAATTAAATGAACTGAATGTTAAATGTACCAGATTGCCTTGTCTAATTAGTAGCTGTTGAAAATTGCCTTCATGTTATTTGTTGCATTTGTCTTTCTTTTGTTTGTTTGTTTGTTTTTTTTTTTTTGTTTTGTCTTGATATGTTTCAGTTTCTCTGTGTTAGCGATTGTTCTTTCTTTGTGCAGATATTGACGACTGTGCCGCTAATAATGGAGACTGCATGTCTCTTTGCATCAATTTACCCGGTTCTTTCAAATGTGGATGTGAGATGGGATACATGCTTATGCCTGATCTGAAATCCTGTCAAGGTAAATTACTGTTGCACTTTGCTATCTCGCACATACACACACACACAGTCATTCACACATTAAATCGCTCGTACACATATACACATTCTCATATTCATGTGAATGCATGATTTCTAACAATATATTTCTCGAATATTCAGGCCAGTAGAAGAAAATAAATTATACTGTTTAAAAAATGAATAAAAACCGAGCATCTGCTCAAATAAGCATCACTTAAAAATAACGTTTAAACAAACGTAAATTAAAAATGTCTGATTAATAAATGAAAAATCCATCCCTAAAAATTCTTTGTCTGCGTTAGGATATGAAACAGCAGATTTAGTAAGAAAATCTGGAAATATGTGTTCATATATACTATTCGGGTTTTGTTTCACCAGGAGATCTAGGGGACGCAGGTTCGAATACTACCGGAAGGCGCTTATTTTTCTAACAAAATTTCTTGAATATTCAGGTCGGTAAATTGAAATAAATAAATATACTGTTTAATAAATAAGTAAAAATGAAGCATCTATTCAAAAATGAATATCCATTATAAATAATGTTTAAACAATGTTTGCTTAAATAATTTAGACATGTCGATTAGTTTTCGTTGTGATCCTTTCAAGTTCGCCGGTTAGTTTTTTTGTAGCCTTAGAAAATTGAGTAAGAAAAATACCACAATTTTCTTTCGAATATTTTATTTTCCCCAAGTACTTTCAACCTCATCTGAGACTATCTTCAGGGGGTTAAGTTGTCTGTGTGTTTCTGTGAATTTAAAACATTTCAACTTTTTTTTTTTTTTTTTTTTTTTTTACTGCTTATGCAACGTTCTAGATTTCAAAGTCGTGTACTTTGGGGTTTTTTTTTTCCAGTATAAGGGAAGTAACTTTTTGGTTTTTTCTCATAAGCATTTAAGGACTTTGTTGCTATACTCATAGTTGACTTTATTTGCGGCTTTAACTCTTTTATATAAAGGGCTTCAAGGATTTTTAATTTTTGCTTGTTATTTTTCATGTAATATAAATGTAATATAAATGTACTCTGTGAGCGTGAGCAAGGGTGTTCCTTTAAGTGCTGATAGATTGAGCTATGTTCAGCCAAATGAAATGTAAGTTTGTTTTTTTTTTGTTTTTTTGTTAGCATCGTCGTACTAAAGCCAACGAACGCATTGACGTTTTTTTTTGTTGTTTTTTTTTTATCAGAGATACAATTCCCCCCCCCCCAAAGGACATTTAAATTGATATATGGACTCATGAGATTCAGAGTACTTGGGGGAAAATAAAAACTATTCGAAGGAAAATTTTGGTATTTTTTTTTTTTTTTTTTTTTTTTTTTTTACTCAATTTTCTAAGTCTACCGAAAAATTAATCCGTGAACACGAAAGGATCACAACGAAAACTAATCGATATATATCTAAATTATTTAACCAAACCTGTGTTAATTAAAATATGCTGCCTAAATAAACCATATATCACAGCACATGATTTTTTATAATGAGGCAAACGACTGCGCTGAGAAATCTAATTGCTATGAAGTCTAGTTCGAAACTACATTTTTATGTTTAGTTTAACACGGGAATGATTACTCTTTTTATAATTTTCATAGTGATGTGGTGTTACAAATATGCGAATCTCAATAAACCCAGGCTGATGAGGTTATACCAAGTTCATGGGTCACAACTAAATGTGTACGATATGATAATGAGTTTCGATAAGGTTTTGCGCATGACCTTACAATTGAGGACCAGTTAGAAATACTTTCGGGATGGGGCAACTCAATCTGCTCAGGCGGTCTCTGATTAAGGGTATTCCTAAGTATCTAAATGTCTCCCAAATCGCCTTGGTTGCCTCAAGCTTCAAAAACCCTCTCGGTCAGGACTCGTCCACACTACTCCAGCTCATGAACATTGATGCACCGTGTGTCAACCTTAATGAGACATGCAACCGTGAAGCAAATTTTTACAGTAGCCGATCTTAATTCTCCAAGATAAAAAAAAAAATATCTAGATGTTAGCACTTCCAATCAATTCAGATAAGAAACGGTAAGATCCATGCCTGGTGTAGCATCAAGGTATTTAGCGTTGTTGCTAATAGTAGTAGTAGTAGCATTGCGCGAGAGATCAACATACCAATAAAATGGTGGTTGGGTAGAAATATAGGAGGCCCAATATGCCCATCATGACACCCAACCTGATTGGGTGACATTATGAATATGTATATACTTATTTACGTTATTTAACACTTCCGCTGCTGAGGACGTATTTAAACGTCTTTTCAAAACTTACATTGTTTATATGATCGTTTTCAAGACACTGTGAAATATCAGTCTCTAGCATTTGTGTTATAAACTAGAGGCTTACGGTAGTATCACATTAAAACACCGGTTCTCATACTATCATCGAAGTTAAGCAACGTCGAATCTGATCACTATCTAGATGGATGTCCGCTTGGGAGTACCAGGTGCTGTAAGCTGGGTTGAGTGGGTGGTGTAATGAATAATGGCACAAAATTGTTAATCGGAGAGCAGAGTTCGAATTCCAGTTGGTTTCGTTGTATTCACTTACGCGCAACTATCCTTGGGGAATGTATGAATCCAACACTTCTCCCTTCAGCTATGGGTTAATTAGTAAAACTTATTGCTCATATCATTATCTCCAAAACAATTTTGAATTCAAAAAATATTTTCTGGCTTTAAATAACCTGCAACGGGTTGATAAGCCGTAGAAAACGAATCAATCAGTACAACCTAGAGCCCAGTGTAATTTCCAATGCAACATAGACATGTAGTAATATACAATATGACATGTTTTGTGAAGTATTTTTATTATATTGTGTGTTGGGGCGGTGTCGTTTAGTTTAGTGCCAATATGTCTCGACACATGAAAAGTCGCGGTTAGCGTGTTTATGGTCATTTATTTTCAGTAAATTGCAATTTCCCATTTTCTCCAAAACTGGCCAGTATAGCCAGGCAACAATGCTTTCACACTGAAGAAGTGAAAGTGTTAATAACGCCAATTTCTTTAACGGAAATTCAATCCACGCGGCCCGGTTAGGTTCAGTCATTTTTAATTAAAGTCAATTTTGACTGTCGCTCTGGAAAAGATTTTAAAGTTGATTATCTACTAAAATATCATTAACACGAAATACGGTTCAATAACAGCGCTAAATCTTCAGTCAATCAATGCTTACGTCCACATCATGTTGAATCGTAGCGTAAGATCACCGAAGTTAAGCAACACCAATCTTGGTCAGTACCTAGATGGGTGATCGTTTGGGAATACCAGTTGCTGTATGCTTAGATGTGCGGTTGGTGTAATGGGTTATGGCTCGGAATTTTTAATTTGAGAGCAGAGTTCCAATTCCCGTTATGTCCGTTATATTCACTTACGCGCAAATATCCTTGGGAAAGGTACGAATACATCTTCTCCTCCAGCTATGGGTTAGTAAGACTTGTATCACTAAAATTATCTAAAAGAAAATAATCTAAAAATATTTTCTGGCTTTAAATAACCTGAAAAAGGGTTATGCTACAAAAAAATACAAATCGATTTATTTAGTATTTACTTCAAGGAAAATAAATAAATTTTGATTAGTTTTGTTTGTTTAAACACGTCACCATCATTGAAACCCTCAAAACATCAATTTTCTTCAATACTATCGATATGTGATTTTATATTATCTATTATTACTATAATATGTTTTTCATTGATCTCGGTTGGATCGCGGATGTTTACCTACCTCGGTTTCTTAGTAAAAGCCTGATATGTACTAGCCACACTCTACGAAATAAGTCAGCTTTGTACTCTGAATCACCTCAGAACATCAAGAGCTAGATGTGTCGAGACTTTGGTGACCTCAAAGCCTCCAAATGCAGAATCAAGACCTGTTATTCTTGCCTTGTATTCGAGTTCTTTATTAATTTCCTAGAAGTATCTTTTCCCCTTCTGTCTTTCATATCTATTTTATTCGTGCAATATCTATATGACACCAATGCAATATCTACCATCTCTGCCTTTTTTTTTTTTTTTTTTTTTAAGATGTCGATGAATGTCGTGAACGAGAGGATACCTGTGGAGGTGGTGTGTGTACGAACACAGACGGAGCCTACAGTTGTCTTTGCACGGATGGACTGCGATCATCAAGTGATAACAAGCAGTGCCTGGGTAAGAAATTCTCTTGATTTACTTTGAATGAGACCTCAGCTGAGTCACGAAAATGACAAATATAATTCGGATTTGATTTCCATTAAAATAAATATCGCTTTTTGAAAGAAGTTTATAAGTTACTCATTTTATTTTCCAGATTTGATTTTTCTCTGATGAGAAAAATATCAATCTGCCTAAATTTCGAATAAATAATTTGCGTCTGTCTCCAGATACTTATTTAATTCTGAGTTGGGTTGTTTAGTAACCACCTGAGAAAGATAGTTTAAGGAATTATGAGCAAAAACAATTGAATTTAAGATGAAATATTATTTGAAACAAAATATTGATAATTTGAAACAGATTTTTATAGCATTTTGCCACATAAACCAGTCTATAAAATATTAATGAACATGTCACCAGCAAAGATATCAAAATTAACAAGGAATAAATATCACTTATGAAAATTGTAAGCCTTTTTACGTTTGATTTCATTTTTGGGACATTCGAATTAAACAAACTAAGGAAATCATAATGTTAAACCTGTTAAAAGCTATTATTAGGTCTTGTTATTGAAGGTAAAACTGTCTATTTCGAGAATTATTTTATCTTTTTATATAAATCTCTCATCTATATTCTTTTGTAGATATCGATGAATGTGAAAATCCTGATATCTGTCGAGTCGGTACATGTGTCAACACCCAGGGTTCGTTCACTTGCAAGTGTGATATCGGCTATTCCATGCAAGAAGACAATGGTGTTGGATGCTACGGTAAAATAAATAAAAAAAATATTGCTTTTCATCCATTTATTTCTGTCTCCTATTGTCCTATTTCAGCGACAAACTCATGATAGAATCGCTTCAAGATTTGTTATTAACGTTTTCAAGCTAATTTTAGTTAGTTTTGCTAACTTGGCAATAAATTTAGAATAAATAAAATGAATAAAAAGAGACCTAAAAAACCGGATATTTTTGTTTTTTTAGTGACTTCCGCCAGGAAATGTAAGAGGTTTGATTTGAATTTAATATCTACTAGGAACCTTTTGATCTAAGAAGTTGATTTGTGGTAACACAAATATACATTAAGCTCACTCTACAAAATACCAAAGTCAGCTTTGTACTGTGTATCACCTCAAAACATCAAAAGAGTTGGGTCCCTCGGGACTTTACTTTGGTGACTTCAAAAGCCACCAATTGCAGAATCAAGACTCAGATGACGACGGTGGATTTGCCGAAGCAAACAGGAAACCTGGTCAGTGTCTAGATGGATGACCATGCAATAATACCAGGTGCTGTAAGCTTGGAGGTGCGAGTGGTGTAATGAATAAAGTCTCAGAATGAGAAATCGAAGAGCAAATTCCAGTCGATTTCGTTATATTCGCTTGCGTGTAAATATCTTTCGGAAAGGTATGAATCCACATTTTCTCCTCTTAGCTACGAGTTAAATAGTAAGACTTGTATCAGAAAATTATCTCCTAAAAACATTCTTACAATCTACAAATGTTTCAGCTTTAAGTAGCCTCAAAAGGGGCTGATAAGCCGTAAAAAAAAAAACAATGAAAATGCTTCCACATTTACTGCCTAATTGCACTTTCTCTGCAGTGAAGACGACAGTTAAATTTGTAAAATTTCAAGGCAACAAATAAAACACCTAATTTGGTCGTATTACCAAGTTTTATGACACCGTAGTACGTACCTGAAGATAAACGGTCCTGATTTCATTGTTACAAGTCATTCTTGACTAAAGTAGAATTGAACATAGTCACGACATCGTATGTGGTTAAATATCTAGCTTAAAACAGGTGTTTGGCGATGCTAACCGTTGTTCTGTGGTGGACCGTATCGGTGGCGTCACTTGTTCTCTACGGCTATCAAGTAAGTGAACCAAAGTAACAGTCTTTTACTGAAAGTTAAATCGGCCGTCTTTTCACCAAGATATTTTTTAAATATTAGGTTGGTGCAAAAACAATGACGTAATAATGTCGTTCTTTTTACGTATCTTTTAACGTCAAAAAACGACATTTTTACGTCATTATTTTTGCACCAACCTAATATTAAATAGCACAACACACGTGACCTGTATTGATTATTTTTATTGTCCCTAATAAGATTTTGTCTAGATTTCTCGCCAGAAAATCTCACCTTCTCACTAATTGCTGATTTGTCAATTCACGAGCCAATGAAAAGGCACCGTCACACACTTGTTTTTTTCTCTGTGTATGTTTCTTTTATTTGCTGGACTTCTGACCATCAACTGACCCAGTCACATATACACTATTCCAGAAATACGATACTGTGTGGCTGCTTTTTGATTAGATTTTTCTTTGTATTCTTTATTTTATACACACAATGTAACTGAACATCTGGAACTTGCAAAGATCTAGGAACAATTAGGCAGTTACCAAATATGATGTATTCATATGTCGGAGATATATATATAAAACAATGTATGTATATATGTATGTATGTATGTATGTATGTGTGCGAAGTATAAGAAAACAATTAATTTTATAAACAAACAGATAAAGTAAATTGTTTTGTATCAATAGATCTTGTTCTTTAATATCTGAGGCTTACGGCCACATCATGTTGAAACACCGTTCACGTACGATCATCGAAGTTAAGCAACATCGAGCCGGGTGCCTAGATTGGTGACCACTGGGGAATACTAGGTGCTGTGAGTTTGGATGTGCGGGAGTTCCAATTCCCGATAGATTCGTTATATTCCCTTACGCGCATATAACCTTGGAAAGGTATGAATTCATTTCTCCCCTCAGCTATGGGTTAATTTGCAAGAATTGTATTGTAAACCATTACCTCAAAAATTCTTACAATCTAAAAAATATTTTCCTAACTTTAAATAACCTACAAATGGTTAACCCGTAGAAAACGAATCAATCCATCAAAATATCACTGAAAAATAATGAGGCATTTCACCCATATCCTCTTGGCGTCAGTTTAAACTGACACCTGTTTTGTTCAATATAACTAAAACTCTAATTTGGAGAAATAAAATTTTCGCTAGAATGTTGGAAAACTTCCAAGTTTTCATCTGAGGTCAAGAAAATATGAACGGTCACAATATATGTGAAAATAAGTATCGGTTAAAATTGATTTGACAAAGGAAAAAGTTTGACTGAATCTACGGCACAAGAAACTAGTTGAACATTTCTTTATATACTAATATTCACTCACTACAAAAGCCACCCAAGGTAGAGGATTACTGTATGATGTTCTGTGAGCGTAAGTTAAAGCAAGAAGTACCCATGGCTTCATGCAGGAAAGATAATGCTGAAGAGGTCAAGATTATAGCGGTTAGGAAAACATCCTGCCGGGAGTCTGCTCCACGAAATAAATGTTCTTGGGAAGAATCTGTCTGAATTTACTTACTATTGGAATACGAATGGAATGAGGATGAGTCACATTTTTGTACGTTGCCTGGCGGGTTCCAGTTGTAAAGGTTAGGTGTGGTGAGACTAAGGAATGTAGCTAGTCAGAACACAGGCCATAGAAATAGCGATAGAGCAGGCCGCTAGGAAAAGATGTTAAAATAAATCCGAACTTACATTGGGTGCATAAGGATAGAAAGTGAACCGAGTGAGTACACGAAAATAAAAAGGTTCGTAAGAAAAGGATCTCTCTTTACACCGGATTTATTCAACCTTTGCATTGAGGTTATCATAAGGGAGCTGGAAACCATACCAGGATTTATTATCGATAGACACAATCTTAACATTATAAGAAACGCAGCTGACATTATTTTAATGGTAGAAACAGAAAAAAATTACACGACCTCCTAGACAAGCTCGGTAAAGAAAAGTGGGAAGAAAGAACTATCAATTGTAAAATGCTGGTCAATTGTTGAATCAAAGAAATGAACTTATTTTCAAGTGTCGACATAAAAACAAATTTAGAATTCTCTAAAAACATTGGCTTTGACGGATATACACTTGAAATGTTGATTCTTATTTCATATGGGTACAAACATATATGTGTACTTGTATTCATATGTATGTAGTTATGTTGCTTATCACACACACACTATATATATATATATATATATATATATAATGTAATTATCTTGTTGGTGCTTACATCATTTATAATTTTTAATTTTATATTTTACTTATTTATTACTGTTATTAATATTATCTTTATCTTTATCCAATTTTTTATATTCTAAATTTGTTTATTATAATTATTTAAATATATAGCTTTATTTATTGATTTTTCGATTTTTAATTTTTTTTATTTATTTTTTATTTATTTTATATTTTATTTGTTGGATACATTTTTTATTACTATTAGTTTAAAATGATGATTATAGTATTATGTGATGATGATGCACATTGTTGTAACACTTAACTTCCTATCCCTTACCTGATATATTAACTTTTTCTCTCTTTATGTAAACTCTTTTTAGGAAATTTTTCTATGTCAATTTTTGCTATTCTCATCCTTTATTTCTTCCTTCTTTCTTTTTTTTTCTTTTTTTTTTTTTTTTTTTTTTTTTTTTTTTTACTTTTAATTTTTTTTGTTCTTTTTTGTTTGTTTGTTTTTTATCCCGGTATATCTATCTATCTAGATGGATTGATTCTATTTCTTTAAAAAATATTCCGTCTGAATATAACAATATTCATGAAATAAATTATAACACAGATGGATTTTTAAGGTGTTTTCTTAATTTATTATAAATTGCTCGGTAACTTGCATCAAGCTCTCATTGGATTAAAGTTATCTTTGGAATAATCCTTACCAATTACATATTGGTAACATACATATATATATATATATATATATATATATATATATATATATACACACACCCAAGTATATGATTGGTGTATACGGAATAAATTCTAATAACCAACAATTATTCTTCTTAAGAATGCTCAATACAGAGTAGAGCGAATATAATTATTTAAAAATTATAACATAAATATGTTAGAAAATCACTACAAAAATAGCCATTTTGTTTCAACACCTCTGGTGTCTTATCAAGTGATGTTGAGTGTAGATTGTAGAATAAATTCAACATCATCACTTGATAAGACACCAGAGGTGTTAAAACAAAATGGCTATTTTTGTAGTGATTTTATGACATATTTATGTTATAACTTTTAAATAAATAATTATATACACGCACACACACACACACACAATGATGTCGAGAATACGCTGGACGGAACATGTGAACAACGAAAAACCTTTAAGGAAAATGGCAATAAAGATAAAATGGAAAATTATGCATCAGATCCAAAAAAATAAAAATGGAAAATTTTACATCAGATAAAAAAAAAAAATAAAATGGAAAATTATACATCAGATCAAAAACAGTTGAAATTTCTGGGACATATGCGAAAAGAAGTCATGGAAATTTTGACTCACAGCATATACTGTGGACAGGAAAAAAATCGAGTGACTTACCTAATGAGCTTATGTAAGTGGTATCATAACAGGGAGTGGTAAGGATAGAAAGACATAAATGACTAAGAGCTGCGAAGGATAGAAAATAGTGGAGAGCTATAATCAGCCACTTCCTGATGTTTTTCAGTTGACTATTGATTCTGTTTTAATTCTGAGAAGACATGAATCTAAATAAATTGTTTCTTAATATATCTTGATGAAAAGGCGGGTATCTTTCTTGCAATCAAAACAAATAGTTTTATTGATCTTATGTTATCATCTGCTATATCTGGAGTTTTATTTTTTGCGGTGGGTGGGGTATTAATATTTACATTTTTTTTTTTTTTTTTTAATATATATATATCTGGAGGTTTGTTTTTTATTAATATTTACATTTCTTTTCTACAGATACAAACGAATGTTTGACCGGTGAATCCAAGTGTGATGTGAATGCAGAGTGTTTCAACACTGAAGGTTCTTATAAATGTGACTGCAAACCTGGTTACAGGGGTAACGGTTTCAAGTGCAGAGGTAAGATAATTATCCGTTCACACATTGATGATTTTTTACGTGCTTTCGGCGCGAGGAGCCAGGTCATTTATTATGGAATTGTCCGGGGGGGGGGAGGACAAGGTGGAGAGTCTGCAGTGCCAGTCGTGTACCACGGTAAAATGTGAATTCAGTGCGACCCACAATAGAGGTGTACGTATGCGGGAAGAGACGTTGTGCTGGTGGATTCGGGGTGTCCTCGGACTATTGTAAGCAGAAAGGTGTGCCGGACATGTTAAAAAAAAAAGAAAAAAAAAGGCTGTTGAAGTGATGACTCTTAGTGGAGAAACGTGCATTAATGATCTCGAACAGATCTTCGGGTGAACTGCCGAAATATCTGTATTAATCTTTCACAATTCTCACTGCCGCGTCTTTGTCCTTGAACCTCACAGCTGACTCGTTCTAACATATTCTTCGCCGTCCGTAATCCAATTTTCTTTCAAAGAAAAAAATTTGTCTGCTTTTATGTGTGCCTCGGTCAGTTATACAGATTTTTTACATGCCCACCTACAGGCATTCTATTGGTCCTAAAGTAGTATGTAATTTACATGGCCGTGTATGGCATTGACGATTTTATGCCTCTTTCGTCAGGGAGATAGGCTATGTCTTTTACATCTCGTTTTATATAAGACTGAAACATGAAGTCTATGAGAAGGAAACAATTAATCACATTAATATAAGCTAAATAGTTTCAGTTTGAAGGTTAAGGTGTGGGTATTCGTATTTTAAACATTTTTTTTCTCTCGGCATAAACCTTTGTTATATCCACTTTTTTTATATAGTTACTGATCTACTCGTATAAGCTGAGTAAGAGGTCAAAGTTGATCGCAGCTCGTGATAGTGGTTTCTTATTTTTGTAGTCATGAGTTCGTAAAACTTGTGGATATGTATAATCCTGAAAAGTAGTCACACATAACTTCTAAAACTCACATGAAAGACATTGTTAAAAGTATAACGATGTCTTTCTGACAATATCTTTGTTACTGTCATTATTCAAGAGCTTCTAATCTCATTCGACCCGAACCATTCAAATGACTCTAAACTAGAATCAATGCAATCGTGTATACATGAACAAAGACATGCATTTGTGTATAAATATGCATATGCAATTAAGCTACAAAAGAATTTAGCCTTTCTTTATTGGAATGACCTCCATTACAATAAAGAAAGGCTTATTTAAGACCTTTCGAAGTCGATATATTTGCCAATTATATTTTCGTACTAATAACGTAAAGTAATTTTTAAGCAACTAATGAATTTTTCATTCGAAATTATTTTTATTACTATATTATACTTAGTGGGTATACGTGTTTGCTTATCAAGTTTGTTTTTTTTTTTTTTGTTTTTTTAACCCCAATCAAAGCGGAAGTGCAACTAGCACGCAAGGTGTTAGAAAGTCAGAATAAAGAGTGTTTTTAAAGGAAATGATAAAGAGAAGGACGGGGTTCAAGATCAAAGCAACAGAAGATTGACATTACATTTGAATATTTGAAGATTATAGCTATCAGGGAAGCAAATAAATGGAAGGGAGTTCCACTGCCGGGAAGTACGAGAGAAGCTGTTGGAGTAGAAGAGGCAGTTAAATTTAACTATTTCGACATTAAAAGGGTCAGACCGTGATGTCACTCTAGTAGAACGCTTAAATTCATGCAGTTGGGGTACCAGTGAAAGTAGCTCGTCAGAGCAGTTGCCATGAAAATATTTGGAGAAAAAAACAGAAGAGGAACACACATCATGTGTGTGAGAAAGTGACTAGTCGATATGCCAGGTCAGGACCTATATTGTCTACCGTTTCAGTGGCTTAAAGAAAACCCGCTTATCTACAAGAATCGAATCATTTTTTTCTCCCTTAATCTCGAAAATTGTTTTCCCAAATATGCTTTTATTTTTTGTTTCCTAATCACTTCATCCGAAGTAAGACAATAAAGCCACTAAGACGCATGGGGCTACTAAAAATGAAAGAAACTGAGAAAGCGTTAAAGAGAAGGATTCGTGGAGATCGAAGAGGATTCACGTTGCATTTAAATTTAAGTTCGTAGTTGACAGGAAAGCAAGAAGACGGAAGAGAGTTCCACAAGTGATAAGTACGAGAGAAGAATCCATTAGCATAGACCTTGTGCTTATACTTAGCAATTTTAATAGTAAAATGAGACCTAGCTGCCAATCCAGTACTGTACTTAAATTCGTGAAGTCGTGACACCAAAGAGGAAAGCTCATCAGAACAATTACCATGAAAATATTTATAGAAAAGGGCACAGGGAAGCTACGTTACGGCGGTGGAAAAAGACTGAAGTCGAGATGCCAGGTCAGGACCGATAAGGTTGCAGATTCTTTGGGTTTTGTCAAGAATCTCTAGATACAGACCAGATTTGGCAGCAATATTTTTATGCATGCGTCTGCATTATATATATATATATATATATATATATATATATATATATATATATATAGAGAGAGAGAGAGATATGAGAGAGACAGCATAAACATATTTAGTTACTGTGTGTACGTTTACGTGCTACTCTCTCGTACAAATAATAATTATGTGGTTCCTAGCTTCATGGCAAAATGACGCATTTTTAATTTACGCTGAAATGAATATGACTGGCTTAAATTCCACTTAAGGAGTGTACAGACCTAAAAAAAATCTTGTAAACCAGTTATAGTGTGATGCTGTTAAGAAATATTTAAAATGTATGAAAAGCAAAAAAAAAAATTTTTTTTTAATTCGAAATCTCTACCTCGTAACATTTTATTCCTAGTACAAATTCTTGAACTGTAAACTTTGTGTATCCGGCTGATCTTTCTATCCGCTGCGCTATCACCAAAAACTTAATTTATTTACAAAGATGTTAGAATTTCTATTCTCATCACAAATACAGTTACTTAAGCTATTGAATGAAAATATTGGTAACAGAATTTCATATATTAATGTTTCTTTTGTGCCAGAAAAATAGTGTTCTTGATATTATCACAATATTTAATAATCAATAGTAATAATTTTGTTCTTTATTGCTACATTCTCCTTGATCTGGTTTTCATGTCACAGTGGCTCTTATTTTTCATGTCACATTAGGCTATATCATGTTGAAACATTGGTTCTCGTACGCTTATCGAAGTTGAGAAACGTCGAGCCTGATCAGTACCTAGAGAAATGCATTTTTTTATCACGGCGGTATTTGTTTGTTTAAGCTGTTATGTTTGACAGCTTGATGACAAATTGATATTTATCTAAAGTTCTATGGGGCTTTAACAGTAAGAAAATAATTCAATATGACGTGAGCGCATTTTTTATATAATTTTTAAGTACAAGATAGTCTTAAAAATTTAAATATTCTCCATAATGTTTTATTGAATTTTAGATGCTTTCTGGCTTTAAATGTACTATAGTTACCGTTCTTATTTTCCGACATTGTCTTGTATGGGCGCCCATATCTACAAAAATTGACACTTTTATACACATACAAAAAATTCAAAATTCCTTTTCAAATATTGGTGTTTGATTTGTATTAACCTTTTCCATTTGTGATTAATAATCTAAGAGTGAAATTAATACAGAATTTTAAGATTTAAAAATTAATAAATTATTCTAATTAAAACTTAAAAAATGAAAATAATTCTTGTATATTTATTATTCATCGAAAAAAAAAAACAATTCTTAGGACAATAATGTCCTTAATTTATCTTATTTATAAAAGCAACTAAAAACTTTTCTAATTAAACAATGTCACTCTTATTGCATAAATTTTGGGATTCAGTGCAAATTTTTGCTAACTGGTGTTTTTTGGTTGAAAAAAAAAATTGATTTAAATTCTCGAAGGACTATCGCTTTTAACTAATATGAAAAGAGTGTAATTTTAATTTCTCGAAATTTCATAAAATTAAATGGGAGGGTAACATGTAAAAATATTTTTACCAAGATTTTGTAAAAAAAAAAAAAAAACAAATTTCAAATTATTTTCATTTATTTGTGAATAAGTACTGGAAATTTAATTAAAATCGGACAATTATTTAATTTTTGAAAGAATTTCCAAAACAATGTGCTTTTTACTGAAAAAAAAAAAAAAAAAAAAAAAAGTGGGGGGACGCTGAATTTTCCTTGCTGATCTTTGGCCCACACGCTGCCGCAAGAAAACCAAAATTTCGAACGTGATAGGAAGGATCAAAAAATTTAATAAAATACTCAAATAATACTTTCGTCTTTCATCTTAATAATATTTAAAACTTATACAGTGTAACCCGGATATAAGAGAGTTGTCGGGACCGGAGAAGAAGTATCTTATATCCGGTTTTCTCTTATATCCGGGTCTCTTGTATCCGGGTTACACTGTATCAAGTTTGGGACCTTTTTATCATAGCATGTTCTTTTTAGTGAATTTTTGGAGGTACCTACATTTTAAGATACTCAAATAAAATTATAATTTTTTTTCTTCACCGATGTTTTGCAAAATTAACAGACAAATATTTCCTCTTACACACGTGCACAACATGGAATGAGAAAACTCGCTTACGTGCGCACACAGAACTTACCCAATTTTTCCTACCATCACGTTCAAACTCATTTAAGATTCCTATTGTTTGATTTTCAAACCAAACTAATCGCTAAGTGCAAAACGATCTTGTCCCAAAAGGCTGTAATGGAATAAGCCTAACACAGGAAATAATTTGTCTTTTTGTCGAAAATATCCTTCCAATGGTTCAAACAAATATTCTTTTTGTTGTTTTCAAACAATTTTAACGAAAATAATCATCTAAGACACCCCTTTCTACCTTCCATCAGTATGGCTGATGCTCCCTTCCAGGATACGGACACGTTGCGCCTTCCCTGGATAAGTCTTAGCTGACATGAAATGGAAAGACTACATTGAATCCATTGCTAGGTCTGCTGATAAGAAAGTTGGTTCACTGTATCGTGCTAGACAATTTTTTTTCTATAATCTCTCTATTCCTCCATGCTGTGAATATTACTGTCACATATGGTTTGGTGCTCCTGTTATATATTTAGAGATTCTTGATAAAATCCAAAGAATCAGCAATATTATTGGTCCTGACCTGGCATCTCAGCTTCAGTCACCTTCCCACCAGCGTAAATTTACTTCCCTGTGCCTTTTCTATAAATACTTATATGGTAATTGCTTGGGTTAGCTCTTCGTTATAGTACCTAGACTTTATGAATTTAAGCACAATACTAGATGGGCGGCAAGGTCTCATCAATTTACAGTTGAGTTGGCTAGAACTCATCAAATTATAGTTGAGCTGGCTGAGATGTAACCGTAAGTTCTATACTAACAGTTTTCCCCCCTCACACTTCTCGTTATTGGAACTCTCTTCCGCCTCCACGCTTTCCCTCCAGCTTTGAGCTTCATACATTTAAATGCAATGTCAAATGTTATCTACTGTCTTCATGATTATTCTTTTATTGTGCTCGCTCATTAATCTTTCTGTTTGCTAATTCTTTCACACTCATTAACCCCTTGTGTCTTAGTGGCTTTACTGCCTTCTATGTGAGGAATTTGATTTTTAAAAAATCATAAATTGTCAAAAAAAATAACCAAGTTGTTTATTATTAGAACGCACCCCCCCCCAACCCAACGTCACGGATGGGTTGATTATAAATTTACTGTGAATTTTGAGCAAAGTGGGTGATTAAATTTAATGTTTCTCACTTCTTTTTCATAACAGATATCAACGAATGCGTTCGCAACAATGGCGGATGTCATCCTGATGCAGCCTGTCTTAATCAGCTTGGTTCTTTCAGATGTGTCTGTGATAATGGATTCAGTGGAGATGGCTACCGATGTGTTGGTAAGATAGACAGACACTCATTCTTTTTTTTTTTTTTTTGCTTTCGATTCTTGTTTCTTTTAATTATTAAAACACTTAAATTTTGATTATTAAAATTCTGATCATACTTTTACTGAACTTAAATTATACTATTAGGTTGGTGCAAAAATAATGACGTAATAATGTCGTTTTTTGACGTATTTTTTAACGTCAAAAAACTACATTATTACGTCATTATTTTTGCACCAACCTAATAAAGCACGACCAATGACTGTCGTTTATTTTATTTTCTCCAATTGGCTTATTATATACTAGGATTGTTCAATATATCCATAGCCTTATACTGTTCAATATTAATCTGGAATTTGCACTGCATAAATTTTTGATCAATGTGATATAGAAGATTTAGATTAAGTGCATTGACGATGAAGTAGACTGCTGAAAAATGAGTTTGTTTTTTTTCAGCATTAAGCTGCCATATATACCACGTCCAACACAGCATACATATCGTACATATGGCATGGTATTTAATGATCAGGGAATTCAAAATACGCATGTATTTCAGCCAGTGACCTCGAAAGATGGACAGTTTAAGTGTCACATCAGCAAACGATCATACAGTACGGAGGCTGGGCTGAAGAGTCATATGTATGTACATTGTCGTGCGGTGATGTCCCTCTTCTTACAAGAGGGCAAAATTATATATATATATATATATATAGTGTAACCCGGATATAAGAGATTTTCTCTGGTCCCAAATTAGAGCCTGTGTTAATGTATATATAATAGACCAACCCCTGATATAAGAGAAACCCGGATATAAGAGACTTATTATCCGGTCCCAACAACTCTTATATCCGGGTTACACTGTATATATAAAATCAAATTTTGTTACGATACAGTACTCAATGTAAAATATAAAAAAAAAACGCAGAGTAATACATATTCAATACCAAAAAGATGAAATTTACTGGATTGTCGCTTGTCCCGCTACCGACAGTTTCATATCCACTCGTTATATATATATACAAACACACGATCTTCCGAATGTAGGAAAGAAGTAGTATATTTTTTCTGAATTCAGAAAAATATTCTTCTCCTTTCTTTTACCACATGAGGATTATTCATGTATAAGCCATAAATCATGCACACACAATGAAAATAAATTTCAATTGAGCACTGTTGAGTGATAAGCTAATTCTATAAACAGACACCTGCGTTAATGCAAAGCTCTTCAGTAAAATGAATAGAACACTCCGGTTGATTGGCATTTGTTTTTACATTCGTAAAAACAATACACTAGATTCAGCTGATTCATTCTGCCGAATAGCTCAGTGTTAGAAGCGCTGACACCAAATCGATGGGTTTTCTATCCTGGCTTAAGGCATTCGGATGTCTAGTCGCACTGGAGTATGATATAGCGAAACTGTACTGTCTGCGAATGACACACGCGCGCGCGCGCACACACACACACACACACACACACACACACACACATATATATATATATATATAGGAATTTGTGACCCTTGATTTTACGCTTTTTCGATTATCAGACAAATTGGTTTTTAAAAATTGGATCTATTAGATCCAATTTTTAAATAATAAACCAGTTTGATGATCGCAAGGCGTGAAACCCTGGGTCACAAAATCTTAACCATATATCTGAATATGTTAGCTCTATCACTGATATTGAGCACTTTCCAATAAGTACTGTGCATATAAAATAATATATATATATATATATTCAACTGCCAGTAGCTTGATAAGCGAAGATCAAATAAATTAACCTTGTGTGAGAGATATATATATATATATGTGTGTGTGTGTCCGCGCGCGCAAGTCATTAAGTTCATAGTCTAATGATAGTTATAACAATGAAATGTCTGATTTCGACATTCAAATACTATATTGTAACCAAATAGAACCATCTTTTAATCAAAGTATGTTTACGATTTTCATAACGAGTCCATTTTCCTCACACGAAACTTGTTTTTTGGGGGTTTTTTTATTTATTTTTTTTATTTATTTATTTATTTTTATTTTTTTATTTTTTTGTTTTGTTTTGTTTTTTGTGAAAAACCAGTGATAACTGCATCTTAAAACGACGTTTCTTCTCATTTGGGGGAAATTCCTGTGAGAACTTCACATTTGTCATTTTCTTCTAATGAGGCCAAACGGTTAAAAACCTCAAGGCTTACTGTACATGATTGTTGTGGGATTTATTTTAGAGTTTGTCTCTATAGATCATCTGTCATTACGTTCGTGGACATTTCTCAAATCTCATTTTTATAAAGATAAATATTCGAAAACATCATTACCATGTACCCCGAATTCAATGATACTATCTTAAATCAATTTTGATAGCTTCGAGGCATGCTTCACCATAAATCCAACATTAATACTTCATATCATACAACATATATAGCTTTTATTGTTACTCTGTAAAGTTTTAAAAAATTTACTTCCTTGTCGTCAGGGTCTAGAATACACCGACTGCAATCTCTTCAGAGGATATGACGCTTCCATTTAAAGATAAGGGAAAACAATTGACCATACGTAAATATTTCTTTCTGGGGCCAAATTCCAACTTGCTGAAGAGTTTCTCCTCATGATTTCTTTACAGTTCTCGCAAACGCAGGACGAACAAAACACTGGATTCTTGTATATAAAAACTTAAGATATACAAAAGAACAATAATGCGTTTTTATTAAATAAATATTTATTTTAATCATTAAATTGTTTTTAAAATAGTAAGAGTATTTTGTATGTTAAAAAATGACACTTCATTTTTCTAAAAAAAAAAAAATGAATTTAAATTTATTGCACTAAGCTACGTGCCCTAGTAAACCGAATGTACTTTGTACCACCTTACTTGTTAGCATTTCTCAAAATTTGCTTTCGATCGGACAATATATGCTTATTTTACAGGGTATGACGGACGGATTAACGAAGTCACAGAATTTTATATATAGATTAAAAGCTGAAAATATTAACGCAGTGAACAGTCGGAAATTGACACTTGTGATTATTTGAATGTAAGAGGGGGAAATATTGTCAGTCAGAAAGTTAAAGCAAAAATAATTCTACAGAATTTAGTATAGCTCTAAATTAACTTCGGACTTAATCTGTTTTTATGCAATTCTAATTTAGTAGATAACGATTTAGCATAGAATATATCATTAACATTTTCTAACCGTTGAAAGAAGCGCTCAACCTTTGTCGATATCTGAACAAGCTAAACAATATCTATCGTCAATGTAACTGTAAATGTCTTTCTCCATTAACAGACGTTGATGAATGTTCGCTTAATCCGAACTTCTGTGCGCACGGCCAATGTTTGAACTATGAAGGCGGCTACAAATGCGAATGTGACAAGGGTTTCACCTCCACCGATAACGACAGGTCTTGTAAAGGTAAGGACGAAACTAGTATATTTTAAGATAAAATTATCATCAGAGATGGTTTCTTATAGAAGACACGCTATAAATCGATGGGATTTCTCATCTTCAGAAATGTTGTAAATACATCTTATCACTCCTTTCCAAAGCTCCCTGTCTTGTGATGACTCACGAAAGTAGGTTTTCCAAGCTCTTCAAAGATGAATGATGAAATTTTGTTGATAGTTCTTTTAATGTTGTTGTTCAATGTGTATACTATTGATGTTCGTCCAATGTCTATATATGTTGTTCTTTCATTTATTATTGATGACAATTATTTCCATAGTTGCTGTCTCCAAAGCTATTAAGTCGTGTTTAACTTTGATATTAATACAAAGTCCTTCCAACATTTTACATTCTTGGAGACCGTATAACTCAATAACTATTAACGTCCTTAGTCAGTAATTCCTACTTTTCTTTTTTCAGAAAACCTATTGCATTACATATGTTCTGATGGTAAAAGTTTATATATATATAATATGCGATTGTGGGTATTTACAAACTTTTAACTAAGTTGCTAACTTTTAATGATTGGCAACCAAAGCAGTAATTATCTTCTCCGCCAAAAGAAAGCGAAAATACATCGTCTAAAATATACCATATATAATAATCATCTTCGTTGTAAATGGTTTTGTTAGCTTACATTCTAGCGCCGCTAAGTTTGATCCATAGTTCAAATTAAATGACACGTACTGAGAATCAAATTCAATCATTTGTAAAACCATTACATCAGGACATTATACTCGTAAAATCATTTTTTCAATACTTCTAGATTGTGTTTAAATGTTTTATTTTAGGCTTTTGAATAGAATTTAAGTTAATTTGAACTATTTGTAATGGCAACTAAAAATATAGCTGCTGGTCTTACGGCTACATTACATTGAAACACTATTTCTCATACAATCACCGAAGTTATGCAACGTCGATACTGGTCAGTTCTTAGGTGGCTGACTGCTTCAGAATACCAAGTGCTGTAATCTTGGATGTGCGAGTGTTATAATGCATAACGACTGGGAACTGGAAATCAAAGAGCTAAGTTCCTGTTCAGTTCCTTATATTCACTTACGAGCAAATACGATTGAGAAAGGTATAAATTCATTTCTTCAACACAACCCCTCTCTATGGGTAAATCTAAAAAAAAAAATCTTGCACTATAAATTCGACAAACTAATAAAAATGGCTGATATTATATATATATATATATATATATATATATATATATATATATAAGGTACTTCATATCCCCATCCACGAAATATTATATAAAGAAGTGATAATTTATTTTCTGCTTATCGATGTGTGTCAAAAGGAACCGAATAGCAGAAAATCAATGGAATATTGATAAAGCCAATAAGAATCTTTTAATTCCTCCGTTATATCTGGGAATTTTCTGATGAAAACGTTTTGTTTTTTGTTTTTGTTTTTTTTTTTTGTTGTTTTGTTTTGTTTCTTGTTTATTTTGTGTTTGGTTTGTTTCTTGTTTATTTTGTGTTTTGTTTTGTTTGTTGTGTTTTGTTTTGTTTGTTGTGTTTTGTTTGGTTTGTTGTGTTTTGTTTTGTTTGGTTTGTTGTGTTTTGTTTTGTTTGGTTTGTTGTGTTTTGTTTTGTTTGGTTTGTTGTGTTTTGTTTTGTTTGGTTTGTTGTGTTTTGTTTTGTTTGGTTTGTTGTGTTTTGTTTTGTTTGGTTTGTTGTGTTTTGTTTTGTTTGGTTTGTTTTGTTTTGTTTGTGTGTTTGGTTTGTTTTGTTTTGTTTGTGTGTTTGGTTTGGTTTGTTGGTTTGTTTGTGTGTTTTGTTTGTTTTGTTTGTTTGTTTTGTTTGTTTGTTTTGTTTGTGTGTTGTGTTTGTTTGTGTGTTTGTTTGTGTGTTTGTTTGTGTGTTTGTTTGTGTGTTTTGTTTGTGTGTTTTGTTTGTTTGTGTGTTTTGTTTGTTTGTGTGTTTTGTTTGTTTGTGTGTTTTGTTTGTTTGTGTGTTTTGTTTGTTTGTGTGTTTTGTTTGTGTGTTTTGTTTGTTTGTGTGTTTTGTTTGTTTGTGTGTTTTGTTTGTTTGTGTGTTTTGTTTGTTTGTGTGTTTTGTTTGTTTGTGTGTTTTGTTTGTTTGTGTGTTTTGTTTGTTGTGTTTTGTTTGTTGTGTTTTGTTTGGTTTGTTGTGTTTTGTTTGGTTTGTTTTGGTTTGTTGTGGTTTGTTTTGGTTTGTTGTGGTTTGTTTTGGTTTGTTGTGGTTTGTTGTTTTGTTTGGTTTGTTTGTTTGTGTTTTTGTTTTACTTTACACCGTTTAATTCGTTTAAATTGTATACTTTTACATCTTATCATTTTTCGCCTTCATACAGACATTGACGAATGCACAATGTTCCCGAACCTCTGCGTCTTCGGCAAATGTGAAAACAGTTTTGGAATGTTTAAGTGTCTGTGTAACCAAGGTTACCAGGTAGACGCTACGGGGGGTAACTGTACAGGTATGTTACTTTTATAGTCGTTATTGTTTTTAATAACGCGCTTTTCAAACTTGTACGAAAAGGCCCCGAATATTAACCATTAACTTTTTTTTTCTCAGTCATTTGAATTAAAATGGTTTGAATGCAGGACCCCATCTTTTGCAATTTTTTTTTTTTTTTTTTAATTTAAAAGGTTTAATGCCTTGAATTCAATGATCAGATGAACACAATCAATTAATATTCATTTTCAACTAGAATTTTTTTTCACCTTCTTTAATCGCAACTCATGCTTTCCGGTCCGCAGAATTACAATCTGAATCGTTGCGACAAAAAGTAACTAAGAAAATAAATGCTAATCAATATTAACCATTCTCTTAGTTGTTGACAAAAATAGCACATAGCAAATCTGAACCATAGCTAAATAGACTGTTTATTTTCTAGTTTATGTGCATCGTTTCATGTAAGAATTTTGCTTTTTAAATCATGAAAAGTAAAAATATAAAAAATAACAATATCCGTAAAAAGTAGATTAGCAGACTGATCTTTTCTGCTTACTAATAATCAGTTATATCTTTACTACGAGATTTTTTTTACGTCGGGTAATGTCTCCTCTGATAACAATATTTTTCTCTCGTAGGGGAGGTAAGGATGTGTGACCGATAAATAAATAAAATTGCACTGGTTTTATTATGGTATACAAGATTTTGTGTTGGCAGATTCTAAAACTCTATCAGTATTTGTTGGTGTGGCCGTTTATAAAAATTCACTCTCCAAATAGCGCTATGTGGTCACCACCACCCAGCCCAGATTTAATTTAGGATTTTTAATTATTTCTTTTCTTTGTTCTTGTCTTTTTTTTTTTTTTTTTTTTTTTTTTTTTTTGTTCTGAGAAACTGTAAACTTTCCTTTTGCTTATAAAATAGAATGACGACTATTTCTTTAAACAAAAATATATAATTGTACATCAACCAGTATAGTGTTTTCTCTTATTACATAATGTCTAAATAAGCTTTTTTTTTGTATTCCCGTTTTTTTTTTTGTTTTTTTTCCAGATATTGACGAGTGTCTCAATCCTGACAATTGTCTTTATGGCAACTGTATTAACAGTGAGGGTGGTTATGAATGCAGATGTCCTCCAAATTATGAACTTAACCCGAGCGGAACTGGCTGTGTTGGTGAGTTGATGAATTGCATTATAAATTTCAATCATAAATAAAAAAAAAAATTTTAAAAATGCAAAAATAATGTCGTTTTCTCATATATGTTACTATGTGAGAAAACGACATTATTTTTGCACCAACCTTATCTATATATATATATATATAAAAACAAGTTTAAGATTATTTTTTTCCAATTTTCGGATAAGGTATTGGATATTGTTATTGAAGTTGTGGAAAAACTGTCCAAAGTTCGTATTTTCTTATTTTTCTTGAATTACTTTCGATTTTGACAGTCATTATGAAAAAACAATGTGGTGCCTGTTTGTAGTCTAGCGTGACGCCATGTGTAACAGACATATATATATATATATATATATATATATTATCCTAAATATTAGGGATAATAATCGCTGCACCTCTATGTGCACTTACGCCTCAAAACAAGATTGGAAGGACACTATAAAACCTGAAGAAAATAGTTATAAAATATTGCTCGTCCGTAGTATTCAGTGAAATATATATGAAAGAAGGGTTGCTACACACACACACACATATATATATATATATATATATATATGTGTGTGTGTGTGTTTAATGCCGATTTTGAAAACTCCTCGCTTAGAATATTGTCGTAACGCACCTTTTTCCCTTAGAATATTGTCGTAACGCACCTTTTTCCAGCATTTATTTTTCATCAGATTAAGCTTAATATTTGCTGAAGCGAAGGAATAGACACAAACAATTTCTGTGTTTTAAAAGAAAAGTCTCGAAGTATATGCATTGTCCAGCAGATATTCAATATAGAACGTTCAGTATAATTTTCAAAAAGACTATACATGTTTTCATCTTAGAAAAATATTAAAAAATGACTCGATAAAACCGCCTTAATCCGCAATGACGATATCTCGACGGCCCCTAGGCTACTACATGGCTCGGATCATGTTTTGTTTTTTAGTTGTTTTTTTTTCTTTTTCTTTTTTTCTTTATTTTTTTTTTTTTTTTTTCGTTCGTGCTGGCCAGCGCATCCAAGATGTCAACCTTTAACGAATCCTTGTTATTTTGGGATCGATGGTTGGTTTCTCTCTTCTGACGTCACAGACTTCATAATGTAGGAGATTTAAAATAAGGAGAGCCAGAAGACCATATGTTGGGAGTAATATAATCATGGAAATTTTCGGTCAGCTATTCTTGAGTCACTTAGTCCATTAGCAAGGAGGCGGTGTCCTGCTGCCATGTCTTGCACCTCGAAGTTAGTGGCGACATTGAAAAACTGGAAGGGTATGATATGGCTCTTGTTACTACTAATCTCTAGAATCATCACGGGTAACGTGAACTTGATGTACATCATCATGGCTACATCCTTGGGGCCCACGCACACCCACCTGTTCACTTGACTTCTTACAAGAAACTCGCTACCCACGTGCCGTTGTAGTTGCATGTTGGAACATAAGCACTGTGTGCCTTTTCGTTTCCCAGGTCAAATTGTAAGCTGCTATGTTAATACTCTCGATATATCAGACATAGAAATGAAAATCTTAAAATTTGACACATGCATGTTAGGTTGTCTTCCATTTATGGCCTATTTAAGTGACTTCTCAAATTCAAAGCGCATTTGCTCTCATATATATATATATATATATATATATATATATATATTTGTGTCTGTATGTAAATGTCTAGCTAAGTCTACGTGTGATTATTTAAATGAATTTTTCTCTAAAGATTTCGTTGCAAAATATTCGTTCTTTGATTTACATTTATCATGAAGCGCATGGATAAAAGATAGATTATGCTGGAAAATATGTGCTTCTGTAAAATAAATGATTTAACATGATTAGATTGAAGTCCCATTGATATACATAAGTTCGTGTGTTTGTCCATTAGTAGAATAAATTCAAATGGAAATTGGCTTACTATCGCATCAAGTTGAAACACAGGTTTCTGTACAGTCACCGCAGTTAAGCGGCATCGAGCCTGCTCGTTAAATAAATAGCTCACAGCTTGGGAGTCAACAAGTGTTGTAAGCTTGGATGTGCTAGTGATGTAATGAATAATGGCTAGGAATTTTTAATTTGAGAGTCGTGTTCCAATTTTCATTGACTTCGTTATATTCCCCTACGCTCAAATACCCTTGAGGAAGGTAGGGATCCACTTCATCACCTACAGTTTCGGCATAGTGGTTGATATGCCGGTTAAATAGACAATCAATCAATCCACCTTATCTCCCCCAGCTATAGGCTAATTAGTAAGACTTATCTCAGAGTTATTACAATCTAAAACAAATTGCGGGGGGGGCGCTTTAAATTTAAAAGGATTGATAACCCGTAAAAATTCTTGTGCTGAAATAGTTTTTTTTTTTTCTTAAAGTAAACGAAACGCCTTCCTTCCAATCCCCTTTATCAAATATTTTCAGGGTGTTTCTTTACCTTTTTATTTAAAAGTAAAGTGAAGATTTTTTTTTTTGTTTCCCATATTTAGTTATAAAAATATTTTTAACTTATCAATTGACTCTTTTTATATCTTGATTTTTTTTTTATTTATTTTTTTTTTTTATTTTACTATTTTTCTTTCTCAAGATAAACGTCTGGGAAGCTGTTATTTCGAAGTCGACAGGCGTCGGCGTGGGAACCGTTGCCGTACCGAATTATCACAAGACGTATCGAAAGCCACTTGTTGCTGTACAATAGGTCAAGGATGGGCGGAGATTCAGGGTCGATGTGAAGCTTGTCCCCTGAATGGAACAAGTAAATATTCAGCTTTATCTTTCTCTCTCTCTCTCTCTCTCTCTCTCTCTCTATATATATATATATATATATATATATATTTATTTTTTTATTTTTTTTTTTTTTTTTTCAGAAAGAACAAGAGGTAAATGTAAAATGAAAGCGATAAAAATTAAGTTTTAATCGGTAGTCTGGGGCCAAATAAAAACTAAGTTTCTCATTGTCTAAAAACACTAACCTCTATTCTGAATAAGAACTTCGTAAAACGGTTAAGGGCAAAACGGAATCCCCCTCACTGATTGGCTAAACAAATAGTCAAAAATTAAGCAAATTCTAATTGGTCAGAATTCATACATAGAATATAATGAAAGGTTTTGACTTCGACGAATTGGCGCAAATATTGCAGTTCTTGCAATCATGCGGAAACCATGCCAGAATAAGAGTCGAGAAATGATCGTTTTCGGCTTGGCGCATGGGTGAGAAAGTTTGATGTGATGGCGGCTCGAAAGTTTCTATGACCTCAGAATAGACATTACTGAGAAAATCATTCTGGTGCACAATATATGCGTATGAAACCAACTAATGGATGAAATTTAATTTTTATTTATGACGTTCTTCTCTTACATTAATTTATTTCAGGGCGTAGGATATCCTGACTCTCCACATCTTCCTATCTTTTGTTTCTCAAAATAACTTTTGACTCTGTATAGTGCCTCTTTATCTGCCATCGATTCACACAAATTGGTTATTGCTTTACCCTGTCTCTCTTGATTTTATTATGTCCTGTGATGGTTAAATTGTCTAGACTCTCCCCACCCCCAATTTCCTCATTATGCCCCAGAAATTTCAGCTATCGAGTCGGAGACCTTCAACAAATTCGGGAGTTCTTACCAGAACGATCAGTGAGTTTTCAGAGTTGCCGTATCTTCGTAATCATCATTAGACTCATCCAACTCTTTCCGAATATTCTACATTGTCCTCAGATTGACGTCCAAACTCTCTGAAATGTTCATATTGTAGATTTCGGCACGAATGCCAAACCTTATAGTATGCTGTTTCCACATTCTTGACGAAGTGTATTGATGCTCATTCGCTCACAGACGATGCCAGACTGACCCTACTATACTGTACAAGCGGCAAAGTCAAAAACAAACCACGCGCATGCGCGAAATTAAAAATATTAAATGACGACAATTTACCTCCATGCAACCTGTTTATAGATTTTTAAAGAAGTGATGGATTTTATTTTTGAATCCGGTATATTTTCAATATTTCAAACCTTATTTTTAGCGAATAACCGTATTTATTTTGTCTACCGGCCCTGAGAGAACAATTTCTTTAAGCTTTCTCTGTTACATAGACTGGCAGACAAAATAAATTCCGTTTATATTAAACGGAGCGTCTACGGTATCCACTGAAAATAACGTTTGAATAATAAATTTATATATACAGGGTGTATCAAAAATACTTTTACAAACTTTGGGAGCGGGTTCAGCATACCAAAACAAACAACGAGACTATAAACATCGGAAAAGGTTGGATGACTCGGCTGCTTTCGGTCTGGAAACGCAATCTGATACAGTTGTGCAGCCTCGCATTCATTGCCATTCGTGCGGCCGTATCTCAGTTAACTCACAAAAATGTACACGAATAACAAATGTAACCTAGTCTTCATGTAAACAAAACGCCATCTATCGTACGTTTTCTTTAAACTTATGTTTATATGGACTTTTGTCCTTGTTTTGGAGTGAGGAACCCGCCCTAAAATTTGTAAAAGTATTTTTGACACACCCTCTGTGTCTGTGTGTGTATGAGACGAGAAGAGGTAAATTAATATTTTTGTAACAGCATTTTTTAAGATCGGGTATTGCACCATTTTACGAATTCTCTTAACCAAAATCGTATGATTGGGTAGCCTCCTCCAGACGGGAACTGACGGATCAGGTTTGGGCAATGAGGTTGGGTATCGAGCAACCAGTGTCTTCTTGCCTCTTGCGTTAATTGCTGAAAGTCACAAAGCTGAATGTGGTGGGTGAGGACTTGATACACCCTGTATATTAGAACTATTTTACATTAACAAATATGAAAAATATTAGTGGATAAAAAGTAAGACAGTAATAAAGAACCGAGCTAATAATGAAACATTGTGAAATATAAACTATCCCTTATCAAAAGCATTCTATTTATCTGCCCCCAAATATCAGCTTCCTGTAATTTAATCGTGATTCTTATAAATTCGAAATAGATTGAATTCCTTTGTTCCTATATATTATTTGTATCTTTTTTTTTTTTTTAAGCTTTATTCTAACGGATTATTCCCTCCATTCTCTTTCTGCCATCATTTTATTTTTTTTTTACCAACCTGTTTTCTCTTTTCCCCCTACTAAGGGCAGGGTTGGCTCTTCCCAAATTGCCGACTCTATTTTCACCTGAATACGCTGAATTAGTATTTCAGAAATAACAAAATATAACTTTCAGTTCATCTTTTTCCTTATTCAATGACAATAATAAACAAAATACAACATTTTCTTTAATCAGTATTATAATGCCATCATACAAGTTTTACTAACTGGCGTACCTATTTGCTGCCTCATTGGGTACCACTCATTTTAGTAAGTATAGTGCGTTCTACATTATTATAACCCATGACACACAAAGCTAAGCTTAACAAATATTTTAGGGAACCTTACCGTGGAGCAGTGGTTAGAAAATGGAACTGGTTGGCCATTGCCGTTGTAATAGATTCGATCTTCATTGGGTACAAATAGCTGTGGCCTTATACCAGACTAAATTTTGCTTAGAAAATTAACTAATACATCGCTTCCTTTCACACTGGCTCCAGCAGTTGCCGTTCAACACCAGATGAAAAGTCAATATTTCAAATGATGATTATTTTTTTTTTCAGGGCCGACAAACAAGCTCTTTGAAGTCTCCTTAATCTCCATTTTAAATTTGGGATAGGTTATGAGATGCTTCGAAAAGTTACCAGACTTTTTACATTTTTTTTTTCTATTGCATAACCAGTCCCTAGTTTTCAAAATAAGAGGGTGATAGGGATTTTCGCACACACCTAATTTTACTATATATATCAATTTTTTTTTTTTTTTTTTTTTTTTTTTTTTTTTTTTTTGGTAATGTCTTTTTGCTGCATTAGTTATCTCCCTTATACTGGCGGCGTCAGTGCGAGCGTGAGCACTCAGAGATGGATTGATTCCGTATTTACAAAGTCGAGAATTAAAAAGCCCGACTCCGTGAAAGAGCAATGTATGATGATGACAACTAGAAACATATATGCCGTCATTCATTGACAGCATAGGCAAACTACTAATAACTGTCAAACCTCGAAATTCATATTCATGTCAATTTGCCACACGCATGAAATTCTCTGTTCCTCATCCAAAAACACTGAAAGTCGAAATATTTTTGCAAAATTAGTGCATAGACTGCCCAACGTTTACATTAAAATTATTTCAGTTCGTTAGATATTTGCTTGGAAGACAAATAAGTTGATTTTTGTTTGTATGCGTGTAAGCGTAATGAATGTATACAACTATAATTTGAAACACTCGCTCACAGGGCCCAGTTAATTTAAAACAAATTCAATGAATAAAACATTTTCAAATTTCAATTTAACTTTGTTGATTTGTTGCTTTCCATTTATTTAGTATTTTTTTTTTTTTTTTTTTTTTTAACAGGTCAGCACAAATTGTTGTGTCCAGGTGGTCCTGGTTTCCGGCCGAATATTGTTACTGTCATCCTTGAAGGTAAATAGCGTTTTAGTCTTTTCTGTTATTTTTTTTATGTCCCCTGTAAGTTGATATTAGGTTGGTGCAAAAATAATGTCGGTTTTTGACGTATTTTTTAACGTCAAAAACTGATATTATTTTTGCACCAACCTAATACATTATCAGGAAAATCGATAACTACTGATGTTTGCAGCATTGCGTACAATTTTAAACCATTCATTCAAAATTCGGTATTAATTACAAAAAGTAAAATAAGTCTGGTATTAAATATAGAGGGTTAATAATGGGTTTATTTTTTTAAATTCCTATTAATTCTAAACCATTATCAGCGCCCGTCCCAAAACGGGGACGGTGGGCATTAATGGGTTAAGAATCTCCATTAGCAAATATGTCAGATTCTATGACATGGCGATATGGATATTTCAAATATTTTCAAAATCCTATTTTAGATTTTCACTCAGTCTGTCAATGGTTATTGAAATAATAACCATTAATGTCGAGTGTATGTCGGATCATTATTCTTGTATTATTAGATTCAGTAACTCTATCGCGTTCCATTTATAGCAACCTGTTCCCCAAAGAGGAACTGATCTAGAAAAATTTCCCAAACTATACAAATTGAGTTTATTTAACATATTTTTTGACCAGAAAACTCTCTCCCTCTCTCTGGACTTTCCCCTTGTTCTTGTCTAACCATCTATCTCTCTCTCTATCTCTCTATATATCTCTCTCTATCTATCTCTATCTATCTATCTATCTCTATCTATCTCTATCTATCTATCTCTATATCTCTATCTATCTCTCTCTCTCTCTCTATCTATCTCTATCTATCTATCTCTATCTATCTATCTCTATCTATCTATCTCTATCTATCTATCTCTATCTATCTATCTCTATCTATCTATATCTATCTATCTCTATCTATCTATCTATCTCTATCTATCTATCTCTATCTATCTATCTCTATCTATCTATCTCTATCTCTATCTATCTCTATCTATATCTATCTATCTCTATCTATCTATCTCTATCTATCTATCTCTATCTATCTATCTCTATCTATATCTATCTATATCTATCTATCTCTATCTATCTCTATCTCTATCTATCTATCTCTATCTATCTATCTCTATCTCTATCTATCTATCTCTATCTATCTATCTCTATCTCTATCTATCTATCTCTATCTCTATCTATCTATCTCTATCTATATCTATCTATCTCTATCTATATCTATCTATATCTATCTATCTCTATCTATCTATCTCTATCTATATCTATCTATATCTATCTATCTCTCTCTCTCTATATCATATATATATATATATAATCTCCCTCCCTAATTCTCATTTATATTTCTGTTTTTACCCACTTATTCTTTTCTGGTTGTTTATTTTTGTGCCGATTGCATTTGTTCACTCTTATCTTTCCAGTCCTGCTCTTTTTTTTTTCCTTTCTCCTTACCTTCCTTTATCGCGAAATATCTTTTTTCCCATCTTTCCCTTTTAGCTTCGTTATGTCGAATTTCTCTCGCTTGTTTTTAACAGGAGCTCCTTATAAAAACAAACAAACCTCTTTAATTACATTTGATATTTTTGCTTTCCTGTATTTAATTTTCTTTTCTTTTCTTTTCTTCACTACAGACATCGACGAATGTACTGAAATCGAAAACGTTTGTTTGGGTGGAAGTTGTCAGAACACATTCGGTAGTTTCATCTGTGAATGCCGATCAGGATACGCCTTGGATTCCAGCCTCCACAAATGCATTGGTAAAAAAAAAATGTTTTCTTATAGATACGCACTTATCATAATTTGGTGTTTTGCCACTAAACATCGTAATAAGGCTATTCGATTTTGAAACTTCACGTACATTTTAGAAACTTTGTTTTTTTTTTGTTTTTTTTTTCTCAACATATGTGAGTCTAGTTACATAACTGCATAAACTGATATTTAATTGGAAAACCATTTGAAAACCTGGCAAATATCAACAGAAAGGACAATTCTAAAGATCAGATATCAAACAAAAGTTAACATGGCTACGAGTTTACAGTCGGACTAATATCCTCATCTTTGTTGAAAACACCTACAACTTTGTTGGATCCCTAGCCATAATCGGATCGTCAGGGATAGCAGGGCTGATAAAGCAGCCAAGGTATCCTCCTCAATGAACGTATCAAATTCAAAAATTCCCTTAACAGGCTTGAAAGCCACAACTAACTCTTACATCTTCAACCAATGGCAAAAAACATGGAATACACACACAAACAACAAATTATATTAAATAAAACCCCTTCTGATTATACAACATCGCAGTACCAGACACTGAAGAAAAGATGTAACACTTACAAGAATCAAAATGGGGCATACACACATAACCCACTCCTTCCTCCTAAAAAAAATGAAAACCCATCAAAATGTCCAAACTGCCAACTTCAGGGCCCTCTTTGAGAGTGCAGAACCCAAAGCGATTCTAGAATTCTTAAAAGTAACAAAACTCTACCCCAAAATATAAAAGGAAACCGAATAAACACCCGGTACAACACGCAACTAAAATCGAATTACACCCGCAGTCTTATATAATAAACCTTTCACATTTGTATGTAAAATAAAAAACAAATCTTAAAACTACTCGATTCGGCGCAAAATGACCCTTGGGGTTGGTGTACCGGTAAAATAACCCATCTAAATCAAAATCATCTTTGTTGGTATTATCAAAACGTTTCAGCTATTGTGCTCTCCGGTCTTCTTCAGATGCCTGGATACATGTATCCTTCGAACTTCAAGGTGAACCCTTTATTTCATTTATGAGGGTAGATTGTTCTCTCTCCGTGATCCATGTCAAGGGGACATCTTGTCTTGTAACAAGACGGACTAAACGGAGAGAGAAACATCTACCCCGTAGATTAAATAAACGTTTCAGTTTAAAATTCCCTGAATGATGCCCGGTTCGACAGAGGGCCGAAACGTTGTGATAACAAAGATGGGGACGTTAAACAAACTGTAAATAATACAACTCCCCATCCCAAAATTGCAAATAGAAAATTGATCTGCGCATAGACCAAAATAAAAGATATCTCTGTAGTGATCAACCGACAAAAATTGAGGCAGAAAAGAAACGCAGCAAGAATAAACGATACCAGATGGAGCAAAAGGTTTCAATATCTAAGAGAAACGTTGAAGTGAAAGACCAAACAAAAGATGGTAAGATAAGAGATTTTGATGGTAAGACATGGCAGAGAATAACCTAGTTACAATCGTCATAAAAGTATTTCAGAGCTTAGCAAAAGCTGGTGATATATTAAAACATTTGTGCAGAATTTTCAGCAAGGCAATTTTTTTTTTTTTTTTTTTTAATATATCAAATATACATTTTATATAATAGCTTCCCTGTTCGGTCCGCTTGGGGTTTTTAAATTCAGCATTATTTACCGGATTAGAAATTTATTTCCTCGTGTCCATGTAATTTTTTTTTTTATTACTTATTCTGCATCTTTATTTGATTCGGCCTCGGAAATGACTCTGTGCCCGGATCGAATGATTCTCTTTCAAGTTTGTCCTGTCCACAATGTCAGTCTTCAGCGAGTCCTTGATACTGTCGAGGTGACTGGTTGTTCTCTTTATTCTCTTCCTCGACAACACCTCAGATGTAATAGTCTGGGAAATTCTAACCAGGACAACTGGAGGAGCAGAGTCCTTCTGAAACAAGTAAGGACACACCTTCCTTACTCAGACGACGTGAACTTTGTGCGTGTCACGGCGGGATCTGCGAAGAACTATACGAACCATTCCTTTGGGTCACCTGTAAACAATGAAAATAGCCGGTAATTTGGGAAGGGCCTACTCTTAGAAGAAATAAGAAAACTTGTTTTTTTTTTTTTGTTTTGTTTTTTTTGGTATTTTGGGTTTCTTTTTAAAAAAAGGATTATGGTAGAAAGAGAACAGTCCGTTAGCACAAAATAATTCTAAAAATTAAAATTATAATTAAATATATACAGATAAATAAAATCAATCTTTCGAATTTATTATATTCCGTTCATCTTCAATTTATGAAGCTGCTAATGCCCCCGATACGCCTGAAACGAAAATGTTTAAATTTGGCACATGCCACTTAATTTTACGTTATGTTGTCTTGCATGTATCCCTTGCTAAAGTTTTGTTCTCGCGTACCTGGCGAGTGTAAGACTTGGGAAATATATTTGAACCAATTTTGAGGGGGATATTCTTTAATTTATCAAATAGAGTAAACGAGAATAAGGCAAATTACTTAGGCTTGTTATTTTCTTGCCTTATTTTATTTTATTTTTTTTAAATTTCTTTTGAGATGTGGACGAGTGTTCTCTAAATCCTGGACTCTGTGGAATTGGTACTTGTATGAATACAGAAGGCAACTACACGTGCCATTGTCCAGAAGGTCACCTACTCATGCCTGACAGAAATTGTATGGGTAAGTATTAAAGGTTTTGATAAGCCAACGACACTTTGGGCTGCGGATAATAAAGCATAATTCTTCCAGAAATTATTCGGTTCAGCAACGTTTCAGCCGGTTCACTCTCTGGCCTTCTTTCAGTTTCGAATGTAACATAGTTTTCTACTTGTCACGAAAAGAAAAAAAAATGTTAATGGTCGTCCGGATAATTCCTGATGAAAATAACGTAACTGGTGGGAAATTCCAGAGGTTTTGGCGATTAAGATTTTTGGAAATGTGAGTTTGTTTACGGACAAGTCATGCTGGCAGTTGGGAGGACGCTTAGGAGCAGCGAATACTGTAAACATTATGCGAGTAAACCCTGATATAAATAAAAATTCCATCTTTGGAATATAGGAGAAAAAGTGCAACGATACAACACTGTCGTTTTAGATAACATGATTGTCGAAAGAACGTTTTTATTAACGGCAACGAAATGCCTTCTCTAAAAATGAAACTCTGCAACCTTTAAGAATGGTAACCTCTAATTGTATCAAGTCTCTGGAAAACATTGAGTACTGGATTAAATATTCGTTCAAGAATCAAAGGATAATTTGTTTCTTGAATCCATTCATTACCTGCGGGGTATATATTTACATACAAACAATAATAAAATACTTTAGTCCAACAGCAACAACAACAATGAATTTCAAAGATAAAATGTGTTCTCTTTATGATGTCTATTAAACACTGATTCTTCTGGTGCAGGTTGTTCGTCATTTATTTTTCTCACTCTCTCTGTCTCGCATCTCACTGTCACTCTGTCTCGCATCTCACTGTCACTCTCTCTCTCTCTCTCTCTCTCTATATATATATATATATATATATATATATATATATAAGAACAATGTTAGGAAAATAACAATAGTTTCCCCATATATGCTATCCAATATCATGAAAGGCGAGTTGTTCTCTCAACGATAGTAAGTGAATGAAATAATTTAGCAACGAGCTTAGCTGTCAATAATTTTACTCTTTTAAAATTAAGATAATAAAAACTGACTATTGCCTGCCTTCACACAAATCTTTGTCAGATCTAGACATAACGTAACCATGGCTGAACATAGTTGGGCTATATTTTTTCGTCTTTAATACAACATTTGATTGTCCCTTTCCTATCAGAATCATGCATTGAAATATTTTTTTCTGAATTCTTTTCTGGTAGAAATATTTGTATTGATTGAATCTCTGAAAATAAACTGGCTTATAATCACATTGAAACACTGGTTTCCATAAGATCACCGAAGTTAAGTAATGTTGAGCCTGGTGAGTACCTAGATGTGAATATCAGATGCCATAAGCTTAGATGTGCGAGTTGTGTAATGGATCGGAATTGTTAACTGGAAAGCAGTTTTCAATTCATGTTGGGTTCGTTTATTCCCTTACGGGAAATTTATAAATTCACCTCTTCTCGTCCTAGCAATGGGTTAATTAGCATGACTTGTATTACTAAATCATTATCTTGAAAAAGATTCTTACAGCCTAAAAATATTTTCTGGGTTTAAATAACTTTCAAAGGGTTGATAAACCGTCGAAAATGAATCAATCTGAAAATAAGACTAACTGGAAACATTAAATTTTGCTTAGAGAATTTCTACCCACTCTGCAGAAAATCATGAAAACTAGAGATTTTTTAAATCTTTTCACTCCAAGCAAGGCGATAAAGCCACTAATATGTAGTGGATATTGAGTGTAAAACAATTTGAAGAAAAAATATTCAGAGATCAATATTTTTTTTAAATTATGGATATAGAACATGACTAGTGACATTGTATTTAACCTTTTGAAGATATTTTACTGTAAAGCAAGAAGTTTATGATCACTTTTTTGTTTGTAGCATAAATCACCTTTTTTGAAACATTATTTGCAAGGAAATAACTTTTAGTGAAAAACCAGAATACTTTTTTATATACTTGTAAAGCCATTTTTAGCGTCCAAGCGAAGAGAAATATAAAATGGCTATAAGTTAAATATAACAAATTTAAATCTGAAACCGAATCTCCATAAACTTATACATTTGTCCGTTAAAAATGCAAATAGGATTTGGACATATTTTATTAACGTGGTTATTTTTTACGTATCAGGATTCTTCAGCCTTTTATAATCAGTTCGTCCCAAACTTTGTCTATAACGAAAATGATTTATTCTTAAATCTTTTTCAGACATGCGCAAAGGAAACTGTTACTCAATGTATCGTAATGAAACAAAATGGCCGTACAATGTTATCTGTGAAAATGAGTTGTCTGCCAACCTCACCAAGAAATTGTGTTGCTGTTCAGCGGCGGGGAAAGCCTGGAACTCTCCCTGCGAAATTTGCCCGACTCGAAACACAGGTAAGGATAAGAACAGTTAATATTTTTAAAATCCAAACCTTTAAGTAAATGTGACTTTAATGGCTGCCGAAAGTTAACAAAAGGTTGAACAGATATAAGATATGGCAATGACGTAAGAGTTTGATTTATGATAAGTTATTTTTAGCCAACAAAAATTATTGGTAGATCTCTTAAATTAAAATTACTTTAACACTCGTTATTCTTACGCTTTATTACGAGTTTATTCGTACCGTCAAATGTGCGTGTAACTTAATGGTTATCAGCGTGGAATGTTGACTAGGTGAGCCGAGTTCAAATTTCAGTTTAGTCTACAGCACAAAGGCCCTCGGAAAGGTCATGAATCTATATTTATTTCAATTCCCACTATGGATACAATAGCAGAGTAGATGAAGTTTCCTACCTTTTGGTTGGCAGCAAGGATAAAAAGAGGAATTTAAACCGGTTGAGCGTACTCATGACGTTAAAAACGTGAAAGAGCATTCCTTCGATCAAAGCTTGGTCTGGTCATTCACTTTAAGTAGATCTCAACTAATTGTCCGGGAGTCTACCTTGATGTTGAATACTAGGTGAAGTCGATAAATCCAATGCAAAACTTTGCTCGTCTTTATATATATATATATATATATATATATATATATATATATATATATATATATATGCTGCAAGAGTAATCTAGGAATTTACATACAATTGTATTTTTTAAATCTGTATTAAATCATAAAAGTAAAAATATCCAGTCACCGTTAAGAGAAGATGAAATAATAAAAGTTATGTACAAGGTGACCTTAAAAGTTTTGATAAAATCCAAAGAAGAATTCTGTGCCAAATTTATAAATTTTTAGAATTGACGGAAGATGGCGTATTACAATTTTCATTAGTTTCAATGAATTTTGCTTACTTTTCCAGAAAACTACAGAAACCTGTGTAGCGGCCCAGGAAGCATTAGTAAGTCAGATTCTCACTTTTATTACAACTTTGTGTTACATTCAATCTTTCTTTCTTTTTTTTTCTTTTTTTTTTTAAATTTTGTGCCTTCCTTTCCCCAAGCTTATATTTCTGTCCCTTTCATTTTCTTTCTCTGTCCCTTTCATTTTCTTTCTCTGTCCCTTTCATTTTCTTTCTCTGTCCCTTTCATTTTCTTTCTCTGTCCCTTTCATTTTCTTTCTCTGTCCCTTTCATTTTCTTTCTCTGTCCCTTTCATTTTCTTTCTCTGTCCCTTTCATTTTCTTTCTCTGTCCCTTTCATTTTCTTTCTCTGTCCCTTTCATTTTCTTTCTCTGTCCCTTTCATTTTCTTTCTCTGTCCCTTTCATTTTCTTTCTCTGTCCCTTTCATTTTCTTTCTCTGTCCCTTTCATTTTCTTTCTCTGTCCCTTTCAAATCTATTATATATAAATAATTTTTCTATACGTTTTTATTTTCTATTTTGTTTCTCGCCAGTTATGGACGAATGTAAGATGATGCCACGTCTCTGCATGAACGGACGCTGTATCAACACACCCCAGGGTTTCCACTGCGAATGTGATCGCGGATTCCTTTATGACACTATCACCCACATGTGTGAAGGTAAATTGTCTTTCTTTAAATTCAAACCTTATGCAATCAATTAAATCAGTTTCTTCTTTTATCACAACATAGCAAGTTAAAAACATTTCGCCTCAAGCAAGGTGATAATGCCACTAAGACGCAAGTAGAAGAGAATGAGAAGGATAATAAAAATTAATATTTGGGAAGACAGAAGACTGCGATTGGAATTGCATTTAAAGTTTTGAAGATTCAGGTGGCAGGAAAACAAGAGTTTCGCAGATGAGAAGCACAAGGAAAAAAAAACGATTAGAATAGTACTTACGGTTGCATTTAGCTGTTTCAACAGTAAAACGATGAGACCTAATTGCCAATCTAGTAGTGCGCTTAAATAAATTCGGTCGATGTACCAAAGAGATTTATAATACTTGATAGTTTAAGAATGAGTTTCATGCTTAAGACGAGACATCAGGGCATATCACAGTCTTCCCTTTTAAATGAAGTCAAGAGATATATTTTTAGGGTACTGATTAACCGCAGTGCCCTGGCAAAATAACTAAAACTTATGAGTCAATACTTATTAGGTTGGTACAAAAATAATGACGTAATGTCGTTTTTGACGTTAAAAAATACGTCAAAAAACGACATTATTACGTCATTATTTTTGCACCAACCTAATAGAAACTAGTGTTATATACTTCTTGGATTCGGTTAGGTTTGTCATTGGACTATCTGTATAAAATATGCGGTGAGGAACAAAGCTATGAACAATAACTTACAAGATTAGTGCACGTTATTTTTACGCCATGTCCCTTCGGGACGTTTATGTTCATTACTTTCTAGAGAATCGTTTTCTTTATCTGTGAATTACCATGCATTCTTGACAAAGATCAGTGTGATATCCGGTTGCATTCTTCACGCTTTTGAACGCAGTTTTCCTTCCCTTACGCTGGTTACCATCCAAAGCTACATTATTCCTGGGTATGACGCTAAACTACATCCAGCAGAAAGGCCTCTGATCGGGAGATTGGATGTTTTGAGGAGCGTCGAACTACCTCTTAGTTGCTGTTCCCAGGTTCACCCTATGAGTAAATAGTGAACCCCCCAAAATATTAGGTTGGTGCAAAAATAATGTCGTTTTCATGTGAGAAAACATTATTTTTGTACCAACCTAATAAAACACTATGAAAGTATAAAAATACTACCAATACATTTGTATATAAAATATTAGCAACAATACATATTTATAGTAAATTTACCAACCATACGCACATACTAGCAAATTGTAACTTCATCCAAATCAGTTCAACATTATGAATAACCAATATCAAAGATCTCTTTCATGGTATCCGGCAATTTCTTAAATCAAGTTGTATTCCAAACTTAACAAAACTACAACATAAAACACACACATCACCGCCTCTTGTAATTATGTCCGCACAAACATGTATATGCACAAAAGCTGAGTTTCATCTACCATGTATTCAATTGTGAAAGCAGAATAACATTTTTATTACTTCCAAGCTCCCAAGAAAATTAAGACCCGAAAGGAGTTGATATGCCGTTAAACAGGCAAATCCATCAAATCAAAGTTAAATATCCCAGTTTACCCTGCTATTTAACTTATAGCTGGCGGAAGAAGAAACCGATTCCTGACTAGTCCAGAATTTGAACCCCTCTCATCGATTCCACTTTACATTCTGATATCCATTAAACACATTAGTACACTCATCTAATAAAGCATAGGTTATAAGTCGAAATCACAAGAGTCACGGTGTGTCTCTAATTTTTATTTTTAAATCAATTCACTCCAAAAATGCTACGAAGATGCAAGCGGCTACCGAGAGTGAAAGAGAATGAGAAGAATTTAGAAGGAACAGGAAACAAGGTTATTTACTCCTATTGAGGAGGAAACATAAAATAAAAACAATAAATAAGATTTCAGTAGATACTTCTAAAAGTGGAGGTTCCTAGATTTCAGAGTGTAGGCGGAAGTGTCAGGTTAAAAGTATAAAGTAGACTTTAGAAAGAACTGGAAACACAATCCTAAAAAAAACCGGCATGGAGCCTGAACCGGGAAACAGGCGAAGCTATCTGCTCCTATGAAATTGAATTGGTATACATATAATACCTTTATTTTGTTAGGAACACTTGCATTCGTTCGTAATTTTGAAAATTCCATAAAAATTTGGCTACAAGAGTTGACATAACAAATTTTAGATTAATCAAAAAATTACAATTTTTCTTTTCTACTGTTTTTTTTTTTTTTTGTTTGTTTTCTCGCAACATGCTGAATCGTGTTGGAGTCTTCACAATATTTAGCATTGTTGAGGTTATCACTAACATTTTTGTCGAGATTTACAAACTCTACGCTTTGTTCAATAAAAAAAAAAAACTTTATTTTACCAAAAGAATTAATTAATATTTATTGTACTAACCAACGCACCCTAGTAAAACCAACTGTACTTTGTACCCCCTTGCCTGTTTCCACTTCTCCCAAAATTTGGTTTCGATCAGTCAATGTATAGATATTTCAAAGAGTGTGACAGACAGGCGGACGGACTAATAGAAATCGTAGAATAGATAGTGATAGACTTTCTTTTTATTCCCAAGTTCGGAATAAAAGGGCAGGTTGGAAAATTCATTTAAATTAATGTTTTTTGGAACAATAAAAGGAGGCAGATGAAGTTGGAATAAACGGTGAACTAAGCAGACAGTTTGGAAAGAAAAAAATGGAAAATAGAATAAACGAGACACGGGGAATAAAAGTGGGTACATTGGGGAAAATAATTAAATAGCTGAGCAAGGCTATTTAAATGTTGATTTTTAGATAAACTACTTTAAATTTAAGAAATACCATCGCGTCAAGAATTAGACACAAGAGTAATTCTTCTGTGATGTGGCTTAAAATTTACTCACTCGACATGCCTCTGAAATGACCGTTTCCCGTAATAATTTTCGCAGAATTCAATATTAAATATTCTTTTTTTTTTATCTTCAAAAATTCAAATGAAATGTTAATCGTTATTTTCTGTCTTAATTACTCTTTTATTGTTCTCGCTCTTTAATTATGTTTACTTTTTCTCATATTCGCTCACCCCTTGCGTCTTGTTGGCTTGACTTTGTGTGAAATGATTTAAAAAAAAAACTGTCGATATTTGTGAGTTTAATTAATTAACAGTACTAAACATAAGCATTTCATCGTTGTCTCTCCTACTTTTCGGTTTCTAAATCTAGAATTTTTATTTTTATTTTCAGATGAAAATGAGTGCGAACGGCTGACCAGTCCATGTGTTGGCAATGCTAATTGTCGCAACACGAAGGGCAGCTTTGAATGTACTTGTCCTGTTGGATATCGACTTGCTTCGAATAAACGAAGATGTCGAGGTAAGTTTGGTTAACGAACATAATAAAAATCAGGAATATCTATGCAAACCACAGGATATGATTCAGTTCCTTTTATTATTTCCATTTTACCTCAACGTTCCCTTAAAGTTCGTCTACGGAGCCAGATTGACAGGATGATGTTATTAGGCTGGTGCAAAAATAATGACTGTTTTTGACGTATTTTTTAACGTCAAAAACCGTCATTATTAATAATATTTAATCGAATAAACACGTCGCCTTTAACAGGTTATTCTGACTGTGACATGTAAGTCTGGATCCGGGGGGCGAACCGGTAGAGCTACGCTTCTAATATATATATATATATATATATATATATATATATATATACACACAAGAAAACGATATAGAAATTTTATACAGTGTAACCCGGATATAAGAGTTGTCGGGAGCGGAGAAGAAGTATCTTATATCCGGGTTTCTCTTATATCCGGGTTTGGTCTATTTCATATACATTAACACAGGCTCTAATTTGGGACCAGATAAAATCTCTTATATCCGGGTTTCTCTTATATCCGGGTTACACTGTATATCAGAACAATTTTAGGAAAATCTGACAAAATGGGGAAAACTCTTTCGTGTCACGCGTTTGGCCCTTTAGGTTTTAGAAGTTCATCGGATTGTTACTGTTTACGTTGATCTGATTACATATGGGCATGAAGGAGAGGGGGCACTGAAACTTTGTTTAAATTGATTTTTTAAAAATATGTGACTTTGTGTATAGTTTAGCCAGTTTATTTTAATTTCTTTTTAAATTAAATTTACCTCGGATCATCTAGCGAGATTTTATATATGTGAGTGGTTTACTCACAATACGTACTTATTTTCCAACTTAATGAACGTGAATAATGTTGTGCAGTTCTCACTGACGCCATGATTTGTGTTCAAGCTTACCATTTTACTTTCATTTTCTTCAATCTTACCTTGTGCTTTATTAAACTTTGAAATATAAGTTTCTGAAGATGTGAACATTTATAACTCCGACTGTTTAATTTTCACTAAGACAGGTAAAAATTGATCAATTTATATACCCGACATGATCTATAGAAAACATTTAAGACAATTTCATTGTCTTTACTTTTAAATATCAGGTCAGTTTAATTAAACTGTTTCTGAGGTTGTATAAAAATATTTGCTTAAATGAAGAGGCTATTTTCACTTTGTTTTCCATTGTATATTTTTTAATGTCTATGTATTTTTTTTTCTTTTTCAGATATCAATGAATGCCGAGAGAACCCAGGAATTTGTGCCAATGGCCGTTGTCAGAATTTGGAAGGCAGTTTCGGTTGTATCTGCAATCAAGGTTACCGGATTGCATCTACCAGAGATTCTTGCGTGGGTCAGTAAATCGCTTTTCTTTCATTTGTCAAAACATTAATTTCGATAGATTAGCAGATTACAGTAGCTACAATAGAATGTAATCACGTAGTTATCTGTTCATTTCTGGTAACGCTCACCAGTCTCCGCATAATGTGTCGTAAAGGTGTCAGAATAGCTAGCGAAAAAATTGACATTTTTTTATATGGCCAGATTCATTAAAGGTCAACTGAACGGACTCGTAGGAAGATAACGGGACTGTCGCTTACTACCAACTTTTTATCATTGTATCTTGCTCAAAAGAAATAGGGGTTTGATTTATTTTGCTTTACGGCATATTAACCTTGGTGGCTTATTTAATGCCGACAAGATTTTTAGCATAGGTTCGTTAAACAACGCATTGAGGTTGATATACCATAAACCAAACCAAATTAAAGGTCTTTTAAATGCAGTAAATTGATCCATTATTTAAATCTAATATCGTTGAAACTTTACAGCTTTTACGGAGTTTAGTATTAAACAGTAATTAAATGGCTTGATATAAGCGTAAAATGAAAACTGTCAGCTTTTAATTTCTCACCCCCACCTCCTGTTTCCTCGACTGATTTCAAAAATAAATTATCCATAACAGTCTTACAAAAAATAAAAATAAATGATTGCTTAAATACAAGGCTTTCTTTAGAAAAAATATTAAATTTCGTCATTAAATAACCCATTGAGTTAATATTCCGTAAAACACAGAAACAAAACTAAAGAGCTGAGGGTGAAAACCACTGCTTAAACAGAAGGCATGACTTTCTGCTCCTGAGTCAAATATTCATCAATAAAAAAAAAAATTACGCTCTTGAAAGCTTTCAAGAGGGTAAATCGTTTTCACTTTCTTGAACAAAATGTAAACTGACAACAGTAGACCAAACAATCGGGATCGAATTCCATAAGATGGCTTCCGTTATCAACATTTGAATTCTGATTTCTTACTTTTTCGGCAAGTAAACTGACTCTGTACGAATTTGGGAAAAATCTTAAAGCAATAATAAACTGTACACTTTTTACCAAATACAAGTGCTGGAGGGAAATTTTTAACTTATGATGATCTGTGTGAAATGGAGAATGTCACTCACGAAAAATGTCTTCCACATCATTAGCGCTTGTAGAACGCTAGCGTAGAAATACAAGCGCCGCTATGATAAAATGACCGCTCATCTACATTGCTGTCTATATGTGAAGATGAATACTAGATTGCTGTCTATGTAGGAAGTATGAACTTTAAGGTGTACCGCCACAAACCGGAAATGATCAAATCAAGATCTAACGAGATATCAAAATACAAACAGACCACATCCTTGAGGCCACCAATTGTTATTTAAAAAAAATGGCTCATTTTCGATATGGCTGTTCGAAGTGACCATAAGTTCAAAGAAATTGAGTTTTCGAGAATGTGGGACTTTCAGGTCACTACTGTCCCAATTAACATACGGACGTTAGGGTTATAGTGGGTCAGCCAATTTGTATTGGTTATAAATAGAAATAAAAACTGACCCTCTACAATTTTTACAATATCAAATGTAACAAAGACAACAACAAGAGAAATAATCAAGTAGAAGAAATTATGAATTTGTTCAACAATAAATATTTTTTATAAACACAACAAATACATATATAGTGCAAAAGTTGATAAACACAATAGAGCTCTTTGTTGTGTGTTACTGAAAGAATTTGACTTGCTGTACCGTATGTGTGAAAATGAGATGGTGTAGTTAGCTATATTTGTTTTTATAGGAAAATTAAACGGTTGTTTTTGTTTTTGTATTAAATAGAAAAAAGTATTGTTCTTGACTCACTGATTGTTATAGAGTTATCGCTCATTAACCAGAGATTCTTCTTGTGGAATAGAATATTTTGTGGGAGTGAGTGTTACTGTTAAGCCTGGAAATGGTTGACAAGGTTTGTTGTTGTATTGAAGATAAAGTTCGTCTCCTTTGCTGTGTTTGATTTCCAATGAAGTCAAGTGAATTGGTTCAATATTTTAAGTGCCCACTGACCAAGTCGAGTTTCGTTTTTATTAGTTCTCTTGGTCACGTGGTGAGGCTCGTGAACATGTTTACTTTTTATGGCGTCAACTAGAGGTCAAAATTTGGGTCGGTACCTTCGGACGTAGTTGACGACACCTAATTAATATTTTACAATCAATCAAAATACATCAGTTGTTATATTTGGTTGTGGGCCTCTGTTTAACTTGCACAAAATTTAAGATTTTAAAATGTAGGAATCTGATTCTACAGGGTCTATACAACAGAACTTAGACTTACATTAAGAAAATGTGGATAAGGCATGGCATCCCATCGTTTCATAAAGCCTCTGTTGTTTGGCTCTGCAAATATTTTGCGAAAGATGCTATCTTATTGAGGCCATATTAACTGATAGAAAATGCCTATAACACAATGATTGAAAATGAAACGTACGGGAGAAGATAATCGTGATAAGTCGTAATAATACTAATTGATTATCGTAAAGCCTTAGAAAGTGTGCGACACTGCTGGTTCCTTAAGTCTCTGGAAATATACAGTCTCCTCGGTGATAGAAACATAACATGAGACTATGGATAACCACATTGAACTTTAACCAAATCAAGACACTGTGATTTCCAATCAGTTGAATATCTGACAAGAATTTTTTTCAAGGAGATCTTCTGTCACCCGCTCTTGTTTTGTTTGTCCTTAATCTCCCTTTTGTATGAACTATATAGTAATAACTATGGATACAAAATAAGCAACAAAGTCTTTAATCATTAATTCTATATGGATGATATCAAAGTTTTTGCCAACGACGTCTATGAGTAGAAAGGTCTCTTTCTTCAATGCTGTAATGAAGGAAAAAGTAAGAATAGACGAATTCACAAAATAGAATATCAACCATAAACAATTTCGCTGGCTATGTGGTGCAATACAGTTTCAACATCCTTAACTAGATCCTGTCTGACATTCATCCAGTTGATTCAGGTCCTCACTTACTAACGTATGCATCATCCTAAGGCCAATGATAATCGTCTGTGTCCAGATCCGAAGAAGGCAGCGTATTAATTCAACTCTCTTACAAAACGATAACAAGTGACCTTCAAAGCTACCTGGAAACTACAAAAGACTAGGTGATGATCTATGTCAATGACCATGAAAGAAATAAGTATCGTATTTCATGGCATATAAGACGGACGGGTGTATAAGACGCACCCCAATTTCAACAGCGAAAATCAAGAAAAAATTAGTAATTACTAAAATTATTAGTAAATGGTACAGCCTAGGCTATATTTATGAGGTATTATTTTGGTTGAACAAGCCATAATTACAATTAAACGAAAAATAATAGGAAAAAAAGAACACGGGCCTATAAAAACTATATCCTTTATATGATCTTTACAACCTGCATCTTGTAAACGTTTTATTGGAATAATTAGGATATAAAAATTCTGATTGTATTTATACCAATGCAACCGGAAGTTAACGCAAGAAAAACATTAATGAAACAAATATATTTTACAAATATATAATTTGAATTTATTGCATATAATTTTAGTGAAACAAAATACTAATATTAAACGTGATGAAATTAATATAATAACTATTATCAATGATAACACTTTTAATCTGCCTAATAGCCTTTTAAATAATGACAATAGGTATATGAAAGCTACTCTAAAGTCTAAGTTAATAAGAGTTGCCAGGTAGCTAATTTCGGCCGACTATCGCGAATTTTAAACCTACATATACCATATAAGACACAGGGGAATTTTAAAAGATATTTTTAGTAAAAGAAAGTGCGCCTTATATGCCGTCAAATACGGTAACTTTATTCCGTAATAAAGGAAGCCAACAGATTCAGAAGGGAATTTCACGTAGATGAAGAGCAGGTAAGCCATAATCCACCTACTTGCAGCGACAAAGAGGTTGCAAAATCAAATACTGAAACTATAGCAAAAATAAACCTCTTCATGGTTAATACTTTTCCCGTGCCAAACTAATTGTCGACAAACACCATACTCATCGATAGTTGCGATAGCAGGGTCAAAGGTGAAACTGAAGGTTTTATTCTTGCTGCACAGGACCAATGATTGCTAGCTAGAAAATATCAGGCAAACATCTTGAATTGTGCTGATCCCAAATGCAGATTCTGGCCATTTTGTATCAGGTTCCACGGCATTAGCATCCAACGAACAAAAAAAACTCAGATCTACACTGGAAAATCTGCCACTTTTATGGGAAGGAAACTACAGAAAAATTAGTACGAACACCACTCATCCCTGTTTACAGACATAAGATTCGTAATAACTTTATGGAATACACACATACAGAACAATCAAATCCAGATATAGCGATTAAAAAACAGAATCAAAACTTTCTTATTGACATGGCTGTTTCTACAGGCTGTAATATAGATTTGAAGATCTTTAAAAATTATTAAAATACTAGGCTTTTTTTAAATAGAAATTCTAAGAATGTGGCAGTGTAGACTTCAATAATTCCAGTTGTAGATTGCAGCACAGGATTTGATTGGAGAATGTTCTGATAGACTCAAGGGGTCCCTAGTGACCCAGGTCTTAAGAAAAAAAAACGTTTCTTATAATCACAGCTTACATTCCATGAAGTGCTTTATCTATGTAAAATGTGTGTACATTTGTAATGTCATTTCTAACCTTAGGTCTCTGGGAGAAAATGAGTATACAGAAAAACAAGGGTTGGCGATGCTAATGATAAGACTAATAAATAAATTAAATAATAGTAGTATTAGTAGTAATAAAAATCGTTCCGCCCAGAATTTTTAATATACTTTAATAAACTAGAACAAAATAATCATGCCGTGAAGAAAATTCTTTAAAAGAAATAAGCGTAGTGTTGGAAGGAAATAATTTAGACGTTCCGGCACTTGTATTTAACATGAAAGAGTATTGCTCTCCTCCAAGTGGTTCGATGAGTGCTCTTTCAAAGTCGGAGATCTTTTTGCAATGACATCAGCAACTGTGATGTTTATCACCACATAATCATATCTCACCAAATCATGCGTGGGAAATGGAATTAACAAAGTTTCCTTAGAATTTCCTTTAGTATCTTCCAAGAATCGAATTCATCAGTAAGGATTTCGGTCATCTATCATCATCCTCGAAGATCTTCATTGATTCCAATGTATTTAAATTCACCCAATAAAATTAGAAAAACTATTCAAAGAAAAGTAAATAATATTTTTTTAAATTAGTTGTGCCAATTAATTGTATTCCTTTCTATAAAATCTCTTTTGGAAACGGTGTTTTTAATCTGTTATTATCTTAATTGTATTTTTTATTTTATATATTTTGCTTTAACAAGTTACCCCGGTTGGATGTTTAAAAATAGTAACCAGCCATAATATTCAAGACATTAAATCTTGTCCTCAAAAAATGTCTTGTTCGTTTTGTAGACATTGACGAATGTACAACTCGACCAGGACTCTGCAGAAATGGAACATGTGTCAATGAAGCTGGCGGGCATACATGTTTCTGCGATAACGGATTTACACTGACTGATAACAAGGATTGCTTTGGTAAGGTTTCATGCCTTCCTCATTTACTTATTTCTTTTTAACTACTTTCTTGGTCTTGAACTAAACGATTATAAAAACTAAAAAAATAAACCTTTTTTTTTTGTTTATAGTTTCTTCTGTTTTTTGTAATCTCTCAATTTTAAGTCTATGGACCCCAAAATGAATTGTTGGCTACTTTTTCTTCTCGATAGATATCGATGAATGCCGTACATTGATCGGAATTTGTCAAAACGGACGATGCTTAAACACGGTGGGTAGTTTCACATGCGATTGTCAAACTGGATACCGGTTATCATCCGATCACCAAAATTGTCTCGGTAAGTTCATAGTATATTTTATTTGCTTTACTATTTTCTCTCCTCACAGGCATACCTCTATGTCAATCATATGTAACTAGCTCAGCCATATGGAAGCCCATAAATCTGCGACATAGCAACAGTTGCTACAAATCTTCAGTCGGAAAAAATAACTCTCGGTCATTTATTGAACTCGGCACGCTCGTTCCACACTGATAACCGTTACTCTACCCGAATCCATCTAAAATTATATATATATATATATATATATATATATATATATATATATATATATATATATATAATATAAGAAAGAGAGGAAGGAAGTGCACGGTGTTCAGATTTTGGTAAAAAAAAACAATTTTAGATCATTTTCAAAGCAGGCATTTTCTTGTGGAACTTTGGCATTTTTCCTTTTATTCCTCACTAGCACCTTTTAGCTTTGTACCAGATTTTGAAAATCTATGAACATTAAAGATGAATATCTGTCCATAAATTCAATTCGAAATAGGTTTTATTTTCTCCGGAAAACCTATCAGTGTGCGTTGCGTAACGGTTCATCAGTCAGCAGGATGGGCAAGCCGACTTAAAATTCCAACCAATGATGTGGAGTTTATTTTCGCACATATGTGCATAGGAAAAAAAAGTATGAATGCTCCTCTATTTCTCCCAACTGTGTTAAATAGCAGGGTAGACCGGACTCTTTAGCCTTGAGCGGTTACCTGTCCAAATTCTAAAACGGTGGATAGAGCAACCAGAAACCATTCCACTATCTTTCCCAAGAATGCATGTCAATTCACAGATAATAAAGTAAAGGACACTCTAGAAAGTCAAGATCGCATACGTACCAAAGGGACATGGTATTTTTTAATGTTATATCGTATGTGATAAACATACAACAAAGAAACCAGTTTGAAATGTTTGACCCAGGGCCACAAGGGTTATGTACTCCGTAAGGAATCCAACTCTCCTCCGCCTTACCAAATATCTTTTTTTTACTTTTACTTTTTTTTTCTTTTTGCTATATATTAACGATCTGCTTATGAACATTCTCAGATCACGAGTAAATTATATATATATATATATATATATATATATATAGATGATACTACGGTTTGTGGAGGCACTAGCAAAAATCTAGACCTGAACTTGTCAGTTGATCTCTACTCTGACCTTTCTTACATAGCTAAATAGGGGAGGAACTGACTTGTAACATTTAATAGCCCCAAAACCAGTCTAGTAAAATGTCATCATCATAAAGCAGACTATTTTCTGTTGTACTCTCCATAAGGCTATGGATTGTTTATTGGGATTCAAGCTCATTCCACACCTCAAGTGGAACTCGCATATACGATCTATCGCTAGAGTTGCTAGAAAAACGTTCGGTTCCTTGTAGCGCTCCCGAAAATACCGGACTCCTCCTGCCACGATATATCTTTACAAGAGCGAAATTAGACACAAAATAAAGTATTACTGCCATGTCTAGGCTGGAGCTGCCCAATCCTCGCCTTCCAGCCTTGATAGAGTTCAAAATCATTTACGTAGCCATTTTGGTGATGGTTTTCCATCTTACATCCCCTTTCCCACAGACGAAACGTTGCTATCCTATCGCTAATTTCATTGCAGATTTTCGGAGGAACTATATTCCTTGGTTCCACCGATTCAGACGTTCAGAGCTAGGACCAGCCACACCTTCATATTCCATTAGTGAGGAGGAAGTTCCACTCAGATAGCTTCTTTCCCACAACTCCTGCATTGTGCAATCTTGACGAGGATCAACTGTTTTTTTTTTGTTTTTTTGTTTTTTTTACTAATGTTCACCCAATACAAGACCCAAGAGCCACTCGAGGTAGAGGGTTACTGTGTGGATTTATATTAGCGTAGGAAAGGACAAGCGTTAGGAGTATAGAGCTGGAAGCAGACTTTAGAAGGAACCGGAAACCCAATCCTAAGCGGGAAACGAGGGATAAACCTCTACTCTTTTTCAAAAGACAGGAGTGTGAACCGGACGATAGGTTCGCCTATCTACTCTTATTCTACATATTTTCATATGAATCTCTTGCTCACTGTAATTAAAAAAAAAAAAAAAAAAAAAAAAAATCTACGGAATTGGTTTGCAAAATGAAATTACTAACTTTTTTCAGTAAATGTCAAGGGAGACAATCTTGTGGGGAGTACTCTCCCTTGTTATTATTTTTTTTTTGTCGGTATTTGTTTATTTCCTCAGCTTTCGGTAGTCAATCTGTTCCGCTCTACATGTCTCTGTCATCTGTTCCTTGTCGACATTTTTTTAATTACTCACTTCTTCCCACTTTCTTTCTGCAGATAATGATGAATGTTCGGACAATCCTGGTATTTGTCGAAGAGGTAAATGCCACAACATGGAAGGCTCATTTGAATGTTCATGCTTGCCTGGCTATAGACTCTCACCCAATGGCGATGAATGCATTGGTAAGTTCTCGTTCTTAGTCATCAAATCTACTTCTTAACCACAATGAGAGAATATTTAACAACAACAGCGACTGGAAGCAGAATGTGGTTGGTTAAAGTTAGACACATCAGACAGCATAATTTTAAAATTTAAGTTATGCAGCTCTGCATCTTAAGCGTTTCTCTCGATGTATAACCTAACTGGCGTTTGTTGTATTTCTACCCCTCCATCTACGACAGGTTGTCCTCCCCAAAACTGACATAATTTAACGTAGTTAATTATCGAATTTTAACAAAATGTGTAAAAACTAAGTTGAGTGTGCGGACTTGTCTCAATGAGACTCTACTAAGAATATGAATTGGGCGTGCCAGTGATAAAGACAATGTTCTGTTGAAAGGGCCACCACATTCACCTGACTTGACACCTTATTTTTTTCTATGAGCCTATGTGAAAGGACATGCCTATATCCACGATTTCCTACAAGCCTGGAGAAACTTAAGCAGAGAATCACCGAAGAATGCTATGCAAGACATGCTACAGCGTGTTTGGCAGGGGCTGGACTACCGACTCGACATGTGTCGCGTCACAAGTGGCGCGCATATTGAACATTTGTGAAGCTTTCTCATTGAATATCTTATTCAAATCTTGATAAATAAATCTTTTATTCAACATGAAGCCTATTTAATTTAATTTGCCTGGGACATGTAGTTATTCAGATATTCACATTTTAAATTATGTCAATTTTGGGTCGGGAGTGAGAGGGACACTGTATATCATTCCCTTAATTAAAAAAAAAAAACACATTGAAAAGGCTTCTTCAGATTAATAAAGGACAAACGGCTCTTTGGCGAGGATCAAGGGGCAGTATCTGTTCTCTTCTCTTTTGAGATGGTGGAAGGCTCCCAGATCCGAGGTTTTCAGCTCTGCGACAGTAACTTCCTCATTGCACTAAGAGAGGTTGGGCCAACGTAATATCGACGCCAGCATGACAATGGTCGTGGAGACTTGGCAATTTTTGCTCTTGGCTATATATATATATATATATATATATATATATATATATATGACAACATGCATTTTGTGCCCATAAATTATATTGATCGACTTATGATCCTCGTCCTCGAAGCTATATTCGTACGACAAAAAACAACTATCTATAAATAAAAATAAAAAACTATAATTTAAGAGCCGTCATCCTCAAATGTTTATATATAAAACAATAAACAAGCGCGCACACGTCACGACACTCTTTGGTCACTTCACCACACTCACTAGTTCTCCGAAACCATCATACCCGGATGTCAGAAAGTCGAAAGCTTGGACTATATTTCTTCCGAAATGAACTTTGGTCAATTTCTGATGGAATTTCTTCATCTGCAATTAGGAAAAGTCGATCAATAAAATTAACCTGCACAAAATGTCCACTGTCTTTAACAACATTTTCCTTAAAAAATATTTTCTGCTTAAATATATATACACAAACACACACACAGGTAATAAATAATCCGAAGATATATAATCAAAGAGAATCCTAATATGAAATATTAAAACTGATCCACAAAAAGAGCTCACAAGAGAGTCTCTTGTGGACCTTATCAATTTAGAGATTTTAGGAAATGAGATAAGAGCTTAAAATTTAATCATTTAAAGAGTAAAAGAAGTCGACGAAGAAGATAGAAAAGGAAAAAGCAAATAGAAAGCGCGAAAAGAAAGTGGGAACAGCAGACATAAGTTTACATAGATCTCCAATATTATAGCGAGAATTTAAACATTAAATGAATAAAGGAAGAGGAAGAGAGAAAAAAGAAAAAAAAAGAAAAAGGTAGAAGTGGGAGTGCCTGGTTCAGTTAGTTAAAATAACCTTGAACTATATTTTAAAATATTAACCACTCAACATAGTTTTGAAACAGTCACAAAATTAAAGAAACAAAAAACACACTTATGCTAATAAAAAAAATCTTCAATAGATACTTTATATCAGAGAAATTACCTTAAGATATTTAAAAATTAGATTTATTTTTAAAAATTTGTAAGTAAAAAGGTAACATCTAAAATTAAAACTACATACAGAATACGAATAATGCATACACACAATATAATAAATAGAATAATTATTAAATAAAATTATTGAAAAAAAATTAAAAAATATTAAATAAATTATAAAATAAAAATAAGTATTAAATATTAAATAAAAATCAATATTTAATTAAAAATTAAATATAAATTAAAAACTAAATATAAATTGATAAATATAGTGTCAATAAATTGATAAATATAGTGTAAATTTAATATCTAGATACTTTCTACATAGAATCTAGACATTAAATTTTTAATTTTTTTTCTCTCTTCCTCTTTTATTGCTTTAATGTTTAGATTCTCGTTATAATACTGGAAATCTATGTAAAGTTATGTCTAGAAATTCATCTGCTGCTCCCACTTCCTTCTCTCTTTTTACTTTCTCCTTTTCTATCTCCCTCGTCTTTTACTCTTTAAATTTTAAGCTCTTATCTCATTTCCTAACATCTCTGAATTCATAAGACCCACAAGAAAATTTCGAGGATCGAAATAGCTATTTTCTAAATGAGGTAGTTTGGGATTTCTTGTATAATGTGTGTGTGTGTGTGTGTGTGTGTGTGTGCATGAAGAAAAGCAAAAAGAAATGTATATCAATCTAACATATTTCACATTTATTAAAGCTTCTTTAGAGATTGTTAGAAAACAGACAAACTCTGGTATTTTCAATTTTGTTTGGATCAGTTCTCATTGGTCAGTTATGTGCATTAACCGTAGATAAGTTTATATACGGTTAATGCACGTGACTAATTAAATGAGTTCATCGAGAATTTTTTTTTTTTTTTTGTTAAATCTTATCACGAATTTTAAGAATATAAAAAAAATTAGCAAAATGAAACAAAGGGAGCTAACTGATGTTTTTCATAAATTCCTCTATGTGCTGTGTACTTTCAGGATGTTGGCGATCATGGCTCTCCATAATTTTCTCTCCTTTGTCGCTCTTAGTAAAGTTTCTTTTCGTGATCTTCCTTTTATCAATGTTATGCCAACCATTTGCACAAGCTCGTTAGATATGTTGTTCTGTTTTTTTTCTGTCCCTTTTGCCTTCAATCTGCCCCCCTATGAGTTAAATTTCCCCAAGTCCTTTTTCATCATTGTATGCCCTAGAAATTTTAATTGTTTATGATTCTAAGTGTCCTTTTTGTTTCATTTTCTCTAAAACATTGTCGTTGCACACGTTCAGTCCATAGCATTCTCAGCATCCTTCTGTAGAACACCTTTCTTTTTGTCTCAAGTCTTTTAATCTGTGACGTGATTGTCCAGCATTCACTTCCATATAGAAGGACCGATATTTCTTAAGTCTAATACTCTTTTCTTTGTTTTAAACTGAATTTTCCTGTTTCTTCATAATTTGATTAGTTTTTGATAGGAAAATTTTCGTTATCCCAATGTGCCTTCGGATTTCGGTGTCACATTTTCCGTCCTTTATTAAAACACTTACTAGATATTTAAATTGTTGCATTTTCTTCAATTTGGCGCCTCCAATTTTTAGTTTGCACCTTAGGTTGTTCAATTTGTTGACTGCAGCACAATCTGCCTTCTTAAAATTGATGTTTAGTCCTTTCTTCTCTCTTTCATTCTGTGGGAGTTTCTTTCTCTGTCTACTATGAGCACTGTGTTATGTCAAATTATCAAAACATAAGTTTTTTTTTTTTGTTTTTTTTTCATTATTAATTTTGATTGTTTCTCTTTAGACATTAACGAATGTAGAACTGAAGCAAATATTTGTTACGATGGAACTTGTACCAACACGGACGGCTCGTTTATTTGCACATGTCAAAAGGGCTTTGTGCTAAGTTCAGACAGAAGAAAATGTCAAGGTAAGTCGAATTTTCTATTCAATCAACCAAACGTCATTATTTGTGGGGAAAGATTTTTATAAATTTTATACAACGGAGTCTGCTTGGTGGCTGATATAGTTGCTTTTCTTCCACTTG
>OZ010588.1:42113351-42278351 GCA_963932145.1 Acanthosepion lycidas
TATGGAAAATTCTATTCTTTAATAGATTTCAATTAAAATACTATGTATTTATCATCTTGTTATTGCTTATCTAAAATAAACTGAATATTTGACTTGATTATTAAATTTTAGTCTGAACAGATATGTAAGCCTCTTTCAGCATTAAATATTCATAGAGTACTTCGATAATCAACACTAGATAATGGCTTAAAGAGGAGCTTCCTTGTCGTATATGGAACACCATACGATATTAAATTTTCACATAAAGTGTCTTGTAGCTATTTACTAAGCAAAGGGTTCCACGTATAATATCTAACTCGCTATTCAGTAATACATAACTGCGTTTCTAGCTTATTAACCATTACATCACCGGGAAGCATTTAACGAGTGTGTCTTAAATATTGTCAAATATAGTAATAATAAAGAATTCTCTAATCTAAAAAGGTTACACCGAGTTTCATTTCATTGCGATAAATATCACCTAAAAACTTGCTTGGCACTGAAAATGCGTCTCTTAAACTGTTTCGTCCATTGTTTTAAAATGAAAAGGTCAATACATTGTCTAGTCTGTAATCAGTAGTATCAGCATACCACTAGCATTTTGTGATGCTCCCATTATATCAAATTTACCCAATAAATTCTGTTTGATAGAATGCCTTTATTTTATTGAAAAAATGAGTCTGGATTACACTAGTCAGCGATATTTTCACGGATACGCTACAGGAGCTTGGCAGAAACTATTTGTATAGTTTAATTTTGTATACATTAGTAAGCTTTCGGCATTTCATGTCTCTGCCCACTGACTTTGCCTTTACTCTACCCCATTTAGCTTTAGTCATTTTTTGCACTAAATATTTGAATGGTGGGTCAGATATGTTGATTATAAACGGAATTTCATTTTTTTATATCTAAAATACTTTGCAGCAAATTTTGACACATGTACATATACAAAAAACAAAAACAAATCAACCTAACACCAAGAACATCTCAATTAGCGTATAAGTTAATTACATCAAAATGAGTATAAAAACGGAAAAGTTCGTTTTATATATATATATATATATATATAATAATGTCGGTTTTTGACGTTAAAAATACGTCAAAAACCGACATTATTTTTGCACCAACCTAAGATATATATAATATATTGCCAACAATTTTACTATAGAAATGCACGGGAAGAACGAATATGATGGAAATTATACCTGTGATTTTTAAAGACTATTTTTGAAAGATTTTAAATGATGTTTTTTTTTTTACTTAACCATTTGATGGTGCGTCTTGACAATTGCAGCACTATATTCAGTATGACGTAAGTTTTTAAATAATCGTTGTCATTAATGGAAACTAATTTTGTTAATTTCTCTTCAGAGGCACACAAGAGATTATGTCCCAACATCGGTCGAATAGAAACGAATGGCATCCTACACGGTAAGCAGAACTTTATTTCATTAACTGTTCCACACGCACACTTAAAGAACTTAGCCAAACTCGATCAAAAGATTATACAGAATATAAAATACCTCTTCGAAACCACAGAACCCAACAACATTTTGAACTAAATAAAACTTTTATATCAAAATTTAAAAAACTCCCCACTCGCATAATGCAAATAGCAAAATCATCCTCCTGCTTTGCCTTTTGAGTACGACAAAATGCAAATCCAGCCAACTTAAATTGGCTCTGAATAACTCACTAGCGGTTGAAGGGTCGTTAATTACCCAAAGCAACCAATCAAAGAATTATTCCAGCTCTGAATTGCTTTAGAATATAGTCACAGGGGTCTATTTATTATTCAAGTCGATTATCTGCATAAGTGGAAAGAAAAAAAATTTTGGGATTTGAAAGGATCCTTATCGAAAAAGGAAAGAAAATTGATTTCAGACTAATGGTTGTACGAAAGAGAGATTAATTTACTACCGACTCAATTACATAAGTGATCGGCTTTCCAGATTTAAATTAATAAAAAGTTTCAAATGATAAATTTGGGGTCCAAGTTCTCGGAGATTAACGATTTTCCGGGGTTTTTTTTTCCATCGTCTGACACCCAAAGTAAGAGTGTCTAGTCTGCCTATTTAACCCATAGTTGGGGATGATGAATTCATGCGTTAATTTTCAGTCATTAATGTGAAGTACACGAGATACGCACTGGGAATTTGAACCCGACTCGCCGATTTCACTTTCCGTGACAATAACCGTTGCGCGACACGTTTTAACTATTTCCAAAACAATTGCGCTTAAAATTTATAAAATAAAATCACAACGTTCTCTCATGGAAAGAAAATAGTCCGTATCGCAAGTATTAATAAGCAGTTGAAAAAATACGTAGGCCTCGTTTTCGCTGGGGTTCACTAAATTCGTTCATTTTAAAGTATGGAAGCATAAAAGATAATCTTGTATTATTTTTCCCGCCGAAAAAAAAACGAAAATGTTGCCTGTTTTATATATATTTTGCTAGTAGTCAACCAGAAATCCTCAAGCCTGATTCTGAAAATCGAAATTTTGTTAGTAGTCATTATAATCCTCACCTCCTGACACTAAAAATCGAAAAATCGGTCATCTTGATCTGAGCAAAGATTGGCTTTTCTTATCAAAATTCGTATATTTTTTCTTTATTCTATTTAATTACAAGTAGCCAAAAACTTGCAAACATTTTTATTAGTAGTAACTCAACAGGTAATGTTGGTCTATTTATTTGAATAATTTTCTAATGTTTCCATTAATACATATCTTAGAGAAGAAATGGTTAAACATAGTTTCTCCATGGATCTAAAATGTGTTGATGATTTAAACAGGAAAATCTTGCAAAGTTAAAAATAATTTTCTTGTTCTATTGGAAATATATAGATTCATTTCGATGACACGGCACAGTATCTAAAACCACTACCAAAATACAATTTTACTGCGTATCATCACCTGAATACAATAGTAATGGCAAGGCGTAACGGTCGTGTGAACTAAGGAACTAATGAATGGAGGGACAAGCAGAATTGTTTTTACCGCTACATTTCCAGGCTATCATAAGATTTTTATCTTGCATCTGTTAAACCCGATCATACGAGTGACAATTTCAATGCAAATAGTGATCAAAATAGTCAAAATCATTCTTGTTAGCATTATAATTAAAGTAAACGGTTTCGCGTATAATGTCCTTTTTATATTTTATAGTCCCAATAAACAGAAATAGCTCTCTCAAAGAGTAGAGTAGCAAAACAAAGGGAGACTACTCTTCATTTTATTAACATACATATATATATATATATATATAAAATTGGAATCCCGACAAAGCATTTAAGAAATTTGACAAATGGCAAACGTTTCATTGAAAATAGATTTGATTACGCGTTTCGCCATTCTAGGCTTCATCAAATCCCAAAACGGAAACAAAATAATTGTTAATGATCGTTTGAGTTTTCTTCTTTCTCGCCAGATATCAACGAATGTATGATGTATCCTGATTATTGTAAAAATGGCCGCTGTATCAACACAGATGGTTCGTTCCGCTGTGAATGTGCGACAGGCTTTGTCGTGGATAAAAGTAAAACAAACTGCATTGGTGAGTTTAATGTTAACTCAAGCTGTATTCCTTCTCAAAATGACCGCATTTGTCGCTTTTCACTACACCCAGAAGAAAAAATAATTAAAAACAATGACTTTTGTATATTTTAGACGAGAATGAGTGTTTGACAGAGAACGTTTGCGGCAGAGGAATATGTACCAACAAAATAGGTGGATTTTCTTGTTCTTGCGAAGATGGCTACGGTCCAGGACCTGATGGTACATGTGAAGGTAAGACTCTTTTCTTTTTCCATTTTGTGGTTCTTTAGAACTTCACCAGTAGACTTTGTTATAAACTTAAATTTTATTCTCTCACAAATGAATGATTTATTAAAATGCTCCTTCCAAATGTTTAACGAATATTAATGAACAGAAATTTGTTTAGAAAGTGTAACTGGCCGAGAAACAAGTCGGTTTAATTCAAAATTATTAATGAAAGAAAATATATTAAGTTTAAAAAAAAAAAAAAAAAAAAAAAAGGACGATCAGGATCAGTAAAAATTCTACGGTACTTACCAACTATATACTTTGTGTATTATTTTTAACCATTTCCTCCCAAGCAAGGCAATAAAACCCCTAAGACGCAAGGGGTTACGGGGTGTTAGAGAATGATAAAAACAAACTATTAAGGAGAGGAGAAAATAAAAGAACAAAAATTAAGCAGTCACATAATGACTGACATTGCATTTAAATTTTTGATGATAAATATTTGGATAATTTTGTTGAAGTGGTTTCTTATTCGCGGAAGTGTATATATATATATATATATATATATATATATATATATATATAATGATTAACCGAACATTGGCATTTTATTACAACAAGGTTAACTTATTAACAGGTTATATTATAGCCAAGATTAAATTCGCAAATAAAATTCTCCTTACAGGATTTTTAATGTTAAATTTAATTTTGAAAAATACACGTCTGGCGAGAACCCCAATACACAAACATTTCAAACCTCATCAGGAATACAACAGAAAGGAAACGAGAGCCCTTAACTATTTAATATTTTCCTAGACTATGCACATATACAAGCATAGATTTGGCACCCCGAAGCGGTGTAACGGTTAGCAAGCTTGTCATGCTAAAACAATTACGAATGAGTAGTGAGTTTGATTCTCAAAGATTGCCACATACTTTCGGCCTTGTGCCACATCTAAGCTACGCTTGGAAAATCGCTATACGAGCATAGATCTGAAGAAATAGTGCTGAAATGATCAGTATCTATGCCATATCCCAAACGAATCTACGAATACAAAAAGGCGTTCCTACTTTCTTTCCCGAGGCTAGTGTACCGACAATGAAGTGGTCTATGCTGATGACACAGGTATTCATAATGGGAATAAGAATGATCTTTAACAGAAAAGCAACGTCCTCTTCCAAGGGTTTCGAGAAATAGGACTCAATATAAACCTTTCCAGAAAAAAAAACACTAGGATTTGAAATTGAAATGAAAGCAATAATGTCACAGTAAATCCATCATAAAAGTTCATGATGAGAAATTAATGAATATTAAACACTTTAAATGCCTCAGTGTATGGATCACTTATAACAGATTTAGTATAAGAAATAAAGAAACTAAACATAGAATAGGTTGCACTAGAGGCAGTTTTGCCCAATCTGACAAGGCTGTTTAAGAACACGAGTAGAATTAGAACTTTCATATGGATGCCATGCACAGCGCCCAAACCAGTTCAGAAATATATAAACTCACGACTTAATACGACCGCTTTCTCAAGTCAGTGGTTAAGAATGGCTTTGAGCGAATGAAGTCTGTAGGTTTCGGCGAGGACCATCCACCTTCGAATGTTGTGGATTGGTGCCACGGAATCACAGAAAGAACTGTATCAAACAACAGAAACCACATCACTTAAGAACTTCCAACAACAGCAACAATTAAAATGGACATGTAACTCCAAGAGAAAATAATGACATAATCAAGAGGCTGACATATCACATTACTTCAAACAAAATGTTTGGAAGAAATCTATCATTACTGGAAAGAGCGATAATAATTACTGGACTTTAGAAATCCGCTTCCTGAAAAAAAAATTTTTTTCATAGTAAAATTGTATAAATTTCAGTTCAGGCTACTCGCTTAGTGAATGTCGGATGCTTCTTTATAAGGAAAACTGCTAATATTACCATTACTGTTGTCATGAAAGGTAATGGAGTGGATTCCAGTTGTCTTTTCCACAATTTTGAATTCATAATTGCCCTTCTCTTGGAGTGATTGGAACAACCCTATCAAAGCAGAAGAACCCAGTTCTCCTATTTTAAATTCAGCTGTGGATGAAAGAAGCGAGTTCAGCCGTGGATGAAAGAAGCGAGTTCAGCCGTGGATGAAAGAAGCGAGTTCAGCCGTGGATGAAAGAAGCGAGTTCAGCCGTGGATGAAAGAAGCGAGTTCAGCCGTGGATGAAAGAAGCGAGTTCAGCCGTGGATGAAAGAAGCGAGTTCAGCCGTGGATGAAAGAAGCGAGTTCAGCCGTGGATGAAAGAAGCGAGTTCAGCCGTGGATGAAAGAAGCGAGTTCAGCCGTGGATGAAAGAAGCGAGTTCAGCCGTGGATGAAAGAAGCGAGTTCAGCCGTGGATGAAAGAAGCGAGTTCAGCCGTGGATGAAAGAAGCGAGTTCAGCCGTGGATGAAAGAAGCGAGTTCAGCCGTGGATGAAAGAAGCGAGTTCAGCCGTGGATGAAAGAAGCGAGTTCAGCCGTGGATGAAAGAAGCGAGTTCAGCCGTGGATGAAAGAAGCGAGTTCAGCCGTGGATGAAAGAAGCGAGTTCAGCCGTGGATGAAAGAAGCGAGTTCAGCCGTGGATGAAAGAAGCGAGTTCAGCCGTGGATGAAAGAAGCGAGTTCATGCCTTTCCCAACAGTTTCGGATGGAATTTGAACTAGGCTTGTTGATTCTTTTCTCTGTGCGGGTAATCATTACGCCACCTACAAATCCATCCACATCTACGTTGTGTATTTCGTGCAATTTTAAAATTTTATAAGCTAAAGATATAAGAACCTTTTATATATTTAAATGGTAAAGCTTTCTAAGTTTGGTTAAAATGAAAGTGGTTTGCGTTCACATACTTGGCTGTGCAAGGAAAATGATACTTCGATACAAAACTTAATTAAAAAGCATTTGGCATCTTTTCTTTTTTTTTTTTTTTTTTAATTTATATTAAATTCATTGCGCCTTCTTGGGCTAACATTCTCAGCTGACATGAGGTGGAAATACTATATTGAATTAATTTCTAGGTCAGCTGCTAAGGAAGTCGGTTCACTGTGTCGTGCGAGACAATTTTTCTTTCCGTAATCTATCTTGCATATCGATAAATCTACCATTTGTCCATGCTTAGAATATTGCTGCCACATATGGTCCGGTGCTCTTGTTATTTACCTGGTGCTCTTTGATAAGATCCAAAGAATCGGCAATATTATTTGTCCTGATCTAACGTCTCAGCTTCAGTCAACTGCCTATCGCCCTAAAATTGCCTCTCTCTGCCTTTTTTTTATAAATATTTTCATGGTAATTGTTCGGATGAGCTCTTCGCTATGGTACATAGACTGTATGAATTTAAGCGCAATACTAGACTGGCGACGAGATCTCATCAATTTACAGTTGAGCTCGCTAGATGTAGCCGTACCTTCTATGTTGACAGTATCTCTTCTCGTTTGTGGAACTCCCTTCCAGCTCCATGCTTTCCAACCGACTTTAATCTGCAAGAATTTAAATGTAGTGTCAATCGCTATCTACTGTCCTCCTGATTGCTCTTTTCTCTTTCTGCTCATTACTAATATTTTTGTTCCTAATTCATTCACACCCTGTAACTCCTTGCGTGTTAGTGGCTGCACTGCCTTGCTTGGGGCGACACCGATTAAAAAATAAGTAATAATAAATTTTGCAATGATTGTAATTTTATAATATACATTTTTACATGTCTGCGTATTATATACAAACACACGTAGTGAGTTCTAAATAGTTCTCGGCATAACCAAGAAGCACTTTGACAACAAAAAAATTGACGTTTGACCAAATTTTGGAAACTGGATCATGCCGGTAACTTATTAGCTCTCCCTCATATGTGTTCAATAAATCTATAGCCTAATGTCGAAAATAATCATTCATGTCACTGCACTTGATGCTTCTCCAAGCAACGCGTAGATCAAACTCTGTATAGTGAAAGTTTCAGATCAGACTACGGACTTATTGATTTTCCTCTTTTATATACTGAAATTTCCTAATCTGAGTATAACGTTCATAATTATATATTTTTTCTTTTAAAAAGACATTGTATATAAAAAGAATACATAGAATTTGAAACTGAATTTCTATTTTATTTTTTTCCTTTAGATTTGAATGAATGTCAGACGGAATTAAACAAATGCGCTTTCCGTTGCGTCAATACTCCGGGTTCATTCAGGTGCATTTGTCCCATTGGCTACAGACTGGCAGATGATGGCATCCACTGTGAAGGTACGCCACTTTAAAAGATACTTAATGTATACTCTTTTTCTAAACGTAACTAATTTACCATTCCCTGTTGAATCTGCATTTTTCACACTTGACCATGCATTTGAATTCTTTAAGCTTTTTGTCTATTGGTTGAATTCTTTTTGATCAAGACCAGACTTTTTGCTGTGGAAATATAACCAGCTTTTGGCAATCCTCTTCTTGAATTGTCTCATTTTTTTAAATGTGGGCCCGCCATCACAATTAAGAGCTTTTTGTCTTTCATACTTTTATCCCGAAAGTCAGTAACTTTCTAATTCAAAACTAAAGAACTATTCTACATCGACCAAATCAAAGTTCAATGATTCCTAAAGTCGATATAATTATAGATTTTTCAGTAGGATAATGACAATTTTAATTTTAATTTTTTTTCTTTTCGGTGTGAAAAAGGCTAAAAATATTAAATATCACTCGTATATCAAAATGAATTATTTCGTCTACAGGCTTCAGATATGGTCGGTGATTGTTATATTAAGCCCACTTGACAATTATACTCAGACGTGACAAAAGTCATGTAATAGCTGCTTAGTATGGTGTCGAAGCAACAACTCTGTAGCATCGATTTCAAAAGTGGTCGGATGACCACTAGGGGGATCTTGAGTTATGCAGTCTCGAAAGTATCTCCCTGATACTTGCATGTGTATCGTCTTGCGTGCGAATAGATCTATCACGTCTCATAAATGCTTCATATCGGGTGAATGTAATGGGTGGCTATGCCATTCGTCGGAAATCTGCTCCAACCAATTCCGGGCAACTTCGACCTGATGACCTCGGCCATTACTCCATCGTTGTTGGAGCGCGTGTAGTTTATAATTAAAAAAAAAAAAAAACAAAAAAAAAACAAAAACGGAACATCCATCTTTCTGGCACCTGCTATTCTGCCTCGTTCAAATTTTGATAATTTATGCTACCTTGTCATGAGAAGGCAAACTGATGTTTACACTGACTCACCAGATCTATCTGTTATAGATCTAGGTATTTACATGACGTCAAGGTACGGAGGCGCTACTGGTCATTATATTTACATACTGCTATTCCATAATATGTGACACGTCAGTGTAAGCTGACAGGGTGAAATTTTTTCATTTCACTCAAACCATTTTTTTTTTTTTTTTTTTTTTTTTTTTTTTAATTTATTCTGATTCTGGAAAGAAGTAATCCCTAATCCCTAATTCAATGTTACACTTTTCCTTATAAGTTATTGATAACTTATGCGTTTCTGATAAAGAAGCAAGATTTCTCGCTTCAAAATCTAAACACATTTTTTGTTTCTGCAATACTGACTCTTACCTCCCAGTTAGTACGTTTCGACTGAAATATCTCGAAAGCTAAGAAAGCCATCAATAAGAAAGATAGTTTACATTAAGATTGAATATCTCTAGAAAAGGTAGCGATAAAACCAGATCAAGGAGAGAGGTGGGGGAATAACTTTGAGTCTGTTACCCAATAAAACTAATTAAACATACTTGAGTTTCTTAATATCAAATGTTTTAGTCTGTTTTTTATCTATTTAAGTTATATGTGCTACAGAATCTAGTTCAGCCAAAAATGGCAAACCCTACCTTACTGGGGTGAACTGGTCCGAACTTTGACCCAAGCTGAGTGGGGGTGAACTGGTCCGAACTTTGACCCAAGCTGAGTGGGGGTGAACTGGTCCGAACTTTGACCCAAGCTGAGTGGGGGTGAACTGGTCCGAACTTTGATCCAAGCTGAGTGGGGGTGATTTGGACCACGTGGGCGTGGAATTCTGACAGTGATAGATTGGCTTTGATTAAGTTGTAACATAAAGCTATAAAACGTACGAAGACGGTCATTACTCTTGCTGATACAGAGGGGGGAAGACACCGCTATGGTCCTAGTTTCCTTGGCGTGCTGTAGCTTCAGCCGATTGAGACGAGCCACTATGTGGTGATGGTAAGTTGCTGACTAACCTGTCGAGGTTCGTTCTCTTTTTCCTTCTCTCCAATAAACGATGCTGCTACTACTACTATTGTCTCTTGCTAAAATAAAGCTAGGAAAAAACGTAAAGATAACTACCCGTCGTTCGGTTAGTCTATGATGCAGCGTTGGGGCCTGAGGAATTGCCTATGAGCCACAAAAAGCCAGAAAAAGTACAAAACGCAACATTTGAATGTCTGTTTTATTATTAGAAATTGGTTCCTTAATCTCCATTTATTTTACTCTATTTCTTGGCAGTAGATACTTGTGATATTCAGTAAAATTTTCGAAAAGATATTCGAAAATTTTTTTACATCACAAAAAGATAGTTTGATGGTCTTTTTATTGTCATTTACTGCTACAAGAAACGTTACATGATCAAGAATTGTCAAGCTGCATTTGAGTGTGGTTATAATGATGAAAAGTCAATGTATGTTCAAAAAATTATAACACTGGGAATCATCAAATACTTAACTGAGGCAAAAAAAGAAATTGATTTGAATAAAATCAGAAATAATTTGGCTCTTAAAGTATTTGATGCTGCATACATCCTCATCATTCAGTTAGCGCATTTCGCGCCATCGTGTTCACTACTCCCCCCACATCTTTCTGTCCGATGCTGCCCTTACAGCTCCACACAGCATACAAAAATTAGTTTTCAAGTAAAATGGCTAAAGTATTTTTTTTAAAATCTATATTACTACTGGATGAATGTGTAAACGTATTTACTTAGGTGATTTTAAAAGTTATACAGTGAGAAAAATGTATTTGTCCGTTTGCAAATAAATTTTTTTGTTTTCTTTTCTTTTAATGGCTAACAATAGTTGTCAATTTGGGATGTGGGCGATCATGATTCTCCACAATTTTGTTCATTGTAGCTCGCTGTTAGTAAATTTTGTCTTTTCGCTATCTCTCCTAATCCATATTCTTCCGATCATTTATACAAGGCTCTTTAGGTAGGTTATGCATTTGCTCTCCTGTCACTCTTGCCTTACTATGGACAAATTAATTACAGTTAATTAGACTTAAAGAATAGCTTCAGCTTTATAAGTTGGATAGAGGATATTTATTTAAATCCTTTTCTAAAATGCTGTTCGATTGGTTAATTATATTTTCTATACATAGTTTGACTATATATTGATATTATATACGAGTGACAGTGGAAAGATTTTCACATACGGTTATGTCGCCTTGTTAGCGTTAAACACACATCTGGAATTTCCCCTGAAGCTAAAACAACAATGAAAAATTTTCATACGAAGTGTTGACATTTCAGCCACATTCTCCCCTTTTTTTTTCTTTCCAATTCCTGTTCAGCCTCAATTCATTCCACTCATCTTTCCGAGCCTCACGCGCACATTTTTCTTTGTTGCTTTTGAGATTTTCCCGAAGCTTCCTACAGAATAATTTATCTTCTCTGGGTAACAAAAAAAAAAATCTAATGTTTTTGTTTTCCTTTTTTTTTTTGGGGGGGGGGTATTATTGTTTTTTCTGGGGGGGGGTTACTGCTTTTTTGTGTTTTTTTACTGTTTTTTTTTGTTTTTTTTTGTTATTTTTACTGTTTGTTTTTTGTTTTTTTTATTGTTTTTTCTTTGTTTTTTTTTTACTGTTTTTTCTTTTTTTACTGTCTTTTTCTTTTTACTGTCTTTTTCTTTTTACTGTCTTTTTCTTTTTACTGTCTTTTTCTTTTTACTGTCTTTTTCTTTTTACTGTCTTTTTCTTTTTACTGTTTTTTTTCTTTTTACTGTTTTTTTTTCTTTTTACTGTTTTTTTTTCTTTTTACTGTTTTTTTTCTTTTTACTGTTTTTTTTCTTTTTACTGTTTTTTTTCTTTTTACTGTTTTTTTTCTTTTTACTGTTTTTTTTTTCTTTTTACTGTTTTTTTTTCTTTTTACTGTTTTTTTTCTTTTTTTTTCTTTTTTTTTCTTTTTTTTTCTTTTTTTTTCTTTTTTTTTCTTTCTTTTTTCTTTCTTTTTTCTTTCTTTTTTCTTTCTTTTTTCTTTCTTTTTTCTTTCTTTTTTCTTTCTTTTTTCTTTCTTTCTTTCTTCTTTCTTTCTTCTTTTTTCTTTCTTTCTTCTTTCTTTCTTCTTTTTTCTTTCTTTCTTCTTTCTTTCTTCTTTTTTCTTTCTTCTTCTTTCTTCTTTTTTCTTTCTTCTTTTTTCTTTCTTCTTTTTTCTTTCTTCTTTTTTCTTTTTTCTTTCTTCTTTTTTCTTTCTTCTTTTTTCTTTCTTCTTTTTTCTTTCTTCTTTTTTCTTTCTTCTTTTTTCTTTCTTTCTTTTTTCTTTCTTTCTTTTTTCTTTCTTTCTTTTTTCTTTCTTTCTTTTTTCTTTCTTTCTTTTTTCTTTCTTCTTTTTTCTTTCTTCTTTTTTCTTTCTTCTTTTTTCTTTCTTCTTTTTTCTTTCTTCTTTTTTCTTTCTTCTTTTTTCTTTCTTCTTTTTTCTTTCTTCTTTCTTCTTTTTTCTTTTATTCTTCTTTTTTCTTTTTTCTTTCTTCTTTCTTCTTTTTTCTTTCTTCTTTTTTCTTTCTTCTTTTTTCTTTCTTCTTTTTTCTTTCTTCTTTTTTCTTTCTTCTTTTTTCTTTCTTCTTTTTTCTTTCTTCTTTTTTCTTTCTTCTTTTTTCTTTCTTCTTTTTTCTTTCTTCTTTTTTCTTTCTTCTTTTTTCTTTCTTCTTTTTTCTTTCTTCTTTTTTCTTTCTTCTTTTTTCTTTCTTCTTTTTTCTTTCTTCTTTTTTCTTTCTTCTTTTTTCTTTCTTCTTTTTTCTTTCTTCTTTTTTCTTTCTTCTTTTTTCTTTCTTCTTTTTTCTTTCTTCTTTTTTCTTTCTTCTTTTTTCTTTCTTCTTTTTTCTTTCTTCTTTTTTCTTTCTTCTTTTTTCTTTCTTCTTTTTTCTTTCTTCTTTTTTCTTTCTTCTTTTTTCTTTCTTCTTTTTTCTTTCTTCTTTTTTCTTTCTTCTTTTTTCTTTCTTCTTTTTTCTTTCTTCTTTTTTCTTTTTTACTGCTCTTTACTGTTTTTTACTGTTTTTTCTGCTTTTTTTTTCTTTACTGTTTTTTTTCTTTTTACTGTTTTGTCCTTTCACTTTTTTGTCTTTGCTCTTCTGTGACGCACAGATGTTGATGAATGCCAAACGAACGCCAACAAATGTCGCTACAACTGCAAGAATTTGGTTGGTTCCTTCCTCTGTGTCTGTCCAGACGGTTACAAATCAGTGGGCGTCGACCAGTGTGTGGGTAAGATATTTTTTTTTCTTCATTAACAATCTCTCACTTTCAAATGTTTTCTTCTAAAATACAAAATATCAAATATAAAAAAAATAAATAAACAGTTTGATTGTAAAGCATTCTTGATAAAACTATTTTAACAAACGTACGGCACTTTCCATTGTATGCACTTAGATTTGTCTTTATATCTTTTACTGCTTGTGGGTGGGATGGACAATGGCGTTCACAGTCGCACGTACCCAGAGCACATTTTGCACTTCTACAACACCAAGCTGCACTTGATAAATGTGCATGCGGATTAAACTTTCTTTTTTCTTAGTTACCTATCGGCTAAAAGTTCACAAATATGGGACCATCGATTGATAATTTGACAATGATTTGTAAGATTTTGCTAATTATTGTTTCACGGTGAGGCTTAAGCTAGTCTGTCACATCATCACAACTATTGGGCACCCAATGAGGATCACCATCACCTCACAACAAGGTTATTTTTTATAATGGTCAAAAGCAAGCCTTCCTGTCTGCCAATATTAGTTCGTGTTCCAATAAAGTCAGTTGACAAGCGTATCTCGTCTTTTATGTGTCCTCATGTCTAATTCATTTATAGAGAAAGATGGTATAAAAAACACGAATTTAAATCTAAATAAAAAGACCAGCTATGTGCATAAATTCCAGTTGATTTTTAAATTTCACATAAAACTTTGTTTATTCTCTTCAATTTTACTTTCCGTCCTGAGAGATCTACTTTCAAAAACAAAGGCGATGCTGTTTAGATTTCGCTCAGCAGATCAATTGTTTTTTTGTTTTTTTATGCAATTAAAAACGAATTTTCTTTATTTCTTTCTCTTAATTCAACAGTTTTTCAGTCGACCTTAAAACCAAGCGATTACGACCAACATTTACAGATGAGAGTAAAAAAAAAAAAAATAACTTTTCTTCAAATTTGAAGTACCTTTTATCTTTAAAGATTTTCTTTATTTTATTTTTAATGAAATGTTGCTGTTTTCATCGGTTTTTGATGAGATTGTCATTTCCAGCATTTATCTTCCAAATTTTGTTCCATTGAGAGACACAGACCCAGTCGCTATTATGTCCCACCTGCCAAATCTGTTCTCATGTGATGTGCAAGAAATATAACTTTTCTTTTCAATTTCACTTTCCAGAAGATCTAAGGATAATCCGTGTCTTTCTTAAGCCGCATATATTTGTTATCGGCCAACTTGTTGGTGAGTCTCTGTAGTTTAAAAGTAGATGGTTTGTTAGAGCGGGAAGAAATATCCCGCCTGTGACTGCCTTTTCAGAACCTCCGTTTCTGGTGTTTTTTTATTTATATATGTCAAAATAACACAGATGTATATTAAAATTGTTTTTTATATAATCAGATTTAATCTGGGTTTGGTCAACAGGTTTATTTTTATACCTTGCAACGAGAGACTTGTCAGTATACAAGTCATTTCAATCTCTCGTGTCTTGGTTACGATGACAATTGGAACTATATTGAAACGGCCTGTTGTTGTTGACCTTTCATAAATTCTATCATATATATATATATATATATATATATATATAAAATGTGTCCCCTAAAAATTGGCATCATTTTGAAATGTAATAATGTAGCCAATTCTCGTTCAAATAGTCTCAAATTTTAGCAAAATGTGTAAAAAAAAAAAAAATAAAAAATAAATTAAATAAAAAAATTAAATTGGCTGTGCGGACTTCATCTCTGTGAGAATCTACCAGGAAGATGGGTAAGGCGTGATAATGACAATGAATTGTGGAATGGCCACCACGTTCACCTGACTTGACGCCTTGTGATTTCTTTTGTTCTATATGGCTATGCGAAAGGACAGGTCCATATACCCTCTCTTCGTACAAGCTTAGAACTTAAGCAGAGTGTCACTGAGGCACTGGAGAATGTTACGCAAGACATGCTACATCGTATTTGGCAGGGGCTGGACTTACCGACTCGATATGTGATGCGCAAATTGAACATTTGTGAAGCTTTGTAAAATCTGTTATAAAATCTACATCCCTTTGAATAAGTCTTTTCTGGTTCAACATGAAGCCTATTTAATTCTGTTTGCCTGGGACATGTAGTTACTCAGATATTCACATTTTAAATTATGTCAATTTTGGGAGGGACACCTTGTGCAATAGAAATACCTCCCACATAATGGTGAGACATTAGTGTCTTCAGTGGTGTCTTCATTTCGCTAATGTTTTACCATTGGGAGTTATACCTGCCGCACCACACACACGCATATATATATATATATATATATATATATATATATATATATTGTATTTGGGCATAAATTCCTCTTTAATGCAAGTTTCATTTAAAAACAACTGACAAGTTACTGTGAGGAAGGTTTTTTTATATAATTTTTCATATATTTTTATTGGGCGTGAAGTTTATAAAAATTGTACAAATTGGACATAAAACATTTAGACAATTCATATATACAGTGTAACCCGGATATAAGAGAAACCCGGATATAAGAGATTTTTAATGAAACATGCATATATATATATATATATATATATATATAATCAACAATGACAGGAAAGTTCCAAGTTAGTTGCCGGCAAACCCATTCACTGTCCATTGTTACTGTCTTGTATTTGTGCATTTTAGGATTGTTAATCAACTCGGCTAACGTATGCAAATGAGCAATCACTATGTAGAGGAGTTTTCCAGACATGGCTTTGGGCCTGTGCAGATGAGTTGTTTCTCTGCAACAGAAAAAATTTCTAAGTAATCTTTTTATTTTCTTTTTTAATTAAATATCTCCTTAACTGTTCAATGATTAGAACATCAAACTGAAAACTGCTACGAAAAAAAGGTTTCAGTTTGCGTTATTCCTTAGACAACGGAGGATCGTTAGCAGAAATTGTCCAAAATTTAGTTTCAAAATTAAATAAGCTTTATTTTCCCCTCATCACAAAATTTGAAATACTAAAAATAGATTACAAAAATAGACTATTTGATAAAGAATTTGTTTTCAACCGATTAACTTTTATCAATGGCTTACATCCGAACCAACGAGCTGGTATCTAGTCAATTTTAAACTATTTTATTTTACCATATATTCTCGAATATAATGCGAGTTTTTATATTTTTACGCAAAAAATAGGAAGTCACACTTTACACAGGTAATTTTTTGAAGAGGTAAAAAGTCACGCATTTTGAACGGTTGCACTATACACAGGTAATTCTTTCTGGGGGTGGGGTAAAATTGAAGCAAAAAATAATTCAGAAGTCGCACTATACATGAGTCGGGTATATACGGTATTTCATTTTTTTCTTTTTTTCTTGTAAACTCATTCTGTAAACTTAATTCTGGCACATTAATGCTAACTCTAGACATGAGGAACTGATTTAATCATTTTTAGCACAATGAAAGGGCTGTAGCCGAGATGATGTATAGCGGTTGCTTTGTAAATAAAAGCAAACAAAATTGCCAGATTATTGCATTCATGAATAATGCCAACCCTCGCCACGCTTTTTAGGGTTATTGATTTTAACATAAATTTTCTCACATTGTGAAAGTATTCGGTTATTTTGGAACAAAAGTTAGTTTAAATCTCTGCTTAAAAATGGTATTTCGACAAAGTGAAAAAGGAAGAAAAAGAAACTATTCTTATCGCCATTTTTTTTTTTATCAAGATGCACGTAATTCCCATGGTCATGTTTGGTACAAATAATTTTATTTTGTAGAAATTGTTTATAGTAAAGTTATTTTTATGTTCCTTGCCTGTTTGTAATAAGACTTTCTTAATGTTGTTCTACACATTGTCTGCAAATCGATTCCACTTTTATTATTTTGGCATCGCAATTACGATCGTGTTTTTCATATTGCAGTTCTCACTGTTACACACGACTATATGTTGAATGTTAGGTCAATTATAAATTTTTTAACCGAGGTGAAGGGCAAAAGAATAACAAGAATTTTGAGCTATTTCTTTTTATTATTTTAATATTTTATCATAAATATTTTATTTTTTTTACATACCATAAATTTGCAATAGGATTTAACAAATAAAACCAGGGAAGTTAAAAAAAAAAAAATTACAATCAAAACATTCAAGTCATTTCGACCACTATTTCCTTTCGTAAAATTATAAACAGGTTTTACTTCCCGCCAATCTCTCATAGTACGCAAGAATATCTACTTACAGACTTGTGTATATTTACATACACTTCCAAATACTAGTATTGTTATGCACACACATACTCTAAATTCTCTGACGAAAAACAAAAAATAAGCAACATCCGGACGATATCGATATTGTTAGGTGTCCCTAACGAAAATCGAAAAATATTATTTAAAAAATGAGTTCTTAGAATTTTTTAACTGTTATAAATAGAAGAACACAAATTTACGTCTTGCAGACAAAACCCTTTTATATTAATAAAGGTTGAATGAAACTTATGGTCAAAATTCGCCCTTGAATCGGCAAAAGCACAATGGCCGCTATTAACAAAAACTCAATATATTTACGAATTTAAACAAATAAAAATCTATTTAAAATAAAAAAAAAATAATCACAACACAAGATTTTTTATGATAAATAGTTACTTTAATCTTTATTTGATTTAACTACACCAAAACTTGCCAAATTTTATTTAAAAAAAAATCAAAATAAAATGTATTCTTGTATAACATTTCTCGCCTCTATCAGGCCTGATGAAAAGCAAGACAAATTCGTGTTGACAGCTCTATACAGAATTGCTTCCGTTTGTAAATATGGTGGCCCGTAACAAAAATCAATATTTTATTTGTAAACTTTTTTTTTTTTTTAAATAGAACAACCATTTACATTTAAAAAGATAATTCTGGAAAACATTGTCAAAGGAAATATTGATTTATAAAAAATATAAGAAAAATTGAAATACATGTAAATTAAAATTGAGTTTTTATTCAAAATGATTGACATTTAATAAATAAGTTTCATCGTGAAACATTTAGGAAGCAAACTCTTATTTTCAAAAATGAAAAAAAATTTAAAGCCTCAACACAAGTGAAGTTGTGAAGCAATCGGGTGGGGGGGATAAAAGACAAAGTGCAAAATATTTCTGCTGAAAAGACTGCGCACCCATAAAATCAATATTATAAACATCCCATCTTTGTATATTTATTTAAGACCTAGTTTTAAAAATCAAAATCCTATAGTGTTTACATTTTTAAAAGAATAAAATATTTTAAAATATTGCATTATTAAATCGATATTATAGAAAATTATTAAAAAAAAAAAATAAAGAAAATTATTATTTTTTTGTTACAGACTGTAACCCCAGAATATGAATTAAAGTTCAATGAGCATGTTTTTTTTTGTTTTTTTTTTTTGTTTTATATTTTTTTATTTCAATCTAGCATCCATAAAGACTTTTCTTTTTATTTTCCGATTTTTTAATTTTTGTATTTATTTTTCAAGGACCCATCTTAAGAATTGCAAACCTCAATGTAATCCGCCTCGATACACAACCGAAAATTATCAAATTCAAAAGCTGGGTGCAACTGTGCGCGTTTAATTTCTAAAATTTTGAAGAGCGGTTGGTTTAAAAAGAAAATATATATATAATATATATATTAAATATATATATATTAAATATTTTTAAACGCAAATATTTCCGATTCTACATAAAATCTAGAAATATTTATATCAGTTTTTTTTTTTTTTTTTTTTTTTTTATATCAGTTTTTTTCCGCTTTCGATTATTAGAAAAAAACTACAAAAATTAAGCTTTATAAATATTTCATCTCTTCTATTTAATGGAAATTAAATAGAAGAGATGAAATATTGAGATGAAATATTTTCTCCGTCATGAAAATTGGAGAGACCTATGTTATTGACTTTCTTAAGGAGTAGTATATATTTTGATAAAACTATGTTGCTTATATCTCTCACCCTTGAATGATTAACCAAACGCAATCACCCTTCACCTCTGGTACAAGATTAATTGTACCAGATTCGGCCAAGCTTAGAAGATATCCTTATGACATACAGCATATAGTCTACATTATTTACATTATTCGGACTATTGTCCTCGTTTTTGTCGCCATATTTATTACAACGTTTCGGCCGTTGTACGCTCCGGCTTTCTTCAGGTAGGTTGGAATGTCGAACTGAACCCTTTATTTCGCTCACTGGGGTAGACTGTTCTAGTTCCACGTGCCTTTATCGACTGTGCGATGTGTCCGTGAGGACACATGGCACAGTGGATAAAGGCGTTGGTTAGATCCAGTGACAGGATCCAAAGAGTGTGAGTTCAATACCCGTTTAAGGCAGTGGAGAACTTTCAGAGCGAAAATTAACAGGAAATTGATAACTGACATCCATTAAACATGGCACGTGGAACTAGAACAGTCTACCCCAGTGAGCGAAATAAAGGGTTCCGTTCGACATTCCATCCACCTGAATAAGGCCGGAGCGTACAACGGCCGAAACGTTGTAATAAATATGGCGACAAAGATGAGGACAATAATCCGAATAATGTAAATAATGTACATAATAACTCATCTCAGAAATATAGACAGCATATAGTCTCATAGAATGAATTAATCATTGACTGTTTTAACCTTTCCTAACTGAGTTTCTGGTTATTTTATGTTTTATGTGAATCTACGTACAATGTCTTCGAGTGTCTGTTTCAACTTTTTGATTATAATGATAACCAAGCGACAAGATGGGGTGGAGGGAATGATAAAGTCGGACTTCAGCCCATTCAACGCATGCCTGAAGATTTGCATTCTCATTCTTTTGGGAGATGTCGGTTTAAAGACCTCGAACGTTCCCCCACCCCAAAAAAGAATAAATGAATAATTTTCCCTTTTCACATATTCTCTAAACACATTTGCCCTGCACAGCACAAAAACTACTTGCTTAATCGATATCCCCGCTTTGCAATTCCACACATAAATCTTGCACTTGGATAACGGAAAGAAAGCATTCAATGCCATTAACAAAACCAAGATCACTTACGCTCAAACGTCGCAGTCTCTGGGTTTAACTATCCATATTACGGCAATGTTTAATCTGAGCCAACAAAAAAAAAAAAAAAATAAAAATAACTATGTGTCAAAAGGACAGCATTTCTCCTTACACCGCTGTTACTGTATGCACTTTTGACTCCCTCAGCAATGTTTATTTACAAGATTATAAAAATGTAAACAAAGTACAATGCGATATTTATTATTTACCTTTTATAAAGATTTATTTACCATTTTCATAAAAAAGTAAATTTAAAGATTTCTTTTTAAGAAATTCTAAATTATTACAAAGTTACCAAATTATGTAAACCAGCTACAATGCATATATTATTTACCCTTTTTATAAATAACTGACAAGAAAATTTCATAAAACTATTGTCAATTCCCAAGAATAAAAGAAAATGTACAAATCCACTGTCATATGATTGACTTTTATTAAAATTCTAACTCTCTTTTTAAAATAACATTGCTAAGCTAGTAAAAAATGTATACAGTAATAGCGGTGTCAAGGGAATAACTGTTCTTTTAACACACCATTTTTTTTTTTTTTTTTGCTACAGGCACAAAGATTAAACATTACCAATATTACTAACCCTCGGCACTAGTAAATCCCACAACGCTATCACTCACCAGCTTTTCTTGTTTCTCTGTCACAATTTAAATTTATCTAGATTCATGGAGATGCAAACTTTGAAATATCTTGGAATAACTTAAACTGCTTCTACTTTTCCAATATCAATTTTAACCAAACGGAGTTGCTTGTAAAACATCACACTTTAATAGAAAATATTTTTGTTATAGAATTATGTCTTTTTTTTTTTTTTTTTTTTTTTATTCTATCCGTTTCATCCATTTTCCAACTCGACATTTTCCTCAAACTGTTAACGGTGCTAACCGGTAATCGATATTTCTAAACTAGTTCACGCCTGCTGTCCTACATGATATCGTATTTTAAGTCCTTATGTCTCTTTTCTAGAAATATTTTCAGGGCAATTGTTCTGATGAGCTTTTCTCCTTAGTGCTTCGTCTTCACGGATTTAAGCATCCTACTAGACTGGCAGTTGGATCTCACAGTTTTACTGTTGAACTAATTTAATGCAACCGTCTATTCTATTCTAATAGTTTTCTTACACGTCTCTACTGTGGAACTCATTTCTGATTTCTTGTTTTCTTGCCACCTACAGTCTTCAAATATTTAAATGCAACGTCAATCGCCATCTTCTCTTTTCCTAAATTCTATTCCTTTATCGTCTTTTTCCTCACTAAAGTCTCCTCATACTCTTTCATTCTCTGTAACTCCAGCGTCCCAGAGGCATTGTCGCTATGCTTAGGGTGAAATAAGTAAAAAAAAAAAAAAAAATTAATTCCAAATTTGAGTTTTTCAGAGTTATCTCCCTTACACTCTCGACATTAAAGTCACAAATCTTATTCTTCCATGTACGCGTGGGTTCGATCTTGTTGTATTCCGTTTGAATGAGCAAGTAGATAAATACCTGCTGTGTGTATGTATATATATATATATATATATATATATATATTATAATACGTGTGAGAGAGAAAGATTTAATGCATCATAGTTTTACAACGTTAAAACGTGATGGTGAAGCTGTGGCATGGCTGGTGTTTTTTCGAGTTATCCTACCCTATTGAAGAAACCGATTTCGCAAACCTCAATATTTATAATCATCAAAGAATGATGATTTGGCAATCGGATTTTTATTGACGGCTTCTTGAAAATTTGACACTTACTGAGGCGACTACTAAAAGATGAGCATGCTCTGATCGTAATTCTCTTCCTGAAATCTCATCACAACAAGCGTCGGTCGATTTTTAGAAGTTTGTAAATTCTAAAGTCGTCTCTTCTCTAAATCCCAATATTGTTGGATTGCCATACCTTACATTCTAAGATTGTAGAAAAATTTGTTTTAGATTTTTTTCTGTTTTTTCTTTAATTTTTTGTTTCCTTTTTTTTCTTTTTATTTATTTATTTATTTATTTTTTATTTATTTTATTTATTTTTTTTTTTTGTGCATTACAACTTTTAATAGATCAATCGGTTTATCATTTTATGGAAAGGTTTTCTTTTTAAACGTCTAATCTGGATTGTATTCCCAAATATGCCGGTTACTCTTACATAAATTATAAAAGTTAAATTTTTTTAAGTATCAGACAACAATTGGACCAAATTGCAATTCAAATAACGAATTTCCAGTTTACATATGATAATCATATTTTTCAATACAATTTTTTTGAATTCCTGACAATCCCTTTCTTCCTGATATTTTTAAGCAGAACATACAGATTGGGAGTCGAAACAAACTTTAAGTAAATAAACAGTGGGTAAAAATATTTTACGTAAAAAAAAAAAAAAACGATTAAAACTTAGAAACTTTAATCGTCAACATTTGTTTTTCTCTAAAATTTCAAAACTATTTAGATTGAGGCAACGACTAAAACAAAGCCCGAATGCGGAGTAGTGGGAAGCAATAAGAAAAACTGAAAGCTTGTGGACATATACTGGAGTTAAATGGCATCGGCGTTAAAAATGCAACCAAGATTCTTTCAGTTGCCAGTCTTGTACGATTGGAATTTAGTCACTACGAAGGTGGAGAAAAGTTCTAATCCCAACGAAATTCTGTCTTTAAAAAATTGGTAAGAATTTGAAGAGTGGGTTGTTCATCTTCTCGTATGTAAACATAAATGCAAGTGTTCGCCTATTCAACCCCAGGGTCATTTATTTCTTCATATTTTATTATTAACATTTGCTAACAAAGATAACATCTCTTTATTTTAATAAGTAAACACACATGAATTGTAACTTTAATTCGGTGTACCAATATAACTTAGCCAACAGTGAGGATCACGTTCACAAGAGATAATGGTATACAAATCCCGCTTGTTAAATTGCTCCAGAGACAAGATTGGTTACTTTTTTAGCCTAAAGCCTCTTGTTAAGCTCTATTTGCAGTCACTAGCAAGAATAGCTTCGTAACTCTCTATTCGTGTTAAGTTTAGTTATGTCTTTGATGGCAAAGCGGAAACGGAACTCTTGCAACAGTGAAATCATTCTACGACGGGCGCCTTGTAAATTTATTGAATTTACCTAACACGCAATGGGGATCGAAATGTTTACACGCAAATAGTCTGCGAGATTATCCTACCAAACTATCGTTCTGCCGCAGGTGCTTCCATTCTTAGTCTAGCACAAGAACACAAATGTAGAGCACCCAATGACAATGAAAGATCTACAGGGTGATCCGAAAGTCTTGTCACACCTACCTCTCTTCCAATATGTAGGAGCTCGTGTCAGCCATCTGTAACAGAAAATTATATTGTGTAGGGGTGACACGACTTTAGGACCACCCTGTACATATATCTGTCTTACAATCCATGGCAATTGTCATACATCTTACATTTAAAAATAACTCTACTGTACATATGTGTCTTGATTTTTACGAGTCGCATAAAATAGGCTCACACCACCAAATAATTGTAAATAATTTTAAAAAGGGCAGATACTTATAAGATTAAATTCACATGGAATATTTATCTTGACTCCAACTAAATTCTGAAAATTATATTTGGTTAATGCCAATTTTGAGTAATTGAATAACAAAATAGGAAAAAAAAATATGTAATGCGTCTTGTCCTCTAAAAGGACTTCAGACTAAACATAAAATCTGACAGTGAATTTTTTATAATGTAAATTAGACAATTTTTCCAATAACTTTTTTTTTCCGAAATTCTTTTTTTTTTTTTTTTTTTTTTTTTTTTTTTCTTTACGGTCGATGGTAACGTTTATGTATTTGAAATTTAACCCATTCTAACTTTAACCTATTGATGCCCATCGTCCCATTTTGGGGTTATCAAATGTTCCGACTTTGTCATATTTTCTTCCAACACGGCAATGATGATGATTCAAGTGAGATTGTTGCATTTTTTTTCTTACTCGTTCGTTTGTTATGCTTGGCATTTTCATTCACCAATTCCTTTAGCTTTCAATTATCGTTTTCTAATTGCAATGGCCTGGCTTCATTTCTCTTTCGTTATTGTGCATGTTTTCCCAATTTCCAATTTGCACAAGATCCACGCATGTTCATATTAAAGTAACAGGATTATTATATTTACATTAAAGTTTTTTTCCATGCCAAAAAATTCTATCACGCTAAGTGCAGTGGTTTAGCTAAACGGACTCGTAAGCCAATCAAGATATGTGATTTCTTTTTCTTAGTCATCTACATCAAATATATAATATCAAAATGGATCCGATTCTATAAATGCCAAGATTATTGATTGATTTTCTTTGTGAATCACACCTTCAAGAAATGGAAACTTAGATCAAATATTGATATTTTTTTCAATAATAAGGGGTGTTGATTAAGTTCGGTCGATTTACAATACTTTTCTACTGTCATGAAAAGCGGCCCTTCACTAACAGGCAAGAAAAATGGATTTCATGCTGTAATTGTTTTCGAATAAAGGAATATATGAACCGAATATCTGTGCATTTGAAGAAATGGCTAGAAACGTGACACCGCGCAGACTGTGTTAAAGACTGCTTGATTAAGGCGTAACAGAAACTCACGGGGCAAAATTAGTTCATAAATAAGGGATGAATATGAACATTCGAGATATACCTATATTCGATCTTGGTCCCAATAGTGAGAATGGAATTGCTTACACTTGAAATGGCCATTCATTTCCGTACGATCAACGAAGTTAAGCAACATTGAGCCTGGTCAATGTCTATAGGAGTAACTACTTGGGAATGCCATGTGCTGTAAACTTGGATGTACAGAATTGTTAACCGAAGAGCAGAGTTCAAATTCCAGTTGAGTTAGTTATATTCACTTACACACAAATTCCCCTTGGGAAGGGTATGAATCCACCTCTTCTCTCCCAGCTGGGAGTTAATTAGTATCACTAAATCATTATGTAAAAAGAAAATAAAAGTAAAAAACGTTCTAAAAACTGGCTTTAAATAATCTGAGAAGTAGTAGCCATTGTCAATCTATTTTTTCTCTCTTTCTCAAAACTCTTCCCATATTCTAGGACACAACGGAAATTGGCAGAAATTTATTAAAAAACAAAATAAACTTGAACATTCCTACCTGCTGGACAAGATGACCTGTATGAAAGGAAACAGTTATCGGCTATCGGGCAAAGGACGATCCTTGAGCATTTTTCCCGGCAAATTTTATATCAGGGTCCAAATTATGTGTCTAAATGGTGGTCGAAGGCTACCTTTTACAGTGAACTTAACTTTGTTCTTGGATTTGTCAAACTAACTTGCAGCATCGACACTCAGCCAAATATATTGAGGAAAAACCTTTTAATGACTTCTCCTTTTTTACTAGTATCGACCTTAAGAATTCCTTTCTTAGTTTTCCCTACTTGGTCTCCTTTAAGGTAACCATGTTCCTTCCCCGTTGAGAATAACTTATCTAAGATTATTAACTAGTTAACCTTCACTCTGTCACTGTAGCCGTAAACTAAGCCTAGTTTGACTTACAAGCGAAGAACGCCCAGTGACGATCATAATTTCCCCTGAAAATATATCCCGAGTTTAATACTCAAAACTACATAAGTTTAGTACTTAATCCGTAAAAACTATATTAATTTCGAATTAACAAAAATGAAACTCTAAATCGATGAAATATTTCCAAAAGTAATAATTGTGCCACACACACACACAGCCTCTGATATTCTTTTTTTTAATTTCTTTCATTCAACTAAAAAATGTTAATGCATTGGTGAAACTGTTTAATATTTTTCTCCAAGAAGATATTTTAAAAACAAGATGAATGTACCCAGGACCGGATTTAGATGAAAAAAGGCTCTAGACTCTTCCATTTGTGAGGTCCCTCCAAATTCCCCATTCTCATGAGTAGAGGAAAATGTCAGTGTTAAATTAAATAATTTGAATAAAACCGAGGATGATGACGAATGTTTAAAATTGCTGAATGGTTATTTAGAATCTACAATGCGTTATGACAATATGTGTAAGAAAGACTTATGAGAGTGTCAAAAAAATATTATACGCCTTGGTTGGAGTCTCCCACCCTCTTCTATATTTTGAAGCCCGTGGCTTCAGCCTGATAAGCCTATAGGTAAATCCGGCACTGAATGTACCTCTGAAAAATGTACTCGATTTATCCTGATGATAGTGCGAATAAACAGAAACATTGACAAAATTCATTTAATTCGGAGAAGGAAAAAATGTTACAGTAAAACGTTAGTCCCCGAAAGCAGTCGGTATGGTTACTGTAAAATACACAACACATTCGTAGTACCGACTGCTTAAAAAATCGTAAAGCTTTAATATGCCTAATGTTTATATTTTAGTCTTTAATACAGTTTTACATTTCACACTCCTGGACATTTTTAATGCCATGTCCGTTCCGGGCGTAAGCGATCATGGCTCTCCACAGATTTGCCTATGCCGTCTTGGGAAAGGCAGTGGCTTCTTGATGCCTTCTCCACAGTTTTAAATTCCAAGTTTTCTTTCTTTTAGGCTGGTTACAATCATTGTTTGCCCTTTTAGTTAAATCCTAGCTTGGGTGGGGAGGAAAAGACGCGTTCATATCGTTCCCAATGTCACTTCTCTTACGTATTTGCTTGGGACTGAATTCAGAATCTACAATTTGACAGACCGAATTGCTGACACCAAACTCTGCAAGAAATGAACGATATGCTAATTGGACTCGTTAGTGAGCAGAGGGTGCGACGGTCCCGGGTATCTATATCGGGAGGGTATTCAATCAAAGAATGAAACTGAAATTTAGTTTTTGAAATTGTCTTCGTTGTGCAAGCATCCTATTGTCCCAAAATTGGTGTGAATTTGGATCAGTGTTTTGATAAGCGAGACCGAAACAGCCCCCCCAACTACTTTAGAGTTTTAGGGACATACAATTAAGGAGTTGGCCCCAGGCATCACCAAACCTTTACACGTCACCGATTGTACTGCAGTTTGTTTTTTATCTACTTTTTTTATAAATCGGGATCTGGTTCCTGTTGTCATATAACTAAAGAATGATAAACAGACGTAGAAAGTGCAATCAAGTGAGCCACTTTTCGGTTATTTAAAATGTTTAGCTGTCTACAAAGATAAACTCTTGGTTAAACTTAGTAATAACCAAATTATTACTGTATACATAGATTATAGCAAATGACGAATTTTAAATATTTAATATAATTTCAAACGTATTTTTGAGATGAAGACTTATCGTTATCATTGACTGATTTACTCAAACGACTCCTCACAATCCTCCTTTGCCCCCCGCGGATTGACTAAATTGGCTGGTTCGAAATTTCAAGAAAGTTGCCAACTACAACAGTCACGACTATCTGGAATAAATCCGTGTATAAAAATTTATCTACTTTTTTTTTTTTTCTACATTTCTTTTTAACTTATTGCTTTATTTGTTTTCAAACTAAACTTATAGCATGTACTTTTTTCCATGTGTTCGCGGCCAGACATTGACGAGTGTAGGAATGGGAACCCGTGCGGAAATGGTCGTTGTAGGAACACCAAGGGAGGCTACCGTTGCACCTGCTATCCAGGATACGCGCCAAGCCGTGACGGCAAAAAATGTTTAGGTAAGTTCATCGCACTCTTTCTCATTCTCCCTCTTTGGCTGTTGGAGTCGGGGAGACGTGTTGGTTTCGAACAGTGATCTACTCACCCATGTCGTCATTATTGATCTGAGCAGACCTTGATCCTAACCAAAATCGTCTCGTTACTAAAGGATCCAGTGATTTTTATTTTTCTTCCTCGCCTTTCAGAAAGGTTGATTGAAGTTGATTCAAATCCTTCTGGACGCTGAGTAGTCCGCTTATTAAATCATAACCAAGACACACAAGCTCGTGTGTATTGTCTATGTTTTTATTGTTAAACTTTGCTTACTTTCCTTTCTTTCTTTTCTCTTTCGTCCCAAACTGACAAAAAGGCTTTTGCAATTGACCTGAATTTTGCCACTTGGCTTATTTCATTTTGCTCTTTTTACACAAAGTTCTTCGCTTTTACACACGGACTCCCTACCACCCGACTATTATTAAATATCAGAAGCCAAGAACAGGCTTCACTAACACAACTGTATGCAACGCTTCAACTTCATTTACTAGACGTTAGTTCGGGGGTGGGCAAACTACGGGCCACATGCGGCTCGCCGAAAGAATTCATGCGGCCTGTCAAATATTAATAAATTTGAAAGAGTTACCAAGCAACGACAAATTGTTACAAGCAATTTGACGCCTAATCCTAACAAATTGGTAAATGACTGCAGTCAGATACATTATTCTCATTGAGTCATTAAGATCCTTCTCTTGCCGAGTTACTTTGTTTTTCAAATAAATCTGTTTCATGTGAAGTTAATACTTCAAAATATCATTTTTTTTTCTCTTTAAATTGAATTACTTTGTTTTTTAAACACATCTGTTTCATGTGAAGTTTCTGCTTTAAAATCTAAATTATTTTATTTTCTTTTAAATTTATTAGGTTGGTGCAAAAATAATGACGTAATAATGTCGTTTTTTATGTATTTTTTAACGTCAAAAAACGACATTATTACGTCATTATTTTTGCACCAACCTAATAGTTACTTTGTGTTTTATTTGAAGTTTCTACTTTAAAATATTAGTAAGAATTTTTTTTATTTCTTTACGCAGTTAATTTGTTTTTCAAATAAATATTTTTTACTTTATAATATTAATAAAAATATTATTTTTTTTAAAACAAGGTTATTTTGGTTTTCAGATGAGTTTCATGTAAATCTTCAACTTAAAAATACTTATTAATATTTTTCTTTAAAGTACTTTAAACTGGGTTACTTTGTCTTTCAAATAAATGCGTTTCATGTGAATCTTCTACAGTACTTTAAAATATTAATTAATAAAAATTAATTGCATTTTTTTCTTTAAAAGCCTTATTTGTCTATTTAAAATATTATTTGGGTTAACATACTATGCAGCTCAATAAAATTGTGAATTTTTTAATGTAGCCCTTTCACTGAAAAGTTAATTGTAGACCTATCCAATACCTACACACGTAGAACTATGTTCTCACGACCATCGGCATATACAAATTTATTATAGCTTCTTTGTACAGATGTTAAATGTTCTTGGTATGTACACATTAAGGTAACCAAAAAGGTTTTTACCGGGTTTTTTTTTGGGGGGGGGGGTTAACGTCATATAGGAAGAAGTAATCACTGATACGCAAATGAGTGCGTCACGTTCCGGGAAAATGCTGGGATATGGGGTGGTGCATGGCTCATGACCGATGCAGGTCCGTTGCGCGCACACAAGAGTCACAGCTCGTTCGGTGTTGTCTGCTTTATGACTTTAAGATGGGCTTTTCCGCAGCCGCATCAAGTCGCCAAATACGTCGATCCTTTGGTGATAACACTGTAAGTGAAAGTAACGCCATCCATTTACTCCAGAAGTTCAGGTCGAGAAATCTTTGTGATGAACCCTACAGTGGCCGGCCACATGTTGTTGTTGATGAAGCCCTGAAGCTAAACCCGTTGTGAGCTTGTAGAACGCTTTCAGGTTTCTGGCGAAACACAGATTTTCACTTGCATCGTATAAGGAAAGCGTACAAAATGGGCAAGTGGGTGCTACACACACACAGTCGGGAGCCAACAAGCCACAACGAGTGACACCTTGTTTCTCGTTGCTTTCTTGGCAGCGCAACTTGTATTTGATTTTGTGACAAAAAGTGAGCCTTGTATGACATTATCAAGCGTGCTAGACATTTGTTCTCACCTCAGGACCTTGTGCCTTACATCGCAAGACCACCTCTGCACCCACGCAAGATCATGCTCTGTATCTAGTAGACTAGCCGACAAGTAGTGCGCTATGAGCTGCTACCAACAAACCAAACCATCACTGCGGGCCTGTACTCGCAGCAGTTGGAATGTGTGCAACAGGAACTGAAGGAGAGACCAAGTTGGTTAATCACAAGAGTGCACGGTTCCTCCATGACAATGCCAGGCCTCATGTGGCGCGGCTGATACCATACGGCGACTTGTCTAGGAGACACTATACCACACCCACATTACTCCCTGGACCTTGCGCCAACAGATTATCATCTCTTTCATTTCTTGGCAAACCATCTTGGTTAGAAATCCTTCGCAAATGAAGCAACCTTATGGCAGACACTCACAAACTTCTTTTCGTCTAGGACACCTGATTATTACAGCCAGGGCATTACGCAGCTAGAGGCACGTTGGCAAAAGGTTCCAGGTGGCGATTACTTTGAGGACTAAAAGTAAATCAAATTTGATGTATATGCTTTTCTTCTAATAAATAAAAAAACTACGAAGATTTTTTTTGTTACCTTGTTTTTATGAATTTTTATTATCATAATTAATTGTTCAGTTTTTTCCGCGCTTAATTAATGTATATCGTGTAATCTTAAAATTCCTTTTTAATACCCGTCCCATCAGTATAATGTATTATTTGCCCTCTTCCCGCCACAGATCTTCGAGAAGGTTACTGCTATGAAGAACTGACAGAAGGACGCTGTGTACCTACCAGGAGCTTATTCCGTACCCCCAGATATCTCTGCTGCTGTTCTGGTTTGGCTGTGGCCTGGGGTCCTTCCTGCGAACGCTGCCCTGCAATAGGATCTGGTAAGGAACATTTTTTATCTTCAAACGTTTGCTGATCACTTAACAAAGAAAGAAGCCCGTGAAAAAGTTACTCTAAAAATCCTCTCTCTCGCTTTGTTTCGGTTGGCAGTGGAGGAGCGTCTGTTTATAAGAATATTAAATACAGCAGAGGCAGATTATATTATTTAATTTATTAATTGCTAGGATATCAATTAACCTTGGTTGAGTTGTTCATTATTGTTCGATACATATCTATATTTTGGGGCCTGTATTTTTAAACCTCTTTTTCAAAGTATAAAATGACACTAGCGATCATCTAGCAATCTTGGAGACTTGTCAGTGATCTTGCATCCGTTCTTTACACTTATCCAGTGATAGCACCCCCACCCAACAAAACACGGTAAACAATAATTTAAAGAAGAATCCGATTATCAGTGGGGTACATCAAGTACTGTGCAAGTACTTTACTCCCTGAAAAGGTGTTTTAATGTCGTAATTATTTTCCCAGTAACAATGATATCAAGAGATAGTTTTCTCCTGCAAAACTGTTACTTGCCAAGCTAAATTCTACATTTAAAACTGGCTTTTACTTGTTATTATTATTTAAACATCATTGTCGAAACTCCCCCATTAACCCCGTGTATCAAAGGTAAGAAGTTACACTCTAACATTTTTTTTTGTGGAAGTGTTTATAACAACATCAATAATGTTGATTATAATGATTTTAAACACTTTCGGTCCTATTAGGGAATGTTGGGAGCAAAATGGATCTAGTGGCAGTTTGAATAAAATAGTTACGTTCACCACGATGATTTGTTTGGAAAAATATTTGACAAAAAGCCTACTTCGTGGTTTAATAATTTTTTTTTAATTTTATAGGACTTCGGTAAACAATATTTTTAAGAAAAAAAAATGTATTTTTCTTTTTAACAGTATAGAAAAAATTCTTAGGATTTCTTACTTTTGAGCATGCAACATACAACTGGCCATGCGTAAATATTTCTTTCTGGAGCCAAATTCCATCTTTTTGAAGCGTTTGGTCTTGATTTGTTTATAGTTCTCAATAAAAGCAAAGCGAACTGGAAACGGGATTATTGTATATATAAAAAGTTAAAGAAAAGATATGCAAAAGACAATATTGCATTAAGTATTTATTTTAATCGTTAAATTGTTTTTAAAATAGTGGAAGTATTTTGTATGTTAAATAATAACATTTTTTCCAAAAGATAAAAATTTATTGTACTAAGCTATACACCCTAGTAAAACCAACTGTATTTTGTGTCCCTCAACTTGTTTGCACTTCTCCACAATATTTGGTTTCTATCGGTCAATGTATGGCTATTTTAGAGAACGTGACGGACCGGCGGACGTCACAGAATTTTATATGCGACTTTTGAAGACCTAATTTTGAAGCTAATTTCTACTTACTGTAGTTAAATTATCTTCAAAATGAGAGCTTCAAAAGTCGCATGATACGCGAGCATATATGATAGAGATGATCCTTCAACAAAACTAAAATGGCAACCTTAGTTAATTAGCATAAAGTTAGTTAATAAGTTGAAAAACAAATACTATAAGATTTGTTAGTCGTACTTAACAACATTAGTTTTTTCTGGCCATGAATATGAATTTGATTGGACGTGTTTCACATGAATCACTTTTATTTAAAAAAAAAAAATGTTTTGAAGAAAATTGTTTAAATGTAGCTACAAAGTCATAATGAATATTTTAAAGTAAATGTTATTGTTTTATTTTTTGCAGTCACTTTTGCCAACATCTGTCCAAATGAGATAGGATATCTTCCAAATGGCACGGGTACGTAAGAATTGGTTCACAAGAATAATAGTTTTTTTCAAATTAATGTTTTCTAAGGACTTCTTTTATAAATCAGTGAATTTTAACGAAATTAAATGTTTTCATGTGTTATTTTATACTGCTGATATTTTCCTTTTAATCAATGTCTAATAACGAACGTGTGAATGCGGTAGATGTTTGAAAATCGAGACGAAAAGGAAATCATGGAGAGAAAAAAAAAAAAAAAGCTTTCAAGATTTAGTGCGTATTGTATTCACCCTTTTTTTTTTTCTCTCTGACTCGATTTTTATATTTTAGATCAGGAGTTCTTAACCTTTTGATGTTTCCAGACCCCCAATGGAGTGTCCAATATTGTCCCATACCCCCTTCCCTTGACTGTCGAAATAATTATCACCAATCCTATTATTTGCCAGTATGTCTTCCAAATATTTCAATCGCTTGAATTTACTGTATTTTAGATATGGATTGCTAGGAATAGAACATGAAAAAAAACCATAAGCATTGATAACTTTATTTTGCTTTCAGTAAAAAAAAAAAAAATAATAAAGTTATAATTCAGTTTTATTGCACAAGAAAAAGGGCGAGAACATAAATGTGCAAGTTTCTCGACTCCATAAAACAGACTTTTACTAATCTAGTGAGATAGTACCCAGAAATCGAGTCTCATACCCCCAGCATTTGATTCCTATACCCCCAAGGGGTATGGATACCCACCGGTTAAGAACTCCTGTTTTAGATGCTAGAGATGTACCGATTAATCGGCAGATAATCGGTAACTGGTCGCATCAATATTTTCTTTTTAGTTCCCGTTTATTAATCGGTTTTCATACTGTCGTCTTTTTTTTTATTTATTTTTTTATGAAATTTCATCAATGATTTAAGAATCCTCACTTATCCTAAACTGAATTTAAATAACATTCTTATAGTTTATCGCTTATTTATTTTTATTTCCAGTTATTAAGCGGACTTTACTAATTCTGTATGTGTGCAAAGAATCATTTGTGTTCTAAGTCTCTCTTCTCACGCATTCAACTTCTCACTCATAATCTATTTTTGGATGCGCGAAAAGTTAAACAGAGTTCAAATTCCGACCGAAGCTGTTGCGTTCACTTTCGCATAAATGTGAGTGAAAAATGGATGGGTTCGTCTCTTTTCCTCACAGCTATGGGTTAAATAGAAGATTGGATCCTGTCTAGTCTGTGTCGCAACCATTTTAAGAGAAAGCCTGCACTCTATATTCAAAACCAGCCTGGTATATAAAGAGAGAAGTCTCTTTGTGAAATTTTGACTTGTTCGTTCAAAAAGTTTTCATTAAATTTCATGGAGTATAACTGTTATTAAATTAAAATTTGTTTGCGTATTGAATATAAATGTTCAATATTTGCTTGCTACAGTACCAAATTTTATATTGAAATTCGTCTGAAAATAAAATTTTAAAGTTTATAATTTATGAGAATCAAGGCAAAATAAATGCCTCAGCATTATGCAAATTGGTTCGGCTGCACGTTTTTCAAAGCAAATTTTATTTATTTATTTTTTTTTTTTCAGATATCAATGAATGTGAAGTAATGCAAAACATTTGCAAAAACGGACGTTGCACAAACCGCATTGGTTCTTTCACTTGTATCTGTAACGAAGGCTACAAGACAGATACGACTGGGCGAAACTGTGTCGGTGAGTAGCCTTAAAAGAAACTAACACTTTCCTGTTTCTTTCATGTTAATTCCTGATTGATTTATTCGAGTATAGCATAAGGAAAAATTTCTTGAGTTTCCAATGTGGAGAGATTTTACAATCAGTGATTTGTTCTTCAATATTTGAATATGTTTAATGTGTGTTGATTATATCCACGATGATACGCCAGAATACAACCCCAAATTTATGGAGTGTTTATATATATATATATATATATATTTGTTGTAGAAAAAAGACTCCTTTAGAGGGTTAAGAGCTATCACATGCACTTACAGGAAGTGGGTGACAGTTTTTGAAGAGAAGGAAACAACTTGTACTATTTAAATATATTTTATATCCATATAGAAAAGAAAATAAGGAAAACGTGATTGCCGACAGTGTGCTTCTGCGGACTTAGCTTAGGAGAAAGATACCCAATTATCTTATCAACTAGTCTTCGGCTAGCTTCTTTAGGTAGAGGTAATTTTTCTTGGGTTCGCCGGCTCCGTTCTTCCGTTACCTGATACCAATTATCGGACTTGTGGTGAAGAAGCAGCGTTGCATCGTGCTGCCTGAGTAATGTTTTTAGAATGTTCACCCTGTACAAGGCCCAAAAGCCACTCGGATTAGAGGATTACGGGGTAACAAGAACAGTTTATGGGTATATGTGGGTAAAATAACGGACAATCCTATAAACTTAAATAGTTTAAGATTGTGTTCGGGGAAGCATCTTTTTAGTGGTCGGTTCCACAAAGTAGCGGTTCATGGGAAGGTGGTGTTCGAGTGGAACTTACATCTTACCAATGGAATACGAAGTGAATTGGGGATGGTTCACTACAATATGCGTGGCATGACTGTGAGGGTTACAACTGGTGGAACTAAGGAATGTAATTTGTCTTAGCAATAAAGTAGCGAAAAGTTTGCAACTTTTCGTCTGTGGAAAAGGTATTGTAGGATGGAAAATAACTCATCTGTTGAGATTCTTTTAAACTTGAAAGTGTCGATTTTGCATCGCCAGCATATACCTGGCAGCAATACTCCATTTCGGCCTCGTTTGACTTATAAAAGTAGAGGATAGCAAGAGGAGTCGGGTATTTACTAGAGCGGTACAGGAAAACAACCATTTTTCCAGCATCTTCAGCGGTGAATCTTTTGAATTTGACGCTTATATAGCCTTTACTGATCCTTACGGGAGCATGATTGGTCCGTTCTTTAGCCAATCAGTGTCCTCATTTTATTCTGTGCTTGACTATTCTAATTTTCAATAAATGCAACTATTCCAGTTTTCTTAAATCCTGCTGAAATTTTGTTGTTAATATTCTAAATTTTAACAGTTACTGAAAAGAGGTATTATGCAGGGGTGTGTGTTGATGTGACATGTGGTTCGATGGGAACAGTCCCGCGCAAGAGGAAAAACAATAATAAAAAAAAAAAGAAATAGCGTACCCTTTTCTTTATATACTGTTTTATAGAACGCCACCTAGCGGCTGTTAGCAGAAATTACCCGATAGAAACGTAGGTTAATTTCATAATCTATCGAATATATACATATTTATTCACATGATGGGAAACAAAATTATTTAAACTATAGCAAATATAAGAACTTGAAATATGACTTGATTTATCTTTAAACTTAATCATTTTGTTACTGGGTAAAGAGTCGACCCTCACGAGGTATCCCCATCTTTGTAGCCTTGTGCCAATATTAGTGCATAATAATTTATCTAGGAGACTTTAACAGTCATAATCCTATCTGGAAGCTTAGTAAATAATCACTTTTTCCATCTTTTGGTCCTGGCGTGGGAATGAACTAAAATCCAGTTGTAAAAGTCAGTTCCGCTCCAAAGTGCATTTTCTCTTACAGGTTTAGGGTCAATGCCTGAGGTGTCCCAAAGCTGAGAGAGCTTGACAATTTCTGACACCCACCCAGTATACGCACGTAGTGGAGCTCCACGCTAATTGTGACCTTGTGTTAAAATTATCACTGGGTAGGGGAGGGTAAAATAACTAAAATTAAACTTTTTTTTCTACAAAGAACGTATAGTTTCTCATTTGAGTTCGAAGAAAAATGTTTCTATTTGTTGTCTTCTTTGGAGTGTTAAGAGCTGTTACATGCGCTTACACAAACTGGGTGACAGCTTTTGAAGAGAAGGAAACACAAAAACTTATACTATTTAAATGTATTTAATATCCAAATAGAAAAGAGGAATAAAGAAAACGTAGTTGCAGACACAGATATACATATTTATTCACATGATTTGAATAAAAAATTATTTAAATTCTAACAAATATAAGAACTTGAAATATAAATTGATTTATCTTTAAAATTGTTCGATGAATATTTTAAATGATTTTTCTCTTATCTTTTTGTTCCGTACTGTTTTTGGTTGATTCAGCAGTGTCTTCGAGTCCTAAGTTTAATTTTTGAATGTGCCTGTCGGCAACGGATATTTACGTGAAATTGGAAAAGACATGAATCATTTCTTCTCCTCGCAGCTATAGATTAAATAGCAAGGTAGACGCAGTTCTTTGGCCTTAGGTGGCAACCAGTTTAGGAGAACGGCAACTCAAAACTAGCCTGAAGTGGGATAGGCTTCGTCAGTCTTTTTTGCTCTCATGGCGATTTGAACCGCAAATATTAGTCAATGCAGGAAGAACAGGGAACATAAATTGAAAGTTTAAAGGAATATTATTGAAATTCGGTTATACAAATACTATTTGAAATAAGAGTTTTTGTTGCAAGCAAATTGTTCTGTTTGCGGCTATATGTTATAATGAAACAGTATGTCAGCTTAACTGAAGTCCTTGGGGTTGTAGAATAGTTTACGTATTAATATCATTAGTACGGTTCTCATGTTACAATTGCTGGCATTGAGACGGAGATGAATCTAATGTCATGTCCGGAGATGAATCTAATGTCATGTCCGGAGATGAATCTAATGTCATGTCCGGAGATGAATCTAATGTCATGTCCGGAGATGAATCTAATGTCATGTCCGGAGATGAATCTAATGTCATGTCCGGAGATGAATCTAATGTCATGTCCGGAGATGAATCTAATGTCATGTCCGGAGATGAATCTAATGTCATGTCCGGAGATGAATCTAATGTCATGTCCGGAGATGAATCTAATGTCATGTCCGGAGATGAATCTAATGTCATGTCCGGAGATGAATCTAATGTCATGTCCGGAGATGAATCTAATGTCATGTCCGGAGATGAATCTAATGTCATGTCCCTTGCAGATCTCGACAGAAAAGGGGGGCCGAGCAGAAGTGAACAGCATTCTTTTATAATTGGCGCCAACATATTCTGACTTTTGATTGGTTGGTTTGACCTCTAGAGAGTGCAGTTGACCAAGGGCGATAACTCGCCTATCTAACATATTTTTCTTATACCCTAGATACGTCAAGATACTTACCTGGCACAGGGATCGTCCCTTGGCTGGTGGTATCACGGCTAGGACTATCTTGGATCGGCTCCGGCCTGGACCAGCTATGACCAGCTTGGACAAGCTAAGACCAACTTGGATCAGCTGCCCGAGTGAAAACATTCGGGTCCCACGTTAAAAACTGACCTTGAGGAGGGGGGTGTCAAGTAAATATCTACCCTAGATACGTCAACTGCTGCTGTAATTGCAGTACAGGTGTTGTTCCTACAAACCTAATGGGTTATGCTACTCGTAATTTGTGATATTTCGGGCTATTTTGATTGGTTATGAAGACTGAAATATCAAGTTCTTAACTTTAGATTGAAAACTCTGCACATGGATAACTGAAAATACCGTTCTGTTTTCTTTCAATTTCAGATATTGACGAATGCCTGCAAAGACCTCCTCCCTGTCAGCATATGTGCCAGAACAGAGAAGGCGCATTCATCTGCACGTGTCCCATCGGCTATGTGCTCAATATGGATGGACGTACTTGTCGAGGTATGCGAATGAATTCAACGAATCCTTAACAGAAAAAAAAATATGGTTAACTTCTGTGACATTTTTTGATTAAAATTATCCGTTTTAACTAAGGAATGATAACCAAATATTTCTCTTGTCCCTCATTATCATCAAACAAACAATCCATTCCCTACAAAGGTTTCAGCCGTGTGTAAATACCATAAATACATTTTTGGAGAAAATGAAATAAAAATTTTAACTGTTTCCGAGAATTTTAAATAACAATAATGATTGCATACTGATGATATTTAAAATACTGTGTCGTTTTTGTTTTTATATAGTATTTAAAAATATATGATTAGATTTAAAGTGACAAATCTGGTTTCTCCAAGATATATATAGCCTCCAAAAAGCCTAAAATATATTTTCCCGTGTATGACTGACCCGGCCAAGAATTTTTTCCTTTAACGTTTGGAACTTTGTGCATTGAGTTATACAGAAAATTAACCGATATGGCCCGTTGTTTTCGGCAGGACAACCCAACCCAATTACAAATTAGTCTAATAAAGGGGTTCTTAATACAAATAAGGAAATAGAAATTTTAACGATAATAATATCAAACATAAATGATGGGATTTTAAATACAATTAGATAAAACAAATTTAGGAAATGAAAAGAGAAAAATAAAAGGTTATGGAAAAGAAACGGAGGATGGATGGATAATACGACATAACAAATTTAAAATCCCCCTAAAAACATTTATTACATATCATTTCTTTGTGGGGGCAGGGATGCACACTTGAAATGTTCGTTTGTTTATATGGTTAATAACACGTATCTTTGTTATTTTTGCGTGTTTCTTTATTTATATATACATATATATATATATGAACTCCAGTTCAATAAATCTCTAAAATATCAATTCTTTCATATTACATTCCACTTATCTTGTGACCATATCGGGGTTCCGTGATGGGTTGTTTATAGTATTTTTCAAACCAAGCATATACTCAATTTTAAGTTCATATATAAACCTAGAAGGTAACTTCACCCCCCAAAAAATGAAAATATAACTATGGCACATAAGATCCTGCAATGGAACTGTCGTGGATTAAAATCTAATTACAATGACTTACTAATACTTATATCACTATTGTATCCAGCTGTCATCTGCTTACAGGAAACTTTTTTACAAGAAAATGCCAACTTAAAAATTATAAATTATAAACAATGCCATTATAACCACAATACAGGACATAGAGCTAATGGAGAAGTGTCAATATTGATTAGAAATGACATACTGCAGAGTAAAGTACACATTAAAACTAAATTACAAGCAAGTGACACTAGATAAAACCATCACAATTCTTTCCATTTATATACCTCCACAGGAACCAATAAATACAACAGAAATAAACAACTTAATGGAACAACTTCCTAAACCCAGAATCTTACTAGGAGACTTTAACAGTCATAATCCAATCTGGAATAGCAAAAAGCTAGATACTAAAGGTAAAATATTAGAAGAAATAATTAACACCCATAGCTTATGTCTATTAAATCATAAATCCTCAACCTACCTTAATCCCCCCAGTGGATCAGAATCGTCAATAGACTTAAGTATATGCGATCCAGAAATTTGTATGGACTATACATGGAAAACACATAGCGACACATGTGGCAGTGATCATTACCCGATCATTCTAGAAAATCAAAAGCCTGCCAAGGAAGAAAAGATAGGTCCCGTCAGATGGAAAGTGAAAAGAGCCAACTGGGAGGATTTCAAAAACAAATGTAAACAATTACTGATACAGTCAAAAGACAGACAACTCGATAGAATACTTTACCTAAACACTAATAACCATTGCCTCAGAAAATATACCAAAAAAGCAAAATAATTATAAAAAAACTAAACCCTGGTTTGACAAAAACTGCCAAAAAGCAGTCAGAAAACGGGAAATAGCACTGCGAAAATTCAAAAAGGAACCCACAACCCAAAATTTGATTGAAATGAAAAACTCAAAGCAGTAGCCCGGAAAACTGTTAAAGAAGCCAAAAGGGAATGTTGGAAAAATATGTAAACAGCCTAAATACACATTCCAAAACCAAAACAATATGGGAAATGATGAGAAAAATAGCTGGAAAAAATCAAATATCCCAAATAATACATCTTAAAAAGAACAACACTAAAGCAACCAGCAAAAAAGAGATAGCAAACCTACTAGCAGACATTTGCAGAAAACTCTAAAATGAATAAAAATCAAAACCTACAAAAGTATAAACAAAAAGATACAAATAACCAATTAAATTTCTCATCTAAAAATACAGAAGCCTATAACAACCTATTCACCAAAGCAGAACTAATAGAAGCCATAAAAAAATCCCACAATACAGCAGTAGGCCCAGACCAAATCCACTATGAATTTATTAAACAATTACCACAAGAATCGCTGAAATACCTTTTGAATATTTTCAACAATATTTGGACAACTGGGAAATTTCCCAAAATATGGAGAGAATCGATAATCATTCCCATACTCAAAGAAGGAAAAGAGGGAAACAATCCACAAAGTTACCAACCAATAGCATTAACAAGCTGTCTATGTAAGACAATGGAGCGAATGGTCAATGCCAGATTGAGTTGCTTTCTAGAAGGAAAATGCATATCAAAATATCAATGTGGATATAATAAAGGAAGAGGTACAATAGATCACATAATAAGACTAGAAACAGCCATAAGAGAAGCCAATTTATACAAACAACATCTAATAGCCATATTCTTTGATATAGAAAAAGCATTTGATCAAACCTGGAAACATGGTATAATGAAACATCTGCATAAACTAGGACTTAAGAGGTCGACTACCAAACTTTGTAAAAGGATTTTTAACAGATAGACTCTTCCAAGTACAAATAGATGCTACACTATCTGATTATCAAAAGCAAGAAGAGGGAGTACCACAGGGAAGTGTACTCTCCCCTACACTTTTCAAAATAAAAATAAATGACATAATAAAAAACATAAAACCAGGAATACACTGTAGCCTTTACGTTGATGATTTTACAATATATTACAGATCGAGAAACCTCAACACAGCAGAAAGACAACTTCAACAATGCTTACATCAAATAAACAAATGGACACTTGAAAACGATTTTAAAATATCAAAAACAAAATCTGTACACTTCTGCCAACTGAAAAAATTACATAACCCAACTCTAAAACTAGAAAATGAAGAAATACCAGTAGTTCAGCAATACAAATTTCTAGGAATGATCTTTGACGGCAAACTGACCTTTAGACCACATATCAATTACCTAAAAACAAAATGTTTTAAAGCTCTCCAACTACTGCGAACAGTAGCCCACACAGAATGGGGAGCTATCAAAGAAACCCTTCTTAAACTTTATAGAACGTTGATCCGCTCCAAACTGGACTATGGCAGCATGGTCTACCAATCAACTAGAAAGTCCTATCTAAAAACAATAAACACAATACACCATGAAGGCCTTCGGATAGCTCTAGGAGCCTATCCCACCTCACCTATAGAGAGTCTACATATAGAGGCAAATGAACCCCCATTACAACTAAGAAATGAAAAACTAGCAACTGAATACTATCTAAAACTCTCTTCCTGTCCTAACCTCACACACGACTGTGTACTTACACCAAATCACAAAGAGAAATTTAATCTTAACACAAATAAAATCAAAACATTAGGACTCCGAATGGAAGGAATCATCCAAGAAAATAATATACAGTCTAATCAAATACTTAAAACCAACCAATCAAACATACCACAATGGATAATCAAAAATCCAAACATAATATTAAGTTTAAACAAATTATCAAAAACACACCCCACAACATACATTGAAAAATTCTCAAAAATAAAAGAAAAATATCAAAACTATGAAAGTATTTACACGGACGGCTCAAAAGACGAAGAAAAAACGGGCAGCGCAGCAATAACAAAAAAACAATTATCAAAAAACGCTTGCCAAATGAAGCATCAATTTTCAGTGCATAAGCTTACGCAATAAAACTAGCACTAAAATTCTTATCAAAAAACAAAGGAGAAAACTATATTATTTTCTCAGATTCATTATCTGTATTAACATCGCTAAAAGGGAAAAAACTGGAAAATCCATTAATACAAAGTCTCCTATATAAACTACATTCAATGGAAAAAAGCAAAAATATCATCTTCTGCTGGATTCCTAGCCATGTTGGCATCCAAGGAGGAGATAAGGTAGATACTGCTGCTAAATCATCTTTAAAAATGACAGTAGATGAAAATCTTCAAATTCCATATACAGATTTAAAACCTAAAATAAACAAATATATAAGAAACAAATGGCAAAATTCATGGAAAAACCAAACCGGAAATAAACTATTTCAAATTAAGCCTAAAATAGGAAAATGGGGAAATAATCTTGGAAATACTCGGAAAAAACAAGTCTTCATAACCAGAATACATATAGGACACACATACTTAACCCATTTTTATATATTAAAAAAGACAAATCCACCAAAATGCAGATGTGGAAGCCTAATCACAATAAAACATATCCTATTGGAATGTAAAATCATAATTAAAATAAGACAAAAATATCTCAATGGAAAAGGTTTAAAAGAAATTTTCAAAAATACAGACACAGATAAAATATACAACTTTCTCAAAGAAATCAAGATCCTCAATAAAATATAACCCTTTCAAATAGTGTATATGTATGTGTATATGTGTTTATAGACATATATATGCATGTATGGATGTAGATATGAAAATATACAAACAGAAACAATCACAAGAAAAAGCAATCCCAAAAAATACAGTAGATTATGAAACCCAACAGCCTTTCAACCTTTTATACACTATAACCATCTTAAATTCATAAATAAATAAGGCTTCGGCATAAAATGACCCAAATAGGAGTTGACATGCCGTTAAATCCAACATCCAACGATCTGAAGGGACATGACAAAATAAAATTAACTATGAATTTTGATGAATTGAATATTGTAAAAAAAAAAAAGCTGTAACCTCCAAGACACACTGCATTCAACAATCTGAGAGCAAACATTTAAATAGTTTAATGTTTTAATGTATATTGCATTTATATTCAGAATGAGGAAGATCTTATCAACTTTATTGAATTTAGAAATGTTTAAATTCACCTTCTTTCCCTAGATATTGACGAATGCACGACTGGTCAACATAACTGTCCCTATGGCTGCATAAATACAGTGGGAAGTTATACCTGTGGATGCCCTGATGGACTTCGCGAAGGACCCACTGGAAACTGTGTTGGTAAGGAAATTGTTTAGCATGACAGAAGCATGTAAAAAAAAACAAAAAACAAAAAAAAACATTTGAATCTAAACAAAAATTTATGTATAAAGAGAAATGTGAAGGTTTCAAAAGAATTAATTAAAATTCTTATTTTACACTTACGAGGGTCGGCTAGCTATTGTATTCTGATAAAAATGCATATCTTTTAGTCTGCCAACTATTGTCTACTTGCATTTATATCTTAGTTATTAACCTATGGACTTTTCAGCCGACTCTCATATGTTATAATTATTTTAAAATGTTCCTTATATCTGCACAGAACTTTTGTTTGGCAATGAGTATAACAAATATTGGTTGCTTATCCTTTGAAAGTAGAAATCAACTATCATAATTCCTATGGTACGAAGACTTTATGAATTCAAACGCATTACTCGATTGGCGGTGAGGTCTCATCAACTTACAGTTGGCTAGATGTAACCGTAATTTCTATGCTAACAGTTTTTCTCGCACTTGTCGTTTGTGGAGCTCTCTTCCGGTTCTTGCTTTCCAGCCAACTTTGATCTTCAAAAATTTAAATGCAATGTCAATCGTTATCTACTGTCTTCCTGATTACTCTTCTATTGTTCTTGCTCCTTCATGTTTGTTTTCTAATTCGTTCAAACCCAGTAACCACTTGTGTCATAGTTGCTTTACTGCCTTGCTTGGGTAAATTCAATTTAAACGTTGATACAAATGCAAGCTTTATTCTTTCTCAAATAACTTGTTTCCGAAAGTGTCCATAACGGTGATAAGAATTCTTTTAAGAATCAATCCCCATTGTACCATAAAGTGCTACCAACCTTGACATCATAATCATTATTCTACTGTTATTCTGCTTGTTTGTAATGACTCCCACAATTTTGGCTTATTCGTTTCTCTTGGATCTGTTATTCTTTCTCTTCTCCCTATCTACCTAATGTCACGAATAACGGTAAAAATGGAAATTAGTGTTTATGCTTGGATGATAGCAAAAAATGCCATACATTTTATTATAATTATTTCCTCCTAAATCTTAAATTTAATTGTTAATGGCAGGAATACAGATTACAAAAATTATCGATAATAATATAGATATATTAGTTTCCTGCTAGAATATACATGCGGTCCAAAGATTAAGAAAATGAGATATTTGCATAAATACACGCGTCTGTGTGTACAAGTCATGATGTCATCTTGGTTGTCAAAACCTTGGAAGATGCAGTTTTTTTTTTTTTTTTTTTTTTTTGTACTAACATCCTTATACAAATCGTGAATGTTGAAACTTTCACAAAAACAGTCTCTACATTTTTGGATTTTTCAGCACGCCCACGTCGCTACCGAATGTGACTCCGAGTCCAGGTTTAAAGTGGGTTTAACAGCAATACCGTGGAAAAATTGTTCAATCCCTCTCGACACGTTCCTCTTTTAGGAATGTAGGGTAATGACCCCCAGCTTCCTCCCGAAAGAGAGTTACTGTCTGGGCAGTGGGTGTGAACCCTGGGGCTTGAGCTTAATATTATGAAATTACCGCAAGCCGTGTCAATTGAAGCAGTTGCTGTTTCAGTTTATGTTATTGTCTGTTTAAATCCCCAGCTATTTATTTCCATAAAGTTATCGAATTGCTTTGAGAACGATGCCGTGCAAATTACGAAAAACTATGTGAATATAGATAAATGGTTAGATACTAAATACACGTTTGGGTTATGTGTGGAGATTACCGCCACTTGGTCTACCAAGATGCCTGTTAGGTGATGCTGTTTAAAAGTCCTATATAAGAAAAACTTCTTTTTTTCTTTTATTCTACTTTTTTTCCTGTGGGTAACACCAAAACTGGATTCGTTCCTCGCCTGGAGTTAATATTTCCCCACCCACGCGACTTACGACTGTACTTTTATATACATATACATACACACACACACACACACACACACACACACACACACACACACACACACACTTCCTGGAAACCAGGAAATTTTTCTCCCCGGAATCGATACTTCAAATATACAAATCAACCATTCGCCCTTGCATGGAGTATTGCTGCCATATATGGTCTGGTGCACCTTCTGTTTACCTCGGAGTTCTTGACAAGATCCAGAGGCGGATATGTAATATAATTTGGCTCTGGTCTGGCATCTCGTCTACAGTTGCTCTCTCACAGACGTGCCGTCGCCTCTCTCTGTCTGTTTTTTACAAATACTTTCATGGTAATTGCTCCGATGAGCTGCTTTCACTGGTTCCCAGACTTCATGAATTCAAGCGCCCTACGAGGCTGGCATCCCGCTCTCACCCTTTCACTGTAGAAACTTTTAAATGTAACCGTCTCTTCTACTCCAATAGCTTCATATCACGCACCTCTCGCCTGTGGAACACCCTTCCCTATTACTGTTTCCCTGAGAGCTATAATCTCCAACTATTCAAATGTAATGTCAATCGACATCTCCAGTTACCTTGATCTATCCACTATCCTTCTCCTCATCCTTTCTTCTATTACTCCTATCTGATCTTGCTCCAAATCTTCTGCAACCCCCTGCATCCTAGTGACTTCCCGCCTTGCTCGGGGCATAATGCTTAAAAAAAAAGTTAAGATTATCTTTTCTTCCTTTTCAACTGTGTACACACTAATATATATTTCTATTTTTGTTTATCCATTATTATTAGTAGTAGTAGTAGTATTAGTATTATTATTATTAGTAGTAGTAGTAGTATGTATGTAAATACAAAAAAATATGCCCGTGTTGAAATTCTTTTGTTCCATTCACTTTGTCTTCTGCAAATAGTAACACTCGCCATTTACACGAGTTCATTTTCTTTGTCACGGCTTTTAGTTAAGCTAGAAGTAGACCCCACAACATATGTATTAGACAACTGTAGAATGAAAAATAAAATGAGTTGAAAATATGGATTAAATCCGACAGAATGATTAAATAAGGAACCAATATGACAATCTTTATAAAATGTTTCGTTATTTATTTAGCTTCATCAGAAATTTTGGAAGTGGAATAATGTGGAATTGTTTCGGTTTTTAAATTTGGAAAATGGACATGTAACATCAAGGCAAGCAACGAAAACAAAATAACATAGAATTTAAAAATTGAAACAATTTCTCGTTATATCCCATTTCTCGTTATCCCATTTCTCGAATTTCTAATGCAGATAGAGCTAAACATTAAATTTATAAAAGTTGTCCTACTTCATTATTTTTTAATAATGAAAAATGTCATTTTTCTCTCTCTCCTAAAGAAAAGTTATTGACTCAGTTATACAAATACACCAATTAATGCATTTATAACGTTCTTCCTGATTTTCAATGTACAACAGATTGACTGTCAAATTAAAAAAAAATTTTTTTTTTTAAATTGTTATAATTAATTTTTTTTTCCTAACACGAAAAATATTTAGTCCCCTTTTCTTTTTCTTTTTAAGATCAGAGAAATATTTAATGCTAAGCATGAGTGGTGGCGTAATAGTAAAGTCAGTGGGTAGTGATAAAAAATATCTGACGTCTTAAATTCAATGGATTCTGAAATATAGTCTTGAACATTGATTGACCTCTTTATCATCCTTTAGAATACTGTATCAACAATGCTGTAATTATTGTTTTAAAAAGTTCGATTCAGGATGTTAATGAGAGAATTTTTTTTTTCTCTAGATATTGATGAATGTGCTGAGAATCGTCATTTATGTAGCCGTGGTACGTGCAAAAACACAGAGGGCAGTTTCAAATGCATCTGCCCACGAGGATATGTTGTTGACAAAACTGGAACCAAGTGCGTAGGTAAGTAAGTCTTTCCATTCGGATACTTTTCAAATGTCGTCATCCAGTCACTGAATATTTTTCTCTCATTTCATCAAGAGGCAGTTAAATTTTGCGATTGATGTTTGTCGTTCAAATTGGTTGGATTTCTCAGGAAAAATCAGAGTAGATTCTTTCTATCAAGGCAATTTTGAGTGAAGTTAAAAATTCCAATCAGTAGACAACTGCTATGGTATCAAAATCGAAACTTATTTGCAAGAATGTCTTGTGAATATATGCGATCAGAAAAGGGATTCTACTGTTGGTGTAAAATATCTGTTCAGTGAAAATTCTGACAATTTCACACTTCACCCAATAGCAAAAATTAATGGTCAGCTCATTCTAGCGTTCCAAAAAATACCTGACTCCTACTGCCATTCTATTTTTACAAGAATCGGAATATTTTTTACAGTAAGGTTCGCCCCCCCTCTTGCACAAGGCCCGGAGGCCACTCAAGGTAGGGTTACATTAAGAGGCGAATAAGAGAGGAAGATAATGGTTAACCCAAAACTTGAACAGGTTAAAATTGTAGTGATCTTGGAGTTGGTTCCACAGAGTAGTAGTTCGTGGGAAGAAGCTGTTCAAGGGGAACTTACTTCTCACCGATGTAGCACGGAGGGAATGTTGGTGGTTTGCTACAAAGTGAGTGGCATGGTAAGTTGGGTCCTAGATGTGAAGATTAGAACTGGCGGAAACAAGGAATGTAGTTCGTCCGAGTACTTTGCGTGGAAGTAGCAATAGAGCAGTGAGACTTGCCATATCGAGAGAGAGAGAGAGAGAGATTGAGAGAGAGAGAGAGATTGAGAGAGAGAGAGAGATTGAGAGAGAGAGAGATTGAGAGAGAGAGATTGATTGATTGTAATTGTCATCACAAGGATTTGGAGACGCATTTAGATTCTACTGAGGACTTGGTAGCTTCAACCCAAATATAACAGTACACCATTTTAGGCCTGATCTGGCTCTTGTTAAGGTAGAGGATAGCATATGGAGTCAGGTACGTACTGGAGCGGTACAGAGATCCGACCTTTTCTTTTTTTTTTAAACCATCATTCCTTGAAAGAAGTTATACAATAATAAAATAAATACAGAATTGTTAATTCTGTAACAATGGGCAAGAATTAAAAAAAAAAAAAAGACCTAAAAATTTGAGTATTGTTGCTGGAGGCTGTTCAACTCACTCTTTCCAGCCTTGAAAGAGTTCAAAATCTTTTACTGTCTTGTGAGAGATAACTCACCATTTTGCAGCATTTTTTTTTTTTTTTTTTTTTTTTTTTACAGATACAATGTCTCAAACTTATCACTACTCTGTCACTATTCCCATGGCAAATGTTCAGATGAGTGTCATTCTTTAATTCCACTAGTTCAGACCTTTACAGTTAGGACATGCCATTTCCATGGAGTCGAATCGCCCTCATTTCCATCTTTGAGGAAGAAATTCCACTCGGAACCTTTTCCAAAGATTTGCTCCTTTGTAGAACATTGTCCCATATTGATATTTCAAGGAATGTTACAGTCTTAACTTAGTCAGGTATCAATTACTATCTATCCTCCTTATCTTCAATCTTTCACTTCCTACCACATCCTCGTACATTGATATCACAAACCGCATTCATTCATCCTCTACCTTGAGTGGTTCTCGAGTCATGACTGATATTCACATTACAACTCACCTGTTGTTTATTTTATGATGCAGACTTGGATGAATGTGAGCATGGCTTTTGTGATGAAAACTGTGAAAACATGCCTGGAAGTTACCATTGTGAATGTCCTCCGGGCTACAGCGAACATGTCTACTGGAAGAGCTGTGTGGGTAAGTACATTTGAGATAGATTTCTATACAGAAAACAGATGCTACTGAATCTTCATTATGAGCAATGAGTGGTAGGGGTACTTTTAACTGAAGCAAAATTATCATTCTTTGAAAGAAGTTATACAACAATAAAATAAATACAGAATTGTTAATTCTGTAACAATGGGCAAGAATAAAAAAAAAAACGTAATTGACAAGAAAAATTCGACATTAAATAGGCAGACAAAGACTGCAGAAACTGTAAAACTAATTTTCATTCGCTGAAATCCCAAATCGTTAAACCAATAAGCTCAGACCAAATTTTGCAGATTCAACTAAAAGACCAGGAAGTTGAGTAGATGATCACTTTTGTTTGGGTCGCCTGGTAGAGGTGGGGGGGGGGGTCTGAAGATTTTTAGAGGCCCAAAATCCCAACTGAGACCAGGAATAAGCATAAGTGATGAAGCTTTCCAGTATACCAGAAATGTGTTTGAGGAAAAAAAAAAAAAAAAACAAAACCTGGATAATATTGATGTAGCAGTGTTATTATTAAAATCTAATCCATGCATATCTTTAAAGCTATAATCAGATGATCTAGGTGCAGGTTTAATCCTTTATATACTGTCCAGGGCATATTTCTAGTTCTCTGGTAGATGAAACTTAATAACCTCTTTTAATGCTAAATAACACATTATAAAAAAAAAAATATTATATAATTCCGAACCTTATTTTTTAGCTAAGAATAAAGAGCTTAATAAGCACAAAAAAAAAAGAATTAAAAGGAGATGAGACAAATTTGGTTTCCAGAAATTCTTTACCTTCAAGATTAACCTCAGATTGTCAGATCTTGTCATTCCTTTTATCTTGAAATATTTATAATTTCTCAAACATTCCAATGAATTTTTTTCTACTGATTATCAGTAATCGTAAGACTTCTTTGACCATTTCCCCCCTTTGAAGCTTGATTCTGTATTAGAACGCTATGGAAATCATTGATGCGTATTACAATTGGAAATGATTCTATCATGTGTATGATTAATAATGTAACCAATTTAACTAATGGAAACAAGTTTTTTGTTTTTTTTTATATTCTTTTAATGGGAGAAAATTATATAATATATATATATATATATATATATATATATGCCAGATTAATGTTAGTAAAACTAATAACATTCAAAAAAGTTTTTCGTGTGATGCATTTCGTCCTTTAGGACTTCATCACTGACTAAAAAAAGTGATTATGTTGATGCGACTACACAAAAGAGAGGGATGCTGAAATTTAAAATATTTTAAATATGTTTTTGAATTTCATTTAGTTTCTTTGTGTTTATATCTTTATCGCTCTTAAGCATCCCACGTGATAATAGATTTGTCAATAAAGATGAAATGTTCTAAGAACCTGGACGCAAATTTACCGTTGATGAATCTTACGGTTAAAGCACTTTATATACACTTTCATTTTAGTAAATTGATTTCTCTTTTAATTAAAAGTAACATTTTTTTTTAAATTGAAATTATAATCAGATTCATTATGGCGGGGACTTATGCATTGAGTGAGTTTTGCGTTTGGGTCAAAGTTTGATGTGGGTTATCATAAGGCTTGACATGACCAGCCGATTAATTGGATCAGGCCTCTCCGACCGCCCGTCTAATCCAAGTAAGGGTCAAAGTGGAGTGTTGCAGTTAATGGCCTCTTAAACTACAGGATCATCAATTTGCACGGAATTATGACGATTTTGGAAAAATTTTAAGGGATATTAGCGCTCGGGAAACAAAACCAAAATTTAACTTTACAATATAAATTGATTTGGACATTTTTTTTTTTTTTTTTTTTTTTAAACGGTTGATTTTTTTTTTTTTTTTTTTTTAATTAAAAAAATAGTTTAGACTTCTTTCATTACGTCATAAGTTATGTTAAAAAAAATATTAGGTTGGTGCAAAAATAATGTCGTTTTTTGACGTATTTTTAACGTCAAAAAACGACATTATTACGTCATTATTTTTGCACCAACCTAATAATAATAACGTGGGGGTCGTTATTGTGAAGGGACCGACAAAATAGCCTCTTCCTAATTTTTAAATTTAAATGAAGGCTGTTTTATTCTCTAAAATGTTTCAATCATTAAAATATAAAGAAAAAAAAAACAAAAAAAACTTACGTTTTGAAGTTAACAGGGTAACTGGTTTTTAGTCCAATGTTGTGTGTAGGTGCTCTGAGTGGTGGTCTGTTCCAGGATTAGCACCACAAACTCATGTGTAAACATCAGCTGGGCAATAAAATGATAAAACCAAAATATTTCTTAAAAACCCATGTGCGTCATTTCAAAATCAACTATATAATCCTTACTTTGATTCAATGATTTTTTGCTCTTAAATCTAATCAGTATCCTGTGATATGTGTGTGTAAAAAAAAAAAAAAAAAAAAAAAAAATCGGAAATTTCAATTATTCAAATTATTAATTAAACATAATAATAATCCAATTTTTTTCAAATTTCATGGGCAAAATAGAAAAATTATAAATTATAATCTAATAAAAACATTTGAAAAAATACGATATTTTATTTTAAATTTTAATTTTCTGCCCAAAAGACATTTCATTTCAGAAGCGCAACTTAAAAAAAAAAAAAAAAAAGACCCGTTTTATTTCTCCATAATTATAATCTTAAAATTTTTAAGACTTCAAAGACGACTTTTCTTTATTTCCTCAAGCAGTCTGAATGAAAATTCGTTCGTAATTTTTTTTAAATATATTAAAATCTCAGAAAATATGCTATCCTATATTGGGAAGATTTATTCATACATTTTTAGATAGATTAAATAAATCTTTATAATTACAAATATTTCATTTTAGGCAGAAGTGCTCGAAGACTTTCAAAATTCACTGTAAACTTTTTAAGTGAATAAAATGTAGGTAAATTGCATCAAAAGAAATTTTTTGAATCAACAAAAAGAAAAAAAAACCTTTTTAAAACAATCCCAATAGAAAAAAAATGTCAATTTTTTTTAATTTTTTTTTTTTTAAAGACAAAATTAAAATTTTCGAATAACTTTTTCAGGGTGTTCACATCATAAATTTAATTCTTTTTTTTATATGTAGTTTTCTTGTTTTTGATCTTTCTAGAAATGTAAAAATTAGCGATTTTTTATTCTTATTTAAATGACCAAACGTTAAGTGATAAAAATATTTTCTCAAGATTTTTTTTAAAATCAAAGAAGCTATTAATGAATAAAATACCAAAAATTTAATTAAATTTCGACATGTTCACAATAGATTTTGAAATCATTAAAAAAAAAAAAATCGGACATTTTATTTTTATTAATTGAAAAACTATTCAAAAATTATTTAGGTCGATTATCGCAATATAATTGAGATGTCTCTTGGAATGTTCCGGAATGGTCTTGTAGTCTCAGCAAGTGGTCGTTCACAGCAGGGTCAGATCAAAGTACGGCATCTCAGGCAGTCGCCCGAGCTTATTAAAAGCTGAGGTCACCAATAAGGCGGCATGTCATGTGTTTATGATCTTCCAAACAAAAAGGAATTAATGTTAAAAAAAAAAAAATTGAATATTAGATTTACTTTTTGAAACACCATAAAATGAAAATGAATGATCACGTCTTCAATTCTTTTTTTTCACCCGCAAAATGCCGCCTCCATAAAGTGCTGGTGGTGATCCCCCTTCCTGCCCCCAGTCCGGCACTGAATATAGAATAAACAAAGTGGAGCAATTTATTCCAAACCCTTTCCGATGTTATATATGTCAAAAGTTTGAGGGGAGAGTACATATGCAAAAGATGTGTCGAGAAATCTCCAGACCATGACCAAAATGAATCCACCCAAAATCCCAAACGTGCGAACTGTAGGCAGGACCATCCAGAATGCCTAATATGGCAAAAAGGAAAAACATAATGAAGTTGAAACATACACAGTCTCTCTTTTTCAGAGGTCTGGAAAATCATAGAAGCATAATCTCAAAAAAGACTTATGCTGGTATGACTAGAGGAAAATAATACAAATAAATGAAGATAAGATGACTACCAAAATCTAGTCACAAGTTAACTGCAACTAGGACCAAATGACTGGCAAACATTCATAAATGAACTGAAACCTAGTTTCATTATGAAGACCCCCGCCCATAAATGGATCATACAAGAAAGATAAACCAGTATTCTAACCAGTATATAAATTCCATAAAACACACACAAACACACTACTCATAAACAAAGAAAAGGGAAAAAGAAGGAAACTAATATCAATGAGGTCGCCACTCAAAATAGGTTTGATTTATTGGAACTTGGAGAAAAAAAAAAAAAAAAACTAGCAAAAATAAGCAAGAATATCATAAAAGCAAAACATTAATTTTCCTAATACTCTTGTAAATGAAGTTGTTTTTCCTCTCTAAGGCTGCATAATATGCAAGTTCCACATTGTGAAAAATTAGCAAATAAACTTGAAAAATTTCCAGTTTACAAGGTTAAGCATTAAAATTGGCCTTTATTTTCTTATAGATCAAAATTTGGTTATCAATTGGAAATCTTCATTTTTATATTGAAATGCATGGTGATTACTTTAAACAGTGGTTTAGCAAATTAGTCATGCACATCATTAAGTGACATCAACTCTGATTGTATGCTCTACACTGATGGCCTTATGTCAGATGAATACTTTTATTGAAAGGCATATAAGAATTGTACTTTAAACTTAGTCATGGGAAGTTCCCCCACCCAAATGTTTCCGTTTAGTCTCTGTTACTTACAATTTCACATACTGAAAGTTAGGCATATTGATAAGCATTCAATCAATGTTTGTCCCCCAACCTTGTTGGAAATAAATTTTCAACAAAATGAAAATATTAGCAATGGAAAATTACCTTTTCTTTTCTGTATGGCAATAAAGTTCAGAAATTATTTATTTTATGTTGGCATTTTTTTTCTTCTTTCAGATATTGATGAGTGTGGAATGGGAACTGTGTGTGGTGATGGTTCCTGTATTAATATTGCTGGTTCTTACAACTGCCACTGCCAAACTGGTGCAAACTTTGATCAACAGCAAGGTGCATGTAGATGTAGGTAGATTTACTTGTATATATGTATATATGTATATATATATATATATGTGTGTGTGTGTATATTTTTTAAAATGAAAAACAAAGTAACTTTATGTATTAAGTTTTGTTGCTTTATTTATCCTACTTAATGAGATATTCCGTTCTGATGGTAATCAATAGTAAACATTGCTCATATTACCATAACAATGGAATATATTTTCTAAGTAATGAGAACAGCTTGCTAATATGTTGCTATTCATTTTTGTTTGGCTATTTTTTTTTACTTTTGGTGATAGAAAAAGAATTTTTTTCTTACCCATAACAATAGTTAATTATATAGATAAATATCCCAGATTACTGGTGCAGAAAATATAACTAAAGCAAGTTTTCTTAAATATTGGCAATTCTTTTGACAGTACTGGTAGACTAGCATGTTATTTTATTCCTAATTTTTATGATGTAAATCAAAATATTTAACTTTATGCTTTTCTCAGTGAGTAATACTTTATTTATTATATTCACTTGTGGCTAGTCTAAATGAATGCAAGCTTACAGCCATATCACGTTGAAACACCAGTTCTCATATGATCACTGAAATTAAGCAATGTTGAACCAGGTCAGTACCTAAATGATTGGCCACTTGGGAATACTGGGTGTGTAAGCTTGGATGTGCAGATGACGTAACAGATATTTAGTAGACAATGGTAATATTTGCCATTTCCTTACAAGTAAACATTTGGCATTCATTGACCAAGCAGCTAGTAATGCTTTCAGTTGAAATTTATAAAATCTTTTTCTTGAAACAACTTTTCAGGAAAACAGATTTCTCAAGTCCAGAAACTGTTATTGCTCTTTCCAGGAGGGATATCCATTTTAACTGTTAAAAGCTTTCAAGTGATGTGAATTCAGTTAGTTTTTTGATTCTGTAGCACCAGTCCACAAGGTTTGAAGTGTGTTTTTTTTTTTTTTACTTGCTTAAAGACATTTTTAATACTTGATCTTAGAAAGCAGTTGTATACAGATAACCATTTAAATATTTCTGAATGGGTTTGGTGCTATGCATAGGGTGCGATGAATAAATTGTCGTCTAAATTATGCAAAAATGAAAATAACCCTGACATCTCATTTTAAAAGATATATTTACAAAAATTACACAAAAATATCTTTAAATACTATAGAGTAAATTTATTTTTCAGTAAAATCGCCATTCGCTTCAACTACAGCTTCCAGACAACTTCGGAATTTCCTGCAACTCTTCTGGACAGTTTCTTTGTTGGTCTCTTGCTCAACTATGCCCCACACACAATAATCAAGGGTGTTGCAATCTGGGGAGTTAGGTCACCAGATGCAGAAATTCTCTAACAGCCATGACTGGGTTATCCTGATTGTGTGGCATAATACAGTCCTGTTGCTAGTCATATGGTCTTGTCAAGGCACTTGATGTCGGCCTCAGTGTTGAGTCTTGAGGCCCTGTGGGAAGATGGAGGCATGATGTCATCGTCGTTAGTGATCACTCCAAACACTTTTGTAATCATCAACAAATTCAGGAGTTGGAAGCATACTCACTCTGAAATGTTCATATTAGAGCTTCTGATGCAGATGCCAAGCAGAACAGCACACCGTTTCCAAATTTCTAGCAGTGAATTGCTCTTTTCCTCACAGTGTCCAACTGACCCTACTATACTGTGCAGTAGACAAAATCAAAACCAAACAATGTACATGTTAAGTTAAAAATATTAAATGGTGACAATTTACCCATCACATCCTGTATATGAAAGTCCCAAGTTGACAGGGGATATTTAAGAACATAAGCTGAGTTTTCAGGTTGATGTTTTAGTTTTGTAGCAATTTGAAGAGGGGGACAAAACTGTCTTTTCCGCAGTATGTTCAATTTCCTTTTTATCTCTACTACAGTGTAACCCGGATATAAGAGAGTTGTCGGGACCGGAGAAGAAGTCTCTTATATCCGGGTTTGGTCTATTTTGTTTAGGTAAGTATGGCTCTAATTTGGGACCAGAGAAAATCTCTTATATCCGGGTTTCACTGTATATATCTGAGCAAAGAACATCAGTGCAGCAACAACAAATAATTTTCATGAAATAGTTGAAAAAAAAATAAAATGTTGCTAAATTTTAATGCTTACATTAAAAAAGAAAAATTTTAATTACTTGATGGCTGAATTGTAAATACTTTTTTTTTTTTTTTTTGCTTTCCTTTCAGTTGGGGGTAACTTTGATGTCTGTAGTAACAGCCCATGCCTCTTTGGCTGTTCACCATATGGTTCATCTGACTATGTTTGTGGCTGTCCCACAGGCTACCAACGCATTGGACAAGGGTAAGTACTCACTGGTTAAGCTGCTTTCCTATTAAATTCAACCATAGCTGCACCTTTCTTCTACTATCCTATTTTTTCTTTTCCCCTTTAAATTCCTTTCAACGGATATTTTTTACCTGACTTAAGACTCTATGCCAGAAAATTAAGGTAAGGAAGAAAGACCTTTAACTTGAAGCTATTTTTTTTTTTCTTCTCTCCAGCCACTGCATCTCGACCATTTCTCCAGCTAATATGAGCAGCAGCAGTAGTAGCATCAACTTTCCAGAGGGAGTACAATTACCCCACATTCCTGGTCCCCCAGACGGTGCTCTTCCACCTGGAGAAATCTGTTATTCATGCAATGTTGGCGACCTTCCTTTGTCTATCTCCAAGCGAAGTATTGATGATGCATTAAACAACAAAGCTACAAGTGACACAACTGCTATAGTAAAAGACAAAATCTTTGGTCCACCAATCAATAAACTGGAACACACTAAAGACCTTAAGGTTGGTAGATCCAACTAATTTTTGATTTAGGGCAGTAGGAAGTGAACTGTAATCACAACTAGAATGTGAGCTTGTATTAGTAATACTATTAGTCAAATTATTTCTTTATACTAGTATTTATTACAGTATTAATGTTAATCAACATTAGCCATCCTGAGACTTACATGGAGACCAGACAGTGCCAGAAACTAAATTATAAAAGCTTTAAATACGTTTTTTTATGGCATGGGTTGGGATTGTAATGAATGGCAAGTATCTTTTTTAAAAAAAAAAAAAAAAAAAAATATTCAGTTGGTTAGACCAGTGAGTAACAGGCTGCTAATCATATGTAATGTGTATGTATGTGGGATTGACTGATCAAAAACGAATGACAAAGTACTGCGGTTAAGTTTATTTTTTTCTTTTCTTTCATTTTTCTTAATTTTTAAGAAAAATTAAATTAAAAAAAAACCTTAACTGCAGTCAGCTGTTTTTAATGAAACTTTATAAAAGAGGTACTGCTGCCCAAATACATATTTTACTGTCAGATTTTAAAATGAATGAAATTACTAGTTGTTACAATTGCATTTCTTATTGTTGACTATTTTGAATGAATTGTCAATTTAAAACCTGTATTAATACACTAAGAATCATAACTTATACACCAATGTGGTGAAGGGCTTATATTCTTGATTGTACATTTCTAGTGTATTTTTCTTTTTCTAGCTGCAAGATCAGAGCACAAATTCCAGTGTTAGTGAAGATGACAAGAAACCAAAAGTTCATCTTCACACAGGAGCACCAGAGCAAACCATAGCAATTAAAGTGAAACAAAGCCAAGCACATCACCATGCAAAATTGATCAAGATGCAGCCAGCCCTTAGTCCTCTCCAACACAATGTTCATTATCGCATTGTTCCTGGTCCAGACAGCGACCAGTTTGTCATGCATGAACATAAAAACATCAGCTCATTGAGATTTAAGCAGAGAATTAAGGCCCCAAAAATGTTCCACCTGGACATCGAGTGCACACCTCTTGTCAGCAATGAGGAGTTTAAAGGAGAGAAGATTCACTTGGGGACCTCCATCATACACCTCAACATTTATGTGCACTGACCCGGGCCTTAGAACAGTGCACCTCTAATTGTAGACATTCGGACACGATTTTTATCAGGGGTCAATGAAAATACCTTCTTTTTTGGGCAATGCAAAAAACAAGACAAAATGAAACGACTCAAAGCAAAGAAGAAATAGAAACCAAAAGAAATAATGTGAGAGAAAAAAGAGAGAAAAGAAAAAGAAAAATAAGCATGCTCTGTTATCTATGGACAGGTAAGACAGTTTTACCAGAGCAGCCAAGACAAAAAAAAAAAAAAAGCTTAAATAATAATAAAAAAAAAAAAAAAAAAAAATTAAAAATTTTTTTCTTTTTTGGGGCCAGTCATGATCAAATGGAGAGTCTGTCTAAACCAAGTGTTTAGGAAAAAAAGATTAAATTGGAGGCACACATACACACACATTTTTTATATATATATATATATATATATATATATACGCACACACAGACACAGGGAAGAAATTAAATCAAACAGCAATTATTGTGTCTCGATTTTTCTAGCCACCCCCCCTACTCTATTTCCTGGAAATTACATCTTCCACTCTTACTTCTAAATTGCCTTTCAGTTATTTGTTAGAGTACAAAAAAAAAAAAAAAATGAAAAACTGGAAAGGAATGGCACAACTGTCAAACTTTAAAAAAAAAAAAAAATTATGAAACAGAAGGAAAAAGGGGGGGGAAAAAAAAAAGTTTGATATATTGAAATTTATAACAATTCCCCCCTGCCACATTTTATGCCACAAAGTGACCTATCTCATCACAGACAAAAGCCCCCCTTTTTTTTTCCTTTTAAAGGTTTTCAAAAAAAAAATTCAGACACAGCTTTTTATTTTTACTTATTTTGCTTAAAGGTTTTCAAAATATTTAAAAGAAAAAAAAAAAAAAAAAAAAAAAAAATCAACAAATTAATGAAACCGGTTTCTTAACCATTTCATTTCTCTCCCCCCACCCACCTTTACTTATTCCAGCAATGGTAATTTTTTAACTATATTCACAAGTACCAACCATAGTGCTGTGCTTTTTTTCTATATTGTCAACAAGGACATATTCCCTCCTCTTCTGAATTTACCCTTCTGTCTACAAACAAAATCATTCTGTCAGCTATTTTGTGTCTTCCAGATTCAGAGAAAGCACCCATCATTAACAAGTGTTCCTCCCAACTATTGAAACTGCTTCATTGACTGAAGACAAAAGATATTTTCAAAAGCTTAAACACAAATGTTCAAAGAGAAATGACTGATTATTTTAATTATTGCCATTTCTATGTAAATTCATTGGGTAGTTGGTGTGATTTGACTGGTAAAGACACTAGTTCTTTAACAACCAGCCACAGTATTGACACACCTTTTTATATAAAATGACCAAAGTCATTGCAAATTACATTTTGCTCGAAATAATTTGTGTCAGCAAACTGTCACAGGTCTTGGGCAAATTTTATTTTTATAGTAAATTATCAGCATTTGTGTTGCCCAACAAATACCTTACAACTACTGAATATTTTATTTCCTACAAAAAGTGCCTTGTTTGTAATCAATGTTGAGTTGGACAAAGGAATTTCAAAGCACTGGGACCAAAAAAAAAAAAAAATCTTTTCAACAAATGTCTTCTTCCCCTCCCAATTTAATGACATGCATCATTTTAAGTTCAGTCAATCAGAATTATCAATGTCAACCATCTCCACCAGAGGGGGTGGATAAACAATTCTTAGGGAAGGAGAGAAAGCAACAGAAAATGGAGGCAACACAATTAAGTCTGGCAAATAGGGGAGGGGGAGGATAGATCATTATTTCATTAATGTTGTTTTAAGTGTCATTCCTGCTTATCTGGGGCTTAAAAAAAAAAAAAAAAAAAAAAAAAATGAAACCTTTTTATTATCTAGAATTCAACTAATGATATAAAAACACTATGTAAAATGTGTCAAAAAGATAAATAAAACATCTTACATAAATACTAATTCATTTGTCTTTGTTTGTAATATTTTTCTTCCCTACCCATGAACAGAGCTGTCAGAATTGCTGAAACTGGATTTTAAAAATAAGGGAAAGAATATCAATTTCCTTTTCTTTTTCCAACCACTTCTATTTCCATTATTTGCTATGAAAGCCAATTGTACTCACTTTGCACTTAACTTTAGAAACTTTCCTAAAAAAAAAAAAAAATTTACCAAGGAGACCTGGTGTGTTACAGGAAGAAAACTCATTTTCATCAAAGTTGACAAGGAATTCTTGAGAATGCAAAATATGCATCAGTTGACCATTTATACAGCTATACACATGCTTGTGATTAATGACACAGTTGAATATTTTCTTGTTCCTCTTACCATCAATCCAAATGGCTCAGTCTGTTATTTGTATCAAGTTAGTGCAACATTTCATCCCTCCCTGACTCAATATATTCACAGGTCAATTATCTTAAACCTGAAGTTTGCTTGTTATACCTTAACTAACCATTTTAAATGCATCATTTTTCTTTTCTAGAAGACAATTTTTAAATATTGTATGCCATTTACAATTCATGCCAAAGAGAAACATCTAAGTAAACTTCATTTGTTTTTAGGTTTTTTTAATATCCATGTACCATCTTTATTCCAACCATATTAATACCAAAGAGATTAGCAATATTTCAAGAAATATATATCACTTTACATTTCAGATACTCCTAAACAAGTCTTATGTTAAGGAACTGCAATACAGTTTTATCCCCATCAATGTGCAACACAGTGAAAGGAGACATTTCACTCTGTTTAGTGTGAAGTCATACAGCACAAATATTGAATCTCTGGCCTAAATTAATGAAAAGAGTGTTAATAATGTCCAACAGGTTGTCTAGTGAAGTTCAAAATGGACAATCATTTGTTAGCATTCATACAAAATTAAATAAATACTAAAAAATAATTATATTTTGAGTTTTAAGTGTTGGTGATCTAAATTGCCTCAGGTGATAATCATTATTTTGAAGGCTTAAAATGATAGTGTCTTCCTTGATGCACCACATTCACACAGTAAATTGTATGAAAGGAAGGAAAAAATACTGAGATTGTTGAAAGCACTTGGGCATATTGAGGAAACTTGATTTGCATTGTGCAGTTCATTTACAAGAGAGAAATATCTTTCCTTTCCCAGTTGAAAATTAGAAATCATTTCAAAGGACATTTAAATTCTAACAGCCAATGTGTATAATCATTTTGAGTCCTGAGGTACATACATGTATTGAAATTACACACCAACTTCACAGTTGAAGAAAACAGAGGTATAGGTAATGTAGATGCATTATATACCATATTCTTGTGAGTGAAAAGCAAAAGTACAGCTGGGAAGACAACTGCATGGTACATTGCCAGTTAAAAATAGTTTTCTTATTCTGTATTACTGAGTTGCAGGATTAGTGGTATATATTTGTACAAGAACAGGCTAAACAAAGTCGTACACCTTGCCGCCATTAAATGATTACTAGATTATGTCTAAATAGTTATTAGGTTGGTGCAAAAATGTCGTTTTTGACGTATTTTTTTTTTTTTAACGTCAAACGACATTTTTGCATCGAGAAAAAAAAAAAAACCTCATTACTTGCTACTAAGTAAATTTCATAAGTCTCTTTTGCAAATAAAAAAAAAACATTGCTAGCAGACAAGTGAATTAAACAGTTGAAAAACTACAATCTAAACTGCCATAAAAATACAAGTGTAACAAATCAATTGGTAGGGAAAGCTTTGGCTAATAAACAAAACTAAACCATCTTCGAACATGACAGTACAAAAGTCCCAAACATGCTGCAGCATTCAAAGTGGCTTTGTCTTCCATGCAACTATCTCTTTATTGAAAGGTAAACTGTTCCAGAAACTCAGCAATTTCAGCCCAGGACCTTGTGAGGATTTTGTGTAGACAGAAAATCTGTCAACTAGCCAAATTATGACAAATTTTGCAATGGAAAGAACTGTTTAAAGCTCAAAGAAAGAGGTTGAGAGAAGCAATACCATATCTTTACAAGAAAAAATAAGGCTGACTTAAAACAAATGAAAATCTTTTGAATTTCTTTTTATGAGAAAACTGGAAAAATAAAAATATTCAGCAAGCATTGCAAGGTCCTTATTCAGTAAACAAGCTGGGGAGGGGGATAGATTAATCCAAGTAGATTTTTTTTTTCAAAGAAATGTGTAGTCACAAGAGATTCTCTGGGACTGAACAGCAAATGCAACCAGAAAAAATCATCGAATCACTCAAGACAATCATTGACCAGCAAGTTTATTAAAAAAAAAAAAAAAAAATCTCTGAATACTGAAACATGTGGATGTATAAAATTAAAGGACACTTCAGAATTGTGAATTTCCAGGATATATGACATTTTGCATTTGTACTTTCCAGCTCAATAGGTTTTTTTTTTTTTTTTTTGGTTTATCCTAAATGCAGGTTTTGTCATCAAGTACAATGAGTTTTGAATTTTGGTGTCTTTAAGGATCCTGGTACCAACATCTCATTTGCAAGAATTCTTTGAATTTAATGTACCTAATAAACATTCTTGAGAAAAAGAGTGACAACACAAAACAAAGAGGTGGTTTAAAATCACCTGTACCAAAAGCAGGTGTGATTTGAAGGAGTAAAAGAAAAAAGTTAAACACTCACCCATGCTCCTGTAATTTCTAAGTTAACCACCCTACATTTTAAGAAATAGATATCTGAGTGAAAGGTTATATGTATGTTGTTTCCCCCCCACACACACACACAACTAATTATTAGACTGAAGGACAGCTTCTCTCCTCATACCCTTTATTCTTCTAACCTAAGGTTTCCACACCAGTGGATGATGAGCAAACTGAACAGAAAATAGTGGGTGATTGGAAATTTGAGTATTAAAAAAGTATTTCAACATGTAAAAAAAAAATAAAAAAATAAAATATCAAGAAGCCGAATTCCTCCCCGCATCCACTAAAAAAAATACTGAAGTCTAATTGGGACTAACTGGATGACATTCTGTGATAAAATACTTGTGCAAACAAATATTTTGGAATTTACTATAGTTTTGAGAAGGGTCATTAATATTCTAATAGTTCTTAAAAATGAAATAAGGGCAGACTAAAAACAAAGTATTCACTGAATTTTTATTAGTTGCTAGTAGTGTGTATTTTAATTTTAGAATTAACAACTGCAATCTTAATTTTTTTTGGTCAACACAAATCCTAACCATAACTCTCTCATATATAAAATGTTTGAAGTTTGTTTTTGTTTATTCTTTAATACAGAAGAATTGCTGGGTAAGTCAGTGTTATTTATCACCTCCCTTTGGTACTTAAAAAAAAAAAACTTTTACAAAACAATTTTGGTATGCTTTTGAATATTTACTATAGACGTGAGCTGTAGAAAATGTTTCCATGTGAAAGTGGGCAATGATGCAAAAAAGTTTGGGAAGTCCTGTTCTAACCATTCACTCAAAATGCAACAGACTTCCCTTCACCCAATATCTTTTTCATTTTCTCCTTTCAGACACCTATTGCACAAAAAAGGTTACATAACTCAATTTTTCTTCTCCAATATTTCACATTACAACAGGCAAATGAGGCAGGAGAAGCGAAAATATTATAAAGATCAAGTTTTTAAAAATGGCCATTAGATTCTGAAAGTTAGGACAGAAAGTAACATAACCCTATGCAAAGATGGTGGTGGTGTAAAACCATCTGTAAAAGACTGAGTATCCTGCAAAAGGTGGAGAAGCTTTGGTTTAAAGAAAATTCCAAGTTAGAGTGGCAATATCTGTACAAGAACATAGATAAATATTCAGAAATGGAAGAAAATTTGGAATAAGGACAATAATTTGGATTATTTCTTGACACGCATGTTTTTAAAAACTAATATGAAGCCATTCTCAAGTAAAAACTGGCTTATGAAGATAAAAATAATTATCAATAAAATATAGCAATTACTTAATACCCCGAAGTTATTTCCCTTGTTGCTCATAAAATAAAATAAAATAAAAATATTTGATTTTGCTCCAAATAACCTGATATATAAATCAGTCTTATTGGGGTGGGGGCAAAAGGGCTCACACTGCATTATCCATTCAATAGCCAACCCAACAATGAAGTATAATTTTAAATACATAATTCAGCAAGAGGCAATTATTTTAAAAAATCCTCAAAAACTATTTACCCAACCAAACAATGTGTTGATTTACAAAGTAAAAATCTATTAAAAAAAAAATTTAATTCGCCTTGATCAAAATGCATACACCTAACTACCCCCAATAATTGAGAAATAAGGTGATTTTTTTCAATTTCAGTTATTCCCCTTGATTAGTTTAAAATTCAGTCATCCCAATGCACATTAATGATGAAAAAAAAAAAAAAAAATTAAAGAACACTTTAATACAATTTCAGATTTCACCCTCCACAAATTCTTTCCAAAAACTTTGCATCTACCAAATATCAACTTATTTACAGATCAATTATGAAAACGTTAAATAAAGACTTTTGAAGACTTGAGTATTGCTTTACATCAACAATTAACAGAATAAAAATTTTTAGGATAGTAAATTTTTCTTGTATAAGAAAAAATAGTTGACTAAAAATTAAGTTTTCCCAGTTTTCTGTTTAGTTGCCACTGGGTGAGATAAATATATAGGGAAGCAATTTTCTGGAATCAAAGAATGTGATGGAAGCTATTGGGTCTCCGCAAAATATCAGAGTTCTCTCCCCTGCTGTACGAGAGAGAATATGGCAGTGATGTAACAAACATGGCGCAAGACACTTTCCCTACCTTCTCCAAAGAAAGAGTTGTTGCTTGTTAATCACACTGTTTCAAGAGAAGAGAACAAATTAAAAATAGTCATTTGCTAATGCAACAATACCAACTAGCTTTGTATAGGTTGAACTAATCAGAAAGAAAATTGTTTGGAGAATTTTGGTGTATGGTTAAAGATTGCAATGATTAAAAAGCAACTTGATCATCTTCTATATCTGTTTGGCCAGAAAGAGGATGATCAGAGTTTTTATTTAAAAAATAAAAATAAAAATAAAAAAATTAAAAAAAAGAGAGAAATGAAAACAAGTGATTCTTTTTTTCTTTAAGATATCTTATTGAAATAAATCTATGTAAAAATTTCATTTTTGATTGTTTTTTCTTAATGATCATTTGCTTGAGAAAATAGTTGGTTGCTCACACGGCACAGAATTACTGTAGAAATAGAATCAACCAAAATAAGAAGCCAGATGGTCAAGTTAGTTATCTTAATTAACATTCATTTATCTGTTCCCAAAGTCTAGCAACAGCATCAATCATTTGTTGGGAGCAGTAGTGGAAAACTGTCACCACTTGCAAATGTTAACAACTGTCATTGACAGGAAAAAAAATATATAGACATCAGTTCCTAGTTTTGGAGAGAAGAGATAGACAAGAATTGGGGGGGGGGGACCAAATGAAATTATAAAAAAAAAAAAAATATCCAGATTATCTTTGAAGCAGTCTGTCCAAAGCAGTCAATTAATAAAAGACTTTCTCTGCCTGCTGTTGATTTTAAGGGTTTCGAACAGTTAGTTCCTCTGCTTCATAACCATTGTAGTCTTCCATTTCTTCTGACAAATTCACATCCTTTCGTACATAAGCAGGTTCTTCTACATTCCGCACCACAGCCTCATTGATTAATACTGCAGTCACATCAGAACACGGCACTTCAAACATTGGTTCAAGCAGAATGCTTTCCTGTAGAAAATAAGTCAAGATTTTCCTTAGTCATTAAATCTGGAACAAAAGTTTTAATGATGTAAAGAACATAATCTCATTCAGTTAGAGCCACTTATTCATTATTCATAAGTTAAAATATGTTTTTAAACTTTCTACAACTCTCTTTAGCTTAAGATCTACTGATAACAATAATCACTCTTGTAAAAGAAAGTAGTTTTAGGGGAGCAAAAATATGCAATGGTTAATTTTTTTTAATATTGATATCTATACAAGTAAATTATAGAGATTTTATAAAACACTAGACTGATAACTTCAAAAGCATCAACATTTTTACTACTTCAGAGTAGAAAAAGAATAACTTAAAAGAAGTTTCTTTTAAATAAAAATCCTGTCAAACTATCAATCAACCGATCATATTCTATCCTATTGGTAGAAATATTAAGAGTAAAACCAAAAAAAGATGAATATAATCAGTAAAGATTGAATTGTCAGTGGCTAAATATTAAATATTTTACTCTCTTTTTAAGGTAACTTTCTAAATACAAAAATAGTTTATCAAATTAGGTTAAGAAGTTCAATAAGACAAATGAACAATGGTAGACTATAGTATTTATAATTAGAAAAAACAAATGAAGTGTCCATTTACCATAATGGCCCTCAGCCCTCTGGCACCAGTTTTCTTTTCAAGAGCCAATTGTGCAATGGCCCTCAGAGCATCATCCTTCACTACAAGTTCCACCTGCCAAAGACAAACCACACACCAAGGTAATAAGGAACGATTAAAAAGAAAAGTGTCAAGACAAATTGGAAAGGAAATTAATGAACTTTCAAATAAACATGCTTTATTTTCACAAAGTACAACAGAGCAGATAAAAGATAACAAGACAATAGGACCCTTACCCAGCTTTGCCAAATCAGCAAACTTGGATTTTTGTGCCCACAAAAAAAAAAGAAAAAAAAAGAAAAAAAAAAAAAAAAGAAAATGGTGTGGTGTCAAAAAGATGTTTTTTTGCCTGACACCATTATTATTTTTAATTATTTTCACTTCTTCAGTAATGATTAGAATTTTAATAAAACCTAAACATATGAAAAGGAAACATATACATTTACTTTTTCCTTTCAGAATTGACAACAAAAATAATTATTTATTTATTAGATTGTTTATTTACTTATTTTATTCGGTTGATTTAGCTTGGGCATTCATGAGTTTATCAGGCCAACCATCATGATCCTGCATCAAGATCAAAAGGTCATTAGGGAGGCATTCTGTGTCAATGTAGGTGGTTGCTAGGTGACCAATTCATTTTGTTCCATAGCTAGGTATCCAGAACAGTAGATCACTTGCAAGTTCTTGTTTTGCTCACCAGCAATGTTCTGCAAAGCGCATTCTGTGTTCACATAAGATTGTAGAAATATCAGGGATGGGATCTAAGAGATGTTAAAGATAGCTCTCAGCATCTGAGTGTAATTCCATTAAGCTTAGACTGTAGGATCTAAGTTAATGTCCTGACAGTGGCACCATACATTCACACTGGCTTGAAAGAATCTCTGCTTGAGGTTGTCTGATGGGTGTAATCTCGAAATCTGATCTATTTTATTCAAAACGGCCCAGACTTTAGTTATGCGAATTTTCACATCTTTTTCAGCAAAATTTATCTTACTTCCTAGGTACGTAAGTGATTCTATAGATTTTATTGATTCACCTGAGACAGTTTGTTTTGAGCCTTGCTGGGTGAAGCCTAGGAGTTGAGATTTAGCAGCATTGACAGACTCCAACGTCATTGGCAGCATTTTCAGGTGTAGATAAATGATGTATTTGGCTTTGTCAAGCATAATATACATATTCAAACTATTATATTGTTTATAGGAATGATAGGCAAAACATTGGCTAATTACAAATTGATTTCAACTTTATAAAATGGTAATAAGGATTTCCTTATAATTGTTCACATATTTTAATAATTTAGTAAACGTTTATAAATTTATGAATAAAAAATTGTTTTCATATTTATCTATAAAAATCTTTACAGAAAATGATAAATTTTTTATTTTTAATAAAATATATTAGTTTTTAGAATATTGAAAATATAAAATTTTATTCTTGTAACTAAATCTAATAAACAGGGTTTAATATTTTTGTCATAAATTCTCTAGGACAAAGAATATGTATAAAGTCACTTTCATCATATTTAGGTTTTATTACAATTCTAATCGTTGCTTTTTAAAACAAACAATACCAAGTGAAGTTATTTAAAATAACAGTGGTGTCAAGAGAAAAAAAAAGTCCTATGTTTTTTGTAGGCACAATGGTCCAAGTTTGCTAAGAAATCAATCCTCATACTGTTGTTTCACTTCTTGTTTGTGTTGGTTTGCACCAAGAACTAGGAAAGGCCCACCACACATTTAAAGGGTAAGAAAAGACAAAAATAAATGCCACATTGAGAAATGAGAATTCAAACTTAATTTCCAATAATATAAAATTGTTTTTTATTCAGGGTTTTGCTTGTTTAGTCTGGGTGCTTAGGTAGGAGACACTTGGGACAATTTCTGCCAATGTCAGTCAAACAGATCAGCCTTTCTACCAACTCTCTGCCAATTTGGAAATACAAATGGGCAGCATCACAACTACTCAAGGGACATTCTGCACCTCAACATAGCAGACCAGAACACAACTGTGACTGTTAATATACACTAGCACTGAGATCATCAATATCCAGTTTGTTGTCACTTGACCCCAAATGTTTTTTTTTGTTTTTTTACGTATTCATTTTTTATTCGGCATTGGTCAAATGGGTACCGCTTCAAATACCCCACCCACTGGCCATAAAATAGAAACACTTGAGATGGAATTAAAATCAACCACGTGGGTACCCCAATCATCAAAGAATCAAAGAGAGATAGAGAGAGAAAAAAAAAAAAGAAACCTGAGGAAAGGAATTTTGAAAGGCAAGCAGAATATGAATACTTACGTTATCCATATTAAAGAGAGCCATGTACTGAGGTACAAGAGCATTGCGAGGTTGAGTGAGAATCTGTACAAGCATATCTTCATTAAGACTGTGAAATGGGACAACAATTGGGAAACGACCAACAAACTCGGGAATCATTCCAAATTCTATGAGATCTCGGGCTTCAGACTGACGTGTTAGAGCATCTCGTTCTTCGTTGTCTGCTACTGTGTTTTCACTTTCACTTTGATTCTTCATGTCTGATGCTGTAGCTGCTCGACGACCTTGGCTTGAAGACTGTGCTCCAAAACCTAAATACTGAGAGAAACAGATAATTTAGCTTCTAAAAGAAAAAACAAAACAAAAAAAAAAAAAGAAAAAAAAAAAAACCTAAAATATCAAAAGTAAGAAAGTGTTAAAACAAAACAATCATTTGCTACTTGTATCTCTTGTTAAAAAATTTCTTGTTTATACAAAAACTGTTACAAATGGATTTTTAAATAAAATCTAAACAGTTGAATAAACTGAACAGATTAAATATAAGGTAACTAAAAAGTCCTTGCTATTTTTTTTTTTATATGATCACTGATATGTAAATGAGTGTGTTACATGCCAGGAAAGTGCTAGGGGTGAGGGGCATTGATCTTGACTAATACAGGTGCATTTCGCACACTTATCAATCATAGCTCATGTAGCTGCAAGAAAACGCAGTGGTGTTGAAACAGCTTGTTGTCTGCTTTAAGACTTTAAAGTAGGCTTGTCCACAGCAACATCTAGTCACCTAATATGTCAAGCCTTTGGGGATAATGCTGTTAGTGAATGCACTTAAGTGTCTCTTTATGATGAACCCTGCATTGGCTGGCCACCTGCCCTGTGTAGGGAAGGTGTACAAATCAAGTTAGTATGTACCCAACACACTGCCAGATGCCAACAAGCAACATGTGACATGTTTCTTGTTGCCTGTCTCAACATCGCAATATATCTATTTGATCAAGCGTCCACTAGTAATGAAAAGTGGGTCCTGTATGACACCTGCAAGCATGCCAAACATTGGTTGTCACCACGAGACCCTTTACCTCACACCACAAGACCACCTATACCCATGCAAGAACATGCATTGTATCTGGTGGACTAGCCAACAAGTAATACAGTATGAGCTGCTTCCAACGGGCCAAACCATGACTGTGAACCTACACTCACAGCAGTTGGAAATGTGTGCAACAGACACTGAAGGAGAAGGAGCCAGCATTGGCATTGGTTAATTGTACCGTTCCTCCATAACAATGTTAGGTCTTATACGGCTCGGATGACTAGGGATACCATATGCTTGCTTAGCAGGGACACATTGTGCCATCTACTTTACTCCCTGGACATCGCACCAACATATTACCACCTCTTCCAGTCCCTGGAAAACCACCTTCATGAAAAATCCTTTGCAAATGAGGCATACTTACCACAGACACTCACAGACTTCTTTGCATCCAAGACATTTGATTTTTACTACCAGGGCACTGTGCAGCTGGAAGCAGCTTGGCAAAAGGTTCTGGATGCTGATGGTGCATTACTTTGAAGATTAATGGTATGTCAAATTTGATGAATACCTTTTTTTTTTTTTAATAAATCATAAACAAGGATTTTCTTGGTTACCTTATAAAAACCAAAAACAAAAAGGGTTTGTAGAAGGATGAATGCAGTGAGTGTGCCTGTACATGTCTATAATTTTATGTGTACAAAAAGGAGTACACTGTCTTGAAAGAATTCCACCATTCTGAATATCTCCAGAACCAGTTGCACATCTTTGCTGTAACTTTGCAACCAACTGGTAGGGGTGGAGAGCTTATTGCAGCTGTGAACAGACACACTCCCCAGTTGTTAGCGAAATGGCATTGAGTGAGAGCTAACATTGACAGAGAATAGAAATCAAGTTCTGTTTGAAACTTGGATATATGCCTGGGGAAAAATTGAGGGATTATATTTTGAAGAGGCCTAAAGTGCCTCTGAGCTAGAGGGACTATTTTTCATTAATATTAAATAGCTGCAACATTTTTGGACATACCTTGTAGTCATACAATAGAATTAGTGACATAAAAACATTTTAGGAAGCTGAAGTCTATAGAAACAGTAATCAAAAGCAAAACCATTGCTGTTGCACAAATGGACTCAATTCCTACTTGAAAGAAACTCGAATATTCAAAGTTCTTGCCATTCACCTCACAAAAAAGAGAACAAATGAAAAATTATAGATAGGATCTATTATCCTATCAAAATCATTACGCCTTATATTGTGTCAAGCTATCATTTTCATTTGCATAAATAAATAAGATTACATTCTGCTAGCATCCTCTAAAGCAAAATTAATTATGACAGAAACAAAAGGTTGGAGGGGGGAAAAAACCCAAAAAAAACCAACCTTCTCATTTTTCCTTCTATTCACAATTCTGTCCAATCCATTGAAAGCTCCAGATGCAATAAAAAGAATGTTGGTTGTGTCAACTTGAATGGTTTCTCCACGCAATTTTCGAGAATTTCTTTCAGGCACATTTACAATTGTTCCTTCCAACATTTTTAGCATACCCTTAACAAAACAGAGACAGTAATTAATTAAATGAAATTGCACAGAAGGATAGGTTAAAGAAACAAGAAAATAAATTTTATAAGATTAATCATGAAAGGAATCAGGGATTTTTAAATGTATTGACAAACTATGAATTTTCATAATATCCTTCATGTTTGTAATAATCATGCTCAAGTGAGAAAGAAAAACAATTTCCAGATTTTAAAAGGACGTTTTTTTTTTTCAATAAAAAAAAACATTATTCTCAGATATTTTGTTTTTACAAGGAACTGAACTAATTAAGAGTGAGGGATGGGGAAAGAGTGAGGGATGGGGGAAGAGTGAGGGAGGGGGGAAGAGTGAGGGAGGGGGGAAGAGTGAGGGAGGGGGAAGAGAGAAGGAGGGGGAAGAGAGAAGGAGATAGAGAAGGAAAGAGGGAGAGAGGGAAAGAGGGAGAGAGGGAGAGAGGGAAAGAGGGAAAGAGGGAGAGAGGGAGAGAGGGAAAGAGGGAGAGAGGGAGAGAGGGAAAGAGGGAAAGAGGGAGAGAGGGAAAAAGGGAGAGAGGGAGGGAAAGAAGGAGAGAGGGAGGGAAAGAAGGAGAGAGGGAGGGAAAGAAGGAGAGAGGGAGGGAAAGAAGGAGAGAGGGAGGGAAAGAAGGAGAGAGGGAGGGAAAGAAGGAGAGAGGGAGGGAAAGAAGGAGAGAGGGAGGGAAAGAAGGAGAGAGGGAGGGAAAGAAGGAGAGAGGGAGGGAAAGAAGGAGAGAGGGAGGGAAAGAAGGAGAGAGGGAGGGAAAGAAGGAGAGAGGGAGGGAAAGAAGGAGAGAGGGAGGGAAAGAAGGAGAGAGGGAGGGAAAGAAGGAGAGAGGGAGGGAAAGAAGGAGAGAGGGAGGGAAAGAAGGAGAGAGGGAGGGAAAGAAGGAGAGAGGGAGGGAAAGAAGGAGAGAGGGAGGGAAAGAAGGAGAGAGGGAGGGAAAGAAGGAGAGAGGGAGGGAGGGGGTGTTTGGTTTGGTTTATTTAACAGCATATCAACCTCAATGGGTTATTTAATGCCGACAACATTTTTAGGATAGATTCGTACGAATAGGGTATGTATTCATTGGTTTAGATTGGTTTGGTTTATTTTGTTTTACAGCATATCAACCTCAATGGGTTATTTAATGCTGACAAAAAAAAATTTTTATTGCTGGTAATATTTTGTTTTGTCAAAAATCTGTTTCTGGTAATATATTTCCTTCAAAATTGTATTGCTGGTAATAATTAACTATTTGCCTATAGCTAGGACCCTAACAGGTGCTACCACCCCGGGTCAGGGTGGACCTGGGAACACCAGCAATTAAGAGGTGGTTCCACATTGCTCAAAACCTCCTGATTAGAGGCCTTGCTGCTGGACGTAGTTTGTCTTACCCAGGACGAAGAGAGAGAGAGGGAGGGTAACAGATAGAGAGGAAGGGCAAAAGAGAGAGAGAGAGAGAGAGAACGAGTTGGGAGGGCTTGTTGTACAAACAATAGAATGAGACTGGCAACTACTACCTAATATTTAAAATGTATATAATTCTGAAAGTGTCAGGATATTGAGTACGTCATAGCCCATCTTGTAATTAATAACAGAAAGATCTAAAGTTAATTTTCTCTCAATATAAACAAGTATAGAAAATTTTAGCAATAGTCATTTTAACTTCAATATTCACTAAACAGCAAAAATGGAAAATATACTGAATGGGAACTGAAGAATTGGATCATTTATTTTAAAGAGTAGCAGCAACATTTTAGAATACAGGTCAGAATGTCACAGTATTTTAACTTTTAAAAAAGGTGATTTCCATAACACTATTTGTAATTACTTGGAGACATTAAAGAAAAGAGAAATTATTTTTGAGAAAGCAATTCCTAAAGAAAACTACTCACCTGCTGCACACCTTCTCCTCCAACATCTCGAAGCTGATGGATGCCAGGAACACTTCCTATTTTATCCACTTCATCAAGGAATACTATTCCTGAAGTCATACAAATTAAACTTACATACAATATATGAGGAGGATCAATAAATCTGAAGCAAATGTCTTTTGTACCTAGAGATACTTTTTACTTTTATTTCATTCATAATTCAAGTCAACAAGTGAAAACCAATTCTGAGGGAATGATTTTTTTGACATCCATAAAATTGGATGCTTATAGAGCTCCAAATGAAACCCCAACTTGTTAAACTAAGCTGTACTAATCTAAGGCTATGTCAAAAAATGAAGTCATAACATTCAAATAATTATCAATTACATAAATTTCTTGCTTAATATTCTAGCAATCAATAAGCCACCATATATTGAAAGAGCACTACAAAACATTCAAATATTAGAAATAAGGATCTCAAATATTTATGAATAAAGTAAAACATCCAGTTCTCAAAATGGCAATGTTTCAGGTTCTAAACTAATCTTTTTTCAAAGTAGGTTTTGTTTTAAATATATATATATTTTCATTAAAAAGAGCAAAAGACTGTGGAAAATTTTTGTGCCAAAAACAGTTATGCATCATTTTAAGCAGTTGCCAGAGATTTGAACCAGGATTTTGAATGCTGCTTTTTAAGGCAAGCAAGATGCATCTGCCCAGGCAAGTTGCTATTTAGCATGCAAAAGACACAAGAGGTGTCTGCTCATGAGTTGTGGGCTGCAATAAAGGCAGACAGAACAAGATCACAACAGTAGAGCATACAAAGAAAACTACAAGGTCACACCAAAAACAAAGGACATCATAGACCTGCCATTTTCCCTATTGGGAAATATTACAAGACCCTCTCTGTTTTTCCCCCACTTTCACACTGCCTGTTGTATATTTATATATATTATCATTTCTCTGTGTAGGACAAATTAGTGATATGTATGTATATATCATTATAAAAAAAAAAAAAATCACTTTGAGAACAATTCATGTTTGCCATTCCTTTCTTTCAGCTAGTCTGTTCCATCTGTGTTTTACTATATCCTGGATATATTAATGTAAACTGGCAATATTTATTTTTTGCATAACACCCATTAATCCTGTATTTCACAAGTGATGACTGATTACTTTCAACTGCCATTAATTTCAATAATGTATTTTTCTGAGTGGGAGAAAAGAAAAAAAAAAAAAAAAAAAAAAAAAAAAAAAAAAAGAAGCAAAACTGAAACCATTTTGAAGAATAAATGAAATTTGTTTCAATGAAAACAAAAATTGGACCCTGTAAATCCGAGTCGACAACTAGCATTAGACAACTTAAGCTACTGTCTTAATGCTTGCATATCTACAGGCGTAACATCTTCCACTTACCCAACACACGTGTTAAGAACTGAGGTTTTCAAATAATTCCAGTGAGGAGCTGAATTTTCTTTTGGCAATGTTTTGCTTTTAACACATTCAAGCATGTACTTCTTTTCCAAATGCGAAATTGTGTACATTCATCCACTAGATTTTCTTTAGCAATTTTACTGGATGAAAATAATTTGCATAATAAAGCCAGAAGAAATATTTTAACAATTACATTTTTGTTATTAAAAAACAACATTACAAACTTTGCATCAGAGATTATTATACTGTGTGCCAAATGATTGGTCTAATTAAATCCATTAACAACATCAGACAGAAATTTCCACCATTACAGATTTATAGCTCAACTGGGAATGAGAGAAATTTCTGCCATAGTCGGTGGGCTAATAAATTATAAATTTAGAATTGAGGCAAGTGAGAAAGTTTTTTTTTCACAAAAATTTGCAGGTAAAGTAAGAAAAAGAAATGCCATTCTAATCCTTGTTTAGAATTTAGTTTGATATTAGGTAGCCATCTCCAGATTTTTGAGTGAATATTAAAAATGGTAAATTATAAGATGCAGACAAAAGTTTCAAAACTGAATGGTTGGGGTAACTTTCATTTTTTCACTTGTATTGGTACTTAAGTCTAACAGTTTCAAGTTTTCAAATGTTTGTTCAGTACCAAAATAACTTGTACAATGTAACCTAGAAATTGTTAGCCATTACGGTTGAGCAATCAAAAGTGCTATAAAAATATTGACCAAAGAGAAAGTCTGATTACAACTATTTACAGTCCATTTCTTTCTTGGAGCACAAAAACAAACAAAAATGCCTGCCTTACCTTGTTGTGTTTTGTCAACATTGTAGTTGCTATCTTGCAAAAGCTTTGCTATCACAGATTCTATGTCTTCTCCCACATAACCTGCCTGAGTCAAAGTAGTGCAGTCACAGATTGCAAATGGAACATCCAAACATTTGGCAAGAGTCTGGGCTAACAAGGTTTTACCTGCAACATAAAAAGTCAACAATTTATTCTTAGGCAAAAATATAATGCTAGTCAGATCCAGTGAGTGACAGATAAAAAGACTTCAGATTGACAATCTTTCATCAGATAACATATTCTGCTTGATTTTGATTTTCACCTGTTCTACTAACGGCAAGAAATGCAAAGCAAAACTGATCAAAGTTACACCTTCCTCACCTGTAACTGGTGGAACATTCAAGTTTTTTTTGTGCAACTAAATGTACCTCCACTTTCATTCTAATTGCAAATAAGGGTTCAATTAAACTCGCGACAAAGAACAGAAATTTATACCACAGCAGCCAACAGAGCAGCTAGGGTACTTAAAGCATCAGGTTAGCTAATCTCTCATTAACCCAGGCCTGAATTGTAATGAAAGTAATTAAAAACTCAGAGACTAAGTGTTAAATATAAACCTTTCAAATGCTAATACCAAACAATACAAATATCAACTTTCAAATAAATGTTAGTATTTTTTAAAAAAGAAAGAGAAATAGTTAACCTGAAAATACAAAACTAAAAGAAAAAAAAAATTAAACAAAGCATGTATAAATAAATTTGTTGGAAATGTAACCAAATCTGTATATCATGTACTTCTAGTAAATAAAACTGAGAAAACTGATGTTTGTATATTTAAACAAATGATTACCAGAAAGAAAAACAAAAACATTTACTTGATTCTTCATAATTTCAGTAAAGTTGATGGTTTTGAATAAATTCAATTAAAGTCCTTAAATGAAGCTATTGACAAATTCATGGGACAAATATCTTTACCTTTGTTGTTTTTATCATTACATTCTAACTGGTATGATTTGTCAAAACACTGTAAAAATAAAGATCAGAAGTTTATTTTATAAGCCATGTCCTTTCAAGATGTGGACAATCATAGCTTTTCACATCCTGTCTTTCATTACTCTAATCAAATGTAGCACTTTTACTACTATTCTTTATCTTTGTTCAGTCACCCATTCAATAAAGCTTGCCAAATAGGTTACTCAGTTTCCCTTGCTTCTCTTACCTTCAATATGTCTTATGAGTGTTAAATTCTCTAAGTCTTCTTTCCCCTTTCTCAGAAATTTCAATTAACTTTTTGTTACCAAACATTTCCTTGTAGTTGCTATTCTCTTCAAAATTTCCTCATTGCTTACATGTTCTTCACATGTCAGGAGAACCACATCTGTCATTTCAAGTTTCTTCTTCATGTTTGAAGAGATCCTTCAGCATTTACTGTCATATAGTAAATTAGATATTAGACAGCATTAACTGCTGTCTAATATCTAATTAGATATTAGACAGCAGTTAAGTACTCTTTGTTTCTAAGGACATTTTTCTATTTCTTGATATTTTTCTTTGTTTCGGAAAGGTATCTTTCACTATTCCTATGTTCCTTCAAATTTCTGTTATCTGTTACTACACTACTCAGAGTTAAGTTCCTCTACCATCTCAATTTTGATGCCACCAGTACATGGTGGCATCAGTTTGGCTGTCTCCCTAGTTGATAAACATGCACACTGTCTTCTTACAGTTAAATGGTTAGCTCCTTACAAGAAGGAGCTAACCATTTAACTTCCCTTGACTACCATTTCTAAGAGTTTTTCCAGTTTTCTTTCTGAGTCTTCCATCAACACAGAGTTGTCCGCACATCTTTTGCTAAGGTCATATCTGCCAATAATAAATCCTGGTATGTCTTCTCATTCTGTTAGGATCTACAGGTCGAATAAATCCAGAGAAAAATACATACTTGCTATATTACTTTTTTCTATTAGTGTGTATTCACTGAACCCATTTTTGAGCCACATGCAAGCTGTTTGTTCCCAGTAGAGGTTACTGATTACTTTTCCAGATAAATTAAAAGCTTTCCTACCATCTCAGTCAGTTGTGTCAAACCCTATGAAAAGACGTCATTGCAAAATTTGTAATAATTTCATATTTCATCTAAAGCAGCAATAATGAATATCTCAAATCCTGAAAAAAAAAAAAAAATTATAAAGCTACTCTAACATGATTATAAGAAAAATCCTTACATCGAAAAATCTTTTGAAAACTGACCTGAACCTGTTGGTCCCAACATAAGGATATTACTTTTCTCCAATTTGAAATCATAAGTATTTGAATCCAACACAACTGAGCCTTGCAGGTTGTCATCACCCAAGTGATGAATAGACTGTGGTGGCTGCTGTTGTTGTTGTTGTTGCTGGAGACTTGGAGCACTTCCAGTAACTGCAATCTGTAATAAATCTAGGAAAGAAAAATGGGCTCAACTAAATAGCAAAGCACAAAACAAAAGGATTTCACAAGCTATTGCCACCCCAATACTCTGTAAATATGTGTGGATGATTGCGTGTTCAGAATATGTAATGGAGATTGGGGTGGGAAGGCAATATTCCAAGTTCAAATTCTGAAAAGAAGGCTACATTTTTTTAAACAAATTCAATCCCTAAGGAGTGCCATTCAGACACATAAAACCAGGGTTCCATGCCTAATAGCCAAGCCAAAATATTAATTTTAATAAAAATGGTGTTGGTAGAACAGTCAATGATGACAAAGTTTCATCTGTATGAAATGCAGATTTGTCAGGCAGTTGGTGACTGTCTTTGGTATCAAGATTATTTATTTCCCCTTGGTGAACTGAAGATGTTACACTACAGGTGGACAGCATATACACAGATAGGACATAACAATCAAAATCAGCAAGGGTGAAAAACAACCATATGGCAAAAAGGTGGTACAACCAAATTTATGAGGCTTGTAAAGATGTTAACACCACTCTTAAGCCACTAACCAGAACACCAAAATTATGTGTCCACCCCAAAAGTGCCCAAAAGCACAGAATCCATGACAATCAAACAGAAGCAACAAGATATTACTTCAAATGTTAAAAATGTTGGATTAAAAATAAATCCATTAATTAATTCTTTATATATATATATATATATAGATAGATAGATAGATAGATCTATGTGTGTATGCTTTTTTTTATCACCACAGAATAAATACATTATATTAAAAAAATATTTCAACAAAAAATAAACAAAAAAGATAACGTTATTGTAAATGTTGGAGGAAGGCAGAAAAATTCTAAAAAAGATTGAGGAATAACGTTTCTGAAGTAATCAAGTATTTTACAGTAGTTATAATTCCTTGATGATCTGTTGGATTATTGCTGGCTTATGTTTAGATTTTATTTTGTAATGTGTAATTTCTACACAAATAGCATACTCTTACAATGAAAAACAAAACTGACGATAAGTTCACTGACAATGGTTCATGATGGAACTACCTTGTAATGTATTTACAGGTCATACAGCACTGACATAACTCTTCACAGACTTTTTATAATGAGATCTTACCTCTAGGTGTGAAGGTATTTGGAAATTGGCGGGAGTTTTCTACAGTTGACGTGGCTTCTTGCGTGCTTTTTGTGGCTGATGGCGGTGGGGGAGGCTGATTATTATAAATTCGCTTATAATGATTATACACAGCAACAGAGAGAACTTTCTTGGCATATTCCTGACCAATTACATATTTATCCAAATATTCATAAATCTGAAAAAAAAAAAAAAAAAAAAAAAAAAAGAAAAAATTAAATGCAATTGATATTTTTCTAATCATTCTTCTTCTGTCATTGCAATATTACACATCTCCCCCAATATTCAATAACCGTTCTAATTTTCTTTACTAGATATAATTGTGATTAGTTGAAATCACAACTTGTCCAATTGCTTGTCAAATCTGTAAAAAATAAAAAATAAAAAACTATATCCACTTATGAGTAGTACTTGCTAAAGTTTTCCTACTGAAATAAGAATATCAATGATGCTTTAACTAGAAATGAAAAAAAAGAAAAAAAAATATTAAACAATGAATTTCATGCAATTGTTTAAAATCTGAAGAATGATCTTGTTCAATATGAACAAACTCCATTCTCTAAGTAGAATCTTAGATAATCATTTTAACATTATTCACCATTTATTAAAAAAAAAAAAAAAAAAAAAAAAAAAAATTATCACAATTCAACAGGGATATTTTGAAAACCATTTTTATAGCTATCTTGATGTTACAGCTTTTGGAAATAGTGTTTTGAGAGACACCACATCTCTCCAACCAAAGAAATTTGAGAGAGTGAGAGAAAAAAAAAAAAAAAAAAAAAAAATCAAAATGAAGAAAGGCAGTACCTTTTTGGGTGGAGGTGGTGGCTTCTTTTTTAGTCCTGTTCGGTCATCTTTGTTTTCTTTGAAACTCTTCTTTGAATCTGCTTCAGATAACACAACGAAAAAGTGGTGACACTTTTCACATTTGACAAATCTTGTAGATGCTTGAAGAAAAAAAAAAAAAAAAAAAAAAAATGTAGATTTTATAGATTGATAACAAAAAAACAATTGCAAGCTTTTCATAGTAATTACTAGTTGAATTTTCAAAGATGGAGCAAAGACAAAAATAAAATTTCTATGATTTTTCTCAAGTTGAAAGTTAGTGTAAAACTTTCAGTGTATTTTTACATATGAACATTGAAGTGGACTGGGAGGAGAAAGTAATACAGTTCTATTAGTTAACCAGCAAGTCAACCATACATTACTGAAGACCCTAATGGAATTAAGCCAATATGTGAAATATCTTCACACAATATAAATTTAAAAAATGTGTTTTAAGCCATTACAAGAGATGTTTGAAATATTTTTTTCATGCCAGTCAAAGCTAGACAATAATGCTTTTAAATTGGCAATGAAGATTAGACTCAATGAAGGGAAGACTGTATACTTACAGACAAATGTCTCTACATGAGTACATGGGTCTCCACATTTAGGACAACAGAGTTGGTTGGAACCACCTTTTTTATCGCCTCCCCCACCACCACCTCCACTACTGGCTGGGCCACCACTTTTCTGGTCTCTACCACCACCAACACCGCTACTGCCACCTGATGCACTGCCCAGACTTCTACTGCTGATATGGTGATAGAGAGGGGCCACTGTTATCATTGGTCGAATCAGCAAGAAGTAATACACAGTATGTGGTAGTTGGAATGGACCATTTTTCAAAGCTACAAAAAAAGATTCAAGTCAATAATTTTGAAATTACAAAATTTAACATTTAAAGGAATAACATTCACCAAGATTTTTTTTTTTTGTATAACAGTCTTGTATTATCCGATTAAAAAGAACATCAAAGTTAAATTACAAATATTAAATATAAAATTTATTAAACTTGAAAAATAGGCAGACTAGTTTTCGCTTGAACTCACATTAAATCAAAAATGAAATAGCACTAAAATATGCTAAGCATTTTATTACAAGTTTAAACAATTCTTAATGGTACAATTTTGGATTTCACAGTTTATATTTATATTCAAAATGCACAAGAAGATATCAACCAATTCTAATTGCTATATCAAAAATGAGAATTAATTTCTTGCAGATAAAGATACAAGTGCAACTCGCTAAACATACATTTCAATTGTTCAAGGCAATATAGCAGTGTTTCTTTATTTTTAGAACCTGTGCACATTAAGGGTTTATCCACAATACTCAAATCCCTTAATATACTTTATACCCTTCTTGGGTTGTACTCTCTCACATGTACACAAACTTAGAAATGGTAACTTCATTATACCACACCTCTTGCTGTATTATGTTAACAATACAACAGGAGTTGTAGGTAAGCTAACTGAACGAGTCATGTGTTGTCTAATACATATTCAATTCTGGCAATTGTATCAGCCATGGAAGTTATTTAGCAGGCATTATCCTGCTGGAACACAACATCACCACTCTGTTGCACAAATTAGAACAAAAATGTTGAACAATGTTTTGGATGCTGTTGCTGCTGTTTAACATCAGACCAAAAGATGAGCAAGAGTCGTAATTCATGGCACCCCACACCAACTGACAATGTTGACAACTCTTCAAGCCAGATTGGCTCCAATTTATGTGATTGGTGTGTGGTTGTCACTGCAACTTTTACAATTCAAAGTTTGGTCAGTAGCTGTACTATGTGACTCTCTAGAATGTGGCCTATATGTACAGAAATTGTCATTTAACCAATGTTGCCAACATGGCACATCTATCATGCACAAGAATGGAATGACCTTCCAAAGACACATAATCATACCTATTTTTCTCTTTCTCTCTCTCTCTCTCAAAAAGTAAATAAATAAAATAAAAATAGCTCTGATTGTTCATAACATGAACCCTGTTTGCATTGGACTTTTTCACCAAAATGATCCTTATCACAGTATGTATTTTCATCTAAATATCAAATAAGAAACTGTGCACCGAGTAAAATATTACTGCATAATAAGATAGCCAAAGACTTTCAAAATTTTACCAAAATATTTTATGGTGCCTAAAATGTGTATACTGCACCCAGTTCAAAATCTGTATCTATATTTCAGGGTGTTGCAACGTTATTTTCATGAACAGAAAATTGAACAATGTTTTCTAAAATTTTATAACAAACAACATTATTACTGTGTGTGTATTATTAGGTTGGTGCAAAAATAATGACGTAATAATGTCGTTTTTTGACGTATTTTTTAACGTCAAAAAACAACATTATTACGTCATTATTTTTGCACCAACCTAATATTATGTCGGTTTAGTTGCCGACTATCCAACAAGAGCATATACACAAACAAGGTGTGTTCCAAACTTATGACTATTTTTTCCGCCAAAATTAATGCTATATGGACAAAATCCTTTGAGCACATGCATAAAAATTTTTGCACTGGTAGGCTGTGTCAGTTCCAGGCTGTTACACCTAAATTACAGACATGTAGTGAGCACTTATTGGATTTTCACTTTCACACAAGATGACTGAACACATTGACCAAAATTATTGCATCAAGTTTTGCCAAAAGCTTGGTGATACACAGGCTCAAACCATCCAGAAGATTCAACAGGCCTTTGGGGATGATGCTATGAGCAAATCTCAGATCAAGGAGTGATATAATCACTTCAACCATGGACGCACATTAGTGGAGAGTGAGGCACACTCAGACAGGCCATCCACAAGCTAAAACAAGGAGCTGATTAAGAAGGTTTGGCAAATAGTCATGGAAGATGCATTCAGTCATCTTGCATGAAAACAAAAATACAAGTGTGCACTACATATCTGTACTCTAGGCATAACAACCAGGAATTGTCACAGCCTACCACCACATAAATTTTAATGCATGTGTGAGGAAATCTGTTGTCATCTCCCACCTAAAGGATTATGCTCATGCTGCATATGTTTTGTCAGGAAAAAATAAAATCAGATATTTTTTGAACACACGTTGTGTGTGTGTGCGCGCGCTATTATTGAATAGTCTGCAACTAAAGCAGCACTTCTACTTCAATTTTTTGCAAGTGAGGCAGGTTGTTAGCTAACCTGTAGAAGGAAAAATAAAACCTATAAAAGGTGGAAGAGCTCTTGATGAGTAAACAGTGAGCTAACTAGAGGTGATGTCTCAATAAAATCACCATGAAGAAGGCAATGGGAAACCACTCCACTATGAATCCTAAGAAAACTCAGGGTTCTTAATCAAATTAAGAAAGATAATGACATGAAAGGAGTTAAGCCTATTGGAATTGACTCCTCACCTGGTTAGGCAAGACATGTGCAACAGGTGGCACCTGATTGCCATCCAGCAATTATTAGCAAAGACAATGGCATAAAGGGGGTCAAACTCCTTGGAATTGATCCCTCGCCTGGTAATGAAAAACATGAGTGACAGGTGTCACTGGACTGTCATCCAGCAGCAGTTCACATGAAACAAAAGACAATTCTTGGAACATGGAATGTCAGAACATTAAATCAATGTGGCCAGTTAGAAATTATAAAGCAAGAAATGAATATGTTAAATGTTAATATTTTAGGCATATGTGAAACGAGGTGGATAAACACAGGATCATATACACAGACAGGGAGAAAAATGAGGGGGGAGTAGGATTGATTTTAGACCAAGACAGAAAGAAACGTGTCATGGGATACTATCAACTGTCTGAAAGAATTCTTGTAGTTAAATTGAAAGAAAAGCCTTTTAATATATCTATCATAGTTGTATATGCACCAATTACAGAAGAAGAAAGTAAAAAAAAAAAAAAAAAAAAAAAAAAAAAAAAAAAAAGAGAAAAATTTGTTTAACGGTTCACAGTGAATGATCAGATATTAACCAACATCTGGTTTCATGATCATCCAAGACATATCTGGAAATGCCCAGGAGGAAGAACAAAAAAAAAACAAATAGACTATATAAATCAATAAGAGATTCAAGAATGCAGTTTTATACTGCAAGACATACCCAAGTGTTAATTGCATGAACAACCACTTTCCAGCAATATAAACTATGGAAATTGAAGAGGGTCAAGGCAGCACCAAAATTGCAATACAGAAAACTCCTGAATGATCCAAATGGGAAGAAGAAATATAGGGAGAGTGTCAATGGCAGACACAATGGACAAAATGAGAATGAAAACTCAAAGTGAGACATATTCAGAGAAGCTTTAGTAACATCATTAATTGAAATCATCCAAAAGAAAAGTAGATAAATAAAAAAGCAATTCTCATTATGATGAAAAGGAGACAAAAAACAATGCCAAAGCATGGCACAGAATATAGGAACAATTAACAAAGGAATTAGGAACAAATGCAGGGTAGGCTAAAGAGAAATGATTCAAGAAAAATGTGCAGAAATAGAAAGAATGTATATCGCAGATATGCATAAAGAATAACAGGACAAAAGACAATACTCATTAAGAGGAAGCATAAAATCCAAAGACTCTGATAGTAGAGATAGAGAAATTAACAAATACCTCAGAAAACTATTCCATGATGAAAATGAACAATTGGCAATACACAGAAACATTGAAGGAACAGAAATATTAAAGTGAAAATCTGCACTGGCCAAATTGAACAGGGTCAAAGCAGAAAGAGCAGACAGAATAGAAATAGAGATGATGGCAGCCTTGGACAATTTTGGCATTGACAAGATTATAGACATAATAAACAAAATATATAACAGTGGTAATATACTGGGAAACCTAAGTAAATCTATTTTCATAGCACTGCCTAAGATGCCAGGTGCAAATGAATGTGAACTCCAGCAGACAATAAGGCTAATAAGCCATATAACAAAACTTATAATACGAATTCTGATGAATAGAGCACAACAGAAACAGAGTGAAAATAGGACACAAACAGTGGAAGTTTGTTAAAGACACTGGAACAAGCAATAGTTATGCTCAGAATGGTATCAGAAAGAGCAATACAAATGCAGAGGATGTGTACCTATGTTTTATAGAATAAGCAAAAGTGTCTGATAAAGTATGTCGCAAAGAACTGTTCAAACTCCCAGGTAACCTTGACATAATCGAGAAGGATATTAGAATAATCCAAAACCTATAAGGGAAGCAAATATTCATACAGACAGAAAAATGAATTCAGTATCTATACAAAACTAGAAATGGGTTAAGACTAGGATGTGTCTTCTCACCGGATTTATTCAACCTTAAACAGAGAGGTAATTCTTAGGGAATGGGAAGACTTATTAGGATATTTCATTATTAGCAGCCACAATATTAACTGCATAAGATATGCAGATGATACAGTGTTGATGGCAGATAGAGAAAGGAAACTACAAGAACTCCTACAGAAGGTAGTGAAGTAAAGTGAGAAGAAATGAGTAAACATGAATTGTAAGAAGACAGAATGCATTGTTGTTAGCAGAAGGAACATTCAAACATGCAAATTACAAAATTGAATATGTACAACAATTTAAATATCTGGGAATTGTTTTAAGAGAGAAAAGTATGACACTGAAATTTAAAGGCACATTGGGATAGTGAAAGATGTCTTCCAAAAGTTAAGCAATGCATTAAGAAACAGGAAAATTTTGTTAGAAACAAAGAAAAGAGTACTGAACTGTTATGTAATATCAGTGAAAGCTGGACAATCTCCTCAAAGATGAAAAGGCTTGAAGCAACAGAAATGTGATCCTACAGAGGGATGCCAAGAATGTCATGGGCTAAACAGATGAGCAACGGCAAAGTTTTAGAGAAAATGGAAACAAAAAGGACACTTATACTTAACATCAGAAAGAGATAGTTGAAAATTCTAGAGCATATAATGAGGAAAGAAGGCTTGGAAAAACCATTACAGAACAGAGGAAAACAATGCATTACCTACCTAACAAGATTGAATAAATAGGTGGCAGAACATGATTTAGTTGAAACAACAAGATAAAATTAATAAATTACTAAATTAGCTTCAGCTACAAAGGACAGGAAATTGTGGAGAGTCATGATCACTGATATCCTGAAAGGACACAATACATATCAAATGAAAGCTAACAGGAGACAAAAAAGTAGTAATAGCCGGATTCTTCCTATTGACAAGAAAGATATTTTGTTATGGTAACATTACGCATGTTTGCTTACGAGCAAAACATAAACTATAATAGTTAAATCTCTCATTACCAAGAGACCTGACTGTGACTGATAGTTGCATTGAGTTTTACACTGTAGAATAGACTTTAAAAAGTTGCAAACATTTCATTAGTCATTGATTATAGAAAAAGTAAGGAGCAATACCCTTTTAATACTTTATATTACAATCTGATATTGTCAGAAAAGATTTTACACAATTTCGAAACACTTAAAAAGAAAATTTCGCTTTCTTTTTCAAATATCTCAATTCTTAAATAATTCTGCTTTTTTTCCAAACTTTGTTCATTCATATTTTTTTGCACTTTTTTGCAACATATTTAGTTTTCTTAGTCAAGCGAAAAATATAATTCAAAATATCTACAAAAACAAATAATTTAGTTAATAATTAGAGAAAGAACAGGTAATTAAAATATCACAACACATCAATTTACAAAGCTCTAGTTATAAACAGATCACAACACATCAGTTTGCAAAGCTCTAGTATAAACAGATCAACCTTAGACTACTGAGAATAAGAACAATTTCTTATTGAAGAAATAAAACTTCCTCCAAAGAGATCCCACTTTTTTTTTATAGAGAAGTTTAAGTGGCAAAAAATCGTTATTTACTTTGCCAAGGAAATTAATGCAAAAATATTGATAAACATTTTATAGTTCTAATTAACAAGAGAAGCAAGCTAGCAGTCAATTTCAGCCACTCTAAAATAGTCCCACAAATATCAACTCGTGACAAAGTTATTTGATACGAGTAAAAATAGTATCTTTGCTATTTCATCTACAACTAAATCCCATAGTACAAGGATTTAATAGATAACAGATGAGATAAGATTCATACTACTATTTAAAAAGGTGAAATACCTGATGGACGTGGATTTAAAAATTAATTTTATTTCCTTTCACAACTAAATCAATTCAATTATGCAAATACAAGCAGAGAAGCTGTCAAAAATGACAGGATGATTGTTTTACAGATTGACACTTCTAATGGTGATTATGAATGTTTTTACAGTGATCACTAGTGATAGCAATGTTATGCCTCCATTCATCTTCCCTCAGACTCAACACAGAAGCCAACATCAAGTGCTTTGGGGAGGTGGTGCTGCCAAGAGTCAGGAGGGTGGCTGCTGGAAGTTTCAATGTCTGGCAAAATGATTCTACTAATTTGCAACAACTGGAAGTTGCAACAGAGCTGCTGTACCCACACTACACAGTAGGGTAGTCAAAAATTACACTAACAATTGATTTCCAAGCAGTTTGGTTTACATATACAGTGTGCTTGTCACTGATAAATTTTTCCAAAAGAACTTGAACCAGAAAGAACATCCATATCTTTTAAGTTATTTCTAGTCATAAGTAATAAAAATATTTTCATTTTGTAGAAATGTTTTACATTTGAAAACCTTCACTTGAAGGATATTTTAAGTGCTAAACCAAGAATTGTAACTGGTTTCCTCAACACAGGAAGAATCAGTTACAAACAGTCTTAAAAATAAATTTAAAAAAAAAAAAAAAGAAAAGTTTTCACTGCAATACAGGGGCTGCAAAAGCATATATACTCTATAAATCGGAAGGGAAAGTGCTGCTTTTTCCAATCCTTATTCCTTATAAAAGTTTATTTATATCCATCATGACATTTAATTTTTATTAGCTATTCCATCAGAGTTCAAAATATTTCATTAACAGGCATCAAAGATGGCATAACAATTGATGAATTAGCTAACAAACATGAATGTTAACTTTGAAAGAATCAAGTGTTATATTTCTTTGTTTTATTATTTTTTAAAAATAAAAAAAACAAGTTATTTTTATGCCTAACAAAGATACTTGAACAAATTTTATAAAGTTGTCTAAAAATGTGTGCTAATTAAATGAGGATCTAGGCAACAAAATGAAATTTTGCCTGCCTTAGTGCGTTGCTATGGAACTGTTGCCAGTCAAGCCCACTGCATAACAAATTATGCACGAAAAGCTGCAAACTTGTACCACATCAACCTACCCAAACTTCTCAATGGTTGCTCACTTTACAGTTATGTAATATGAAACTCTCATATTTAACAACTGGAATGAGGAATGTTCAGCTCACATCAACAATCCCAAGTTCAAAAGAATATCTAATCCAGATTTGGGGAAATTTTTCTCACTTTTAAAAACAATGAGAAGTGAAAGTGATACATATAATTTAAAAAAAAATTCTTTTATTGAAAATGGACAGAAAACACTCGGATAATTATTTATAAATTCAGATAAAAGAGAGCATAAAAAAGCACTTTTTTAGATTTTTTTAATACAAATAGTTGTAAAAATTCAGAGAACAAATGAAAAAAGAAACCGTTTTTTTCAGAAAAGTTGAAGATAGATTTACACTATTTGTTAATATTATTCAAGAGATATAAAACATAAAAATGCACAAACTGACTTATAATGGGTTACTGAAACATTCTCAACCTAAGAGAATAATTTCAAGCCACAAAACAGACATGGTAATTCACACAGTTTGTATATTCTCAAGTTTCTTTAACACTTTCCAAGAATATTCTGCTGTTTGGTCATTGAAATATTGCTCGGTTCTTTTGATCACCTTTGAAGGATTCAAAAATTTCCTTCCTTCCAAACTCCTTTTATGGTTTGCCAACAGAAATTAGACAGATCAAGCATGATCTGCTGAGTAGGGTGCATGTTCTATACACCCAAACCTAAAATTCTTTAAGAACATCAATAAGTTTGACAGGCCTTATAAAGAAGCAGCTTTCAGTGCTATACCGGGGCTGCAAAAGTAGGTATACTGTATAAATCTGAGGGGAAAGTGCCGCTTTTTTCCACTCATTATTCCTTATAAAAGTTTATTTATACCCATTATTAAAAACAAAAGATAAAAGACTTAACAGTTTCCTCTCACAGTTTCTTTCAATATTTCTTTTAATTGGTTCAAGCAAGTTAGATTAATATTCTGCATTGTTTGGTTTCACTATTCAGAAATCAAAATATCTTATTTATTCCCAGAAAAATGTGGTTATGACCTTTCCCGTTGAAAATTTTGAAATTCTTCAGCCATGAAGAACCCAAATGCCACCACTGCATGGACTATTATTTAACCTCTGGATCACAGCAGTAAAACTAGGTTTCATTAACAATGACAAGTTGTTCTAAAAAATTATAACTAGATTGGAGTAAATAAAGTACAAAATCGACTTAGAGATGTCTGCTAAACGTCATCTCTAGTCGGTATTCAAACATTTTGACACGCACTTAGCTAACAGCATCCATATACACAACCAAGCACTCATGAATTATAAACCAGATACATTCCCTGGCTATCCTTAGTATCCAAGTAATTATTTTATCAAAAATTAAGCCATAAACACTCAATTTCAAGAATTGACACTGCTAAAGGCCTCCCAGACTGTGCTGCATCTCAGGCTTTCAAAGTTCTCCATGCTGGAAGTTGGCACTCAGCTTCTTAACAGTTGACTCTGACAGACACTTGTTACTCAAAGTTTGGATCAGACATTCATGGATTTATTTTAGTGTTTTATTTTGCAGGAACAAGAATTTCATAACAGCTTGAAGTTAAACTTAAAAAGTCCACTCACCATTAATATAGTTCAGTTAATAATCAGAAACAAATTAAAAATAATAAGCTCAAAGATCATGTAAATTGGTATTTTATAATTAAAGAACACTCAAGCTACAGTGACAAAATAACACACAGATTTTGGAGAGAAAATCAGGTCAAGAACTTTTGAGAATTTCATCTTAATAGATTAAAAACAAAGTGTAAGGAAGCAAAACAAATCCAATAAAGCTTGACAAAGATAAAAACTGCAGAGGAATGAATGATAAAAAGCAAACCAAAGTTTGTGTGAATAAAAAAGAGAGAATACAAGAAAATTACAAACCAAAAAAGAATGACTAATTGTTTAAGCTTCTTGTCCCCACAATCCCTATATTCAAATATTTAATTTTAAAAATATAGCTCTCCTTTTAGACTAACTCTTTCTGTCAGCGAAAGAGATTTTTCTTTTCCAATTTCATTTTCAGTGCATCAATAGAAAAGTGCTAAGAAACTATTTTGAAAGAAAACAAAAACATTTTTGAAACAGATTCATGACTAAATACTTTGAATAATCAGCCTTAGTGTGTCTCTTTATATAAAGTTTCAAACTTGATATGATGGAAAGGAAATACTAATTTCAAACAAAACATTTTCAAATTATACTTTGTTAAATAATTCCAATTTCCTACACTTTCTCTACAAAGTCTTTTGAGAGCCAGAAATTATTTGATTGAGGCAGAGTAAATATTTCTGTTGACATAAATACTCAATTTATTGGAAACTCTGCATTTGGAAGAGAATCCCCCCCCCAAATCTTAATTGCAGGATGCTGTACTGAATTAAAGAACATAATACAATAAAAACAAAACATACTTAAAAAGTAAAAGAAAGCATTTGCTGTATGAAAATGTAATTTCATGGCAACAATACAAACTGTTAGCATTACCTATAAATAGATTGACTATTTGAAAGAAAAATATGCTATACTTTTTCTTTCTTAATTACATTTTGCATTGGATTTATTTTGCCACATCCAGCAGCAAAACAAAAACAGGACTTTTTTACAAAATAGAATTTTCATCTGGATGAATTTGTAGGAGTGAAGGAAGAATCAGTAACCAGACATAAAAATGAAAAATGGCCTGTCTTCATTTGAATTCAATGTAGAAATATATCAAAATATATAAGAGATTGAATACATAAATTGATTATTGCAATCAATCGAAAACAGAATTTGAATAAAGTTTTTGAAATAGTTCAGAAATTAATATTGCTTCTGATAATCATTTACTCAGAAAACTTATTCTTGTTTATTTTCACAAACCCTCATCCCTTTTTAATACTAAATGCACAATATAGAAAACATTCCCTTTAATTAACAAAATAATTTATTATCAGAAGAAAATGTACTATTGATCGATTTCTAAATTGGAAATGTTAATTTACTTGAAGAAAAAAAAAACAGATTTTAATGGATTTTCTATTGCTAAATAAAGTAAAAACTTGATTGATAACAAAATGTCAGAATTTTAGGATATTTTATGACCAATTATGACACTTTAAAAAGATTATTAGTTATAATTGTCACCTTAAGTCCTGAAGGAAAAATACACTTTTAAAGAATATGCAATAATAGTTCATGTGTCAGACAAATAATTACACTGTAGTAGAGTCAGTTTATAACCTGAAATGAGTTATAGGATGGGGCTTTTTAGAGAAGCACTAGGTGACATTATTCAGATTGTACCCTTGTTTGAAGGGGTCATTTTAAATCCTTTTCATAAATTGTATTCAGCTTCTGAAAATGTAAAACAAGAGTAAGCAAATACCAGCCATGTTTAGATAAACAACTGTAAAGTCTACAAGCGAATGTAATCATGATTATTGAAATATAAACTTCCTTATCGTTAAAATGTGTGACCATCAATCTACATATCAGTATTTAAATGAAATATAAATGTCCCATTTTTTTATGAAATTGAATCTCTGTAGCTTACAAATTAAGTCATTCAAGCTTGTTTATTTTTTGAAAATCAGAAGCAGAAAAGGGAGTAAAGCAGATGAATGTCATCTTTTCATATCCTTGAATTTTCCAGAAAAACCATCCCAAAATTTGACAAACAAATTTCAGTCAGCAAAATATAATGATTGACTATTCTGCAGGGATGCCAATCTTAATTTCTTAAATTTTTGAGTAAATCCATTCAGCTTTTTAATTCTTAGGATCTAGCAATACTTTCCTACTCTTGATTTTATTTATTACTATATAACTGGCTATCTTGAATCAATTCCATCTTTTCTCAAATACTGAAATAACCCAACTTCAAAAAAAAAAAGCATATTATACTTTTGTAAGCATAAAACTGAAACACTTAGTCAATAAACAAGATAAAATGGAAACTCATTACTCCATCCTTACAAAAGAAGTGAGAAAGACTATACTTGGAGGTTGATAAACTAGTCTCGCACATTCAGTGATTCTGATCCTTATTGGGTGCTACTTATTATAACCTTGTGTCAAACTAAAGCAAACAAGCTAATAAATGGCAGTGAAATGAACTTGTTTGTTTTCATTTCCCAAATTTTAACTGATATCGCTTTGAAATAAACTTCTCAAAAGGGAGAGGTCAGTTACACAGGAACTAAGTCTGGCCTTGACTTTTAAAAGCACGTATCAAACTAGGATTTTTTCTTCAATAAGAAAACAAAAAGTAATTCATATCTCTTTTAGTCTTATTTTCAAAACTAAAAAGTCTGTTTTGTTTAGAAATGGGGATGTTTATTAATAAAAAAAATCATGTTGCAAGTGAAAAAAAACAATAACAATACATATCGTGATTTGCATATTATTCACTTTTTTATTATTTTATAGTTACAAATAATTTTTTGATGATTATAAAAATTCCATGTAAACAGAATTATCGATTTTTGATGGAATTGATTGGCATAAATTAAAAAATACGTTGGTTTTTTCACTTTTTTTTTTTTTCTGAAAATATGTTGTTAAAAAACGAATCGTTAGTTTACTTTACAAATTACATTTATAATTAAATAAAAAGGCTAAAAAAAAAGAACAAGAGTTCAGTTCACGAATTAAAATATGAATATAATTCAAATTAAATTGAAATTTTTCAACAATTTTCTCAATAAGAAAAAAATTGAATTATATTTTATATTGCATCAGTTTTCTTTATCAAATATGTACAAAATAAAATTAAAAAAAAAAAAAAAAAATCAATATTTGAACTATTTTTTAATTTTATGATATATAACTTTTTGTTTCAGAAATTAAGCATATTTTTTGTATTATTCTTTTCTTTGTTTACCCTTTTATTTTTTTCCATCAAAATCCTGTCAGTGTTATAATTTATTTATCTTAAATTTTTTTAAAAAAACAACGTAATGAATGTGTTACTCAACTGTTAATCTTGAAATTTCGTATTTTAAATAAAATTCTGAAGTAAACATGAAAAATATGAATAATGAAAACATTTTCTTATGAAAATTTTTACAATAATTTGTAAATGCAATTTCCAGGTTGAGATAAAAATCTTATATAACATTTTTTTTTTTTTATTGACCTTTTACTTTTTATAATCGATTCTGATATTAAGTCACCTCTTTTCATTTATTTTGTCGTCGACAATTTCTAAGTCTAATTTGTTCGATAAAACAAACGTTTTTCAAAAAGGTTTTTTTCTTTTTTTTTTTCTTTGCGAGAAAGCAAGAGAACAGCAACCAGAGGATAAGAACAACGTTTTAAAAGAACTAATACTGAAGAGTAGTAGGCATTTTAAAGTTTGTTTGTTTTTATTGACATAGATTAAAATAGGAAACAGACAAAACTTTTTAAAAAGATAATAAAATTTCTTACCTGAAACTGATTTTGAAGAATTTCGACCGGGAATAAAATATCTGACTAAATTCAAGCTTACTCTCGTTGCACTAGACATTGTGATTTTGTGTGGACGGGGAAAAAAAAAAACAGATAAAAACCAATTATTTTACTAAAAACAATTATATGTCCCAAAAGAATAGCACTGGCATGTTTGTTCCGGGTTGTAAAAGAAAAGAATTAAAGCAATTTCTTTGCCTAAGTCGATATGCAAAAAAAGTAAATATGGACGTGCAAATTGTGTTGTTGTCAGAATACGTGGAAGAAGAAAACACAAAAACAACCTTGCTAGTTATGGGATTTCAAAATAACAAAATTGAAAAATGGTCCTCAAAACTAATGGAAATGGTTTAGTGGGATCTTTTCGTAATTCTGCGGGACGTCAATTGCGGATAAACCGCATAATTTTTGGGTAGACGTCCAAGTCAAGCTTCAATCCTTACTCGCTCTCCTCGACGCTACCATGACTGACATTGTCGTACGTGAGCAACAGTACAAAAATATGGCGACCGCACATGAAAGATTTCATCTTTTTTCGCTGAAGACAATATCTATTCCAGCTTTTTTCTGGAGAGAAAAATTTAAATGACTAATTTTATATTTAAAAAAAAAAAAAAAATTATTTAAAATATATAAACTTTCACCACTGTTTACATGTGCAAGCCTCTTTATAACTTACTCGAAGTACATTTTTTTACCCTTTAGTGCTTCTGTACTTACACTTATTCTGTTTCAGGTGAACTCCAAATAAATACATAAAAATATCTACCTAGCTATGCATGTGTTAGCAGAGTTTGCATGCACATTGTTTCTACAAATTATATAATCACATAAGATAATAATATAGAACTACTAAAGATATGAATTTCTATGTTTACTCTCTCGTCCTTCTAAACACCACATGCATTTTTAAATACAAAGACAAAGCTTTTTAGTTTTTTTTTTCTTCTTATGGACAAAAAAAAAAAGTATTAAGTTTGTTTGTACTAATAAATAATTTTATAATAATTGTTTAGTTAAATTTTAAATTATGAAAGTTTGTTTTAAAAAAACGATTTGTTATTTATTAAATTTCCCATCATTATTTTTTATTAATTTTTTAGTTATTTGTTAAATTAATTTTCTAATGATAATCTTTTTTCATATTGAATTTAAAATAAAAGAAAATTATTTCATTTATTATATATATATATATATATATATATATATATATATAATATAATATATATACATATAATATATATATATATATACATATAATATAATATATATATATATATACATATAATATAATATATATATATATATATAATATAATATATATATATATATATATACATATAATATAATATATATATATATATATATATACATATAATATAATATATATATATATATATATACATATAATATAATATATATATATATATATACATATAATATAATATATCTATATATATATATATACATATATATATACATATAATATAATATATCTATATATATATATATACATATAATATAATATATATATATATATATACATATAATATAATATATATATATATATACATATAATATAATATAATATATATATATATATATATATACATATAATATAATATATATATATATATATATATATACATATAATATAATATAATATATATATATATATATATATATATATACATATAATATAATATAATATATATATATATATATATATATATACATATAATATAATATATATATATATATATATAATATAATATAATATATATATATATATATATATATATATACATATAATATAATATAATATATATATATATATATATATATATACATATAATATAATATAATATATATATATATATATATATATATATATATATATATAATATAATATAATATATATATATATATATATATATATATATAATATAATATAATATATATATATATATATATATATATATATATATAATATAATATATATATATATATATATATATATATATATATATATATATCAAATTGTAATTTGTAGGATTATTCCAAAGGGGACTTTTCAGTACATATGAGAGCTCAATGTATGATACAGAGTAAATTATGAGAATAATTAGGGAAAAACCTTAAAAATCCATAGTCAGTAATAAATTTATTTCAATGAATATACCTATATTCATCAAAATAAATTTATTACTGACTATGGATTTTTAAGTTTTTTTCCTAATTATTCTTTTATTTATATATATATATATATATATATATATATATATATATATATATATTATAACTAGCTAAAGCAAATTATTTATTTTCTTTTTAATCATCATTTATCTCAAATTTCATTTGAGAGATGTAATGGGATTTTCATGTAATATTTACACTCTTTTTCTCATAAAACTAAAATCTTATAAAAAGACATACTTTTAAAAATGAATGTCTATATACATTTGTAAAGTGTATAAAGAAAATATCAGCCAAGGAAAAAGTGATAAAACAATTTTATTTAATTTAATAAATCCATTTTGTTAGATCTTTAGTTGCTAAGTGGCTCAGTTTTAATAAGAACTGGAGGCAAATAAAAGAAATTGTATCAGAAAGACAATTTTATTTTTAACGAGAGTAATTGAATATCAAATAAGAGGAAAAATAACTCAATCTTAGGTAATAAAACTTTAGACAACAATTATATGGAGGTTCTTAAACAGGAACTAATTAAAAAACCTGTTTGTTAATACAAGATTTAGCGGAGTGGATAACATTTGAATTGTGTTAATTGAGCAAAATTTGATCAAGTTATTTTAATTTTGTTTTGGAGATTTTTTTTCTTGTTATATTCATCAGCAAATGAAATGCTTAAAAATTTTCAACAGTAAATCTTTATGAATAACTACTTCACTTTTTAACTAAGGGAATGAAATTTAATGGTGTGGAGTTATACAAGAGTCAAAATTAATAAAAAATGAATAAAAAGAGTCAAATTTTACATACAGGATAATTAATAGAATTGATTTCTCTCTATAAATGAATAATGCTTTATTTATAAAAATGCCTGTAAAAACAGGCATTGAATGTGTGCATAGCATCATGGAACTACTTTCAGAGAACCAAGTTCAAATTCTGTCTACTCTGTTGCATTTACATCTGCACTAATGATTTTGAGAAAAGCATGAATCTCTCTCTTCCCTCTCCCCTGTCTAACTGTGTAAACTGGATTCTATACCCTGCCTTGGATGATAGCCAGTCTAGAAGGAGGACAACATTGAATTCAAAATTTCAAAGAAGACAATGTGAAAACTCTTCACTATCAAGAATGCATGGCAATTTAGGGAAAATAAAGAAAAGGAATCTGTGGAGAGCCATGATCACTTGCATATTGAAGGGACATGTTACTAAAAAGAAGAAAGAAAGTGACACCAGTAGGATATTCGATATTTCATTAAAATTAAAAAAAAGATAATTTACTTAATATTTTGATGTTAATTTAAAACATTAAATTTTGTCCATAAATCAAATATGGATTATTCTCAAATGTTTTTTTAAGTAACTTTCAGTCTTAAGGTAATTTTTAGAACATTGTTTTCACTAGAGTAAGAGTTTTGACTAGTAAGCTGTTTCTTTTTTTTTTTTTATCAGTTCACCCCAAGCAAAGTGATAAAGCCACGAAGACACAAGGGGCTACTAGAAGCAAAAGAGAAGAAAAAGACTTTAGAAGAATCTGGAACAGGAAACAAGGTATAATCCTCTATTTCTGTTCAAAATATTAGGGAGAAGTGTGAACTGGGTGATAGACTAACCTATCTATTCCTATTGAAGACAAAAAAGCAGATTCAGTTGCAATTTGTATGGAAATAGATAGGGGTGATGCTTGTAGAACAAAAATGCATAGCCAATGGAGGTGACTATGGGGAAAAAATAGTGTATTGTAGTAAGGAAAAAGAACTTGCTCTAATCAAAAGCATTATTGTGCTTACTCTATTTTTTTTGTAGTTTCCATGGAAATAAGAGGTCATAACTTTTGGAGCATTCCACCTATAAGAATAGTAAAAAATGGAATTCACTATACTTACTACAGATTATGATTTTAGTACAGAATTGTTATATTTTAGTATAGAATTATTATTTCTGCACATTCACATTGGCATTCATTATATTATTTTTTTTTTTTTGTAATATTTAGGATTTGAGATGCAAAATTGTTCCTGAAAAATGTGCTTTGGTCAGGCTCCTTTACCATTCAGGCTAAAAAAAAAACATTATAAAGAAACTGAATTCTGTTTATGAAGTGTATGTTAATGTTGCTAAAATGATCAATTTTGTTTGAACCTAAAATGAAATTCTGATCTTGTTATGATTCGTGAACCTTTTAATTATGACTCAAAATAGAACAGTCAGTGGGCCGAAGTACAATGTCATTGACCGACTGCTGTATGAACATAGTAGTGAGTAGGTCATGTGACCAAGGTCTATGTTTGTTTTTTTTTGTTTTCTTTGACCAGCCAGATGTCATCACAGACTGACAGCAAATGCTTCTGTGATTCCTCCCAAAACAGATAAAAACGCCAAATTCTACCTTTGGCCAGTTCTTTTTCACTTTTTCCTTCCTTGTCTTACTGTACATGCATATATTACAATCTTAAAAAATAACATCTTTGTTATTTTTATCTAATATTTCAGCCGCTATATTCACCAACCTTCTTCAGTTGACTGTCATATTCCAGGAATGTTGAACATAACCTTTTGCTTGATCGATGAAGTTATATTCTTCTTACTCCTCCATGTTACATTACATCTGATATTTTTCCTAACGAATTTCAGAACTTGCAACCATCAACTTTTGGTTATCTATTGCAATTGTCATATCCTGTCAGAACTCCAGTTCTATAACTCAAAGAGAAGTGCTCACTTTGACATTCACAGTTCATATGACAAATACTGGCCTTAATTTCATCCAGCTCCATCCACACACACACACACACTTCCAGGATACCATCCAAAAAACAAACATCTTTATTTGACCAATCAGAAAAGGCCTACACAGTCTTCACAGCAGCTCTTTCTGAGCCACTGACTGAATTCACGTCCTTGATAAATTGATCATAGTGATATTCAAACCTGGGTCTTCTGGTTGGAACACTACCATCTAACTACTTGGCCACATGATATATGCAATCAAAACCAAACCAGAATTCAAATGATTTTGTAAAAGATAAAAATAGTGTAAACTGTTTTAGATTTTAGTAATTGTGATTATTTTTTCAAAAAGAAATCAACTCCTGTAGCATAACATTACTGAATCTTGTAATCACCATGTTAAAAGAAAAAAATGCTTGAAGTAAAACAAAGAAAAGATTTAAAAAATGATTGCAAAGAGAATAGAAAAGAAAAATGTGGATATCTTCTCTTAGTTTTATAAAAAAATATACTTGTTTGAAGGAAATTAGTACTGGTGTGATCACTATTTCTAGCTCAACTGACAGCAGTGGGAACCAAAATTTTCAAATGTAAGTGATGAACAAATAAACAACATTTCATTCTTTTAAATAGCAACAATGTATTTTCACAAAAATTACAATATTTTTGGAGTGCTTGGATGTTGCATATTGTGTGTGTGAAAAAACAGTCACCGGAAGAAAGAAGTCCTCCTCAGTGAGGAAGAAGGCTCATGTGTGAGACTGCTACATCTTCGAGCAAAAGAAAAAAAAAGAAGATTCTGTTTCTTCTTTTATAGTCCTTAAACAGTGCCAAACAGACAAAAAACAGGTTTAATCCCTACAGTATTAACTGGCACATTTTATTTTCCCTGTTAGAATGTTTTTGTTTAATTCAATGATCCATTGTCATTATGTAGTCTGAGGGGAAAAATTCAGTCAACACTAGGATGATGTATGGCTTTTATTTGTACTGTTGGAAAATCCCTCTGCAAAAAATAAAATGAAACAAGAAGCTGAATCAATGGACTATTGAAGTACATGTTACCCAACTGGAAAAGAATAGTCAAAACAGACAAAGTATTACATGATTTTGTAGCTTCTGGTTTGCCTTACTTCAATTTTTGATCGTTCTGTCAGTTGCTTTATTATCAGGTTGGTGCAAAAATAATGTCGTTTTCTCACATATGTTACTATGTGAGGAAACGACATTATTTTTGCACCAACCTGATATATCTTTCAACTAAAATCCATTTTTTTATTTTGATATTGTAACAGTTTTATTCTATGAAATGTTTTTTTTTTTCTCAGACATTAATAATTAGAATATCAATTATTTTTTCACAATTCAAAATGCATCATTATAATCAATATTAACCCATTAATTCTGCTTTCCTATTCTGGGGCAGTAGGCATTAATGAAACATATAATTAATGCTGGGTTTTTATAAATCTATATTTAATATTGGATGCTGGTGTCCATACAATAAGAAGTATATTGATGCACAGACACATTGCTTGCATCTGGTCAGCATGATATGTTATCACTTAACACAAGGAAAATGGGAATGGTCTTCATTAAGGTTGACAAATACTTGAATGATTTTTATAAAGGTGGCTATCATGAATTGCTCACACCAGCCTTGAGAAATTTGAGTGGTCATACTATTAAACTACAGTACACTGACTATACTCAAGCAAGATCCATACCTAGATCAATTTCTATGCTGTTCATTTAATACCAAAAGGCAATTCCTTGTCTAGGAATTTGGTTCAAGCAAAATCCAATTGTTGTTCAGGAATGGACTGAGAAACCTGTTCTAAAGAGAAGGTTTAATCTGCTAATACTTTTAATGTAGTTAATAATGGGTTTCAACCATCCAAATGTTACTTGCAAGATCTTAGAGAAGACAAATACAAACAGTTTTCTTTTCACTGGTTCTCTTTTCAGTTCATCAAGGTTAATTTAATGATTTTCATGAGTGAGCAACGCCAATGACTTGTTAACAAAATTGTCGATGTTTTAAACTGAAGTTACAAAACAGGTTTTTTTTTTTTACATTGTTTTTGTTGTGACCTTATTTAGCATACCACGTAAAAGAAGAGAAAAAATTGTTATGAGTTAAGTCCCCGGAACGAATTGCTCTCTGGTGTTATAAAACAACAAAAAGTATCTCCGCACATGGTCCCTAATCATTGAGTATGGCCGGTCGAGGAAGAGGAGGCCGGGGATTGTCTTTTAATATCGATGCTTTGGGATTTGGGCGAGGAGATGCCCTGCCACAGGCTATCAATCAGCCACCCCCACTCTTCCCGGTAAGTTTAATGAACAAAAATATCAATGTCTCTGACTAAAGTTTAGTTACGATTTGACAGTGAAGACGACAATTTGAAGGTTGGATCTTTTTTTCGTTTTTCTTCTGCTTTGCAAAATAAAAACAAATTTATTTGAGATCCGTATAATTTATTAAATTTATAATCCCCCCCCCCCGTTTTTTTTTTTTTTTTTTTTTTTTGAAAAGAAACAAAACAAAAATTAATCCCAAGAAATATTTCATAGTAGAGTAATTAATTTTTATACAGTATTGAATATTATAATATTGATTGTTTTGTTTTGATCGTTCAGTCTGTTTTACTTTTAGTTTTAAAATAACAAAAAAAAAAAAAAAAATTTCATTTTTCAGAATTGACTTTGTTTAATTAATTATCTAGCTCATTTTTTTTTTTTTTTTTTTTTAATTTATTTATCTTTTATCCACTATTTTCTTCTGCCATAAGCAATTTTATATAATAATTTTTATCCTAAAGTTTTTATTCATACCAAACACGGATTGCCTTCCCCTACATTCGAAAAATATTTGGACTCTCCTTATTTTTTTTGAGCGCTCCTTTTGAATTTAGAAGGCCGTAAATTAAATTTATATTTTTTTTCTGTAAGAAAAACTTTGAAATATAAAATAAGCTAATAATACGTACCACTTTTAGATATGAAAAGTTAAACGAAGTAAATTATTTAGGATAAATAAAATGAAAAATAAAAATAGCCATCGAAATACAATGTTTGTAATATAATTTTTTATTTTATTCCAAACCTTTTTTTTTTTTTTTTTTTTTTTTTTAAACATCCAGATGCCATTTAAATACGTGCAGAAAAATTCCTTTTTTTTTTTTTAGTCTTTTTTAAGTTACATATTTTTTTTGGTCAATCTTCTTACAGAGAAAGTAACTTGAGTTGACTAACTTCTGGGACTGAATATTCTCTTGGAGAATTTTTTTTTTTTTTTTTGCCAAGTACCACTTTGATTTCATAGCTTCACACTATTTTTCATTTTATTTTGCATTACATGTCCAAACGATGTAACACTGAACTACTTCCCGAGGGAATATGAAGCTAGTTAAAAAAAATTAAAAAAAGGAAAGGGGGGTCTAAGGGAGATAATCCTGCATTTTCTATGAGAGAATTGTTTGAAACACTAAATTTAACAATACTCTAACAAAATCCAGACTAAATATCGTAATCGTAAAGTGCAATATCAATTTGGACTATGATGGATGAGTGAAAACTTTTTAGTCAAGCTGTAAAAAGTTTTAACTTAAGTAATAATCACTTGTTAAAAATAGGCACCGCCAAACAAAATGGATGGAATCGAGAGAGTAAAAAAAAAAAAAAAAAAAAAAAAGCAACTTACCTGTTTTTAAAAAAATTAACCAAAAATCAAGGAATTAAATGAAATTTTCTGCACTCTGCCATTAACGAATGAAAATACTGAATAGTTTTTTTTAATTATAAAATTATTTTCTTTTTGATTTGACAAAAAATAAAATTGTTTTTTTTTTAATTTGAAATTTTTTCAGTTGTTGATGATAAAATGGTCTTCTTGTGGAGGTACCTAAATTAAATTTAAAGAATAGAAAAATGTAAATGGTTTATGCATATATGTGTGAAAATGGCAAAAATACTTATTAAAATTGATAGTAAAATTAAAAAATAATTAAAACAGATAAATTCTATTGATTTTTCTAGTATTATTTATAATTATGGCTGAAATCAGAGATCCAAGTTCAAATTCCAGTCCGGTTTGTGACATTTCGTTTCTTTGGGAAAAGTACAAAGCAACCCCTCATCTGTGAGTTAAATAGTAGAACTACACTAATACCTGGAAAAATCGTTATTCTTAAAAAAAAAAACTGCTAATGCAATATTCACTCACAAAAAAAAAAATCACAATTATTCTTATAATCCAGAATATGTTTTGACTTTACATACTCCAAAAATGGTTGATAAACTATAAAAAACAAATCAATTAACAACTGTTATGGCTCTCTATTATTTATCAAAAATTCTTTATGCTCAAATTTCCAAAAAATTTTTTTATTATTATATACCTTAGGATTTCAAGAACTTCACCCAGTAAATTTCAAAGACCATTTATCAATCTGCTGTGTGTGTGGAAATGTTTAAATTTCATAATTATTGTAGGATGCACGTTGCGGTGTCATGTAATGAGAAATTGAAGAGCTGAGTTTGAATTCCAGTCAGGTTTGTTACATTCATTTGTGAGTAAATACTCTTGGAAAAGATATGAATCTTTCACAACCCCATTATCGTTGAATAGCAGGGCAGACTGGATTTTATAGCCTTGGTTTGCAACCAGCCTACTGCAATAAGAAATGGCAGCTTACTGTTAGAAAATCTTAGTCGGTCATGAATTGAAAGAGACATGACCACTTAAGCGTGTATAATGTATAGCATTTAACTGACTGACTGAATTATTCAAATAAAGCTATTTCCTGCCTTGAAAGTGGTAATTGAATTAAGTATTTTGATCAATGCTTGGAATTAAAGGGAAGTAAACAGTGTTGGCATTTTTTTTTTTTTTTTTTTTTTTTAATAGCATATGAAAATCTAATTAATTTACCTCATGGAATAAATAAAAAAAAATGCTTTAACCTATCAAACTGCATTAATTAGGATAATTTTGCTAATTCCATTTTACTGCATATTCCAATCTTTTAAAGATATGACCATAAAGCAAAAGAAAGACTTCATCTAGTATAAATATATATAAAATACAGTAGACTTACATGTTCATTTTATGTAAAAAAAAAAAAAAAAAATAAATAAAAAAAAATAAAAAAATAATGACTAATAGCAGTTCAGAATGAAAAATTGGAGTGCTGAGTTTGAATTCCAGTCAAGTTCATTTGCAAACAAATACCCTTAAAAAAGAACTGAATCAGTCTCTTCCCCCCACAGCTATGGGTAAATAGAAGAACAGGCTGGGCCCTATGGCCTTAATTGGCAACCAGTGTAGGAGAAGGAAAACTCTAAATTCAAGCCAAACTGAGGGGGGTTGGCTTCATCAAGCTGTTTTGTCCAAGACACACCACTGCAGAACATGATGCTTCTAGAACCCAAATGGGTTACAAAACTCATGATATAAAGAAAGAAGATAAGACAGAAATTTTAAAATTCATACCATGATAGACACTATTTGTTAATTTTAAATTTTCTTTTAATTTGCTCACTACTATATTTTTCAATGTATTGAATGCACCTCGTTTTTGATTTGAAAAATTTTAACAAAAAACAAAAGTAAAAATTAACTTGCAGGGTTTAAATTAAATTAGATTAAATTTTCAAACAGGGTTTAAAAAAAAAAAACTAACAAAAAATTTTATCAATGGGAAATATTTATTCACTGATTAATCTATTTGTTTATTTTAAAGCCACTTGAACTGAAAGCTGTACCTTTGCTGCAAGGAGAGGAATATGAATATATGCTGGCCCTTAAACAAGAATTTCGGGGCACCATTCATGAATCACCATTTTACATAAAGGTAACAGAAAAAAAGAAAGATATTCACCGTTACTCTGACAAATACCAAACGTCTCTGGAGAATAACAACTCTTGGGAACCAGGTTAAGTTGCTTTGTCTTTTTATTTATTTCTTAATGCCTTTCATTATTTTTTTAATTAGTAACTCCTCAAAATATTGTGCAATGTAGAAATCAAAATTTTCAAGGTAAGAACAATGGTTTCATAAATTTTTCAGTCCATTATTTCAGAGAACTTGTCACCCACTCCTTCCTCTTAAATAAGTTTATGGACGTCAAATTTATCATCTTGATAAAATCTTGTAAATCATCTTATTCAAAAAAAAAAAAAAAAAAAAAAAAAAATGATTCAGCTGCAAATAAAAAAAAAGTACATTCGAAAACTGCATATTTTTCAGTGTGTGGATCAATATATGTGGATAGTCAGTCAGTTCTGTTGTTCATTATTCTACATAACTTCATCTAATTTGTTATAAAATTTACATTTGAAATTTTTCAAAAGATTTTACTTCATAACAAAAACTAATTTCTAAAATCAAATTATTGATGTAAAGTTCTTAAAGGAATTGAATTCATTTGCATTGCCTGATTTTAGATTACTCCGGAGCAAGATATTGACTTATTCCTTTTCAAAAGGTCACATCTAATTTTTCAATGTCTGATTGAAGACATGAGATTCTTCATAAAAATTTCTTACGTTGCATGACTGTATTACGTATTCATAACCAAAAAACGATACATTCTTGCCTGAAGTATAACGAAAACTATCCCTAGAATGTACTAATTTAAAGAATGGGGAAGAAAACTAGTGATTTGCAACCGGGAAATAGTGTGAGGTCCTATTGGCGCTCAATTGAAGGAAAAATTTTCAAGGGAGATAACTGTTAAATACTGATTATATTTTCCCTTGTTTACTTTTTTGCATACGAGTTTAAAAAAACTGGTTATTCTAGAATATAGCGGGATATATTCGGGAGTATTCACTGATAATCTTTTTTTTTTTTTTTTTTTTTTTTTTTTTTTTTACGTCATTCTTTTTTTCTGGAAACGTGATCAAGTTGGTCACAATATTGTCTTGTCTACATGAAAACCATTGCCATTTTATTGCAAAAATCTCATTAGAAAAACAGTTTAGCACTACCACTGTATTATGTGACTGAGGTAGATACATTTCACATTGACATCAGTAGATTGTGTTTGAATCCAGATAGAATGCTGATTTTTCAAAGGTAAGAAGGATGACTATTCCAAATTGGAAGATTGGTATAATGCAATCATACTGCATGTTCCCCTGCCTTTAGCCTTGTATCAGCATAAATAGGATATTGAACCAAATTCATTATTTAAAACTGCTGTCTGCTTAATTACATTCACTTTGTAAAACATAGCCATCTATTTCATCAAAATATTAAAATTAAATTTTAATGTAAATATGAAGAGTAGAGAAATGTACTTGTAGCCCTAAGGTTATTGCATAGAAGTTAGTTCAATCTTTTATGCTGTTATGGCAAATTATTTGGTTGGTTCATTGGTCACAATTTATAACCACAACCTACACACAAAAGTAAATGACAACTTGGCTACTATTACTGTTATTTTAGAGCTCATTATTCAATCTGTGATTTTTTTTTTCTCCCAGACTGGGACAGTTTGCCAAATGAACTCAAATGGAATCGAAAGAAATTAAAGAAGGTGAGGTTCACTCCACGCCCTAATCTTCCGAGCAAGGCTGAAGCTGCTGAAGTACTCAAGACATTAGAGGCAAGTACACAATACCATCATGTTTTTATTGAACTCAGATTCACACAGAAAAATTTCAGTGCTGTCATGATTTCAAAAAAGAAAACAAAAATGAATAAAAAAACAAAAAAAACAAGGACAATAGAACCAAATAAAGCTAGTTTAAAATAATCTCTCCAGTGAGATTCAAGCATAGGCCTATGTTTGTTAACCTCAAGTAAATTTTCCTTTTTAAATTATCATATGTTGTTAATAATCTTCTCTCTTTTACAATTGAAGCTTGTTTTTTTAAACTAGTTTTCATGGTTAAAAAAAAGAAATTCTTTATTTTTCAAATTTTTCATGTGTTCTTGTGAAATTGCATGGATGATTATTATTATTCCTCATAATAGTAATGATAAAAAAAAATACGAACAATACCCTGAACATTATTGTCACTTATCTGGAGAAATAACAAATCTTATCTCTGTTACCATACCATGGTTACAAACATAGTCATGGTACTTTCAAGGTGTATAAAATTCTCCCTGCTTTTCTCATTTAGTATGTCAAAGACAATGGTTCCATTGTAACTGTTGATTTAATTTGATAATATTTACTAAGGCTAAGCTGTAGAAATGAATTAAGATATTGATAAGGAAACTGAACAAGAATTAAAAGGCAAAAATGAATAAATATTTCCATTAACTGAAAAACAAGGCCAATATATTTAAAATTGGCAGTTAAAAGAAGAGCAAATTCAAACTTAGGATTGAATAGATATGATGAAACTAATAACTAATGAGGACTGTTCATAATATTCTAGAAATTTTTCTGTCACATAAAGTGAAGGGTCATTTTTCTGTAGAAAATATTTGCATAGACTAAAGCTTTTCTTTATGACAGGTTGAATCAGTTTTCAATTATAATACTTTAATAATCTTCCATTTCAGATTCATAAGTTTGAAATAGACAATGTTTTGTACTGCAATCAAATTATGAGCTGATCTTGAACTCATGGATAAAGTTATTATAGAAATTGTTGAATTAATTTGATTAATTTTTATTGGCTTAAAAAAAAATAGTAATTCAGCTTGTAACTGTAAAATCTGACAGAGTGAAAGTTAGAAGAAAAAAGCAGTAAAGAAACTTATGTAAATTTTCTTCTAAAAATAATGGAAATGGTTTGCATTTACATAAGGAAATTGACTGTTAGAAGCAATAATTTTTTCCTCACTCCTCCCCACTGCTTTTAAATTAGGTTGGTGCAAAAATAATGACATAATAATGTCGTTTTTTGACGTATTTTTTAACGTCAAAAAACGACATTATTACGTCATTATTTTTGCACCAACCTAATAACTAAAAACCTATGCACGGATTTGATTATATAATCACTTAATTTTGTTGGCTTATCAAGAAAAAAGTGTTGTCTTTGGTATCATAAGTTAAGAGGCACCAAACTTGAAAAGTCCTGGAAAAACAGCAATAGTCCCAAATTTTTGAAAAGTCTTGGAATTTTCTAAATCCTTTTTCTCAATTCATCAAAATCAAAATGATAAATTCCAGAAATCTGGATTTTTTTTTTTTTTTTTTTTTTTTTTTTTTTACAAGCTAAAATTGTCCTTCAAGAAAAATGTTTTTAGTCATTAGTAATATTTGGTAATTATTGCAAACGGTGGTTTGTTTCCTAGATTAGAATCAGTTCATGACCTTGTAGTTACTTCTGTATTTTCTTGTCTAGGTGATGAGAAGGAATATGAAGGTGTGTCTCCTAGCTGCTATTCTCACTGGATAAGAAAAGAGGAAAAGCAAAGATAAAAGGTGTCAGAGACATAGTAAACATCACCATCAAAGATAAATGAATTCACACTCCTTGAATCTGTAGTTGAAAGGAAAATAAGGAATTATTTTACAGTAATAAAATACATTTTAGTAGAATCTCTAAAAATTTATCAGTGTTTTTTAAAATTTGAACAATTGAAGAAATTTTATTCAGGTATCAATTTCAAAAACAAAAAGTCCCTTTGATCTCTTGTCAGCAGTGGGTGAGCGCAGGCTAAAAAAAATAGAGATATATGTCCATGTCAATGTGTACCTATGTGTAAAGAACATTTGCCTAAAAATTGTTGCCAAAAGTAACAAATTTGAGAATCAAATTTGACTCAAAGAAAATGAAGATGATAAAATAGAAAATGTGCCTTTGATGTGTCTTAGCATAGAAAAACCATCTTTGAAATAATAAGAATGTTGTTTTTAAAGTTTGTAGGCTAATAATGACCTGTATGTCTAGCTTTTGTTGTAAGTGTGAAAAAATATCTAAAACTTATTTGTTTTTTATTGCTTGGCTTTATATTAAAAGTTCGATCCGACAATCCTGTCCCTTTACTTTTGTATTTCTGCCATAGATGGGCTAGAAAATGTACAAATATATGAATGACTCCTAGGTATTTGGCAAAGTGTCATCAAATTTGTGAACTTAATTAAAAAAAAAAAAAAAAAAAAAAATACTTAACCCAGACCAAGTCCTTCTCTGCAGTGCTATCGGAGGTGAATGATATTTTATTTCCAGTGAAACTGCAGATTTTTGTATGTTTTAAAGACATTGAACCATTTCTGATAAAATGTCAGATGAGCCGTTGAGGTTGATATGCTGTAAAACAAACCAAACCAAACCTTTATATTAAAAGTTCAGTCTGGCAACCCTGTCCACTTACTTTTGTATTACTGCCATAGATGGGCTAGAAAATGTACAAAACATGTGAATGACTCCATAGATATTTGGCCAAATGTCATCAAATTTGTGAACTTAATTTAAAAAAAAAAAAAAATACTTAACCCAGACAAAGTCCTTCTCTGCAGTGCTATTAGAGGTGAATGATATTTCATTTCCAGTGAAACTGCAGATTTTTGTATATGTTTTAAAGACATTGAACCATTTCTGATAAAATGTCAGTGATAAACTATTGCTACCTTTCCTTGCAGATGATTTGTTTAGCACAATCATGAAACTGTTAAGATTTGTAAAGGAAACGCACACTAAAAAGATAATTACATTTTCCAAACTGAAGAAATTTGTAAGAATTTTATCAAACCCAAACATGCATAAAGATGCTGCAAAGATTGAGTGTGAATTTCTGGCAGATAGGGCTATGCAAAATTTATCCAAAAAAGGAAATCTGTCAACAGGCAGAATTGCAACAAAGACAATTTGCCCTCTTGTAAAGTCACTTGCATGGCTGAACCTGGATCCATTTGTTAAAAAAAAAAAAAAAACTGCTACCAAAGACAGTCTAAAAAGATGTCTTTCCCACATGATGGGCAGGAAACAAGTCAGCAAGCCTGATTGTGATGACATCATCAGTCAATACAAATGGTTTGAGGAAAATGTTACTTTCAAGAATTTCAACAAGCACAAAGACTGGACACTTTGTTCTACTCTTCTTTGTCTAGCAACAAAGAATATGAAAAACTTTAGAGAGTTTTGCAGCAGATTGCTGGTACTCTCTAATGGATAGGCTTCAGTGGAGAGAGATTTCTCGGTCAATAAGGAAATTTCCACTGACAATATAAAACAGCAGACTATTTGGCCACAGTTGGAGGTGCTGGGAATGTTCACATGACTAAGGCTCTTTGCAGTGCCTACAACCAATACTTTGATACTGAGAAGAAGGAAGAAGCAGCTGGAAAAAAACAAATCAAAGAAAAATGGAAATTGAAGAACTGAAGACCAAAAAACACAAGCTCGAAAGTTGCACGATTTGCTCAAGTCAGCTGACAGCTATGCGGAGAAAGCTAAGCAGACTCAGAATTTCACACTTATCGCAAAGTCCAATTCCATGCAAAGATCTGCAAAGGACAAATCCATAGAGATATCAAAATTGGAAGAGGAGCTGAATATTAAACTAGATGAACTGATGTGTAGCTGTAAGAATGAAATTGTGTAATTGAAAATTTACAAGTGCAGTAGAACTCTAAAATATGTAACAAAACCAGGTCTGCTTAAACACTTTGATTTTTTTTTTTTTTTTTTTTTTTTTTTTTTTTTTTTCTCACTGCTTTCAACTGATCCATATGACATGAATTATTGGTACCAGCTGTAGCTTTTCTTTGAACATCTCATCTGTCAAACTATTAAAAGATAAATCACAAAGTTTGTGTTTTTGCAATTGATGACCATTTACGTCACGTGCACGTGTCTCTTTTAGTCCTTCAGACTTTTTAAGATAGTCCTGGAATTTTTTGTTTTCACAGATCTGTTGGAATGCTGCATTGGTCAAATCTGAAATAAGTTTTACATTGCTGTGTTTCTTCTTTACCAGAGCCTTGAAAAGAAAGATAATCAGAATGAAGAAAATGAAGATGAAGAAAAAGAAGCTGAAGAAGAGGAAGAAGTTTTTGAAGAAGAGGATGAAGAGGTGAGTTTAACAATTATGTTGAATTTTAGTTTAGACTATGGCATTTACCAGTGCATCACACAAGCATTTCTTGAAGGGTTTTCATCTCTTAGTAATTTAATCTTTGTGTCTGTACAGATAATTAAATTCATTATGTACTGTAATGAATACATTGATCATTTTAATAGATTAACAAGTGCTCAAATTTTGTCTTGTTTCAACTTTACTCTAGTAAATTGAATGGCTAGTATTTTCAACTATACATTTGCACATACTTTTGATGGATTTGGAACACTTAGGGGGTTACATCAAACACAAGCCAAAATGCTGAATGTTTTTGCAAAGCAATAATGCAACCAATATTTGTGTTTAGCATGGAATAGTTGATAGTATATTCTTTTAGGATTGTTCTCTGAAAGACTAAATCAAATTGCTGTGACACTTTACAGTGACTGAAAACAATGTAATTCATAGGATTGATTTTTGCTGGCTTACATCTGATTGCTTGAGGTTCAGTAGCTTCATTTTGAGGTAGAAAAACAAAATGTCATTGTTGTAGGCTTTCATTTTCTATATTCGTTTATACAAATTTTCTTTAATTTTTTTTTCTTTTCTTCTCATCTTTTTGTTTTTAAAGGAATGATTTTATGATATAATTTTCTATTGTTTATTTTACAGGATAATGACTACAACTTGAATTATTTTGACAATGGAGAGGATTATGGTGACGAAGATGATGATGACATGGATGAAGGACCTATTTACTGAGAATGATGTTGCTATATAATAATGACTAACACCCTATGTGTCTAATATAGTTATGTGTATTGTAACCTGTCAGCAATGTGGTTCTTTTATTTCCATAGTCTGCATAAGAGGCTTGACTCGTGACCAGAAAAATAAATATAAAAAAAATCAGGGCTTGAACTTTTGTAAATGAAACAAATTCATGTTTCTTTACTTATCAATATTTTTTTTTTTTTTTTTTTATCTCCACCTCAGCCCTTAATGAAGTGGACCATTCAGAATTTGGGCTTTGTTACTGTTTTCATGGCTATGAATGGTGTAAGATTTTAAATTGATTTCTGGAATAATTGAGATTTATCTTGTTCCATGGACACTGCACTTGTCTCCAAATCATTCTTCCTCATTATTCAAGAATATGGTGATATACACAGTTATGAAATATAGGATTTCATTATAAATAAATTATAGGTCTCTTTTTTTTTTCTTTTTTTTTTTTTTTCTTAAGCCACATGAACATTTAATGTCATTTTGAGTACATATGTATGTTAGGTGTACACTCTTTTTATGTGGAAAAGTAGTTTTAAATGAGTAAGGCTATCAGTTTAGATGGTTTCACCTTCATATATACAAATGACATCATTCTATCTCCTAGCTGGTTCTAACCAGCTTAGCAGTCAGAGTAATTTTCTTTTTAAGATCACATTTGGTGGTAACTTCCAGCTGTCCCAGTTAATGAATTCACCAAAGTATCAAAGATGTGGTCATTAAATGTCATCACCAAAATCACTGAATGTTTTTATAAACAATTTCCTGTTGTTAAACAGTCTGGCCATTGATATATAAACTGCACAGTGTTTATGGCCAGAGCTGCCAATTGTGAAATAACACGCATTTTGTTTAATTGGTAAGTCAAAATAAGAATGGGTTTTACTAGGATGGGAAGAGGAAAAGAGAATATTATTAATCAGAATGATTATTTTTCTTTTTTTTCTCTTAATCTAATAAAAGGTCAATAAAACACACTTGACAAAATGAGAGGAGGCAATGGTTGGCTTCCTAAAAGGCTATCCAGTCTAGTTAAGTACAATAATAATATAAATATTTTTTTGTAGAAAAGTTGTCATTTATAAAAAATGATGATAATATGAAATTAATTGTCTGTGTGTCAGTGATGTTTTGTAGAATCTACATATAACCAAACAGATACTTTCTGTGTGTTAGCCAGAATATAATTCCTTTTTTTTTTTTAATCCCAAGCTAGGCAATAAAGCCACTAAGATGCAAGGGGTTATTGAGTGTGAAAGAATCTGAGAAATGGTCATTATTAAGGAGAGAGGATAATAAAAAAAAAAAAAAAAAAAAAAAAAAAAAATAAGGAGACAGGAGATGACAGTTGACATCACATTAAACTTTTGAGGATCAAAGTTGACTAGAAAGCACAAAGCCAGCAGAGAATTACATAATGTAAACAATGTTAAGCTTTGCTGAAATTTGAATATTTTTAACAAAATATATTGGTAAGCTGGAGCAGAAGTGATAATTCTGCCCTGGTATATCGAGCATAAACCTACAAGAATATCCTGTATCTTATATCTTAGGCTCATTAAGATGGAGTTATTCTGATGTGTTAAATGTGTTGTAGGAAAATTTTAATTTCTTTTAATCTAACATTGAATCACTACTGAAAAAAAAAAATCCGGGCAGTTTAACATTTATTCTCCGTTTTTTAAAAAAAAAAAAAAAATGATTTTTCTCTTGCAATCACTATTACTGTATACTTCAACAATTTTTGTTTTACAAAGATATTTTTAGAATTTTAATGAAACTGGATTCATACATTTTTTTTTTTTTTTTTTTTTTTTTTTTTTTCCAAGTATAAATAAAATATTAAACATTATTTTATTAATTTATTTACAAGAATAATTTCATATTTACAAATTTACCAAAAATATTGACACTAACTACAATGCAATATTTATTATTTACCATATTATAAAAAAATAATTATAAAAACATTTTTTAATCATAAATTTATAAATTGTCTGAACAAGAGAAGAAAATATAACTGAGAAACTAATTATAAATTTTGAAAAAATGCATTTTCTGGGCATTTTTTAAAAATTTCTCTTCACTATATAAATTCACTAAAATAATTTGCAAACATCTGGATTTATATTTTTTTTTCTTTGAGAATTGACAACTAAAATGTTAAACTATTAGACTATTTACAAGAATTGCATTTAATTTTTTTTTGTCAGTTATTGAGAAAAAGACAACGCATAAATCCAGTTCCATATGTTTGGGTTTTATTAAAATTCTAAAAATAGCTTTTTAAAACTAAAATCTATTGGGGTATGCATTAATAGTGGTGACAAGAGAAAAAAATATCCTTTTGATATACCATTAAACTTTGACAAAATTTGAAAATTTTTAATAAAATATGGAGCGGAAGGATAAGATTTTTAAGCTGGGCACATATGGTGATCTTTAAAGTTTACTGCCATGACTATCTTAGCAGGTTGAAAGAATGCATATATCCTGCTTGTTTATTGTATATCATGAACCTTAATAATTGTTAACTTCTTCAAATAAACTATTTTTTTTTTTTTTTTTTTTTTTTTTTTTAAAGAGGGGGTCCAAACATTGATACATCATATTTGAAATATTCCCCATGTATCATTTTACACATCATTTATGTTTCATTTGATAATCAAATTACTTATTATTAATCACAGAAAATGATTGGTAAAACTACCAATCATTTTCTGCATTTGCTTGAAGTTAACAGACTTCTGACAATTAAAAGCAATTCAAGTGTAAAAGATGCATTTATGGAGACATTTTTATTTATATGCTCTGATATTTTCTTCTCCCCCCCCCCACCAAAAAAAAGAAACAAACCCAGACTTAATTTCAACAGATTATTTATTAGGATTCTTTACAAATCTTAAGCCAACTCAGTGTTATCCCTTGTGGACATTGTATAATTGGTATAAAACTATAAAAAAAAATCAAAGAAAAATCTTTTCATTGCCCTTAAAAAAGATCTTTGAACTTTTGAATGGCATCAGTAATATTCTTTGTTTTATATATATATATATATATATATATATATATATATATATATATATATATATATATATATATATATATAAAAAACAGTCTGAAAATTTTGAGGATGACCTGCAGTAACAAGTAGCTGCTTGTGCTTTCCAAGTTTGTCACTTGTTAACAAGCAGAGAAATATATCCAATTGTTACCAGGTTGTCCCATGTTTTGCTTCCTCTTTCTCGTTTCAAGCTCAGAAGAGCATAAAAAGAATCAAGATCACCCTATAAACACGTGTCTGTAGCTGGTTTTTGAACATTAGGTTTTGGATGTGTTTATTTGTCTGTGTCTGAAAAAGACACTTTCAGTAAAAATGTATGCACACGTCTACGCTCGGGAGGGGGTTAAGAAATGCCCTTATTCCTCTTAATTGCAATAGAAACATTTTGAGGACCTATTTCTTCAGTTTTATCTACTTTTCTCTTTCATCCACTGATATTTTTTTTTTTTTTTTTTTTTTCCCCCCCTTTATGTAAAATATCTTCATGTAATCACATTTTTTTTTTTTTTTTTTTTTTAAACTTGCGTTTTAACATGTGTGACCAGAGCAGTCAAAAGAAACTGAACTATTTATGATTTCTTTTTAATTTAACAGTATCGTTTGAAAGATGTTTAATAGTCTTGGATTTGATAAGATTTGATCGGAAATCCATCAATTGTAAAACATTTTGGGAGTTGCTTTCAACAACAAAAAAAGTATTTTTATGATGTTTTTAGGTAAAAGAAAAATATCTTTTTTAAAAAAAAAAAATTTAATAAAATTGAGTCGTTTCATTTTTGTCTTGCTTTTTTTATTCCACTTTTTTTTTCATCTATTTATAATTTATTTATCAGTTCAGAGGCACACTGGTAATAATTTGTTGAAAATATGGGACAAGTAAGATTTAAAAGCTAGTTGGGAGTAGAAAAATATACTACATAAAACTATAAAGTCTATTTGTTTGTTGTATTACTATTGTATTATTACAGGCATGATGTAAAATATTTAAGATCTCTTTAAAGGAGATAAATCATTAACATTTGGTAAGGATGTTCTATTTTCATATATCATGTGTGATTGTCCCGAAAGTGTGTGTGTGTGTTTTGTCTGTCATTAAAAAGATTTCTTATTTTGATTTAATTTTTCCAATTTAAATTAGATTCAAACACTGTCTCAGAGAGAAAAATGAAAGGGAAGTAGGACTCCTAGGCCAAGATAGGAAGAAATGTGTTTTGGGGGTACTATCAACTATATTATATAATACTTGTAGTTAAAATAAAACCTTTTAGTGTAGCCATCACAGTTGTATATGCATTGACAACGGTGTAAAAGAAAAAATTGAAATGCTTTACTAGACAATGCAAATTGCAAGAAAATGCAATTGTCATGGGAGACCTGAATGCCAAAGTAGGAAAAGAACAAGATGGTGCAACAGTTGGTAAATTCAGACTAGGGACCCATAATGAATATGGAGAAAAATAGGTCCAATAGTGCATGGGGAATAGTCAATAACACATGATTTCAAGAATGCTCAAGACCTGGAAAAACCTAGAGCAAGAAACAAAAAAACCAAATCAACTATATAACAATCAATAAGAAATTCAGGAATGCAGTTTTACACTGTAAAACTTACCTAGTGATATGTAACCTTGGCAGTACCCAAATTGCAATACAAGAGTCTCCTGAATTTGAAGGAGCTGTATATGAACAGCATCAAAGTAGAGACATTGAACTAAATGAGAATGGAAATTTGAAGTGGGACACGTTAAGAGAAGTATTAGTAATAATATAATCCCTAAGGAAAATAAAATGGATGACATGCAATTCTTGATATGATGAAAAGGAGTCAGTGAACAATACCAAGTTATGGTATAATATATGACACTGCTAGAAGAAATTAGAAATAAATGCAGATGGGTAAAAGATGAATGGGTCAATGAAAATTGTGTTGAATTTGAAAGAATGAGCATCACAAGACATGCATAAATGAGACAACAGGACAAAAGATGTGCTCATCAACAGGATGCATAAAATCAAGAGGGGGGCACTGATAATAGAAAAAGAAAAAATACTTCAAAGATAGAACAAATATATCAAATGCCTTTTCCATAATGAAAATGGAATACAAAAAATATGAAAGGATCTCACATAATGTGATATTTATGCTCAGAATGATATCAGGAAGAGTAATACAAATACAAAAGGAAGTAAACCTATGTTTTATAGATTATAGAAAAGTGTTTGATAAAGTATGTCACAAAGAAGTGTTGGAATTGTTAAGAAGGCTTCCTTTATTTAGGAAGGATATTAGAATAATCCAGAACTGGGAGCCCACTGCTTGCATTTGGATATAAAATGAATTCAGTAAATACTCAAAAATAGAAAGGGGTCATATGGTAAAGATTTGTCTTCTTATCGAACTTATTCAACCTTTACATTGAGGCGATTCTGAGAGAATTAAATCCTACCAGGATTAATTATTGGTGGCCACAATCTTAGCAATATGCAGATGACTCAGTATGAATAGCAGACACGGAAAGGAAACTACAGGCATGACTACAAAAAGCTGTAAAGGAAAGCGAGAAGAAAGGACTAAACATCAATTGTAAGAAGATGGAATGTATGGTTGTCAGCAGAAAGGAACAACCCAAGATGCCAAATACAAATTGGAAATGCCAAAATCCAGCTAGCGCAAAAATTTAAATTCCTAGAAAGTGTTTTAACAGGATGGAAAACGTGACATCGAATTCTGAAGGCTTATTGGAATAATCCAAAATTAAGCAAAGTGTTAAGAAATAGTAAAAGAGTAATGAACTGTTATGTATTATCAGTCCTCCTATATAGCAGTAAATGCTGGACAATCTCTAGTACAGATAAAGTAGAAACCTGGGCAATAGAAATGTAATTCGACAGATGGATGATGAGAATACTATAGACGTAACATGAACAACAACAAAGTTTTAGAGAAAATAGAAACAAGATTTACACTTATCCATAAGATCAGAAAGGAATGGTTGAGATTTCCAGGACACATAATGGAGGAGAGAAGGGTTGGACAATTTGATACCCACAGGACATTGAAGGCCAGAGGAAAAATAACGTATAATCTACCTACTGAATTTGTGTAAATGGATGGCAGAATAGGGTTTAGAAAAGATAAAAAAAAGATACAATTTGCTAAGAGCTACAAACGACAGGAAATTAAGGAGAGCCATGATCGTCCACATCTTGAAGTGACATGGCACATAGAAGAATAAAGAAGAATTGTTATAGGTGTAAATATTTTGTGTAGATATATTTATGAAATTGAATTTAGTTTAGCATTGGAAAATAAAAATTAGGTCGCCTGTTGACCAAACACTCAAGGATGAAGAAAGATAATTTAATCTGTATATTGAAGATCTATCTCCAAAACCATACCATTTTCTTGGGCGCTTAGGTACATTTTGTAAAAGTCAATAGTTCAAAATGACCAACCCAATGAGATGCAAAGTAAATCCTCCCTACATTTGTAAGTAGACTGCAAGAAAAACATTGCTCTCATATGGTTATTTTATAAGTGTAGCTTAGATGCAGGCCGAAAGTATGGGATACCTAGTAAGGATCAAACTCACTATTCAGTTGTAATTGATCTAGCGATACAAGGTTGCTAATGATTACACCATGTCGAAGTGCACTGTTGCTCTTGTATGTATTCCAGAGTATTGACTCGTCTCCCTATGGTGACAAGATGTGACACCTCTCGTATATATTACAAGATTGAATTGATTAACATTGTACACTTGAATGCTGAAGATTTTGTTTTACTGCTGCTTGGATTGATTGGTTTTTGATTAAGGAAAAAGATAATAATTTAATAAATTTAAGTTGTTTTCAAGTTTACAATCATAAATGTTGTCATGTCATTTTCATATTTACATCATTTACTTCTTTTTGTAACATGATGACTTGAGTGGACCTGAATGATTGTCTTCCATGAAGATAGATAATTTTTATTCTTATGTGTGCTCAATACTTCCTTGTAGTGTATAACTAAACCCAGTTAAAGTGCAGCAATTAGGCCCGGAATATATTGAGGAATTAACGGAAAGAAAAATGGACAGTCAACATCCGGGCAGCAAAAAACATCGGTTTCGCTAGCGCACTGAATCCACAGACACAGAACGTTAATCAAAAACATCTCCATTCATTCTCACAGCTAAAGGGCCAAATACTAAATCTCTCCACTTGAATACACTGATTTATCCTTTGCAAGTTAACTATTTTAGTGATTCTAAATGAGGTAAAAACAAATTCTATCATTCATTCAACCATACTAAGGATCAACATCAAATTTTTAAGGGGCTTTATATCACTTTTTCATAACAATTGCAAAATGGTTAAAAATGTCAAACAAAAAACAAGGTAAATAGGGAAATATATCTAGCAACGAATATTGTTTCATAAAGTTTTTGAAAATTAATTATACTGTCTTTTAATTTAATTTAATTTAATTTTTTAGTTAAAAATCTGATGTTGTAAAATGAAAACTGATCGACCATATTTTAAGATTGTAAATAAGTTTTTGTTTCTGCTGTATAATGGAAATATTTGAATTTCTACCACACTATGTAGTCCATCATTCTACCACACTATATGTAGTCCATCATTCTAAAAATTTGATGGTCATTAATAAGTTACTTTTGTAAGATGGAGAATAACAGACATGTTAACCAAGTAAAAACTCTGTGAATGATTTGATAGTTATGAAATCTTTATTACAAATGCCAGTTTTATGAGGATCCTTATTAAATTAACTTTTGAAATAAAATATATTCTGATGCCTCCGATTTAAGATATAATTTGAAGAAAAATGCCACTGGAAAATTTTACTTTGTTAAATCTTATGGTTGTGACGAAAACAATAATGATGAAGATATTAGAATGCTGAATAGTTTGTGAATCAGAGGACATTTTTATTAAAAAGTAGGAGGAATATTTCAAAATATATTCACAAGAAATATTAACTAAGTTTAAAAATGAGTCAAGAGCAACTTTTGTAAGCATACACAGAATTGAATTTCTAGCATCAGTACATAGGATATTTTTATTTATGGCCTTTAAAATATCATAGGTTTTTTGGTTTTTTTTTACAAGTAAAATAATTGAATTATTTGATACTAAAGCAGAAATTGATTGGTAAAATATATTTACAATTCCTTAATAATGTAGGATACAAATGTGGTGGGAGAATTAAAGCAGAGACTGATTTTTGTAGGACACACGCTAAAGCGGCACCAAATTGATTTGGAAATGTTTGCAAAAAATCAAAAGATTTGTTCGAATTTGAATGAAACTTCCAGGAATTGTTCAGTAATAAATTAAAAATTATTTTTGAAATGTTTCATTTTAGAAAATCCCCCCGTCATATAATTTTATAAAATGTTTATATTTGTTATAAGGACAAGTCCTAGAAGAATTTACATTTTACACACTCAAATGTTTTTTTGGACAAACAGGACTTCCAACGACATAAAATCTTCCCTGAATGGTAAAATAAAAATGTAATAAAACTAAAACATTTTTGTAATTAGAAATGATTGAAATTCTTTTGTATTGTATTAATCTATCAATTTTAGAAGAAAAACATCTAGTAAGACGATTTAAAAATAGAATACTTTTTAAGATAAATTAAAAACTGCAAGAAATTTTTCTCATATGATGTAAACAACCATTTTGATATTAATTGGGTTCGTTATGAACTTGTAGAGGTGCTGCTCTCAATAAAATTTAATTTCGACATTAAATGACCTCTAGAATTTTCTTTAACGCAAAATATCACAAAATATGAAACAACAAGAAAGAACACAAAACGGTTTTATAACAAACAAAGAATATTTATATTTATGTCTGTGATGATGTACAAGCATAGGGGTTACTTCCCTTTGATTGGAATTAAAGTTTTTACTAATGAAATATTTTTATCTGAGCTCACAAAAAGTTGAATGAACCGCTACCACTTTCTTATCAATGGTCAATTTTGTGCGAATCTTTGTAAGAAGTGGACCACAGAGCTTATCAAGTTTCATACATATTTTCAGAAAACCTCAACTTCTGATTGGTCACTTAATATTTAAATCATGTCCGAATAACATCGACCTAGTTCTTGATCTGACAAAAAACAATTCCGCCAAAATATGCCAATGACTTTTGCGAGCCTGTCACGTGATTACGTTGATTATAAATATCAGACACGAATTCGTTCTTCCTTTTTTCTTGATTTCATTCGGCTATAAAAATGTAGCCTTAAAGGAAATTGCGTTCCGATTCCCAGTTCGGGCGGACGCTGAAAACATATTCACACACGCGCACACAGGCACACATACATGTACGTACGAAATCTTCCAAATTACATTACAAACATACAAAACTTTTCGAACTTTATTTCAAACCATGAATATTCAACTTACAAGCAATGGAAACTTAATTACAAACATTACGGAACATTCAACTCTTCTAAAGCTAAAAGTTTATTCAATATTTTCTCAGTTTTACAGAACGCTTTCGACTCTCTAAGTGTGAACATTTTGAGCAACAAATTCATTCAACTTTTGTGAGCTCGGATAAAAATATTTCATCAGTAAAAACTTTAATTCAGTCAAAGGGGCATAACATCAACAAAAATAGTAACCCCTATGCTTGTACATCATTATACAAATATAAATATAAATCTTGTTGCTGTTATAAAACCGTTTTGTGTTTATTATTGTTGTTTCATATTTTGTGGTATTTTGCGTTAAATATAAATTGAGAGGTCATATTAACTAACGGGCCTCTACAAACTTGCCGCTAAAAGAAAGTGTTCACCAAGAGCAAATTTTGTTAAATAGAACTGAGTGAGAATGTTTCTTGAATTATGTCCCGAAGAGCTGAAAATGTGTTCAGTAAACTTGTAGCTTCAGGAAAAACCTTTTGCTTTAAGTAATTTCTTGTTGGTGAAGAATTGGAGACAACTGTAATATCCAAGTTAAATTTCTTTAGCGTGGCAACGATGTGTGTGGTTGACTTTTCTTTTGTCTCACTGTGAAAGAGTTGAAAGAATTCTGTAAAGCTGAGAATATGAGTTGATGCTTGTAACGTTTGCAATGTTTGTAATTAAGCTTCGTACGTACTTGTATGTGTGCGTGTGTGAATGTTTTCATAGCGTCTACCCGAACTGGCGTTGAAACTCGATTTCTTATTCAGCTACATTTTCGTAAGCAATAGAAATCAAAAAAGGAAGAGCGAACTTGTGTCTGGTATTTATAATCAACGTAATCACGTGATAGGCTCCGGAAGGCATTGACAGATTTGGGGCGAAATAATTTTTGTCAGGTCAGGAACTAGGTCGATGTTATTCGGACATTTCTTGCACCGAAAGTCTGTAAAAGAAGTAAATTGGCCAAAATTTGTGCTTTCGCCGCCGGATGTATCGCGTAGTAAATTACTAAACATTATGGCAGTAATGGCGGACGAATGACCAACAAGAAGTCTAATTTTTTCTTGTCGATAACTTCAAACCGGTAGGTTTCTTCATAATTTAATTGTTAATTCGAGTTCAGCATGTACATTTATAAGGAATTATGACGATTTGGGAAAATTTTAAGAGATATTTAGCGCGGGCGTTAAAAAGCAAATTTACTAGTATTCGACCAATATTGGTGGAATGAATTGATAACTTTTTCGTAAAAGAAAATGCAGAGAACCATTACTGTCAATAATAAAAGTTTATTTTTTTTATAAATATTATATGAGATGAATTAAAAGGATAGAACTTAATTTCTACGTGCTAAAAACAATAGAACTTCATTTTTACATGCTATGTATTTAGAGATTCCTGATTAAATACAAAGAAGAATCTGCAATGTTTCTGACCCAGCATCTCGGCTTCATTCAGTTTCCTACCCCCGTAATGTAGCCACCGCTGGCCCTTTTCTATAAATATTTTCATGGTAATTGTTCTGATGAACTTTCTTCTATGGTATCTAGATATTATGGATTTAAGCGCAGTAGTAGATTGACGGCAAGATCTCATCGTTTTGCAGTTGAAATGTCTAGTAAGCCTAAGTTCTCTATTATCAGTTTCTTTTTTCGCACTTCTCGTTTGTGGAACTCTCTTTTGTCTTCTTGCTTACCAGTCAACTTCCAAAATTTAAATGCAATGTCCAGTCAACTTAAAAAATGTAAATGCAATGTCAATAGTTATCGTATGTCTTCTTAATCCCCGTTCCTTTATTGTTCTCGCTCCTTAATGTTTTTTTCCTTATGCTATGTCACACTCAGTAACCTCTCTCATCTTAGTGGCTTTATTGCCCTGTTTGGAGTGAAATGATAAAAAACCCAGCACAAGATTATTGAATTGGACTAATTACGCGAGAACTTTGTATTAGTTTGCATTTTAATCAAATAATACTTGACCGATTACGAGGAACAAGATCTGATTATAGATGATAAAATTTTTTTTTGCTATAATGACCTATTCAATATTAACCAGATAATTATAGTCTTAACATTTTCTATTTTCGTGAACACTAATAGTATGTCATCTTGTGGGTGTAATTAAATGAACGAATGTCTGTCAATCAAAATGATTGTTTTTCTCAACGGAAACTAGTTACAATATAAATATTTACAGCGGATTTTCATACTAAACGACTATGTTGGCTTCAACAATAAAAGCTCAGTTTGAGATTCTTCTAAAAAGACAGCAAATACAGGATACCGAACAAATAAGGACATTTGCTTTCTCAATGGAATTCACACAGGACGTGAAAAACTTTTGCCGGAAGTCATTGATAAATGAATACATTTACATGTCAAGACGCACATCCCTCGAAATATTAGGTTGGTGCAAAAATAATTTCGTTTTCTAACATATGTTACTATGTGAGAAAACGAAATTATTTTTGCACCAACCTAATATATTACAACACACGTACTTACATGTACAAAGGAGGCACGGTGGAGTAATGGATAGCAGCTTGGATTGAGGAATCAGAGAGCCGAGTCGAATCCATTACATTCACGTGCTAATACCCTTGGGAAAGTTATGAATCCTCATCTTCTCCACCCCACTCCCGGTTGTGGGTAAATAGCGGGACAGACCAAGTAGCAACTGGTCGAAAGGAATGGCAACCTACTGAGGGGAAAAAAATTGCCTCGTCAGTTATGTATCGAAAGATACATGATCGCCTAAGCGTGTATCACGTATAGCACATAACTGACTTAAATATACAGACACCCACATACGTAATTTTGTGTAAACATAAAAATCATCTGAATGTTATTTGAATTGTTAGAATTATTGTATTTTATTAGCATTGGGTTAAAGATTTCGTAAGTTTACTATTCAGGGAAGCATTCAGAATTTTGAGCCATGTGATGTCCAAAATGAAAAAAAAAAAAAAACAAAAAAAACAAAAAAACAATTAATTTACATTTGAGTCATATTTTTTTAGCACTAGTTTTTAAAAAGTAGTAAAATAATAAAAGTTAAACAAATAAATTTACCACGGTATTAACAAATAAAAATATATATATATATATAAAGAATAAGACTGATGACATCTTACTGTGTGTGGAAAAGTTATCATCACTAATTTTGTTGAAAAACGGTTTTTACTTTAACATACACCTCATATATTAGTCGAAAGACAACATAATAAATTGTTGTTTTTAATGTAAATTTATGATTGAGATTATTTTATGATCTTTTATTTGTAAATTTCATTAAGTAGATATTTATTTATTTCAGTTGTGTTTTGCCTGAGTAGGGAATAAATATTGTTCGGGATCTTATGAATTCTCTGGATCCGCGGAAGCTGTTGTATCATTTGTCACTATCAGATTTACACAACCATAATTTTTCAACTCCCATAATTCTACAAAGACTCTGAATGATCTTTAAAAAAATTCAGGAATCCACTTATATTTTGAAACTTGTTTTTCCAAATGATAGTGCTACTTCTATTTGATAAAAACAGTTTATTATTCCATGGGTTCTGTGGACCAGTAATCCATTCATTTTGTTTTCAATACAAGCTTTTAATCAATTTTCAAGTCATCTGGAAAACAGATAAAAAATGACGCATTATTTTCAGACAAAAAAAAAAAAAAAAAAACTAGATAAAACCTTGATCAAAGCATTTGAAAAAGTTATTTGATAATATAAATGTTAAGTTTATTTCAGAAAATGACTTTTTTCTTCACTTTTTCATTATTTTATGTATTAAGTTATAACATTTTTTAACCCAAGTTTTCCAGATAATCGAGGAAATTCTGTAGTTAGTACATCGTCTCTCACATCTTGCCTTGTAAAGTACATGGCTTGAAATTATTAAAAACGTTGAATTTAAAATAAAAATAAGAGTATTCATTCGACCCTTCACTCAGCCCAACATTACATGTTTATATTTGTTTCGATCAACACAAACAACATCGGAAATAAAAAGAAAAGTGGGATGATCATAGAACGATAGTCGGAGAATCAAGAACCTTCAGCATCCTCATCCTTTCACTTCCCGTCCCTCACCCCCACACCGAGGACCAGTCATTTAATCGTAATTAGCAACTCAGATGATCATTCTTTCACCCCCCCCCCGCTACATAATAATACGCAGGTGGATTTGTCATACAACCATTTTGCTTTTATTCTTATGATATATCTTAGATAAAAACAATTCCAGGAAGTCTCCCTCTTGAAGACAGTAAAAAGAAGGAAACGTCAGAAAGCAAGTGATTTGCTTCAGGTACCATTGACAAATAACAAAGATATATGACAAAGACAACGTTTATTTTACAAGTACGTAACAACAGGAGAAGCTCCATCATTTTGAAATCAGTACTTTAAAGTATTATTTAGATATAGATATTATTATTATTATTATTATTATTATTATTATTAGATGTGTTATTATTGGCAGTGTAATGCTTATCGGCGCAGAATAAGAAACCGGCATATTGAGTTCAGATTCCGACCGAGTCTGTTGTTTTCACTTTTATACTTGAAAACAGCATGAATTCATCTCTTCTACCCCCAGCTTTGGGTTAAACGGCAAGGTAGATTGGGCCCTTTACCTTTGGTTGGTAGACAGTCTAGAAGACGGACAATTCTGAATTTCAAACCGTGTAGAAGGAGACAGGAAACTACTACATTATTGTTCCAAAGAAGGTGTTTCAATTCACATATAATAAATAAAAAGATTCTATGGAAAGCCAATGTGATCTACATTCTGAAGAGACATGTCCTTAAAAATATTATTATTGGGTCTTATAAAATATTATTATTGGGTCTTATAAAATATTATTATACGGCCTTATCCAATGGCTGTAGTTGAAGATCAAGTAACAAGAAGTTTCTACAACTCTCCAACAGCACTCTTGTCGATCTTTCCACTGTAGTAGTCTCTTAATTTCAACACTCTTTTAAATTATTATTATTATTATTATTATTATTTTTAGAACATCATGGATTTCAAATAAATTAAATACGAAATACTTATGTTCAAATAGAAAAAAAGGACACAGTTATCACACATATAATTAGTCAGTTTCATTCTTACTCGATGTGAGACAAAAATAAAAAAGATAAAAAATTTTTCTTATTCGTATAATACAAGTCTCACAGTCACAATAAACATAAGCATTTCATTTTGTCCGTCTGTCCTGATACAAAGACGACACAGGATTAGAGTTAATCTCTGGTGTTTGCAGAATCTCAGTAGATAGTGGCAATGGAACTGAGTTATTTTCATCCTCTGCACCTATGGATCCATGTACCCACTAAAAAAAGGTCTTATTTCATATTCCGTCTGTGAGAGGACAAATAAATAGTCATATCAATACAAGTCACGCACAAAAGATTAATAAAACACATTGTATTATAGAATGAATTATCTCCTTTGATTTGCACTTTCGGTCATGTGTTTTCCCTTATTGTCAATAAGTGGCGCACATTCATCATCACGTTTTCTTCCAGTAGATGTTTCTCTTCAGTGAGATATCTACTGTAATCAGGTATAGTTGATTATGCATGAAGTGGTGGGGGTACACCAACGTCTATGGAATGGAATCAAAAGACAGGGAACAGTATTGAAAAATAAGATGGTTGAAGGAATTCATACGTGCACACAAGACTTAAATCATTGGAACGGTTGACAATGTATCAGCATTAATATCATATGGAACCAACTGATCAAAAAAGAACAATCGATGAATTTAGGGTTAAATAAAAATATGGATCTCAAAATTAGAGGGTTGGTAAGATTAGCTTTGTTTACTGAAAGATCACAACTTAAACTCATGAATCAGGAAAATGCAATTCTAAGAGTACGCAAGCAAAGGCACTGAAAAAGAGGCCTATGGGAAAAGTACACTCTTAGAACAAGATTTGACATTCTAAATTGCAACGAATACTCGAAGAAGGCTGAAAAGTACAGCGGCTGAAACGTTCTTCAACAACAAAGATGTACAAATTAGTTCAAAGTAAGCAAAATACAATGATCATCGTCATCATTGTCTAATTAATGTTCCATAACTTTTATTGATACTGTTAAGCCACACAGTATCATGTTAAACATTTTTTTCAAATTCACTTTCCATCTTCAACTTTTTTTCAAAAAGTTTCTATCAGATTCTTTCGCCATCATTTGTTATTTTAACAATGTAGTATAACATCGTCTCAATGTAAAGTGCATCATTTTAAATCTGAATTATGTAATTTCATTGGCTCATAGCTTCCTCATTTTCTCAATGCATCTGTATTTCAAAGTGACATGGTTGTGTCCCAGAAGTAACACTATCATATTTTTTTTTGTCTTCTTGCCTAAATTTGCTGTTTTCTTTCGTAAATATTACTGTAAACAATGTTTCAAACTTTATCAAATTTTACTCTTCACCCCCCCCCCACACATATATTCTATTTAGTATATTACTATATCATTGTGATGGCCTGATTATTCTCATGATAAACTAATCTCCCTGTAAATGCATCCTACAGAGCACTTGTGTTAAACACTGTCAAATTATTTTATAATTTATTTTTTTCCAATTTGTTAGTATCATTGTTGTAGTAGAGCTGACCTTTTTTCTTTGTCTTATTGCTTCTCACGACAATTATATTGTGTCATTTTTTCACCGTTTCAATATTTTTCAGTATGTTTCAATGTTAGAGTTTTTCACGTCCCCACTTCCTGTTATACCAGCAGCATACTTGCTATCGTCCTTTTATCAATACGAACGAGTTTCTCAATAGGTTTCCATATAACAGGCAGTACGATCCTCTTGTCGGGGAGTTTCAACATCTTTACATCCTTCCATGGATATATCATCATATACATATATCGTTATTTTTCTATGCTAGATGGTCTGACACATAAAGGCCGTTTATCATATTGATGTATTCCTGCTGAGTGCACTCGGAGAGTTTCATAAATTTAGCACAGTAGTAACAAGTACCGGGCAGAGTCTCCAACAGAATCCCCGCGTGGTCTTCAGCCATTCCAATCTTATTTTCCATCAGTAACAGGGAATATGAATAACTGCCCACATGTCGTAGATACTTTGCCTTCACTGAACGTCTAATTTCAGGCAGTTGAGCCAATCGGCGTAATTCGGCAAGAAGTTCTTCAGTATAAAACTTTTGAATCTGTAAAGTAAAAAAGGAAAAGTATGGAAAAGTATTTATAAATTGTTTATATTAATTATTCATATTTAAACCAACCTTACCAACCAGTGCATTTCACTATTCCATTTTTATTGTATTCATATGTGTGCTCATATCTATCCACCTTACCCTCTCCCCTCTTTATATATATATATGTGTGTGTGTGTGTGTGTGCTTGGGACATTTTCTACATAGTGACTTTGTTATCATCAGACATTACTCATGGATCTATTTTTTATACTTAACAACGTATCTTCAATATTCAGAAAATGTTCCAATAGGCTTTCAAAATACGTTGATTCTCGTGTTACAATCTACCTCACTATTCCTGAATCCATTAATGATTCTATTTGGAGGATAAAACTTTATTAAGCAATAAAACACAAAGACAAAGTTTCTATAAATTTTTCCCGCCTGGGCCATTGTAAAATATCGTAGTTACAATAATAAGATCAAGGGAAAATTAATATGACTTTCTTTTGCGCTGTTGATAGGTAGGAAAACATGCATCAACCCATTAATCCGTGAACTGTAAAATCCGGTTTTAATTATACAACTTAAAATAAAAATCCGTATTAAGTTTCTAAAACTGTCCAGCATTAATTATAGGCATATAAAAATCCAGTTTCAATTATAACTTTCTACCTATATAACGTCTCTACAGTGGCGCGAAAAATCTCCGTTTGAGGTCGCCTAGTAGATCAGATTTCCAGATAATATCCCTTTTATTCAAGGCGACCCAGACTTTAAATGTTGCTACTGCTTGAACATTAGCTAAAACCCTTGAGTCTAACCTTGATAAAACCTACACTCGAATGCTGAGAGCTATACTTACAATTCCTTGGAGACAACATCTAACTAAATCAGAGCTCTATGGACCCATCCCTATTTCTACAATATTACGTAAACGCAGAATGCGCTTTGCAGAACACTGCTGGCGAAAAAAATATGAACTTGTGAGTGATCTATTGCTCTGGACACCTAGCCATGGCGCAAGACGAGTTGGTCACCAAGCAATCGCCTACATTGACTATATTACGACACAGAATCCCACCCTAATGACCTTCCGACCTTGAAGCATGACCGCTAGCTCGACCGAATAAAAAATAACATATAATGCATTAATACATGTTAATCCTATTTTGGGGATGAGTTAATGACTTAATACATAGAATGCAGATGAGCCATTGTTTTAATGAAACAGAATATTACAAAAATCAATTAATGAATGAATGAAAAAAAAAACAAAAAAAGAAACTTACATGCAAAATATCAATGTTTAGCCGAACAATATGTTCCAATGCTCCAGACAAATAACATTCAGACGAGTGATCTTCCAGTATTGTATGTTTAATATCATAAATTTTCTGGAAGCATGAAAGAGCAGTTTTCGGCTGTTTTATCAGAATGTAAGAGTGGGCCAAGTCAGCTACGAGTTCCGTTATTCCGTAATAATCAGGGTTGATGCTTGTGTAGATGTTGAGGGCATCTTCGGCATAGGGAATGGATTCTTTGACTTTACCTCTGCAAAATATAACACGCGAATTGATTTCGTATGATACTGTGTTTATTTTAATTGTTTTGAAATTATGTGTATAGAACCGTATTATATGGGATATCGTATCTGCGAGCATTTAATTATTTTAAGAGTAGACTCTGGTTCTTGCTTTGGAAATTGAGGTATAAGGGTGGTTACAGTTTTAGATTATCGATAAAGAAATGTTTGTAACAATACCTCGTCAAGATGACTGGCGATAAGACAGCAAGAAAGAAATATCGGACAGAACATGTAAATATGCATTATTATTGTAAATATAATAATACACATTTTATTTTACAATTAAATAAACCTCTCATTTATTAGAATTGGAGAAAAGTGTGCTGTAGAAGATATTTGTGTGTTAGTATGCTTTAGTGTTTAGTCTTATACTAAAAGTATAAAAAGATTAATTTACAATAATTTTTTTCTGTGAGGGAATTGGAGAAGAGAGAGCGTCCATCTCTCTTATCTCGAATATCAAAAAAGTCACATACCATAATAAACAAGGCTTGAAATTTGAAAGGTACAAACAGTTATTATACAGACACAAAACAATACAACAAAGTACAAATTTTACAGAAAAGGCTTGGACAAAGATTTCTTTTTGTGCGTCTAATTATGAACAAAGCAAAATAATATAACAAAATTATCCTGCAGTCTTATCTTTTAATGGGGCGACCTGTTTCTCCTTTATATTTCTTGCCACAGCTGCATGGGATGTCATGCGCACAATCCTTAATTATGTTCTCTTATATAGAAGGTCTTACTCAGAAGAGGTGTCTGCAAAGTGTTGAATCACTTTTGAAGGTCAACTTGATGTTATTATGGACCACAGATCTTTTATATTTTTCTGATAATCACTTCACATAGATTAGCCGGACAGAGGTTGTTTTTTCAATGTTATTCTTTTGTACCGTTCTATTCCAGTGTGTGGGAGCTGCTTTCATATACCCAGGGTAATTGTCACATTGTAGGGTAATGCTTATACCGACCATTTTTTGTTCATATGTCTCTGGGTCGCCACGATGGTGTAGGCAGCGGGCGATCCCTTTCTTATACATTGTATGGATTGGTGGGAGTTGAAGTTGGGGTTACTTTCCGGTAAACGTTGGCTTACGGTACATATGTTCCGTCGAGATTCTCAGGAAGGTTTTAACAATATTTTTTCAATGTCGTATTGTTCTCTTTCTGCTTGGGTCTCATGTGGTTCACTGAGACCATTAATGATCTTTTTGCAGTATCATTCGACTTTCTTTTCCGGCGAGAGTCTCCGGAAAGTTTTACATTATTGTGAAATGTCTTTCGTCGTGGTAGTTTTTAAGAATGCCAAAACCTTTCTTCCCTTTGTTCTGTCAACGACTTTCACACGAAGCCTAAAACATTTCCGCAGCCAGCATCGTCCAATCTCTGTGACGTATCACTTCCTTCTATCTGCCGACATCTAATTTTTTTCTACCGTCTAACCACCTTCTGTTTTCTATCCGGTGACTCGTCTCAAATATCTTCGGGATTGGCTCAATCGGAGCTCAACTTTAAATTTACGATAGTGAAATCCACTCTTTTCGCTGGATAATAAATACAAGGGTAATATATATATATATATTTGAATTTGAAAAAATGTATGACCAACAGTCTGTCATGGCAGTTATTTCTGGCGGTCCTTTTTTGATACAATTCTAAATAAAAACTTTTACACACAAAATGAAACAATTTTTAATAAACCGCCTGACATTATTTCTCAAAAGTAACTGTATAAGACAAACTCAGACTATTCAACATTTCTTTATTCACACTTTTTAATTGATTATTGAATGTTTATGAAATTTCAAGAATATACACTGATTAGCAGCAGTAGATTGATAAGTATAGAAATTAATTATAGTTATTAGTTGGAGTAATTCAACATTGGCACGCGATTTCATTACGAACTCACTATAACTGGCTTGCGAGATTATATCATTAATCACGCGTATACTTTGAAAAAAAAAATCACATTGAAAATTGAAATGAAGAAGTTGCATCGAATACTAAAGGAATTCTTCATTTTTTTCATTTTTCTTGGTGGGTGGTGGGTTTGAGAAATACTTACTGTCTTTTGTATACGTCGGAAATATAGCGCTGAATAAGTGCCGAATTTAGATGAATCCAACCGTATTCTTCCCTGATTGCCTTTGCTTCCATTAATAATCGGAGAGCAGCAACTATAAATGGTAAAGTGAAAAAATGAAAACAACACAGACTAATAATTCTCAGCGTATGACATATCGAACAAGACGAATCCAAATAGTTATCGATATTGCCCTGATTGTCTTAATTTTGACAGCTTTGCATATATTGTTGATCAGAGGTTATTTTTCAGAGTCTTTCATTTTACAATCGTTTTTAATCCATACGCTGCAAGATAAATTTTAATTTATTATTATTATTTCTACTGTAGTGAACTTGTGCGTATAAATGACTTTTGATAAATGTGACACTCAGCCCATGAATAACAATATACTCGTTTCTATTCCAGAATATTTATTTTTCCAATATATTTTCGGATGAAACTAAAAAAAAAAAAAAAAAAAAAAAGGTTATATTTTTTACGCAAACAGTAACCACTTTATAACTAGTTTGTTGTGCCTTTGAAGAACGAATTTACCACATGTGCCGATTCACTGACGCCAATCATAAGTAACCTGCTGGTGAAGCACGTAAAAAATAATGAGAAAGAAAAGTCAGCAACAGGAAAACGAATGAGAAAGAGACAACAGTGGGAGAAGAATGTTAGATATAAATAAAGAAGACGACGAAAAGATGGCGTGAAGAGAATAAGAAAGAAAAGGGAAGAATTAAGACAAATTGTAAAAGTTGGTAGAGGATAAAGTGAACTGGGAAGAGGATGAGAACAGGTAAATATAAAAGCAGACGAGAAGAAAGAGATTAAAGATTTGTCAAACGAAAAGTCAACAGACCGTGCTTTCCTTTATGTCTTGACAACAATTTGGCAACATTGCATAGACTGACCACCAATTTCTCTCGGTTGATGGACGACACTTTCCGCCTCCTGGACAATGATGCCATGTACCAATTGAGAGCTTTCTCTACTTGATTTCCGTCTGTGGCGAAAAATCAGTTGCAAAGATTTAAATTACAATCAATATCATAACAAAATTCTTGTTAATACATTAAAACCTCGCAATCATGTTTAATTTATTTTACCTGACTTTAATTAAAAACAACAATATTTAGTACTTGATTTATACCGTATCGGAAAATGGCTATAAGAGGATCTGCTAGGGTTGGACAAAAAACGCCTTAGTCATTTATCATTAAATGTCATTAATAGCTTTTAGCATTAATTAACGTTAGTTATTCCGTTGGTTTTGTTATGTAACACCCAAATAAGTTTAAAAGAAAAAAAATATTGCTGGTCTACATTTAAAACTTAAAATTGTTACGGGCAACGAAGGCTAACGAAATGAACCGCTATTAAGCAGACCAAATATTGAGTTTGATCCCAAACATCTGATGGTATACATTTAGTAGGATTGCAATGCAGTTTTATACTATGAGCTTTCTTCCCTGAAAATCAAACAATTCAACAGCTACCAATTTGTCTAAATGAAGTCAGCAAGCGACGAAAAACATCTGGAATTAGTTCAGTATTCCATCATGATAACACAAGTCTTTGGTACCCAGACAGAAGTTGTTAGAGCTGAGCTGAAAAGGTCTCAACCACCCTATTCACCCAGTATTGCTTTTCGAATTACCGTTTATTCTAGTCTTTATATGAAATTGCTCAAAGGGAAAAATAGATTGCCGGGAAGACTGCAAATGGTTCTTTGTTAAGAAAGTTACATTCTAGGAGGATGGAATCATGAAGTTGCATGAAAAATGGCAGAATATACGAGGGGTGCTGAAAAATTGTCAGCCCCCAAAATCTAATCAAATATGAAAATCTCTTCTTGGTCGGTTCGATAATCTTTCTGTAGACATTTGTATTATAACAGAAAGATAAATAATTTTGTTCAATACAGTTAATATCGATATATTATTTCAAATAATCTTTAAAAATTGTTTTTAAGTAGACAAGAGTCTTTTAGAAAAGTAAAACAGAACAGAACTTACTTCTTTCGGCGAGTAATCCCATAGAATTCAGCATGACCGACATAGTGGGATGTTCGGAATCGCCAAGACTTTTCATGCTTTCCACTAACAGTGATTCGGCTCTAGCAATTTGGCCTAGGAATGAATAAATAAATAATACTTAAAGAACGCCACATTATTTTAGAAAAATATAATGACTGTCTTTTTTTCTTTCTGAGTTTGTCTCTCTATATATACAGTTACACCCAAAAGTATTCGACACATGAACATTTTAAAAGTTTTTTTTTTTTAAACAAAACATATTTTCGAATGTGGCTATAAACCGGAAAATTGACTTGAACACAGTAAAGCTTATTAAAGCTTAGGATATTGTATATCTGAGCATAAATAAAGAAATTTTGACTATGTACAAATTTATTCAGAAATTTAACAAAAAGGTAAAAAGGCAAAAATATAGAACACAAATCAATAAACTGCATTCATCATTTAATACTGTGCCTTTTATTTGCTAAGTTAAAGAAATATGCTTCTTAGATAGAAACTGTATTCCTTTTTTCAACCAGGGAAATCACCTGCACGCCAATTATGCCTTACCAATTGGATCACGAAAAGGCATCATTACAAAGCGAAGCAAAATTACCCTTTTTAAGATATGTACTTCCCTCATTGGGACCTTTTATAAAAAATGTACTTTATAAAAAAGAAAAGTAAATGTATGTAAAAATAATTAATATGTAAATAAAAATAAATACAATAGAGTAGCTTTGTTTATTACACATTCTTTTGAGGCGAGTGCTTAAAAACATTTATTAATAGAAGTAAATTACTAAAACGTTTTTTTTTTAATAGAGAACTGCTATAAATGAAGGAAGACGGCCAGTAAAAAGTGACTTGAATAAATATATCGTATATGTGCCGCTTAAATTGGTATTGTAAACGAACCGTCAGAATGAAACCTGGCAGTTTGTAAAAAAAAAGATACATGTATAAAACTTGGTTTTCAAAAATCTGTAAAAATAGAGGCTCATGCCTGATCAAAACTCGCCTATATTAAGTTTGCAAACAGGCATGGTTTAAAGAGATACATTTTTTGATTTCTTTTAACTAATGAAGAAAGTAAGTTACGTAATATGGTATTAAATTTCTGATTCAATTCAGAGTCGATTTGTGGTTAGGAATTCTGATTTGAGAGATGTGCGATTATTTTTCTATAGTTATGCACGTTTATCACAAAATTCGAAGTATTAAACCTGATTTTGAACTTTTTATGAAAATACGAGATTTATCTCATTTTTGAATATCAGTTTATAAAACCAAACTATTGTTTAAAACAGTGCTGTTCAAAGTGGCGGTACGCAGATCGGTGCCGGTACGCGAACCTTCAGCTACCGGTATACGGCCAGTGTCCAGGCCATGCTAAGGAATCACTTGAAGCTTATTTTTTTTATTACTTTTTATGTTTTGATATTGAATTATTTTTTTGCAAAATAAATGGAAGATAAAAAATAGTGAACTTTTATTTTATTCATTATATATATAGTTTCTGGTTTAAATTAATATCACATTATATTACAGGTACGTGACACATTGACAAAAAAAAAAAAAAAAAGCCGGTACGCCAAATCAGATAGTTTGAGAGGCACTGGTCTAAAAGAAACGCAACGACACCTGTGAATTGTCAACTTTCTCAATTCCTTTCGACAGTTGAATGAATCGAAGTAAGTGAACATTTTATTGATAATAATTATAATTGTTTTTATGAGCCTAGCAGTATTGTAATTAGAACTTGTTATCTTGCCTAAGTGTTAGGCACACAAGAGGAAATTTTGTACAAGCTTGTTTTGTAAAAATTTTCAGACAGCAGTAAGAGTCTTGTGTTCTCTCCTTTGCACTATTCATAATACCCAGGATAAAAAAATCTGGTGTTGTCTCTCCCGACCACAAAAAAATCCTTTGTATTTGAATTCTGTATCTACTGACTTTGTTTACGTTTCGGAAACAAAAATAAAGTAATTTTAAAGCAATTAATAGATTTTTTTTATCGGACATTATTTCTTATAAATATAGTACCTACTAATTATAACGCTTATGATAGTACTAACTTAAAAGCCGCCTTATCGGGCGGCATTTAAACTATCGCCTAGGGAAGGCTCTTGATTGAGCCTTTATCTCATTAGGTAATAAGGAGTAGATGCGATAGGCAACAATAAACTACGAACTCAAAATTGATCACTGCATTTAAATATTGCATTAATATTTAAATTTACCTTTTAAAAGTTAAACGATAATTCTTCTGTCGCCATTTAATTCAAAGAAAATTTGATGTACGTAGGTCCTTACTTTCCGTACAATCAATTATTTTTATTTCATGGGTGACTTTCGCAATTAATTTCGATTTTTCCCAAATTTATTTCCAAGTTATTTTAAAAATTGTCATCGTACAAAAAATTCGTCGCAAAAAGATCACGTAAAAATCGCTGAAAACAATCGTACTAATGAAAAGTTAGGAATCCAAAATTTCAGGATTGTGGACCCAGATCTGGCCCGGAAAGTTTTTAATTTACTCGTGGATTCTGCCTGATTCCAAAATGTTATGATATACTGGGCTACGGCATCTAGAAGTAAAGTTGAAAACACGGATAATTTTATTTTGAAACACTGTAATTTGAGAACAGTCATTTTTTTCCGTTTGAACATGATCTATTGAAAGTTAGAGAGTTGTGTCCCTTTAACTGTTGAAGCCAAGATGGCAGAATCCGAAAACAATCACTATAATGAAAACTTGAAAATCCCAAACTTCAGGATTGCGGGTCCGGATCCAGCACGGAATGTTTTTAATTTGCTCACGGAATCGGTCTGATTTCAAAATGGTACGATAAGTTGGGCTGCGCCTCTAGGAGTAAAGTTGAAAAAAGTGTGACACAGTGACACACTGACATTTGCATTTATTATATAACATGAAATATTGAGTTATTACATCAAACACATGAATATTAAAAGAGGAAAAACAAAAATCTGACAAACGACAACAATGCTCAGAATGCACTCATAATCGCGCTTTAAACTGACTCGCTGAGTGATGTTATTGCTCTCTGTTCATCTTTTTTTTTTATCGCGTTTTCTTCTTTTTCATATCAATCCCGATTTTTTTTTTAAGTTACTTCTTGTGGATAAACTATAAAAATTCCTCTTTGTAGTTCGATATACAAGAGAATTAGTCGCCTAGTCCAATTTCAAAGCGTAACTTTGAAATATTCTAGTCTACAAGAGATGTAAATAGTACTGCAGCAATCATGTTTAATACGCTACCGCAATATAAAGTATTTATATAGGTACCAAGAGCATCAATAAATAAACAAGGACATAGACATATGGCTGGTTCATGTTACAGATTATAAAAGATTTTTTTTGTGATGGGATGAATGGGAGAATATTGAAAGTCACCCTCTCTTATCCCGCATATTAAAAGAGGTGCATGAAAAAAAAAAAAAAAAAAAAAAAAAACAAGATTCGAAACTACTACGTGAAATTTGAAAGGTACAAACATTTTAAAAAAACAAAAACAATATAACAAAATACATTTTTCCTTTTGTGTACCTTATGATGGACAAGGAAAGATAACAGAACAAAAAATTTAGAAATTATAGATTCTTAAAAAATTTACAACACAATTTTCAAATCATGGAAGAATAAAAACCTTGAAAAGGTAAAAGTGAAAAACAGTGTAAAAAAGGAAGAATGTACTCTTTAAAAAAAAAAAAAGAAAAAATGAACCACCCACCTTAACAGAGAGACGAAAAAACATGTTTTGGCTTATCCCACGAGTATTTCTGGGAATTTTAACGATTTTAACGTGGTTGGCTTTTAGTTTTTCTGTGTTTTTCCTTTTCGTTGTCCTTACAGTTCTTTGTTCTCTTAGCGGCTCCTAGCGACTTTCACATGTGAACGCCACAAACCCTTCCGCTCTCAGCCTCTTTGCAGCCAGCCGACTTCCTTGGCATTTGAAATCTAAATCCCGTCTGCCGTTATCCATTGACCCGTCTTTTTAAATATCCTCGAAAGAGGCTCAAACGGATCTCAACTTGAAATCTATAAAGGTGGAAGCCACCCTTTTCATTGAACAATAAATACAATGGGGATATATATTTTTAATTTAAAAAATGAATGACCAACATTCTACTATGGCAGTTATTTCTGGTGGTCCTTTTTAAATAAAAAACAAACTTTTACAGACAAGTGCAACAATTTCATAAAACGTCTGGCTTTCTTTTAATACACTTCTCCCAAAAATAAATGTATAAAACAAACTTAGGCTAGTAAATATTTATTTATTTACATTTTTCAATTAATTATTATTATTTTAATTATTTTATGTTACTAGCTAATAATTATTTTTTTATACCTATGAATGAGTATGAAGGTTTAAGATAAAATATTCGGCACATTTATCTTATTTTATAAGATGTTAATGATAGAAAAACAATTTATTTTACACAACGTTCATTTTTTTAATATAGTCTCCGTCATTCTCAATGCACTTATTTCACTGTTGAATGTTAATCACATTGCTTGAACATTATACAGTGAAAGTGTCACATCAAAATTTAACTAAGAATTTATTGATCCTCATAAATTATTTTTGTCAAATATTTTTAAAAGAAACTGTTTGACTCAAGGCCAGTATAACTTATAGAAGCTTACCTTCAAAACCTAGATTGTAGGCTAATATTGAGGCACAGGTTACTTTGGCGCGTAGTACTTCATTTTCCGATCGGTCAGTTACTTCTAAATTGAAGCCTTTTTCAGTTGCCCTGAAAGAGAAAAAGTGACAGTAATCTTGTAATGTCAATAGATTACAAAAGTATTATACATTGTCTAAATTAGGTTCATCTACTGTTCAGTTTACACTCCTCCCCACTATTTTGAAGAGGAGTAGATGTTTATCCATGGTTTCCTGTTTAGGATTGGGTTTCCGGTTCCTTCTAAAGTCTGCTTCAGATTTGTACTCCTAACATCTGGACCTGAACTCTGAAATTTAATTCACTAATTATTTATTTTATTTTATTTTTTTTCTGTTTCTTCTCCGTCACTAAAAGTAGATAGGTTTGCCTCTCGTCTGATTCACATCCCTACCTGGTCTTTCGAGTAGGAGTAGAAGTTTACCCTTTGTTTCTTGTTTAGGATTGAGTTTCCGGTTCCTTCTAAAGTCTACTTTATCTCTATATTCCTAACGCATGACTTTGTAGTGGTGCTGTAAGTATTGTTGGCTAGGGTCACCATGAATATAATCAAGAAGGAAAGCTGTGTTCTTGTAAAACAACACCCCACATGAATCATGTACAACATACACGAGAGAAAAATAATCAAGCTCAGTGAACATTAATAAAATATTGTATTAACAATGATATACAAAAATCAACAATAATATAAAGAAAGTTGCTTCCCTTTTTCCGTAATAAAAAGTTTAGCTAATTAATGTTGAGTACAATGTTGAATGTCATTTAAGTACAAGTTCAATTGAAGTCTTAGCTAAATAAAGAATAATTCCACAGTGTGTTACCAGTGTAGAAAGATGTAATGTTCATGAGTGATATCAATAGGAATTAGTATGATTACTCGAATGAGTAATAATTAAGAATTAAAATGTCATAAGAATATGCGCCGTGCCGTATTCTCCAAGAATTGAACTGCTACTGGCTGTTGGCTAACAGCGAGAGGGTTTGTATAGTTACTCATAGGCTCCAGTAAGCTTGGCGCTAAAAATATAGAAAGATACTAAAATACGCGATTGGTCAGGAAATGGACCAATCCGTGATTTTAGAGAAAAATTCAAATTACGTGCGATGGCAAAATTGTCATATAATAAGTATCATATATTTATGAACCAATGACATTAAAGAAAGCTGAGGTGTGGCACATGTAAGTGATCACCACACCCTTACTTACGCTAATACAACTCCACACATTAACCCTCTATCTTAAGTGGCTCTTATATTGGGTGAACATTAGTAAAAAATATATGTGAGTGGGTAATTCAGTAGAGACTCTTCGATTGAGCAATCTAAGCAAGCAAATCCAAGCTGCAAATTTTAAGACGACTGGTAGTAAATTAGTGCTACAGACTCTTCTCTTACTATGCTTCTCTAACAAATTAGTGAAAATTATTCAACGGTAAATACTAAAAAGATTTCTAATTAACGGTTTTTAATTAATTTCTAATTAAGTTCAGTTTTCATTCTAAGAATGCCTCTTGACATTCTTTCATTTTTTTATTAGTCAGATTTATTAATGAACATGCTTTTGTGATTATTATTATTATTCCCTTAAATGTGGAAATGTTTTCATTTATTTAATTGTAGAAATCAATTAATTTTCTCTTGTAATTTTGCAATAATTTTCTTCGACTGAAATAATATATATACGAAGATATCTACATTTTTCAATATCTTATAAAATTGTAACGCTTTTTTTCTGAACATTGTGAACACCTTCAATAAAGTGTAATTTAAATACAAATGTCTAATGTTATTCTTTCTAAACATTATTATTATTTTGTGGTAAGCATAGTACAACTGATTAAAACTAAAACTTGACTAGAAGTTGTCGATTCATTATCAAAAAACACATTGGGGAAACAAAGTGTGGTAAAATTTGCTACACCTCTTGGCGGCAAATTAACTTTTAGCAAAAGCATAATTATTCCAGGCAAGATTAACACACGATAACATCACATTCCCCTTACTACGACAAAATTTCCAAGCCAACCAAATTAAAGCAAATATTGATTAACCATAAACCTTAAAACATTAAAATAACAATTCAGTTTCAAAGGGCATTCAAGGATCCGATTTAACCGAATTCAAAAGTATAAATAAGAAACAAACCCAGTTGGTGAGTCGGAGACATGCAACCCCCCCCCGCCCCACAACAAAAGGAACACACTATAGGCTCATCCATATGTTCGCACTCAATTCCAATAGACATCTTTGTTACTTCTCAAGTAAGAAATAATTTTCTTCAATACTTTCAAATGAACGTCCGCAAGTGAACTCTTTTATTACATATTCTTGTAACATTGAGATATATTTCATTAGCAATATTTGTACAAATTCTTTTAAAAGAAAAACCCTTTCGTTTCCTCCAATATTTTCTTCACTAAAAGTTAACATAAAAAGTAACACTTGCTTAGTTTGTATCTTTAACATGTTGAGAAAAATATGGGAAAAAGGGAGAATGTTGAAAATAATTTCAGTGCGAGAAGGTCATGGAAATCATTTTTGTGTTGATAAGTGAAACGGGATTAGAGAATTTGATAGTCTCGATTGGAGGAACGATTTAAATAATAATAATAATAATAATAATAATAATAATAATAATAATAATAATAATAATAATAATAATAATGATAATAAATTCAAAATACTCTGTTTGTATGGGCTCTGTATTTCTGATTCAAAGCATATCTGAGTTCCATGTTCGTTTTAGGTATCAGTGAAATGCTTTCTAAGATTGTGGCTGTCCACGAGTCACAACATCGAGAAGAAAGAGATTATTTCATATGTATGTCTACTAAGTTTATAACAGTCGAACATTAGATCACTGTAGTGAAGCACCCTAGGAAAATCAAATGTGTTATTACGTGGAATGGTCTTGCTAAATATCACCTTGCTTTAACTTTTTAACAAAGGCTTTTTTTAGGCACCTCCACTAATTCGGTATGAATTTTTAATACCTAAGATTTAAAATGAATTTTTAAAAATGAAAACACATTCTTGAAGATTTCTTTTTAGCTTTAATTGAAAGTTAAAGAATTAAATTTACTTTTTCCGGCAAGCAAAATGCTTCCGTGTATTTCAAATTGAAATTATATAGATTGAAATCTCAGTTATTTGCTTGTTTTCACAAAATCCATTACAAGCGGCCATTTTCCATATTTTAAGACATTTGTAAACAAAATTTAATTATCGGTTTTTTATGCTATAAGTAAGTAATATTTCTTTCATATCAGATTAATTTAACTTTAAATTTGATAATTTTCCTCAAATAACTGATTTGAAACAAATAAAACTTACTTATACTATAAAAAAAAAAAAACATAATATACAAGCATATATATATATGTATATATACACGGGTCCTGTTTTTTTCTGAAGAATTGATTGATGTAATTGACAGGCTAAGGTGTTGACAGCTAAGTATGGATGGCTAGAATTGACATAAATTTACGAAATCTAAGTGAACGCATTTTTGGGGAGTTTTAACTACCTCGTAGTTTTTACAAATTAACATTATGTTTTCAGCAATTATCTAATATTTTATTGACTTTTAGTTACTATAGTGTTATAGCCTTATGTTTGAAGATGCTTTTTGAAAAAATAATAAAAATTTATATGTTTTATGTTATAAAAAAGAATAAACTGAAAAAAGTAAAAAAATAACTACTAACAAAAAACATTTCTTCTTGGTTGTTTCTTCTAAAAAAAAGTTTATAAAAATTACTTAATTGAAGTATGACCCGCATTAAAATAAAATAAAAATATTTAGTGAAATAGGAATTAAAAAAAATAACTTATTTTAAAGTTTTAAAACTTTGAAGGGAGAGATGTGCATAGCCTGTTGAGACATGACATGAATAAAAAATTACAGAGAAGCAAATTTCTCAGTAAAGTTAGGACAAGTGACCTTTTTTTAAATAATAATGTCATGTACAGACCACCATACATAGAAAAATGGAAACGTTTAAACTAAAAAGAAAAAAAATATCAAAAAAAAAAAATCTTTATGCAAAACGACTTACATTAAACTTTTCAACTTTTGATTCGTAAATATAGTTTACACATAATTATAATATCAGCTAAAAGAAAGGAGGTAATGCAAAATTTTAAACGATTTTTAAATTATTAGAAATTATTATAATTAAAATTTTAAAAAATTAAAACAATTCTTTTAAAAATTCATTATTCATCGACTGTTTTTTGATAAGGCGACAGTATCTCTAACTCTTATCTATAAAAGCAATTAAAAGCTTCTCTAATTATATAATGTCATAGTTTTATTACATTTATTAGTTTACTATTCGGAGATTTTCGGAAAAACAGCAGTAGTTTTAAAAAATAAATTAGATGATTTACATTCTCCAAGGTGCCCTACTTTTAAGTATTAAATATTTTTGGAAAGGAAATTTAGTTTCTCGAAACTTCATGAAATTAAGTAAGTTGCTAGTGGGGGGTAATATATATAAAAAAGTATTTTTTATGAAGATTTTCTAAAACAAAACATTTAAAAAAATAATTTAATTCATTTGTGAATAAGTCCTGAACGCTACATTAAAATTCGACAATCATTTGATTTTGGCAAGAATTGCTAAATCAATGTGTTTTTCACCGGAAAAAAAGCGCAAAAACACTAAATGTAAATATCACGTCTACCACTAACATAAAAAAAACAAGATTTTTAACTAAAATTTTCGAATGTGCTTAAAAAAAAGTTTTAAAAATAATTAAAAAAAATGTTGGTCTTACCTCTTAATAATAGCATAAACATTTTGACGATAAAACTTTGTTTTTATTAAGTTTGGGACCTTTTATCATCAGGCTATGCTGTTTTTCAGCTAGCAAGTGAAGTTTATCAGAAACAAAGTATTTCTCAGTTTTTACCAAACATTACCCCTTCCTAACAAAGAACTTTATCTAAAATATTTATATTTATATATATTGAAAATTTCTTTATATTTGCAAAGTAATTAGGTCTCTAAGTTCATTTCAAATAACTTTTCCAACAAGTTAATCGTTGGCAAATATCGTAGTTAAGTAATTTTCTGCAAATAGTTTATAAAATTAAATTTATTACTAACAAATTTTCGTAAATTTCTACTCACTTGATAGCTTTCTTGTACTTTCCTTGCATATAATAATTAAAGCCCATACTCGTGTAGAGTAGTAAACATCTGTAGTTCAAGCCACGTGCTTTTAGAACGGGTAAGGCCATTTGATAATATTTCATTGCTTCTTGATAGCCTCCAATATCTGTATAAAAAGATGAAGACATGGGGTTTAGCACATTTAATAAAAAAAAACCCTTAAAAACTATAAAATTGGGATTTTTAGAAGATTATTTAATTCTTGACAGATAACTTAATATTTCTGTTTCGGTTCACTAAAAGGATTAAAAGAAATGAAATAAAGAAATATGTGTGTGTATGTGTTTTATGTGTGTGTGTTTGTATGTGCATGTGTGAGCGAGCGTGAGTGAAAGAGCATAAGGAAAGTTTTATATTTAAATGGATTTCTAATTTTAGAATTTTAATAGTTTTATGTTGAACGCATTTTTTTAGAATTTTAATAGTTTTATGTTGAACGCATTTTTTTTAGAATTTTAATAGTTTTATGTTGAACGCATTTTTTAAGAATTTTAATAGTTTTATGTTGAACGCATTTTTTAAGAATTTTAATAGTTTTATGTTGAACGCATTATTTTTAAAATTTTAATAGTTTTAGGTTGAACGCATTTTTTAAGAATTTTAATAGTTTTATGTTGAACGCATTATTTTTAAAATTTTAATAGTTTTATGTTGAACTCATTTTTTAAGAATTTTAATAGTTTTATGTTGAACGCATTATTTTTAAAATTTGAATAGTTTTATGTTGAACGCATTTTTTAAGAATTTTAATAGTTTTATGTTGAACTCATTTTTTAAGAATTTTAATAGTTTTATGTTGAACGCATTATTTTTAAAATTTGAATAGTTTTATGTTGAACGCATTTTTTAAGAATTTTAATAGTTTTATGTTGAACGCATTATTTTTAAAATTTTAATAGTTTTATGTTGAACGCATTTTTTAAGAATTTTAATAGTTTTATGTTGAACGCATTATTTTTAAAATTTTAATAGTTTTAGGTTGAACGCATTTTTTTTTTTACATATCTGAAGAGAACACACAATCAAATCAGAATTGAAAAGAAAAATGTACTAAACTCTTAAGGCACTTATTGTAATTTACTAAGCTTAACTTACTTTGGTACAAAGCCATAACTATGAGGCACCCAGAGAGGATCAAACTCACTAATCCGTTGCAATGTTTAACCAGGTTAGATCACTAACCATTACGACACCATGAGGCAACACTTGTTGTTTTATGCTATCCATTAGAAAAGAAAAAGTAAGAAGTTATATATAAATGAAAGCAATTTTAAAAAGTGTTTCCCTGGACTGAGTTAAGTTTTACGTGGAATAGCATTTATCGATATCTTAGAGAAAAATTGACTTATAATCAATGATACAAGAACGCAAAATCATTACTCTACAAAGAGTGCTTTTCTTATAAAGTAATAAAATAAGATTTTTTAAAAAGTTTAAGTTACCTTATCACAAAACTACAGTAGTAAAACATCCAGTAAGAGTTTAATTTTAAATAAAGTTTACTTCGAAGACAACACAGAAAAATAATGAAGCTCATAAAATTACGCTTGTGGAAAGCAAGTAAAAGAGTTTTGTGTGCATTGGAAGTTATGCAAACTTTCCCAGATTTTGATAAAAGAGCGATAGTCAACCACTGCTCAAAGTTAGCAGGATACCAAAGTCGGATAGTTTTAACGAACTCGCAAAGAAAGAAAAACTTTCGATCCTGCGACGTTGCTTATTTGAAAATGTAACAGATGATCAAATCACTGTTGGGCCTATGAAGACTTCAACATTTTCTTAGTAATTGTGTCTATAGAAGAAAAAAAATTTAGACATTTTTCTTTTTACAAGAATTCACTATTTATTTAGCAAGCAATAATGTGAAATATTTTGTTAATATTTTAATGTTCATTAGATTTTTCCCATTTAAACATCAACCTCAAACAATTTCATTTACATTTTACAAAACCAGTTAAATATCTTAAATATCTTATACGGAGTTCTTTTAATTATAATGGTATCCTGTCTAGTCTGATGAGTAAGGCTGCTTTATGACATTTCATCTTGAATTTCATTTCAGTGGTCCCTCCTGTGAATTAATAAATAATATAATGGCTATTCTGTCATATTTTATGATCCATGGAATTTTCAATAGGTTGATATTTTACTTTTCTCTTTTCAAATGTTCTCATTTTCTTTCAGTGCGACTATTTTTTTTTTTTTCATTTCGAATGTTCTTGTTTCTCTGCTAACATTTTTAGGTGTTTTTTTTTAGATAGGGGGGAGTGGTGATTTTTTTTTAGATAGGGGGAGTGGTGTTTTTTTTTTAGATAGGGGGGAGTGGTGTTTTTTTTTAGATAGGGGGGAGTGGTGTTTTTTTTTAGATAGGGGGGAGTGTTGTTTTTTTTTTTAGATAGGGGGAGTGTTGTTTTTTTTTTTAGATAGGGGGAGTGGTGTTTTTTTTAGATAGGGGGAGTGGTGTTTTTTTTTTTAGATAGGGGGAGTGGTGTTTTTTTTAGATAGGGGGGAGTGGTGTTTTTTTTTTAGATAGGGGGAGTGGTGTTTTTTTTTAGATAGGGGGAGTGGTGTTTTTTTTTTTAGATAGGGGGGAGTGGTGTTTTTTTTTAGATAGGGGGAGTGGTGTTTGTTTTTAGATAGGGGGAGTGGTGTTTTTTTTAGATAGGGGGAGTGGTGTTTTTTTTTAGATAGGGGGGAGTGGTGTTTTTTTTTAGATAGGGGGGAGTGGTGTTTTTTTTTAGATAGGGGGGAGTGGTGTTTTTTTTTAGATAGGGGGGAGTGGTGTTTTTTTTTAGATAGGGGGAGTGGTGTTTTTTTTTTTTAGATAGGGGGGAGTGGGGGTTTTTTTTTTAGATAGGGGGGGGAGTTTGAGTAATTAGTTCGTTACCTGCCATGGCATGTATTTTTTTAAAGCTCAAGTGAGAGTTAGCCTATTACAACGCACAACATGCAAAAATGCTTTCAGCGGTTTTTTTTTTTTTTATCATTCATTCATTTATGAATTAATCAAATAGTGGAACTCACCTGGATAGGCGGTGATGGAACGTCCATATGTTGCCTTCATTAAGGCCTGTTCTTCTCTGTCCCCAAACAGATAAGAGTTGTCCAAACATCCACGAAAGAAATCTTTTGCAGCCCTGGGGTAGCAGGATGATAAAACGCTTTCAGCTTGAAGGGCTATCTGAGTAAAATGAAAAGATCACTTGAAATAGCACATAAAACGCAAATAAATATCTTTATTATTGCAGAAGAATCATGAATTGTATCTAAATTCTATAAATGAAAGGAAACTCATAGCCAAAGCTCTTTTTATTATTTTTAACAATATTTAAAGATTTTATACTTATTTGTAGTATGCTGTTTACGATAACAGATGCTCCTGCACACACACACTGACGGAAAATAAAATTGTTCACTCTGATAGACAATACTGATTTTGATCTAAGTACAATAGTGGTTAGTAGATATTTTGATAAAAATCCCAGTCTTCGGTCATCTTCTGATATATCAATACATAAACAGGAGATTAAAAATAAATAGCAGTCCGTGCTTTAGACAGTATCATCACACATACATTTTATTTTCGTTTTGTTTGACTAATTGTATTATCCACTCCTTTGTGGTTTCCTTGTATGTTAGCAAGCCAATAGTTGTTTTCTTGTATGACAATTCTAGCTGAATAAAACCTCTTCCACCTTCTTTATGGGGTTATGTATAGACCGTCTGCATCAGCTTTTGGATGATGCATGTTATGCTTTGAAAGAATATTTATTGACTTAGAATCCATTTATCTGATGTCATTTAGAGTCCAGTTCAAGATGTGATGAAACTATATTTTACCACTGGAATAGAAAGGCTATTAATGGCCATAATTATGTTCTAGCTCACTGTCATTCCTAACATACAACATTAAGTCATCCATATAAAATAGAATGCTTATTTTCTTTTGAGATATCTTATAAAATTGATCACGACGTGTGATACTTTGTATATATTTAAAAACTTTAAGATCCAGGAATGAGTTACACTATCGAATGCCTTTATATTGAAGAAGTTTTCCAAGATCATCATATTAATAAGTAATTGGTCTTTACATCCGTAAAAGCCACGTTTGCACCTTTTTTGTTCAAGAGGTAGTATGTATTTTTTTTTCTAAGAACGTATATGTCAAAATATATCAACAGTTTGTAAGTAGTGGGAAGACTTCTAATTGGTCTGTAGTTTTGGGACATTTGTGTCATCATTCTTGGGTAGAAGGAAGGTAATTCCTTTGGTTACCCATGTCGGAATTTTAGTAAAATGATGGGCCATTTCTTGAAGTTATTTGGCTATTTTTTTGTGTGCTATATTTAGATAATAGAGACAAAATTTAGAAATTTATCTATTCCTGGAGAATTTTCATTTGTGTGCTTTTTAAAGTGCACATTCAACATCCAATTCTGTGATTCCGCCCATGTTTGTTCTGGTTTATTATTATTATTATTATTATTATGAAATCTGTGAGGATTCTTTTTGTGTAATGGTGGTGATTTAAATTTAGTCCTGATTTCAAGAGCTTACTTATGTCGTAATGACTTTTAGGCTACAATAGACAAGTGTATAGCAATTCTACTCTAATTAACAAAAATAACGAAATACTTTTTACAATATTTTTAAAAGTAGAACAAAGAATTTTAAAAAAGAATCTTTCGAAACTGTATTTTTAATCATTGATATGCCACTGTTTTTTCCGTATGTCTTATAATGCTTATTTCAATTTTTCAATGCTTTAATAGTGAATGCTTTTGAGAATTTTTAAAAGTTTATAGTGAAAAATGAAGTGACTAAAAATATGTCATTCATCGCCATCAATTTTTGAATTCCCTTACTATATAAAGGGGGAAAATATACTCTAATGTTATAGTCAACAACGGGTATTAGTGGAAATGCATTATAAACGGATTTTGCTTCATAACCTCACACTTTGCTTTTCGCTATATTCATAGTTATAATTTTTTAAATTTTAATCTTTTATTTAATTCACTGTATCTTTATCTAATTAGTGTATATGTATACTTCAGTAACTTTCTTTCAAAGTGTAAGAATTTAATGTTCAATTCGGATAAGGAATATATATGTGAATAAAATTTACTCTAAAACGTTTAATTAGACATAATTACACTCTTCATCGATTAACTTTCTATCACCTTTATTTTTTTTATATTACTCTTCCTTCAAACTGTTTCATGGATCTTCATTAAAAACAAAACTATTATTCAAAAGAATAAACGGAAAATCTTACTTGGTAATACGCAGGGAAGATATTTTGATCAGATGAGTGGTGAACACCTTGACGCATCAGACTTTCAATATTCTCCCAGTTTTCGTTGATAATACCAATGGCTTCAGTTAGAAGGCCCCGATTGTAGATATCTTGAGCCTTTACGAGCGCTTCACCGATTATATTAATGTATTTGAGCTTAATCACGTCGTTGCATCGTAGGTACTTTAACCGCTGGTCGGCAAAATCTCGTGCAATTCGTTGTATTCGAAACGTCTTAAAGTCAACATCCGAAGTAATCACTTTTTCTTCCACAAGTGATACTAAATTATAAAACGTACTTTGTCTGTCTGCTTCGATCATTTTAGCCGCAACGTCTACGCCAAAGTGGCCATCAAAACATGATAAAATGGACAAGACACGCTGTTGGGTAGGCGGCAAGTTTGTTATATACTCTTCAAAACAGTCAAAAATGGCTGCATCTCGACTCAGAGGTATCGAAGAAGTCAAACAATCGTAAAAATTATCAGCTGTGTTAAGACAGTGACAAATATGTTCGAGAGACATCATCTTTAGCAAATCCTCAAGTCGATCAGCTAGGCGTACCAGAAGACCAGGAAGGGAATTGCAGCTCTCAACTAAGTAATTCACGCAGGCCTCAGTCTCTTCCGAGATAGCCAGTCCAGACCGGCGACAGAAAAGTGACGTTGATTCAGAGAGACTTAAGGGCTGAAGCTTCAATTTCTCATAAGCAATGCCTTTAATAGTGAATGCCTTCCAACCACTAATCACTAAAACTATTCTGGCAAAAGGGAAACGAATAAAGACTGTATCACAGAGTTGTTGAAACGACGGCCAAGCACTCGGTCTTAGTTTATGGAAATCATCCAAAACATAAATATGAGGGGGTGGAGCATTGGACGAGGAGAGGAACTTGTTCAAAGATTCATGGATTGTTGACCATTCAGTGTCGTTACTGATGCAGAAATAATCCAAATGGAGAGGTTGTGGCGAGATCTCAAGGCTTATTTCTTGGAGAGCCTACCAAGATAAGAAAAAAAGTACATACCTTATAAACTAACGTTTGCAATAATGGCAAGTATAGAAGAAAATAAAATGTTTTTATCGTTTCCTCGGTTATATAACAACACGCTAATATAAAATATGGATCCCTGCTTCAATGGCTAAGAAAAAGAAGTACACAGAAATTAATATTTTTAATACAACCCTATATCTGAACTTTCAATAAATAAGCAAGTAATATTCATTCTATTGGATACTGATTGTAGCGTGATGGTTAACAAATTCGTCTTGCATATCAATACTGCAGTTCGATTCTCATTAGGCGCCGCACTAGCGTTGACTTAGAAAATATCACTAATATTCATATTATCAGCCTATAAAGCATATCTGGGCCTATCAAATAATATTTAGGACGCGTTTATCGCGTTTATATCATAAAATAGTACTGTAAAGACTTGAAAGCAAATCACTTTAGGAAATAAAATTATTATTCCTATGTTTGTATGTGTTAACGACCAAATCCTTACGTATATCACTTTCAAAACTGTGGATAATTTGTTGACACGGTAGATGCGAAATCAACTACAGAATGTTAATACACTCATCTAATGTTGAGACAATTTTGTTATTGCTCGAAATTTATTATATATTTTTAGCATAACCGTAATGTAAAGAGCATATTTCTTTAAACAAGAAACCAAATTAAAACGATTTTCTTCTTACCAATTTGAAATAGTGTTATTTATTATCTTTACTTCAGTAAAACCCATATCATCAACTCCAATATTTTTTCAGGGAGTAATAGAGTTTTTTATTTGTGGTATTAAATTGATTAAACAAGTATTTATAACTAGAGACGGAATTACCAAAAAATGGAGACAGCTACTTAAAAACTTGTAGTTCCATCCTTTCGCCTGAATAATGGCGGCTACACGAAATGGCATGAATGACTGGTGTCATTGCATAGACATATATTCTATGAAGCACATTCTACGACTCTCCATAACCGAGTTGTGTTAAGTTTGTCACAGGTAATTTAGTGAGGGTTTCAACATGTTCCATACAGGATCAATAGCACTTTAAAAAACTAGCGAGCCTTTGTGGAAAAACCTGGAAGAAGTGGAATGTTTCTGGAACCAGTTTCATGTCGTCACTTACACTCGATGAAGATTATCATTCTCATTGGAAAATGTGGCGAGCCTAGAGAGTTGCAAATAGTCCGTTACAGGAGCTGTGTATCTTACATTTGTCAAGACAGCTTCCACTTTTACTAGTGGTCTTTGTGTATTCTAATAGAACACACTCCACACAATTATAGCGCTATCATCAACTAGCATAAATACCCCTGCTGGCAGTCTGGTTCCAAAACTTCATAACAATCTCTTTCACATCCGAATTTGAACGTATGTCTTGAAGATTTGGAAACGGCAGATCAGGTGACCTGGCACCAGTTTAACAAACGGTACAACGGTAATATTGCTAGGTTCATTATTATATAAAAGCCAATATTACATTCTTGTTTGTTGGTTGGTTTTGTTTTGCTAAAACAAACGGATTAAGTTTTAAGATCAAATAAGTTTTAATTTAAATTAAGTTTTAACATCAAATTAAGTGAATTCTGGACTAAGATTTAAATGTTCAACAGGAAGGTAAGGAATGAAATAAGGTACTCGTGGCTGATAATAATACATAAACAAACTAATATAAAAATACCTAAACATAAATAATAATTTTCAAACTTTTACTCTCACTCTTCTGTTGAACCTTCAATAAATGATAACGATTGTTCTCGGCTACTTTTTATACTTACTTTTTTTTTTATTTGAAATATTATAAGGAGTTAACTGTTCTTTTTTTTTAAATTTTGTACTTATATGGATTAGTCATTTATATTTCTTTTTGTTTTACTCCATTTAAAATAACTCCATTTAAAATACCCCCATTTAAAACAACGAAAAATTAATTTTAATGTTTTAATTGATTTTTTCTGATTTAACATGATAGTCTTTCATTTGAAGTTTAAAATCTGTAAAAGCTCTTAATCGCTTTTCAACGAATAAATCGTATCAGTATTATTATGACTAGAATAGTACCAGTACCAACGAAATAGTATTCAAAAGTTACGTATTCTCACAAAAAAATATTTAGAAAAAAGAAGAAAGGTAACACAAAAAAGAAAGACAATGCAATATTTTGAAAAAATAATATTTTAACCTAAGATTATGATATAAGTTTTACGTAGAAAAAGTAGTTTTAAAGCTTGCAACCGCCTTGCAAAGAAAAATATATTACATTCTTTAAATGGTCTGATTTTAATTTTTTTTTCTTGAAAATTAATTCTGAATCCATAAATCTCGGAAGGAAGATATTACTCTCAAATAGAAATTCTGAGAATATTTTAAATTCGAAGTGAAAATTTAAAGCAAATTAAAATTTTCTTGGAATCGAAGGTCGGTGGAGCAATAGATATAAGATTTGTGAAATTACTTATTCATTTTATATGTTGGACGTTCGAAACACGTATAGTTTGTAGTGATCGAGAAATAGACAAATAAAAACAAGAAGAACAAAATTTCGCCATCTCTAAAAATGAACGGATAATAAAAATCTCCAGGTAAACAAAGCCATAGTTTGACGAAAAATCAGAAACCTTTCACAACCAGAATGTAAGAAAAGAAATAAACAAATAATAACAAGGAAAGCAACATTTTAGCATTTCTAAAAATGGATATTTCAACCAACCAATCAAAAAACTTTTGCTATCAGGCTGCGAGCCAATGAGAAGCAGAGCGTCATTTTCGAAGCGGATCTATAGATGTATATATAAATAGTTGGAAAATCACACAGAGCAAATATCGATAAATAAATTTTGCCCTTTCTCCGATGCTGCGGTCATCGTAATATACCCAGAGACGAAATCCGAGAATTGCACAACTAACTGACGTCATTAGGCAACTAAACCTTCGTTGCTACATTGAAAATAAATATGCCTCCTTCACCACATTGTCAAGTGTCGACTATTGTATTTGGATACAAACAGGCATTCATACATTTACTTCTCCCTGGACATTTTCTCTGTCTCTCTATCTTTTGTATACGCTTTTTACATTTGAACTTTTGAACTTCCAACATTCTCTTTATCCTTCTATACTATTATATTGCGATATATAAAAATTTATTTTCTATTATCAATATTCTGTGCATTTTCTTTTAATCATTACACAAAGCCAATATACACCCAAATCAATTATATCTATATATTATTGGAACGGACGTTGTCGTAAGAGAAACAACTCATCTTGCGCACCTCGAGGTGGTATAATAGCAAGCTTGTCTCGCTAAAACAATTACGAATGAGTAGTGAGTTCGATCCTCACTGGGTGTCCCTTACTTTCGGCCTTGTGCCACATCCAAGCTATGCTTGGAAAAAAAGCCAGAGAGGAACACAGAAAAGCTCTGCCGAAGCGCAAAGTTTCGTCCGGGGAGGTAGGCAGGCAGGCCCTGAACTCGTCTAGGCGGGTTCAAAGGGAATATTTTTGGCCGAGCCTACGGGCTCGAAGAAACCCACTTTAAACTCGGCCTTATGCCACATATATTCCTCGTGGGTGGGATATTAAGTACCGAGAAACAACTCATCAATAACTGATAACCTACCATAAGTCCGCTCAACTTTATATTATTGGGATTTAATTTGAGAACCACGAATATAATATTTTACAAGTTCACATTCTAGCCTATTTTCCAACCCTGACTCCAACCTTTTTCCGTGCTTTCAAAACCGGTTCCCAAAGAAATAAGAATGTATTTTCCGACTAACAAGAGAGCTGGAAAATATAAAAAGGAATTCCACCACCGTTATTATTACCATGGTGCCATAAAGTATGCGGGAAACCTCATAGCATGTTGCAGCTCCCAAGACCCTTATTCTTATCAGAGATAAGAATATATTTTTCAAACAATGAAGAAGCTAGGAAATTTGTATAACAATTTTGGAGGGAAAAGTCCCCGATACTTCTGAGCTTCCCAAATCTAAATAAATTTGGAGAATCTTCGCCTAATTTGGCAGTGAATAACTTCAACAACCGTCTGAGAGATAACAATGGGTTGACTACAGATAGGCATTCATCTTCAAGAAAGATCTACCTACTGGACTGAAGAGACAGAACGTCAGCCGACTACTAAAAAAAAAAAAACTAATTGAGAACTGCCTCCTTGCGACTGAAGATTTCTGTCGTCGACGTACGAACTCATTCAACTACGGAATTTCGTATCCACCGATTTTTCCTACTCTGCAAGAACTCTGAAGTAAAACTGTGAGCGTTTTGACTCTTAACAACCTTCTACTCGCTTAAAGAAATTTTAGGCGCTCAGAGAAATATTTTTAGCAAGCCTTTTTCCTTTTATGAACATTTTCTCTTCTTTTAAAGTTAAAAGACTTTTTATTCTCCATTTCTTTCTCTCGTAATTGTGTTTTTATCCCTTTACCTTTAAATAAACACTTTCTTCTTTTATTGTTACACACTGAGCAGGAGTTTTGAATCTTTCTTTATTCGTCCGGTTAAAAGAGAGAGTTTGTCCGCTCTAATCTTGATGTTTTTATTTCAACCCGGGAAAAATTTCCCACAATATACCTGTTTCCTTTAGTTAGCATGACAAAAATCAGACAAAAATGTAACAACGGTTTTTAAAATATGTGTGCCAGCGAGAGATTCTTTGTAGAATCAAAATATTTGTCTATATGTTAAGTAGTCATATTTTAAGAAATAATCATTAATAGCAGGAACTGCTAACTTTGTAATAAAAAAATACTTATTTCTACTCTAACAGTAGGTACTGAGGTACTAAGTCGATAAGAGTGTGGATCAGGAGATAGTGAGGTATAAAAAATATACTTACTGTTTTAACAAGTTGTGTTTTGCCGACGTAAGGAAGGCCGTAGATCTGAATCAGAGGTAGGTCACTTTCACACAGAGATGTTTTCAATTTCTCTCTCTCGTCATGTCTACCTATAAAATAGCTTGATTTCATTTCAGGGCCTTTTTTATTGTTGTCACAACAACTACTGGCCATCATGTCGATGTTTGAAATAAAACTAGAAAAAAAGAATAAAAATTAATAGTGAAATTTAAGAAATTACCTGGGGGAAAAAACAACAAACATTATTATGAATCAAGCTAGGATGATTATTTTAGGACCAGCGGAAGTAGACGGTGCAATTGGTAGATATGAATTCGAGTTGCATTACCCCTACTGTGCACAAGAACAGAACTGGGACATGAAGGATAGCTACACGGCATCGAATTTCTCAATGAAAGCGCCATATATTTTCTTTCTTACAACAACTGCAGGAGTTATAGTAATTATAGCAACAAGTAAAAAATAATCATGTGCAGTAATAAATATCTTATCCGAAACCCACTGGGAACAGAAAAGTTTCAGAATTGTTTAGATTTCAGAATGTTAGTACCTATATATAGTTTATATCCGAAAGATTTAAAGTTACCAACTTCTGCACTATACAGTATAATATTTATAAGCAAGTGGACATTATGACTAATCACACTTTGTTGGATAAATAAAGATTATAGATATTATAGTTTATTTGTATAGTAATAAAGTGTCACTGAGAACGTTCCAGCAACTTCTGCAGCCAAGCCCGCTCCAAATGTAATGACTTGTGTTCCTTTGGATCTTGTCGCTATGAACGAGACGGGACCATGTGGTCTGTGTCCAGAGACCTCTTAACAGCATTATGGACCCCTGTGCAAACCAGTGCGCTGGGTCCCCTACGAAAACCACACACAGGAATAAAAAGTAAATGGTCGATAATATTAAACATATATTATTTTATTGTCACCTCAACAAAACTGGTGTTAAAAGATTAAAAACACGCTATACAACAGGAACAAATCAATATGATAAACATTTGAACAATACACAAGGTTTGAAAAACACAATAATACTCAGTAAGCCACACTGATTAGATAGCACAGTATGAAATTACTACTAACTTCTTATTATAACAAGCATTTGCGGCATTTCTTTTCAGAGAATCGAAAATGGTCTTCAGCAATAGTATGCCAATTTCCATGCACATGAGTGAAAGCCAGTTCAAGTGATGCAGCCCCATTAAGCTACCAAGCAGATCTTTATAAGTTTCAGTCTTGAAAAAGAACGTTCTCCTGTGCAGCTGTTCACCATCATGCATATGTACACTGAGTACAATTTCAACATTCGGGAATACAGATTTCCAATTGACCGAAATTATTTATCTGTACAGTGCAGGGAGAGTCTAACAATTTTCATCGGGAGCCATGTAGTGCTTGCGATGCTCACATTTAAAAGGTCATCATAAGCCAAGTCTTTGTGATACATATTAGCCAGTTGTTTACACTTTTTCTTTAGTGCATCAGAACTAATTGTTTTCAATTCACGGAAGAAAAAAAAAAAACAGATAAAAAAATCTATAAATAAGCCTCTGCACGTTTTGTCAGCTCAAAGATTAGAGTGTTCAGAATAGGGGGAAATGTTTCCACCTTGAACTTTTTGCTGTTACTGAGAAGTACCTTTTTTGCTGATCCATCATATCTATTAAGATGCACATTTCGTTTTCGTTTCCGTTTTTCCCATCACTGCAATTTTTATCTGGACACATACTCCTGGCTTTGAATTCATATTCACTAAATTTGTTTCTAGTTTCCTGATGAAAGATTTTCATAGACACAAGAAGCAACACAGAAGTTAACATCCTTTGAATGCAGGACCTTGCTTGTTTTGTTCATTCTTTCTAATATGTTATTTCAAAGAATTGTAAGAAAGAATGATTCCAGGTTTTCAATTTTTTCTCAGTCCTTCTACCTCTCGCCTTGTATTCACTTGCTGTTCATTGTCAGCTGATAGAGAATCCAATGCATGTTTTATTTTCTCGAAGCCCCCATACAGAGCATGAACAGCATCAAAATATGTTAACCATCGTGTGTCAGACAGACGCTTGAGCACAAAATCCTTTCCTAGAGATAATGTCAGTACATTCCAGCAATGAATAGAACCAGCAAAAATGAATACAGATGCTGAACAAAGTCAAAGTATGTTCCAGTTTGTAGACAATACTCTGTTGCTTTTACTCTCATCAAGGCAAGGCTGTGTCCAGCATAGGGGACATAGATGGCAAACTCATTGAGCTGATGAATCCGTGCATGCAATCCAGTATATTATCCAGACATATTTGAGGCATTATCTTATGACTAACAACGGCAGTTTGATAGTGGAATTTTGTTCACATTAAGAAAATCAACAACAATGTTACATCCTTTGCGCCATGAGAAAAGATAAGGATGGATACCAAGAAACTTTCCACAGGCTCACAGCCTTTAATGTATCGAACAGTAAATGTCAGGTTGATCTGTATGTGAGATGTCTGGAGTGAAATCTACACTTATTGAATCGGTTTCGACAAAAAGAAAAAAAAAAAGAGAGAAATTGAAAGAAAAAGAGAATAAAGAAATATTACCAACGCTAGAGTTTTATAATAATAAAAATCATTTATTTACAAAAGTAAAATATAAATATATTACAATTAAACATTCAAAACAATGTCGTTTTAGTCTAGCGAAAATTTAAGAATGAAAGCAAACTAGAGGAAAAATAAAACATAATATTATCTGCAACAGAAAGTCTTGGTCACAAATATTAATGGATAAAAATGTGAGTTCTATCGGCGAGTCTGTGCTAGGAGTGCGCGAAGACTGACCGTCGGGAGTCAGGGTAAGTTCTTTGATAGCGAAATTGTCAAACAAACTAGCCCTTCTATTTAAATAGACGGGTGAACCTCTTTGAAGAATGTCCTCGACATTTCCGGTGTCTTCTAGGTCAAAAAAGGGGACATTCTCACATTTTCTTTTTTATTCGAGAACCAACTCAAATGAAATGGATCTTTCTATGTCATATATTTTCACCAATCGCAATACGCGTGGTTTGTAGCAATTTATATTTTTAGTATTTCCTAAAAAGGGGCTTCTGTAACAAAAGTCACTTAACATACACGGATTAGCATGGGGGCTATGAGCTCGTGGGGCTCCCGGGCAAATACCCATCGGGCCTATGCGTTAAAACGACTCTGTCTCTGCAGCGCACAGCCTTCATATACCATTGCTCATGCCTGAGCCATGAAGAAGTCACTCTTAACACCGAAAGACTGAATTTTGACTAAACAGAGCGCTACAGATAAACACGAGATAAAACGGATGACTACTAATAAAGTGTTAGTGGGTAAAGAAAGACATACTATATAAATAATGACGCTCTTATTTATTCCTAAGTAAAATATTGTCAGCTTGGTGACTGTTGTCTTCAGCGTAAAAATCAATAAAAATATCAGAAGGCAAAAAGCACTACTGGTCGTGTAACTCAACTTGGGTTAAACGTGAATCGCGTCCGACACAGAATTGGCGCCGAAAGTTAGATTTGGTGTGTAAACGGTTTCGAAAAAAAAAAAAAAAAAGAAGATTTAGGTTTTCGTAAATTTTCATTTACCAGAATTTAAGGTAAGAGATTGTGGACGAGTATATTAATATTTTGAATATTTATAACGCTCGGCTTAGTACCGTGACAAAAGTGAGGAAATGAGGATAGGAAGTAAAGGTTGATTGTTTTTAAACACCAAACTCTAACAGTTTAGGTACCTTCATGAGATCGCTAAAAAGAGCATAGTATGATGAAAAAGACACCAAACTTGACGAAAACAAAATTTTATCGCCTGAATGTTTATTATTAAGAGGAAAGAACAAAGTATTTTTTAAAGTTTTTCTTACTTTTTAGAACATTCTAAATTTTGATTGAAAAACCTTTTTTCTCTTCGTGTCCAGCGGAACTACTAAGTAACATAAAACTTTAGCGCGTTTTTTTTTCTGTATGACAGACATTCATTTTGAAAATCTTGCAAAAATAAAAAATAATTGTCGGATTTTAATGAAACTTTCAGAAACTATTCACAAATGATGGAACTTATTATAAATATGTTTTCCTTTTTTAAAGTCATGGCAATTTTTTTTCATATGTATTACTCCCCCCCCCTAACTAATTATACGAAAACTCTATAATTTCAATTTTGATCAGATTAGTGATAATATTAATTAAAAGCACAAGGCTTTGAGAAACCAAATCATGTTTTTTTTTTAGTTGGACCACCTCTACCTGAAAATCATCTCTTAATTGTAACATACAAAACTCGATAAAACAAAAATATTATTTAATTTCAAAAACTTTTAATTGCTTTTATTTATTTTAATGAACATGGACAATATTGTCTGAAAGCAAAAAGATATTTCGATGAAAAATGAATTTTTAAAACAATTACTTGTTATTTCTGAAATATTTTATTATTTTTACATTAAATGTTGTTAATTCTTCTAAAATTAGGGAAAATTTGTACAATTTAACGAATGCTGTTATTGAGTAGATATATATTTACAGATTATAATTTCCAAAGTTTCTTACAAACTAACGAACACCAGTATATAAAAAATATATAATTTGTGTCAATAATACGACTGCAAATCAAATCTATGGAAGACCGGAAGTATCATGCCTTCAATAAAATAAAATAAAATAAAAAAAAAACGTCACGTGGATTGAGTTTCTGTCTAGTACTTAATTTAAATACTTAATTTTGAATACAATTATTTGTTATTTTTTTAAATTATAATGGGCTTTTACATTTAAGTTGTTAAAATATTTTAAAATTAGTTAAAAGCCGCATTCAGTTTCGTAAATGTCCTTTTGAGATAGATTTATTTTTGCGAAACACGTGTGGCGAAGTTAAGTTGATTTTTCAATTTCAACTGAGAAGGGTACCTACAAGTATCAGTATCATCTTATGAAATTTAAATTTGTATTTTATGTACACTTCTGATAAAATTTCATAAGAAAGGTACCTATAAATTAATTAGATACCTTTCTTATGAAATTTAATCTCACTCTCAACAGTCTTATTTTAATTTCTTTGTAATATATTTTCCATAAAGCATCGTAAACGTAAAGGTGAAAGCTAGGTACAAAAAAAATTAGAGCACTGAAAGTTTTCCTTAAAGATAACGAGGTAAATAATTTGTTCACTTAAATCTAAATAATTTCACTTCTCTCCTTCCGTAGAATAAATTATCCTCACGTAAGCTATCAATACGCCATGAAAATGTCTTTCGTCACCTGTCAAGTGACGCGAAATGTTATGACCTGCTTTGTATTATTTTCAAACTACATATTTTCGGCGCAGAAACTAAGTAAAGCTTGCTTCCAAATATTTTAAATAAACATTATAATTTCTAATTTTCTTAAAATAAGTTTTGAAAAACTTATAATTGATTTTCAAACTGAGATTTTCATTTTTTTTTTATGAAATGGGAAAAATTGTTGACATGATTATCTGTCAATTTTGCTGACTAAAAAATATATATTTAACGAAAATTTTGGACGTGCTAGGAACGATTAATAAATGTAAAAAAAATACCCCCAAAATACTTAGATTTTTCCTCTTAATAATAACATAAACATTTTGACGATAAAACTTTGTTTTCGTCAAGTTTCGTGTCTTTTTCATCATGCTATGCTCTTTTTAGCGATCTCATGAAGGTACCTACTCTAACAGCAATGAAAGACACGCTGCTCTTTCAGCCAAGAGGCAAGCTGCATATTTGATGATGTTGTCTTTCTTAATATTCTTGCTATTGTTGTTCTGAAAATGACAAATATACAACCGTTGAAATATTTTGGGATTGGTTAAAAACAGGAAATTTAAAACAATGCCAATACAAGTAGTGCATTACAATAAATCCTAGAACGTACGTAATGATAAAACAAATTAAAATAAACCCAAGATAAAATGCATATGCAGTGTATGAAAAGAAACATATATAAGGCATGCGTTAAATTAACTTTTAAAAAGTATAAACTAAAGAATGCATGATTTGGAATAACAAGCCAAAGATTCGGATGCAACCATGAAAAATATGATCAGAACTCAAAGCATAAATTGTTCCATTCATAGATTTGGATCGATCATCCTATACAAGTTGAAATGAAAACAGAAAAAAAAACAGGAAAATCTTCGTTTGTTTCCATTGCAAATGCTCTAAGAGTCATTAAGGTACGTGAGTAAACTAACACTTTAATTTTAAATTCATTATTTTATCTTTCTAACCTGATATTCTTTACAACATTTAAGAAAATGGAAAGAAATGCCTTTTCTTCTCTTTTCTTATCAATTGGAAAACAAAGTAAATGTTTCAAAACCTTTTAAGTTTTTCGCCTTATTAATGCTACTTCACATTTGCCGGGAAATATAGTAACTATCCAGGTGGTTTAAATAATATCATTAATCTTTTGTTAATAGATTATCGTCAATTATAACCGTAATTTATGATTATAATGTCTACGAAAATTTGAAGTTACAACAGTCTATTTTTAATACTTTAAAGTATAAATTAAATTAGTTTTTTTGGTTGAAATTTACTTTTGGTCACTTATTGTTCAACGGAGATATTGTAGTGACACTAAAAACAGAAACGTTGTAGTGAATTGTAGTGACACTAAAAACAGAAAGTTACATCTTTCATAGCTTAAAACATAATTATATATTTTGGGCTTTGCGCAATAGGCGCCACGCATAACTTCCAGTTGAAGTTGATTAAATACAATCCTAAATAAATGTTTTGACCAATAAGAAATGAGCGCGCCTGAAATAATTAACAACTTAATTGGAGCCTCTTTCAACTTCGCTAACAATATAAAGAGACCCCAGGTGTAGGCGAGAAATATTAACAAGTGCGTCAGTTATTGACAGAAACGGAATGGAGAAGTTAATACATTAACTGCTTGAATTCTAGCCCGAATTAATAAGAAAACAGACACACACACTTACTTAAAATATCGTTTTCATTATATTCAGTCAGTTATGCGCCATGCGTGATACACGTTTAGGCGATCATGTATCTTTCGATACATGACTGACGAGGCAGAATTTTTCTGCAGTAGTTTGCCATTTCTTTCTGCGGTAGACCAGTTGTCACCCAAGGCTACAAAACACAGTCTATCCGGCTTTTACCCATAGCTGGGGAGAGAAGAAGCGGATTCATAACTTCTCCCAAGAGCACGTAATGTAATTCGAACTCAGCTCTCCGATTCCCCAATCCGAGCTGCCCGTATTAAATTAAAAAGGCAGAAAGATGTATTTTATCGAAATTAAATTAACTTATTTTGCATTAAATTAACTTATTTTGTTAAAAAGAAGCATACATTATTTTAAAAATATTTTAAAAATCTGGATTTATATAACTTTTTTTATTAACAAACTCAGCGAGCAACTGAAACTTTTATTAATAGGAAAAGTAAAACAGCTTAAAATTAGTTTAAGAACAAATTTCAAAAATTGGAAAGAATTTTTTACGATTAATTTTGTGTCCGTTTCTTATTTTAAAACCAAACGTTAAACAATATTTATGTTTTGTAAATTTAAACTAAATTGTTTTAAAATTTATTTATAAGTGCATGACCGTACATCTCTCAAACAAAAAGTCAGTAATTTTGACGTGAGAATTTTATGTGACAACCAGCTTTATATAGAAATAAATAGCATGTTATTTATTAAAAAAAAAAGAAGAAAAAAAAAGAAAACTCTATCTGTGAATAATATTTTCACAGTGAATAGAATGTCATGATTATATGCCGTATGATTAGCACGGTTTACAAATTCCTTTAACACAATATTTCTAAGTAGTTTCATTTCACAGAACAATCCTATATGATTCGGCAATATTTTTAAGAACTTGCAAAACATTGCTAATGAATTTGTTTTTCACTAGGCATTATTATACATCTGTGCTAGACAAAGATATATATACATTTACATATCATCATAATTTCTATTATTTTTCATGTCCAGATGACATTTTTCCAGTAGAATGTTGTAAAAGTTACCCAGCAATTACCCGCTCGCTAATAATTGATAATTAAAGATTTCCTCAAGTGGGTTGAATGATGAATGTGACCCAGAAGATAATCGAGTTTTTTTTGTTTTTTTTTTTGTTTTTTTGCTTCCATCGGTGACTACTTTAAACAAGTTTGTCCTTCTGGTTTAGGTAATTAAACTATAAGTTCTGAAGTTGACTCGAAGCCTGAAGGAAAATAGGTCTGAGAGAGAGAGAGAGAGAGAGAGAGAGAGAGAGAGAGAGAGAGAGAGAGAGAGAGAGAGGAGGGATAAATAGACACATAGAGGATAATAGAAATATAAAATTTGTAATGCATACATATGTGTGCGTATTATGTATGTATAGCTAATCATGTATCAGTGTCCTTATGCCGTACTAACCAAAGCTTAATAAATATCATAAAGTTACCCATAAGTTTGTTCGGCCCCGTAACTCTGCAGTAATATTATTGATCGAATAATGACTTGTGTCTCTGAATTGAGACAATTCCTTTATATATCTTACAATTTCGTCATTACATTATTAAGAGAATATTCCACAAAGTTTGAAATTGGGAAATTACCTTTTTACATTTTTGGGAGAACCGCACATTTGAAGAAAAACACTTTTAATTCAAAATTACTTTTGTTTTTCTGAGATTAACTCTTGTTTCTCCACTACTGCAACTGGAACAGAAATTTATTTATCCAAGCCCGCATTCTTAATATTCACTTACTACTAAGATAAGCATACGAGGTAACTTTTCGTTTTTTTTTTTAAATCATTTGACTGCCCTCTTTGCTGAACAATGCCTTCTATAAAATCGTAGTTAATCTCAACCTATTTTTCCTATGACAAGTTTTAACTTGATATATATTTTTGTCTAGTTGCGTGATTTGAAAAAAAGGTACAAATTTATAGATTACGTATGACTGATATTTTCTCGAACACTTAACGGGTATTTTATTTTTAATATTGAATTTATATCTTTTAGTTTTGCTTTTAGTTCAGATCATTAAATAATTTTGTCTGTTAGCTCTTTGAGCCCTGCGTTCCTGAACCCCTTCTGCCTGAGCTTCTGAGTCAAAATTCGCAAATAGTTGGTGTGTAATGTTTCACGATAGATTTTAAAAATAGTTACAAATGTTTACCCACCGTTCAACCGGTGACTGGACAAGAAGTCATTTTTCTCTACGACTGTTCAGCCGGCGGCTGAGCATTACGTGATTATTTTCTACCACCGGTAAAGCTGTGGTCAGAACTCAAAGGGTTAGAAAAGCTGAGAATTGTTCGAGTCTAGAGACTAATACTTGACAAAAAATTTGTTGTTTTAACTTCGGAACTTGTTCAGACTCATGATTATTGAATTATTTTGCATGCTTTCTTTTCAGAATGCGGTTGTAGTGGCTAAACGAGATTTTATTCATTTTATTAGGTTTTGTTGTAATGTAGACAATGATTCAGGTCAATGCGCAAGGTGACATATTTTCAAAGACAGGGTTATGTAATATTTTTTTATAGTACTTTCAAAACTACTCGTTTGTTTCAGTTTCCTCTTTAAAACCTAGCAGGTTCGCACAGTATATCGATAGCCTACAGATGTCAATCTCCCCATTCTCTCTCTCATATATATATATATATATATATATATATATATATATATATATATGCATACATACATGCACATATATATGCATACATACATGCATGCATATATATATTTATACACATACATACATATATATATATACACATATATACATATATATAAACACACACATATATACATATATATACACATATATATACATATATATAAACACACACATATATACATATATATACACATATATATACATATATATACACATATATATACATATACATACACACACATATATACACACACACACATATATATATACACACACATATATATATATATATATATATATATATATATATATATATATATATATACATTCATACATGCATATATATATATATATATTAACCTCCTCTAAATTTAACCAACACACAATACAGGGAGTCATAAAATGCAACAAAAAAAGATGTGGGGTTGGTGACATCATTATAGAAGGAAACTCGTACACTTTTGAAAACCCCAACACGACGACATTCATAATAAATAAAAACTTAAACTGAAACACCAAAAATGTGATTTATGTACTTAAATGCACAAAATGCAAGAAGTCATATATAGGTATCAGCCAACAACTGAACAACAGGGTCTCCCTGCACAAAAGAAACATAAAATTATCAGACAACAGAAAACTTTTTGTATCACAACACATCTTCAAATGTAACCAGGGTAAATTTAATATTATGCCAATATATCAAACGGACAATTATTCTTACCTACAAATACAAGAAAAAAAACTA